>CM055123.1:75774482-76374482 GCA_029206835.1 Rana muscosa
TGAATTCTCCTTGTGCTAAATTGTGCTTAAAAAAAACATTTTTTCTAGGGACAGAAAACTGTAGGTAGGGAGAGTGTCAGTTTCTTTCACTGTCAAAGTCCTTGTTTCCAGGGACCTGGAAGGACAGTGAGTGAATTCTCCTTGTGCTAAATTGTGCTTAATAAAAACATTTTTTCTAGGGACAGAAAACTGTAGGTAGGGAGAGTGTCAGTTTCTTTCACTGTCAAAGTCCTTGTTTCCAGGGACCTGGAAGGACAGTGAGTGAATTCTCCTTGTGCTAAATTGTGCTTAAAAAAAACATTTTTTCTAGGGACAGAAAACTGTAGGTAGGGAGAGTGTCAGTTTCTTTCACTGTCAAAGTCCTTGTTTCCAGGGACCTGGAAGGACAGTGAGTGAATTCTCCTTGTGCTAAATTGTGCTTAAAAAAAACATTTTTTCTAGGGACAGAAAACTGTAGGTAGGGAGAGTGTCAGTTTCTTTCACTGTCAAAGTCCTTGTTTCCAGGGACCTGGAAGGACAGTGAGTGAATTCTCCTTGTGCTAAATTGTGCTTAAAAAAAACATTTTTTCTAGGGACAGAAAACTGTAGGTAGGGAGAGTGTCAGTTTCTTTCACTGTCAAAGTCCTTGTTTCCAGGGACCTGGAAGGACAGTGAGTGAATTCTCCTTGTGCTAAATTGTGCTTAAAAAAAACATTTTTTCTAGGGACAGAAAACTGTAGGTAGGGAGAGTGTCAGTTTCTTTCACTGTCAAAGTCCTTGTTTCCAGGGACCTGGAAGGACAGTGAGTGAATTCTCCTTGTGCTAAATTGTGCTTAAAAAAACATTTTTTCTAGGGACAGAAAACTGTAGGTAGGGAGAGTGTCAGTTTCTTTCACTGTGAAAGTCCTTGTTTCCAGGGACCTGGAAGGACAGTGAGTGAATTCTCCTTGTGCTAAATTGTGCTTAAAAAAAACATTTTTTCTAGGGACAGAAAACTGTAGGTAGGGAGAGTGTCAGTTTCTTTCACTGTCAAAGTCCTTGTTTCCAGGGACCTGGAAGGACAGTGAGTGAATTCTCCTTGTGCTAAATTGTGCTTAATAAAAACATTTTTTCTAGGGACAGAAAACTGTAGGTAGGGAGAGTGTCAGTTTCTTTCACTGTCAAAGTCCTTGTTTCCAGGGACCTGGAAGGACAGTGAGTGAATTCTCCTTGTGCTAAATTGTGCTTAAAAAAAACATTTTTTCTAGGGACAGAAAACTGTAGGTAGGGAGAGTGTCAGTTTCTTTCACTGTCAAAGTCCTTGTTTCCAGGGACCTAGAAGGACAGTGAGTGAATTCTCCTTGTGCTAAATTGTGCTTAAAAAAAACATTTTTTCTAGGGACAGAAAACTGTAGGTAGGGAGAGTGTCAGTTTCTTTCACTGTCAAAGTCCTTGTTTCCAGGGACCTGGAAGGACAGTGAGTGAATTCTCCTTGTGCTAAATTGTGCTTAAAAAAAACATTTTTTCTAGGGACAGAAAACTGTAGGTAGGGAGAGTGTCAGTTTCTTTCACTGTCAAAGTCCTTGTTTCCAGGGACCTGGAAGGACAGTGAGTGAATTCTCCTTGTGCTAAATTGTGCTTAAAAAAAACATTTTTTCTAGGGACAGAAAACTGTAGGTAGGGAGAGTGTCAGTTTCTTTCACTGTCAAAGTCCTTGTTTCCAGGGACCTGGAAGGACAGTGAGTGAATTCTCCTTGTGCTAAATTGTGCTTAAAAAAAAACATTTTTTCTAGGGACAGAAAACTGTAGGTAGGGAGAGTGTCAGTTTCTTTCACTGTGAAAGTCCTTGTTTCCAGGGACCTGGAAGGACAGTGAGTGAATTCTCCTTGTGCTAAATTGTGCTTAAAAAAAACATTTTTTCTAGGGACAGAAAACTGTAGGTAGGGAGAGTGTCAGTTTCTTTCACTGTCAAAGTCCTTGTTTCCAGGGACCTGGAAGGACAGTGAGTGAATTCTCCTTGTGCTAAATTGTGCTTAAAAAAAACATTTTTTCTAGGGACAGAAAACTGTAGGTAGGGAGAGTGTCAGTTTCTTTCACTGTCAAAGTCCTTGTTTCCAGGGACCTGGAAGGACAGTGAGTGAATTCTCCTTGTGCTAAATTGTGCTTAAAAAAAACATTTTTTCTAGGGACAGAAAACTGTAGGTAGGGAGAGTGTCAGTTTCTTTCACTGTCAAAGTCCTTGTTTCCAGGGACCTGGAAGGACAGTGAGTGAATTCTCCTTGTGCTAAATTGTGCTTAAAAAAAACATTTTTTTCTAGGGACAGAAAACTGTAGGTAGGGAGAGTGTCAGTTTCTTTCACTGTCAAAGTCCTTGTTTCCAGGGACCTGGAAGGACAGTGAGTGAATTCTCCTTGTGCTAAATTGTGCTTAAAAAAAACATTTTTTCTAGGGACAGAAAACTGTAGGTAGGGAGAGTGTCAGTTTCTTTCACTGTCAAAGTCCTTGTTTCCAGGGACCTGGAAGGACAGTGAGTGAATTCTCCTTGTGCTAAATTGTGCTTAAAAAAAACATTTTTTCTAGGGACAGAAAACTGTAGGTAGGGAGAGTGTCAGTTTCTTTCACTGTCAAAGTCCTTGTTTCCAGGGACCTGGAAGGACAGTGAGTGAATTCTCCTTGTGCTAAATTGTGCTTAAAAAAAACATTTTTTCTAGGGACAGAAAACTGTAGGTAGGGAGAGTGTCAGTTTCTTTCACTGTCAAAGTCCTTGTTTCCAGGGACCTGGAAGGACAGTGAGTGAATTCTCCTTGTGCTAAATTGTGCTTAAAAAAAACATTTTTTCTAGGGACAGAAAACTGTAGGTAGGGAGAGTGTCAGTTTCTTTCACTGTCAAAGTCCTTGTTTCCAGGGACCTGGAAGGACAGTGAGTGAATTCTCCTTGTGCTAAATTGTGCTTAAAAAAAACATTTTTTCTAGGGACAGAAAACTGTAGGTAGGGAGAGTGTCAGTTTCTTTCACTGTCAAAGTCCTTGTTTCCAGGGACCTGGAAGGACAGTGAGTGAATTCTCCTTGTGCTAAATTGTGCTTAAAAAAAACATTTTTTCTAGGGACAGAAAACTGTAGGTAGGGAGAGTGTCAGTCTCTTTCACTGTGAAAGTCCTTGTTTCCAGGGACCTGGAAGGACAGTGAGTGAATTCTCCTTGTGCTAAATTGTGCTTAAAAAAAACATTTTTTCTAGGGACAGAAAACTGTAGGTAGGGAGAGTGTCAGTTTCTTTCACTGTCAAAGTCCTTGTTTCCAGGGACCTGGAAGGACAGTGAGTGAATTCTCCTTGTGCTAAATTGTGCTTAAAAAAAAACATTTTTTCTAGGGACAGAAAACTGTAGGTAGGGAGAGTGTCAGTTTCTTTCACTGTGAAAGTCCTTGTTTCCAGGGACCTGGAAGGACAGTGAGTGAATTCTCCTTGTGCTAAATTGTGCTTAAAAAAAACATTTTTTCTAGGGACAGAAAACTGTAGGTAGGGAGAGTGTCAGTTTCTTTCACTGTCAAAGTCCTTGTTTCCAGGGACCTGGAAGGACAGTGAGTGAATTCTCCTTGTGCTAAATTGTGCTTAAAAAAAACATTTTTTCTAGGGACAGAAAACTGTAGGTAGGGAGAGTGTCAGTTTCTTTCACTGTCAAAGTCCTTGTTTCCAGGGACCTGGAAGGACAGTGAGTGAATTCTCCTTGTGCTAAATTGTGCTTAAAAAAAACATTTTTTCTAGGGACAGAAAACTGTAGGTAGGGAGAGTGTCAGTTTCTTTCACTGTCAAAGTCCTTGTTTCCAGGGACCTGGAAGGACAGTGAGTGAATTCTCCTTGTGCTAAATTGTGCTTAAAAAAAACATTTTTTTCTAGGGACAGAAAACTGTAGGTAGGGAGAGTGTCAGTTTCTTTCACTGTCAAAGTCCTTGTTTCCAGGGACCTGGAAGGACAGTGAGTGAATTCTCCTTGTGCTAAATTGTGCTTAAAAAAAACATTTTTTCTAGGGACAGAAAACTGTAGGTAGGGAGAGTGTCAGTTTCTTTCACTGTCAAAGTCCTTGTTTCCAGGGACCTGGAAGGACAGTGAGTGAATTCTCCTTGTGCTAAATTGTGCTTAAAAAAAACATTTTTTCTAGGGACAGAAAACTGTAGGTAGGGAGAGTGTCAGTTTCTTTCACTGT
Source organism: Rana muscosa (assembly GCA_029206835.1). Lineage (NCBI taxonomy): Eukaryota > Metazoa > Chordata > Amphibia > Anura > Ranidae > Rana > Rana muscosa. The sequence goes on from CM055123.1 coordinate 75,778,640, forward strand.
CAAAGTCCTTGTTTCCAGGGACCTGGAAGGACAGTGAGTGAATTCTCCTTGTGCTAAATTGTGCTTAAAAAAAACATTTTTTCTAGGGACAGAAAACTGTAGGTAGGGAGAGTGTCAGTTTCTTTCACTGTCAAAGTCCTTGTTTCCAGGGACCTGGAAGGACAGTGAGTGAATTCTCCTTGTGCTAAATTGTGCTTAAAAAAAACATTTTTTCTAGGGACAGAAAACTGTAGGTAGGGAGAGTGTCAGTTTCTTTCACTGTCAAAGTCCTTGTTTCCAGGGACCTGGAAGGACAGTGAGTGAATTCTCCTTGTGCTAAATTGTGCTTAAAAAAAACATTTTTTCTAGGGACAGAAAACTGTAGGTAGGGAGAGTGTCAGTTTCTTTCACTGTCAAAGTCCTTGTTTCCAGGGACCTGGAAGGACAGTGAGTGAATTCTCCTTGTGCTAAATTGTGCTTAAAAAAAACATTTTTTCTAGGGACAGAAAACTGTAGGTAGGGAGAGTGTCAGTCTCTTTCACTGTGAAAGTCCTTGTTTCCAGGGACCTGGAAGGACAGTGAGTGAATTCTCCTTGTGCTAAATTGTGCTTAAAAAAAACATTTTTTCTAGGGACAGAAAACTGTAGGTAGGGAGAGTGTCAGTTTCTTTCACTGTCAAAGTCCTTGTTTCCAGGGACCTGGAAGGACAGTGAGTGAATTCTCCTTGTGCTAAATTGTGCTTAAAAAAAACATTTTTTCTAGGGACAGAAAACTGTAGGTAGGGAGAGTGTCAGTTTCTTTCACTGTCAAAGTCCTTGTTTCCAGGGACCTGGAAGGACAGTGAGTGAATTCTCCTTGTGCTAAATTGTGCTTAAAAAAACATTTTTTCTAGGGACAGAAAACTGTAGGTAGGGAGAGTGTCAGTTTCTTTCACTGTGAAAGTCCTTGTTTCCAGGGACCTGGAAGGACAGTGAGTGAATTCTCCTTGTGCTAAATTGTGCTTAAAAAAAACATTTTTTCTAGGGACAGAAAACTGTAGGTAGGGAGAGTGTCAGTTTCTTTCACTGTCAAAGTCCTTGTTTCCAGGGACCTGGAAGGACAGTGAGTGAATTCTCCTTGTGCTAAATTGTGCTTAATAAAAACATTTTTTCTAGGGACAGAAAACTGTAGGTAGGGAGAGTGTCAGTTTCTTTCACTGTCAAAGTCCTTGTTTCCAGGGACCTGGAAGGACAGTGAGTGAATTCTCCTTGTGCTAAATTGTGCTTAAAAAAAACATTTTTTCTAGGGACAGAAAACTGTAGGTAGGGAGAGTGTCAGTTTCTTTCACTGTCAAAGTCCTTGTTTCCAGGGACCTAGAAGGACAGTGAGTGAATTCTCCTTGTGCTAAATTGTGCTTAAAAAAAACATTTTTTCTAGGGACAGAAAACTGTAGGTAGGGAGAGTGTCAGTTTCTTTCACTGTCAAAGTCCTTGTTTCCAGGGACCTGGAAGGACAGTGAGTGAATTCTCCTTGTGCTAAATTGTGCTTAAAAAAAACATTTTTTCTAGGGACAGAAAACTGTAGGTAGGGAGAGTGTCAGTTTCTTTCACTGTCAAAGTCCTTGTTTCCAGGGACCTGGAAGGACAGTGAGTGAATTCTCCTTGTGCTAAATTGTGCTTAAAAAAAACATTTTTTCTAGGGACAGAAAACTGTAGGTAGGGAGAGTGTCAGTTTCTTTCACTGTCAAAGTCCTTGTTTCCAGGGACCTGGAAGGACAGTGAGTGAATTCTCCTTGTGCTAAATTGTGCTTAAAAAAAAACATTTTTTCTAGGGACAGAAAACTGTAGGTAGGGAGAGTGTCAGTTTCTTTCACTGTGAAAGTCCTTGTTTCCAGGGACCTGGAAGGACAGTGAGTGAATTCTCCTTGTGCTAAATTGTGCTTAAAAAAAACATTTTTTCTAGGGACAGAAAACTGTAGGTAGGGAGAGTGTCAGTTTCTTTCACTGTCAAAGTCCTTGTTTCCAGGGACCTGGAAGGACAGTGAGTGAATTCTCCTTGTGCTAAATTGTGCTTAAAAAAAACATTTTTTCTAGGGACAGAAAACTGTAGGTAGGGAGAGTGTCAGTTTCTTTCACTGTCAAAGTCCTTGTTTCCAGGGACCTGGAAGGACAGTGAGTGAATTCTCCTTGTGCTAAATTGTGCTTAAAAAAAACATTTTTTCTAGGGACAGAAAACTGTAGGTAGGGAGAGTGTCAGTTTCTTTCACTGTCAAAGTCCTTGTTTCCAGGGACCTGGAAGGACAGTGAGTGAATTCTCCTTGTGCTAAATTGTGCTTAAAAAAAACATTTTTTTCTAGGGACAGAAAACTGTAGGTAGGGAGAGTGTCAGTTTCTTTCACTGTCAAAGTCCTTGTTTCCAGGGACCTGGAAGGACAGTGAGTGAATTCTCCTTGTGCTAAATTGTGCTTAAAAAAAACATTTTTTCTAGGGACAGAAAACTGTAGGTAGGGAGAGTGTCAGTTTCTTTCACTGTCAAAGTCCTTGTTTCCAGGGACCTGGAAGGACAGTGAGTGAATTCTCCTTGTGCTAAATTGTGCTTAAAAAAAACATTTTTTCTAGGGACAGAAAACTATAGGTAGGGAGAGTGTCAGTTTCTTTCACTGTCAAAGTCCTTGTTTCCAGGGACCTGGAAGGACAGTGAGTGAATTCTCCTTGTGCTAAATTGTGCTTAAAAAAAACATTTTTTTCTAGGGACAGAAAACTGTAGGTAGGGAGAGTGTCAGTTTCTTTCACTGTCAAAGTCCTTGTTTCCAGGGACCTGGAAGGACAGTGAGTGAATTCTCCTTGTGCTAAATTGTGCTTAAAAAAAACATTTTTTCTAGGGACAGAAAACTGTAGGTAGGGAGAGTGTCAGTTTCTTTCACTGTCAAAGTCCTTGTTTCCAGGGACCTGGAAGGACAGTGAGTGAATTCTCCTTGTGCTAAATTGTGCTTAAAAAAAACATTTTTTCTAGGGACAGAAAACTATAGGTAGGGAGAGTGTCAGTTTCTTTCACTGTCAAAGTCCTTGTTTCCAGGGACCTGGAAGGACAGTGAGTGAATTCTCCTTGTGCTAAATTGTGCTTAAAAAAAACATTTTTTCTAGGGACAGAAAACTGTAGGTAGGGAGAGTGTCAGTTTCTTTCACTGTCAAAGTCCTTGTTTCCAGGGACCTGGAAGGACAGTGAGTGAATTCTCCTTGTGCTAAATTGTGCTTAAAAAAAACATTTTTTCTAGGGACAGAAAACTGTAGGTAGGGAGAGTGTCAGTTTCTTTCACTGTCAAAGTCCTTGTTTCCAGGGACCTGGAAGGACAGTGAGTGAATTCTCCTTGTGCTAAATTGTGCTTAAAAAAAACATTTTTTCTAGGGACAGAAAACTGTAGGTAGGGAGAGTGTCAGTTTCTTTCACTGTCAAAGTCCTTGTTTCCAGGGACCTGGAAGGACAGTGAGTGAATTCTCCTTGTGCTAAATTGTGCTTAAAAAAAACATTTTTTCTAGGGACAGAAAACTGTAGGTAGGGAGAGTGTGTCAGTTTCTTTCACTGTCAAAGTCCTTGTTTCCAGGGACAGAGAAGGACACCTGAAGGTAGCCCTTATTGCTTTTTTCCCATCTCCCTGCAGGCCATCTATTAGAATGTCTGGAAGGCAAACAAGGAGAGGCAGACAGTCAGGAGGCAATAAAAGAGGGCAAGCAGGCTCTGTGTCTGGGGGCAACAGTGCTGGTTGTGGACGCGGTGCATTGTCATCAGCACATGGCCATGGGACACGCTTGTCCTTCTTTTCGGCAGCTGGACATGTTGAGCCACATCATGCCGAAGACTTGGTAGAGTGGATGACCAAGCCCTCCTCCTCCTCCTCCTCATCCTCTCTCACCCAGGCTCAGGGTACTGGAAAAGCAGCTGCCAAAGCGTCCTCTTCCCTGGTATCAATGTCAGACTCATCATCAGTCACTCCTTCCCTAGACCCACCATGTCCTCCTCCTGAGGAGTCCCCCGAACTGTTTCAGCACAGTGTTGGGTACATGCTCCAGGAGGATGCCCAGCGTTTTGAAGGGTCTGATGATGAAACCCAGCTAGAGGAAGGCAGTAGCGTGAGAGCAGACAGAGGGGATGCTCAAGAAGGACACCAATCTGGCAGTCATGTTCCAGCAGCTGCAGCATACTGCCAGATTGGCTCCAGTGATGAGGAGGGAGGTGATGATGAGGTCACTGACTCCACGTGGGTGCCTAATAGGAGAGAGGAGGAGGAGGAGGATGAGGAGGAGGCACATCTCCAACGAGGCAGGATGCCCTTTGGTGGCCAGCGTAAGGGCAGTACACCGACGGAATCACACCGCAGAGCTCCGCCTGTGCAGGGCGCTGCCTCTGCCCGTCATTCAAAAAGTTCTTTGGTGTGGGCCTTTTTTGAGGCTAGTGCATCAGATCGCACAGCTGCTGTTTGCAACATATGTCTCAAGCGTATATCGCGTGGCCAAAACATCAGCCGCTTGGGTACCACATGCCTGACCAGACATATGTTGACCTGCCATGCAGCTCGTTGGCAAGCCTACCTCAAAGACCCACACCAAAGAACAAAGCGGACCTCTCCTTGCACCGCATCAGCTGGGATCTCCAACCCCACTATAACTTCAGTCCTCTCTGAAACATGCACTGAGAGGAATGAAGGTGTAGAATTAGGTGTGTCACAGCCAAGTACTTGCGGCCACTCTGCTAGCAGTACACCGACGTCCGATTCTAGCAGGCAAATTTCCCTGCCCCAGCTGCTGGACCGTCGAAAGAAGTTCACTCCCAGCCATCCACATGCCCAGCGGTTGAATGCTAGCTTGGCTAAATTGCTAGCGCTTCAACTTCTGCCTTTTCAGTTGGTAGACTCGGCCCCCTTCCGTGAGTTTGTGCAATGTGCGGTTCCTCAGTGGCAGGTTCCCAAACGCCACTTTTTCTCACGGAAGGCTATTCCGGCTCTCTACCGGCATGTGGAAGGCAATGTCTTGGCCTCGCTGGACAGGGCGGTCAGCGGTAAGGTGCATATTACCGCTGACTCATGGTCCAGCAGGCATGGACAGGGACGTTACCTTTCTTTCACGGCCCATTGGGTCACTCTTTTGGCAGCTGGGAAGGATGCAGGACAAGGTGCAGTAGTGTTGGAGGTTGTCCCACCGCCACGCCTCCAAAATGCTACTACTGGTTGTGACACACCTCTCTCCTCCACCCCCTCCTCTTCTTCTTCCTCCATGGCCTCTTCCTGTGGTTTGTCCTATGAACCAGCGGTGCTCCGTAGCCGTTCACGGGGCTACGCAAGTACGCAGGCAAAAAGATGCCATGCCGTGCTTGCGCTGGTGTGTTTGGGGGACAGAAGCCACACTGGGGCAGAGGTCCTGTCTGCTCTGCAGGGCCAGGCCGAGAGGTGGTTGACGCCACGCCAGCTTAAGCCAGGAATGGTGGTTTGCGACAATGGCACCAACCTCCTCTCCGCCCTCCGACAGGGACAACTGACCCATGTGCCCTGTGTGGCTCATGTCCTTAACCTGGTGGTGCAGCGGTTCTTGGGCAGGTACCCGGGCTTACAGGATGTCCTGAGGCAGGCCAGGAAAGTCTGTGTGCATTTCCGCAGATCTTATAATGCCAGTGCTCGCCTGGCTGAGCTGCAAAAGGAGTTGAACCTGCCCAAGAACCGCCTTATATGTGACATGCCCACCAGGTGGAACTCAACGTTGGCCATGCTGCAGCGGCTGCACACGCAGCAGAGGGCCATCAATGAGTACCTGTGCGACTACGGCACCAGGACAGGGTCAGGGGAGCTTGGTTTTTTTTCTCCACGCCAGTGGGGCATGATCAGGGATGCATGCACTGTCCTGGCACCATTTGAGGAGGCCACGAGGATGGTGAGCAGTGACAGTGCATGCATCAGTGACACTGTACCTCTTGTCCACCTGTTGGAGCACACGCTGCGTGGAATAATGGACAGGGCACTTGAGGCAGAACAGAGGCAGGAAGAGGAGGACTTCCTTGCCTCTCAAGGCCCCCTTTACCCAGACAGTGTTCCTTCTGTCCCACCCATCGCACAGGAAGAGGAGGAGGAGGAGGAGGAGGAGGAGGATTGTGTCAGCATGGAGGTGGAGGCTGGCACTCAGCATCATCAGCAGCAGTCTTTTAGGGATGATTTACAGTCCCAAGAAACCAGTGGACTTGTACGTGGCTGGGAGGAGGTGGCTGCGGATCATGTCGTCCTTAGTGACCCAGAGGACTCCGGAGCGAATGCCTCAGCAAACCTACGCTGCATGGCCTCCCTGATCCTGCAAAGTCTGCGGAAGGATCCTCGTATTCTTCGGATCAAGGAGAGGGACCATTACTGGCTGGCCACTCTCCTTGATCCACGGTACAAGGGTAAGGTTGCGGACCTTATGTTACCGTCGCAGAGGGAGCAGAGGATGAGACAACTCCGGGAGGCCTTGCAGAAAGGTCTGTGCAACGCGTTCCCAGAGACTGGGAGGTTACAAACTCCTGGTCCTGGACAACGAGTTGCTGAGGCTTCGGCCAGTCAAAGAAGGAGCGGTGGGGAAGGTGGCCGTCTGACCGATGCGTTCAGACAATTCTTTAGTCCGCAGCCCCAAAGTATGATCGGTTCCAGCAACCATCGCCAGCGTCTGATAAACATGGTGCAGGAATATCTAGGGGCAAGGTCAGACTTGGACACCTTCCCCACCGAAAATCCTCTGGCTTACTGGGTCTTGAGGATGGATCACTGGCCAGAGCTTGCACAGTATGCAATTGAGCTACTGGCCTGTCCTGCATCCAGCGTTCTTTCGGAACGCACATTCAGTGCTGCTGGAGGATTTGTCACGGATCACAGGGTGCGCCTGTCCACCGACTCGGTTGATCGACTGACTTTCATCAAGATGAACCAGTCTTGGATCACCACCAGCTACCACACACCTGATGCTGATATAACAGACTAATTGATTTTAACATGTCACATCCCTTCAAGACTGATGCTGATGCTGAGTGCCTGTGCTGTTATGTTGACTGGCTATCCTCCTCCTCCGAGTCCTCAATGATACGATTGATGATGATAGCTTGGAAGATCATTTTTGTTTATGGGTGCCGCCACCAGTGGCTAAGGCCCAATTTTTCAGCCCCTGTTTTACAGGGGCGTGTAATTACAATTTTTTTAGCAATAATTTGCCATAGGGCTCATTGCTGTGCTCCAAGTACAGTATCTGTGAGGGGTTGGAGTGTTGTGGCACCAGTGCCTAAGGCCCAATTTTTCAGCCCCTGTTTAACAGGGGCGTGTCATTACAATTTTTGAAGCAATACTTTGCAACAGGGCTCATTGCTGTGCTCCAAGTACAGTATCTGTGAGGGGTTGTAGTGTTGTGCCACCAGTGCCTAAGGCCCAATTTTTCAGCCCCAGTTCAACAGGGGCATGCAATTACAATTCTTGATCTAATAATTCACAGCAGGGTCCATTGCTGCACCCACCAAGAGTAACTCTGAGGGCTTACAGTCTTGTGGCAACGCCACCACCACCACCACCACGAAAGGCCCAATTTTTCAGCCCCTGTTCAAAAGGGGCATGTAATTACAATTCTTGATCTAATAATTCACAGCAGGGCCCATTGCTGCACCCACCAAGAGTAACTGTCAGGGCTTACAGTGTTGTGGCACCAGCACCACCATCAAAGCCCCAATTTTTACTACCACTGTTCAACAATTATATGTAATTAAAATTCCTGATATAATAGTTGACAGCAGGGCGTTCCAGCACCAACCAAGAGTAACTGAGTGCTTACAGTGTTGTGCCAACACCAACAACTAAGGGGCCTATTTCTGCAGAGTATATACGGCAGGTCCCTACTTTCAAACATCCAACTTACAAACGACTCCTACTTGCAAACGAAAGAAGACAACAGGAAGTGAGAGGAAATCTACCCCTAGAAAGGAAAATTCTCTCCTGTAAGAATAAATATGGGAGAAAGGGGTCTCATCTGTACTGATGCTTTATCAGCAATCCTTGTTTCAAGAAAAACACCACATTTCAAAAACAGTTGTCATTGGGACGGAAAGTGAGGTGAAATGTTCTGAACAGGGGCACAGACAGCAAAACAAATGTTACAGGGGTGATAACCCTTACCTATGTTTCCCAAAAAGTTTAAAAATAGATTTTTGGGCTGGAGCTACACTTCAACAATGTACCTGTTCAAAATTACAAACACATTCTACATAAGAACAAACCTACAGTCCCTGTCTTGTATGCACCGCCTGTATACGGCTGTTCAGAGTATATAGGGCCTTTTTTATTTTATGTGCGGGGTTCCCCTTAATATCCATACAAGACCCAAAGGGGCTGGTAATGGGCTGGGGTAGGGGGGGGGGGTCATGGGGTAGCTATGCCATTTTTCTTAAAGATTTTCATCCATATTACCGGGACCAGACATTACATTAAAGCCGCAAGCAGTTTTAAATGGCTTTTTTTTCCTTTAGAAGTGTCATTTTGTGCAGGGACAGTTCTAAACACGGGAAACACGTGGCACTTCACAGGCATACTTTAGACACCCCCCAGGTACGATATTTAAAGGAATATTTGACTTTTTTTTTTTCACTTTATGCATCATTAAAATGACTGCTCCCGAAAAACGACCGTTTTTAAAACTTCTTTTTGCATTGATACATGTCCCCTGGTGCAGAACCCGGGTCCCCAAACCCTTTTTAGGACAATAACATGCATAATAGTTGTTATAATTAGCACTTTAGAATTCGAACGTTCGCATCCATTGTATTTAATAGGGTTCTAATGTTCGTTCGAACTTTCGGTCCGTTCGCGGGTTCTGGTGCGAACCGAACCCGGGGGTATTCGGCTCATCACTAGCCACTAACTCCTGCAGATGCCTGTATTTGAGAACAGCAATGACGGATATACAGGTGTATACTGTGCCACTAACTCCTGCAGATGCCTGAGAAAATAAAACAGAACATAGAACACACTGTCCCTGCCTATGTATCTCTTTCCCTGCACGCCAACTGTGCCACTAACTCCTGCAGATGCCTGTATTTGAGAACAGCAATGATGGATATACAGGTGTGTACTGTGCCACTAACTCCTGCAGATGCCTGAGAAAATAAAACAGAACATGGAACACACTGTCACTGCCTATGTATCTCTTTCCCTGCACGCCAACTCTGCCACTAACTCCTGCAGATGCCTGTATTTGAGAACAGCAATGACGGATATACAGGTGTATACTGTGCCACTAACTCCTGCAGATTCCTGTATTATAGAACACCAATGACGGGTATATACAGGTGTATACTGTGCCACTAACTCCTGCAGATGCCTGTATTTGAGAACAGCAATGATGGATATACAGGTGTATACTGTGCCACTAACTCCTGCAGATGCCTGAGAAAATAAAACAGAACATAGAACACACTGTCCCTGCCTATGTATCTCTTTCCCTGCACGCCAACTGTGCCACTAACTCCTGCAGATGCCTGTATTTGAGAACAGCAATGACGGATATACAGGTGTATACTGTGCCACTAACTCCAGCAGATTCCTGTATTATAGAACACCAATGACGGGTATATACAGGTGTATACTGTGCCACTAACTAGACTTGTGCACAACGGAAAAATTCGTTCCGTTTCGGTTCGTTTCTTTCCGGTCCTGTTGATTCGTAATCATTCGTAATTTTGCTAGACGGGATTTTTCGTGTTCGGACTCATTCGTATTTTTGCAAGCGACATTTTTCGTTGAATTTTTTGTTGCTTTATAATTCGTACTTTCGGTAGAGTACGTTGTTTTTCGTTGATTCTGGACACAACTACTTTCGTAACTTTTTTTGGGTTCGTACTTTCGGTAGAGTACGTTGTTTTTCGTTGATTCTGGACACAACTCCTACTTTCGTAACTTTTTTTGGGTTCGTTGATTCGTAATTTTCCGTGTCTCTCTCACAACGACGCTGCCTATTATGCCTAATGTGCTTCGAATGGATTTGTACTTTTCTAAATACATTGCGGTTATTTGTAACGATTTGAAATCTCGTATTTTACTTTCGTTTTTAACATGCGGCTATAGGCTCCGCCCCTGTACACCATTTTGAGAGGGTTCAGCACGGTGAGGGAGAAGCAGAGAGCAGAGCAGAGTGTTATTGTGCTTCGAATGGATTCGAAATCTCGTATTTTACTTTCGTTTTTTACATGCGGCTATAACCTCCGCCCCTGTACACCATTTTGAGAGGGAGTTCAGCACGGTGTGGGAGAAGCAGAGAGCAGAGCAGAGTGAGTGTTATTGTGCTTCGTATGGATTCGTACATTCGTAACTTTTTCATAACGAATTATGCCGAAGACATTCGGGCATTTGCTATTTGCGGTATAATTTATTTCGGATTCGGTCTTATTCGTAATTGCTTTGTTCGGAAATTCGAATGCTTCCGAATGTCCGAAAGTTGCTAAATTCGGACGAATTTCAATTCGTTACGAAACGAATTGCACAAGCCTACCACTAACTCCTGCAGATGCCTGTATTTGAGAACAGCAATGATGGATATACAGGTGTATACTGTGCCACTAACTCCTGCAGATGCCTGAGAAAATAAAACAGAACATAGAACACACTGTCCCTGCCTATGTATCTCTTTCCCTGCACGCCAACTGTGCCACTAACTCCTGCAGATGCCTGTATTTGAGAACAACAATGACGGATATACAGGTGTATACTGTGCCACTAACTCCTGCAGATGCCTGAGAAAATAAAACAGAACATAGAACACACTGTCCCTGCCTATGTATCTCTTTCCCTGCACGCCAACACACTACACAAGGCCGCCGCGCTGGCGGCCCTTTATAGTGTGGGGCGTGTACTAAACCCCCCTGAGCTATAATTGGCCACAGGCATCCACAGGCAATTATGGCTCTCCTCGCTGCCGGCGCTGTGATTGGCCAAGCATGCGGGGTCACAATGCATGCTTGGCCAATCACAGCGCCGGGATTGCACTGCGATGGTGCAGTGTATTGTGGGCCATTCGCGTCACTTGAATTTGGCGCGAATGGTCCAAATTATTCGATCTTCATCGAACAGCCGATGTTCGAGTCGAACGTATGTTCGACTCGACCACGAAGCTCATGCCTAGTTACAGATGCCATGCCCTATAAAAAACACACCAGTTCTGGGTTTGCTTTTCACAAGAAGCATTGCCTGATGTGAATGATGCCTCGCACAAAAGAGCTCTCAGAAGACCTACGATTAAGAATTGTTGACTTGCATAAAGCTGGAAAGGGTTATAAAAGTATCTCCAAAAGCCTTGCTGTTCATCAGTCCACGATAAGACAAATTGTCTATAAATGGAGAAAGTTCAGCACTGCTGCTACTCTCCCTAGGAGTGGGCGTCCTGTAAAGATGACTGCAAGAGCACAGCGCAGACTGCTCAATGAGGTGAAGAAGAATCCTAGAGTGTCAGCTAAAGACTTACAAAAGTCTCTGGCATATGCTAACATCCCTGTTAGCGAATCTACGATACGTAAAACACTAAACAAGAATGGATTTCATGGGAGGATACCACAGAGGAAGCCACTGCTGTCCAAAAAAAGATTGCTGCACATTTACAGTTTGCACAAGAGCACCTGGATGTTCCACAGCAGTACTGGCAAAATATTCTGTAGACAGATGAAACCAAAATTGAGTTGTTTGGAAGAAACACACAACACTATGAGTGGAGAAAAAGAGGCACAGCACACCAACATCAAAACCTCATCCCAACTGTGAAGTATGGTGGTGGGGGCATCATGGTTTGGGCCTGCTTTGCTGTGTCAGGGCCTGGACGGATTGCTATCATCGAAAGAAAAATTAATTCCCAAGTTTATCAAGACATTTTACAGGAGAACTTAAGGCCATCTGTCCACCAGCTGAAGCTCAACAGAAGATGGGTGTTGCAACAGGACAACGACCCAAAGCATAGAAGTAAATCAGAATGGCTTAAATAGAAGAAAATACAGTTTCTGGAGTGGCCCAGTCAGAGTCCTGACCTCAACCCGATTGAGATGCTGTGGCATGACCTCAAGAAAGCGATTCACACCAGACATCCCAAGAATATCGCTGAACTGAAACAGTTCTGTAAAGAGGAATGGTCAAGAATTTCTCCTGACTAGGGATGAGCTTCGTGTTCGAGTCGAGCACACGTTCGACTCGAACATCGGCTGTTCGATACGAAGATCGAAAGTTATGGGCCGTTCGCGCCAAATTCGAGTGACGCAAACGGCCCACAATACACTGTGCCTTCGCAGTGCAATCCCGGCGCTGTGATTGGCCAAGCATGCACTGTGACCCCGCATGCTTGGCCAATCACAGCGCCGGCAGCGAGGAGAGCCATAATTGGCCACAGGCAGGATGCCTGTGGCCAATCATAGCTCAGGGGGGTTTAGTACACGCCCCACACTATAAAAGGCCGCCAGCGCGATGGCCTTGTGCAGTGTGTTCCGGCGTTCAGGTAAAGAGATACATAGGCAGGGACAGTGTGTTCTATGTTCTGTTATTTTCTCAGGCATCTGCATCTGCTGTTCTCTAAGCTAGATAGGCAGGCAGGGACAGTGTGTTCTTTTCTAAGGCATCTGCAGGAGTTGCTGTTTATTGCTGTTCTCTAAGCTAGATTGGCAGGCAGGGACAGTGTGTTCTTTTCTTAGGCATCTGCAGGAGTTGCTGTTCATTGCTGTTCTCTAAGCTAGATAGGCAGGCAGGGACAGTGTGTTCTTTTCTCAGGCATCTGCAGCAGTTACTGGGTGTTGTGTGCCCCAGCACAGTATACACCTGTATATACCCGTCATTGCTGTTCTCTAAGCTAGATAGGCAGGCAGGGACAGTGTGTTCTTTTCTCAGGCATCTGCAGCAGTTAGTGGGTGTTGTGTGCCCCAGCACAGTATACACCTGTATATACCCGTCATTGCTGTTCTCTAAGCTAGATAGGCAGGCAGGGACAGTGTGTTCTTTTCTCAGGCATCTGCAGCAGTTAGTGGGTGTTGTGTGCCCCAGCACAGTATACACCTGTATATACCCGTCATTGCTGTTCTCTAAGCTAGATAGGCAGGCAGGGACAGTGTGTTCTTTTCTCAGGCATCTGCAGCAGTTAGTGGGTGTTGTGTGCCCCAGCACAGTATACACCTGTATATACCCAACCGTCATTGCTGTTCTCTAAGCTAGATAGGCAGGCAGGGACAGTGTGTTCTTTTCTCAGGCATCTGCAGCAGTTAGTGGGTGTTGTGTGCCCCAGCACAGTATACACCTGTATATACCCGTCATTGCTGTTCTCTAAGCTAGATAGGCAGGCAGGGACAGTGTGTTCTTTTCTCAGGCATCTGCAGCAGTTAGTGAGTGTTGTGTAACCCAGCACAGTATACACCTGTATATACCCGTCATTGCTTTTCTCTAAGCTAGATAGGCAGGCAGGGACAGTGTGTTCTTTTCTCAGGCATTTGCAGCAGTTAGTGGGTGTTGTGTGCCCCAGCACAGTATACACCTGTATATACCCGTCATTGCTGTTCTCTAATACAGGCATCTGCAGGAGTTTGTGGGTGTTGTGTGCCCTAGTACAGTATATACCTGTATATACCCATCCTTGCTGTTCTCTAATAAAGGTATCTGCTGGAGTTAGTGGGTGTTGTGTGCCCTAGTACAGTATACACCTGTATATACCCATCATTGCTGTTCTCTAATACAGTAATCTGCAGAAGTTAGTGGGTGTTGGGTGCCCTAGTACAGTATACACCTGTATATACCCATCATTGCTGTTCTCTAATAAAGGCATCTGCTGGAGTTAGTGGGTGTTGTGTGCCCTAGTACAGTATACACCTGTATATACCCGTCATTGCTGTTCTCTAATACAGGCATCTGCAGGAGTTAGTGGGTGTTGTGTGCCCTAGTACAGTATACACCTGTATATACCCATCAATCCTGTTCTCTAATACAGGCATCTGCAGGAGTTAGTGGGTGTTGTGTGCCCTAGTACAGTATACACCTGTATATACCCGTCATTGCTGTTCTCTAATAAAGGCATCTGCTGGAGTTAGTGGGTGTTGTGTGCCTCCAGCACAATATACACTACCCAATTGCTGGTTTTTCCATCTCCCTGCAGACCATTACTATGTCTGGAAGGCCAACAAGGAGAGGCAGACAGTCAGGAGCCAATAAAAGAGGGCAAGCAGGCTCTGTGTCTAGAGACAACAGTGCTGGTCGTGGACGCGGTGCATCGTCATCAGCACGTGGCCATGGGACACGCTTGTCCTTATTTTTGGCAGCTGGATGTGTTGAGCCGCATCATGCCGAAGACTTGGTAGAGTGGATGACCAAGCCCTCCTCATCCTCCTCATCCTCTCTCACCCAGGCTCAGGGTATTGGCAAAGCAGCTGCCAAAGCGTCCTCTTCCCTCGTATCAATGTCATCATCAGTCACTCCTTCCCTAGACCCACCGTGTCCTCCTGAGGAGTCCCCTGAACTGTTTGAGCACAGTGTTGGGTACATGCTCCAGGATGATGCCCAGCGTTTTATAGGGTCTGAAGATGATACCCAGCTAGAGGAAGGCAGTAGCGTGAGAGCAGAGAGAGGGGATGCTCAAGAAGGACAGCAATCTGGCAGTCATGTTCGAGCAGCTGCAGAATACTGCCAGATTGGCTCCAGTGATGAGGAGGGAGGGGATAATGAGGTCACTGACTCAACGTGGGTGCCTGATAGGAGAGAGGAGGAGGATGAGGAGGAGGCACATCTCCAACGAGGCAGGATGCACTCCGGGGGCCAGCGTAAGGGCAGCACACAGACTGAATCACACCGCAGAGCTCTGCCTGTGCAGGGCGCTGCCTCTGCCCGTTATTACAAAAGTTCTTTGGTGTGGGCCTTTTTTGAGTCGAGTGCATCAGATCGCACCGCTGCTGTTTGCAACATATGTCTCAAGCGTATCTCGCGTGGCCAAAACATCAGCCGCTTGGGCACCACATGCTTGACCAGACATATGTTGACCTGCCATGCAGCTCGTTGGCAAGCGTACCTTAAAGACCCACACCAAAGAACAAAGCGGATCTCTCCTTGCTCCTCATCAGCTAGGATCTCCAACCCCACTGTACCTTCAGTCCTCTCTGAAACCTGCACTGAGAGGAATGAAGGTGTAGAATTAGGTGTGTCACAGCCAAGTACTTGCGGGCACTCTGCTAGCAGTACACCCTGACGTCCGATTATAGCAGGCAAATTTCCCTGCCCCAGCTGCTGGACCGTGGAAAGAAGTTCACTCCCAGCCATCCACATGCCCAGCGGTTGAATGCTAGCTTGGCTAAATTGCTAGCACTTCAACTGCTGCCTTTTTCAGTTGGTAGGCTCGGCCCCCTTCAGTGAGTTTGTGCAATGTGCGGTTCCTCAGTGGCAGGTTCCCAAACGCCACTTTTTCTCACGGAAGGCGATTCCGGCTCTCTACCGACATGTGGAAGGCAATGTCCATGCCTCGCTGGACAGGGCGGTCAGCGGTAAGGTGAATATTACCGCTGACTCATGGTCCAGCAGGCATGGACAGGGACGTTACCTTTCTTTCACGGCCCATTGGGTCACTCTTTTGGCAGCTGGGAAGGATGCAGGACAAGGTGCAGTAATGTTGGAGGTTGTTCCGCCTCTCTCCTCCACCCCCTCCTCTTCTTCTTCCTCCATGGCCTCTTCCTGTGCTTTGTCCTCGGAACCTGCGGTGCTCCGTAGGCGTTCAAGAGGCTACGCAAGTACGCAGGCAAAAAGATGCCATGCCGTGCTTGCGCTGGTGTGTTTGGGGGACAGGAGCCACACTGGGGCAGAGGTTCTGTCAGCTCTGCAGGGGCAGGCCGGGAGGTGGTTGACGCCACGCCAGCTTAAGCCAGGAATGGGGGTTTGTGACAATGGCACCAACCTCCTCTCCGCCCTCCGACAGGGACAACTGACCCATGTGCCCTGTGTAGCTCACGTCCTTAATCTGGTGGTGCAGCAGTTCTTGGGCAGGTACCTGGGCTTACAGGATGTCCTGAGGCAGGCCAGGAAAGTCTGTGTGCATTTCCGCAGATCATATAATGCCAGTGCTCGGCTGGCTGAGCTGCAAAAGGAGTTGAACCTGCCCAAGAGCCGCCTTATATGTGACATGCCCACCAGGTGGAACTCAACGTTGGCCATGCTGCAGCGGCTGCACACGCAGCAGAGGGCCATCAATGAGTACCTGTGCGACTACGGCACCAGGACAGGGTCAGGGGAGTTTGTTTTTTTTTCACCACGCCAGTGGGGCATGATCAGGGATGCATGCACTGTCTTGGCACAATTTGAGAAGGCCACGAGGATGGTGAGCAGTGACAGTGCATGCATCAGTGACACTGTACCTCTTGTCCACCTGTTGGAGCATACGCTGCGTGGAATAATGGACAGGGCACTTGAGGCAGAACAGAGGCAGGAAGAGGAGGACTTCCTTGCCTCTCAAGGCCCCCTTTTCCCAGACAGTGTTCCTTCTGTCCCACCCATCACACAGGAAGAGGACGAGGAGGAGGAGGATTGTGTCAGCATGGAGGTGGAGCATGGCACTCAGCATCAACAGCAGCAGTCTTTTAGGGATGATTTACAGTCCCAACAAACCCGTGGACTTGTACGTGGCTGGGAGGAGGTGGCTGCGGATCATGTCGTCCTTAGTGACCCAGAGAACTCCGGACCGAATGCCTCAGCTAACCTACGCTGCATGGCCTCCCTGCTCCTGCAAAGTCTGCGGAAGGATCCTCATATTCTTCGGATCAAGGAGAGGGACCACTACTGGCTGGCCTCTCTCCTTGATCCACGGTACAAGGGTAAGGTTGCGGACCTTATCTTGCCGTCGCAGAGGGAGCAGAGGATGAGACAACTCCGGGAGGTCTTGCAGAAAGGTCTGTGCAACGCGTTCCCAGAGACTGGGAGGTTACAAACTCCTGGTCCTGGACAATGAGTTGCTGAGGCTTTGTTCAGTAGCAGAAGGAGCGGTGGAGAAGGTGACCGTCTGACCGGTGCATTCAGACAATTTTTAAGTCCGCAGCCACAAGGTATGATCGGTTTCAGCAACCATCGCCAGCGTCTGTTATACATGGTGCAGGAATACCTAGGGGCAAGGTCAGACTTGGACACCTTTCCCACCGAAAATCCTCTGGCTTACTGGGTCTTGAGGATTGATCACTGGCCAGAGCTTGCACAGTATGCAATTGAGCTACTGGCCTGTCCTGCGTCCAGCGTTCTTTCGGAACGCACATTCAGTGCTGCTGGAGGCTTTGTCACGGATCACAGGGTGCGCCTGTCCACCGACTCGGTTGATCGACTGACCTTCATAAAGATGAACCAGTCTTGGATCACCACCAGCTACCAAGTACCTGAAGCTGATATCACAGAATCATTTATTTTGAAATGTCACATCCCTTCAAGACTGCCTATGCTGATGCTGAGTGACTGTCCTGTTATGTTGACTTACTATCCTCCTCCTCCTCAATGATCCGATTCATGATGATAGCTTGGAAGAATATTTTTGTTTCTGGGTGCCGCCACCAGTGGCTAAGGCCCAATTTTTCATTCCCTGTTTAACAGGGGCATGTAATTACAATTTTTTATGCAATGCTTTGCAGCAGGGCTCATTCCTGCACTCCAACTAGAGTATCTGGGAGAGGTTGCAGTGTCGTGGCACCAGCACCAGTGCCTAAGGCCCATTTTTTCAGCCCCTGTTTAACAGGGGCTGAAAACCCCCCCTTCCCCCCCCCCTTCCTGCCCAGGCTAATTTTCAGCTTTCAGCGCTGTCACAATTTGAATGACAATTGTGCGGTCGTGCGACATGGCTCACAAACAAAATTTACGTCCTTTTTTTCCCACAAATAGAGCTTTCTTTTGGTGGTATTTGATCATCTCTGCGGTTTTTATTTTTTGCGCTATAAACAAAAAAAGAGCGACAATTTTGAAAAAAACACAATATTTTTTACTTTTTGCTATAATAAATATCCCAATATTAACCTCTAAAATTAGCACTTTTGATTTTTCATGTTCGTGTCCCATAGACTTTAGCGGTGTTCGCGTGTTCGAACAAATTTTTTGCATGTTCTGGTGTGAACAGAACCGGGGGGTGTTCGGCTCATCCCTACTGATCACATTGGCCTCTGTACAATGTAGGAGATGAGCCGCCTCCTACTGGAGCTCCTACTATTGTGTGAAGATGTCCTATGTTTGTATTTATGATAATGTGTATTGTATAGCCGGTGAGCTAGGAGACGGCAATTCTAGCCTAAAGGCCATGTCTCTGAGTCATCTTGGCTGCTTAAAGGGATTAGTTAATTAGCTCATGTTAATTAGGTTTGGTCACAGGTGTATTTTCAGAGTAATATGAGCAGGATATGTATGCACCTCCTCTTTTACTGTATATAAGACTGTATTCTCTTTCTAATAAACCAGTCCATGTTCAGCAGACAAACAAGTCTCGTCTCGTTGTGTGCTTGTGAGCAGCTGGAATATCTGCATATCTATACCCAGACTGATAGGAAGCGGTATATGACGGAAGCACTCAAGCGGAGTGTGGGACGTTTTGTTACACTTTTAACACATGTATTGAACACCTTCCCACAGACCACTGCAATAAGAAAATGCACAGACAGTGAATACAGTAATACAATACAAGTTCTAACTATATCTCACTAAATGGCTCCCTCTAGGTTGCAGTTCAGAGCAATTCTCCAATGTAGAGCAGTAAAGCCTTGTAAAGGATTTAAGCAGTGAATGTTCCTCAAGTTCCAGTTTGTCTTCAGCTAGCTTATTTTATACTGCAGTGTTGAGTGTGATTATTTGTAATTCAAAAGAAACAGAGAAATAGCAATAACTGTAGAATAGGATGCTATGGATTCCTTAGCTGAAGAACTATTCTCACTTTTAATTCCTGTTATGTGTGAGTAATACAGCACTGACCTTACAGTGCAGGGGAGAAAGACAAAGCCCCAAAGTCTGGTTGTAAGATGCTCAGGTGCAACAGATCCAGAGCCGTGGAACTACAGGTCTCAGCAGCAGTCTGTAGGAAAGAAACTCACTCAGCAATACTGCAGTCACTACTTGGATAGGCAGGTGCCCTCTCACCACTGTGGATCCCAGCTGGCTGGCAGACTCCATCCGGAACTTCCTGCAAGTGCCTCCGTCAGTGAAGATGGTGCCACCACGCTGTGCCACTCCTCCAGGTGGGCTGAAAGGCAGTTGGCTTCAAATGCACTGAAGCACAGGCCAATCCACCTGCTCGATTAGCAGGGCCGTCCTCCAAAGATCCCTCTGGGGCGGATGATCCGGCTCTCCACTGTAGGCCGCAGTCTCTCACTCCTGGTCACATACACAGACCTCCTGCTGGCAGTTGAATGGCGTCCAAAGAGGCCGAAAGCAGGACACGCCTGTCCTTCTATCTCTCTTCCCAGGAGGTCATTCTGTGACTTGGTATTGTGGGTCTATGACTTGGCATTGTGGGTCCTGTAATCCCCAGAATGATTTAAACAACATGAGTCACTTCCTCATAAAACTATATATCCCAAAATGCATAACTGTTTGCTTCTTAAACAGAAGGAAAAATCCTGCCAGAGTTCAGCTGTCACTAGAGGGAGCCAAACACTTACTTAAGAAACAATAAACTATTCAACATAATAATTTTAGTAGCAACCTCTGGGCTACATTTACTATATATTATTCCGTTCTTATGTATAAAAGAGCTAACATACATTTTGGGCAAATCCTGAAAATGAACAGTTGTACTTATTATCATCCCTTATACACGACACAGGATAATAATGAAGAATGCTCAATCTTGTTTATGCAAGTGTAGCACACTCTACCATAGGTAGGCACTAGATGTGAGGTTTTTGGTGTTATCTGCCAGTGCAGGTAAATTTAGGCAGGCCTATGCTGCAAGCTAGGCATGTTTGTTTTTGATCTGGGGGCAGGGAGTGTTTTAGTGTAGCAGTGGGTGTGACTGACATGTACTTAAGCTTTTGGGCGCCTCCCCTGTTTCCAGTGAGAATGTTCTGGAAAGGGGGAAGGGCTGAGAGTTGGAGTGGCATGGGGTGTATGTGGGAGCTCTGACCAATCCCCAATTGGAATTTGCAGGGGGCGGGCCTCCTAGATATTCCCATAGTCAGCCTGCTGGGGGGAGTTGTTGGCCATGTGAACTGAAGGATGGAGTGCTAGACTGCATGCTGGAGAGACACCCCCATATCTGGGGGGGGTGGATCCGGCGGAGGAGCTGGGGAGCTGGGACAGAGCCTTTCCTTACACGGTACTGGAAAGGTGTCCTGGAACAGGAGCTGGAGAGCAGTTGGTCCGCATGGTCGGGGTAAATCCTTCAGGAAGGACTCAGAGCAGGAGTCTGTGAGTGAGGCACAGTGTAGATCTGGAAGAGGCACGCCAGGGAGAGCTGTGAGGGAGCCTTTCCTGACACGGTCATGGAAAGGAGTCCTGGAACAGGAGCTGGGTGTAGAGCCAGAAAAGAGATTGTGGAGTTTGTGTCACATCGATGCAGCCGAGGGCGCAGGATTTGCAAGTCGGGACCACTGGGATCAGTAGTCCATCATCAAATATTTTCCTCAAATAATATCCACGGCCACAAAAAGGGGTACCTTTTAGTAGGAAACTACTAGGACTTATTCAGAGTGAGGCCTAGTGGGCTGAAGATGGTGGGACAGTACTAATCTGTGACAGGAAAGTGATGTGCAGGAGGAGAAGTGTCCTGAGGTAAAGATCTGCAGGGAGAGTGCAGAGGCGGGAAAAGTTCTGAGGTGAAAGTCTGTCAGGATTAGGGTCTGCCATTTTATCCCATCTGAGGAGTGTAACGTATAAACCGCTAATGAGTAAACCATTTTGCCATGTAAAGCTGGATCCACTGTAACATGGCAAATACTAATTTGTTCTATGGGCATCCCATATCCCTTCCCCCAACCAAGTTCAATCCCCCAAATAAAACAACAAAACAAAGCAAAAGACTTTTCATTGTCTACAAGTGTGACATATGGATGTCTGGCAGCAGGGTAAATATGCGTGGATGTTAGTAACTCGTAGCAACACACCGCTACACATGAATAGCTATTATTGGGATGTTGTCGGTTATCGGTACTGTTGGGACCACGCTTTAATATTATTAGTCTTCTTGTGCATATGTATATCATTGCATTTTAACTTGCTGGTAGCCATTTCCAAATATAATATTTTAGTGTAATGCTGAATCAGCAAAAATGCACAACTAGTCTAACTATGTATTATCATACTTTGATCTTATGTAAATGTGTATGCTTAAGTTCATTTAAATATGGGTACCACTGAAACCAGAGGGCATACAGTATGTAATAATCTGATTTCACACTGTACCCTTACAATACCGCATCCATTGACATTTGAAATAGCTTGATTTTTTTAGTTACTTGTATTTTCTCCCTGTCAGAGCAAATGTGCCAGGTTATAGAGGCATCCTGTCTCCTGCCTGAACTTAGTGTTGATAACAGACACTCAAAAATGTGTCAAATAACAAAGGCATTGCCAGGATTACATAAAAAAATGGCTTGGTAAATTGAAAGTTTTAATCTCCTACAAAAGCCCACACAGCATGTTAGCTAACAGCCCTGCACTCAGGCCATAGGCGTGCGCAGCCTATTGCATTAGGGTGTGCACCTCAAAAACACGTGCATCTGTGTGTGTATATATATATATATATATATATATATATATATATATATACACATACACATATACACATACACACACTCTTATAAATAAATGTTAACAAACGTTTTAAAATGTATTAAACATTTTTAATTAAAAAAACATATATGAATGTAAACAAACATAATTTTTTTAACTTATTAATTAAATAATCTTTTAACATAAACAAAGCTTTTAAATAAATCTCTAAATCAAATAAGCAGTTTTAAAAACTGAACGGTAAGTAGGATTTTTTTTTTTATAAGTGTCATGTTTTAATATCCTGAATTGTATTTACTGCGTTAAATAAATTTGTTAGATTCCCCCAGCAACAATAGATTCCCTCAGCAACAATAGATCCCCCAAGAACAAGACATCTCCCCAGCAACAATAGATCCCTCACGGCAACTATTGCTTCACCAGCAACAATAGATCCCTCTCAGCAACAATAGACACCCCCCAGCAACAATAGATCCCTCCCATTAACAATAGATCACCCCACAAGAAAATACCCCCCCAGCAACAATAGATCTCCCAGCATCCAGTATCAATATACTCTCCAGCAGCCAACAACATAAGCCCCCTCCCTCAACAGAAGTATTCTCCCATCAACAATTGACCCCCCAGAAACAATAGATCCCACCAGCAGTAATAGACTTCCCCAGCATCAATAGATCACCCAGTGACAATAGAGACCCCATCAGCCAACATCAATAGACACTCCAGCAAATCCCACCACCACTTGGCATATACATTCAGTGCTGAGGTGCCGGAACTGTGTTCTCCCGCGTTCCTGCTGAAAAAAAAGCCCAGCGGTAATGTGTCCAGGCCACACATCGATCGCAGGGCTCCCCGTTGCACGCTTTGTGAGCCACACAGGAGTCTCCAATGCAGTGGCGATGCGTCCATAAGGGGCGCACGGGTGCCGCCCCCTCTCTCCTGCTACCTCTCTATCACCATAGATAGATTCATGCATTGCATGAATCTATCTATGGTCGCTGCTGCCACCCCCTATTCAGGTGCCTGGCCCCTTTTCGGGCGCCGGGAGCCTGAATTACAGTGGCGGGCTATTTTTTGGAAGCACCCGATTAGAGGCGTAGGCTCTAATAGGCATCCAAAAAGGTGAACAGCGGGCGCCATGCTGGGCGCTCGCAGTTCACTCAGCATTATGTTAGGAAAGGGAATGATTATTCCCTTTCCTAACACTGAACCGCCTCTCAGCCAATCTGGTGCTCGGGTCTGTTACCTGTCACCTGATTTGCTGAAACGACAGGCGCTCTGATTGGATGCCTATCAGGCGTCCAATCATAGCAGAGGAAGGGAAGAGAGGATGGGAGAAGACATTGAGGAGCTTGCAGGACACCACCGTCGTGACCCGCTGCCCCACCAAGACAGGTAAATGCCGGGCGGGTGGGGGATGCACACTGGCAGCATTTGATGGGCACAGTAGTGGCAATTGATGGGCACAGTGTCAGCAATTGATGGGCATACTGGCAGCAATTGATGGGCACAGTGTCAGCAATTGATGGGCACACTGGCAGCAATTGATAAGCACACTGGCAGCAACTGATGGGCACAGTAGCGGCAGTTGATAGACACACTGGCGGCAATTGATGGGCACAGTGGCAGCAATTGATGGGCACACTGGCAGCAATTGATGGGTATAGTAGCTGCGTTTGATGGCACAGTGGCGGCAATTTATGGGCACAGTGGCTGCGCTTGATGGCACAGTCGCGGCAATTGATGGGCACAGTAGCTGCGTTTGATGAGCACAGTGGCTGCAATTGATGGGGGGGTTTTTTCAGCTTGTTTGCGCCCCCCAAAAAATTTTGAGCACCAGCCGCCACTGCTCCAATGTGGGCTGACGTACAGGTATGTAAACCCACATTTGGCACTGCTTTCCGTACGCCATATATTGGGGTTGTGGGCATATGGGAAGTGACCGTTAATATACACTTGGGATATATTTTTTTTTATACCAAAGACATGTAGTGTATATATATATATATATATATATATATATATATATATATATTACATACTTTTTCGCAATATATATCTATAATATAGATATATATATAATATATAGATATATATTGTGTAAATATATATATATATATATATATATATATATATATATATATATATCACATATACAATTGGCTTGTCAGCGAAAAAGTATGTAATATATATACAAGACAATTGTATATGTGATATATATATTATTATATATATATTATATATATAGATATATATATAGATATATATAGATAGATATATATAGTTAGTTAGTGACAAGCCAGGGTAAGGTAAGGTTTATCAATTGGTTGGCTATTTTAGGATTTTTTTTTTTTTCATTTGTGCACAGACCACAGTGCTGTCTTTCTCCCACTCGCTCTCACCTTGTTTAAACAGGCTGCCCGCCACTCGTCTGCCACTGCCGCTATCCAGGCTACTCCGCTGCTTCTGATGGAGTCAGGAGAGAAAGGCCGGAGGCGGGGCGGAGTGCAGAAATAGATCACTCCGCCGGCGCCTGCGGGACCAGCAGCAGGAACTATAGAAGCTGCATCGGCTTATGTGGCTCCCGGCTGTGTTACTCTGTGGCTAGTTCCCTCCCTGCTCCTTCCTCCCACTCGCAGCAAACAGCTGTATTTGCTAGCCGGCGGCCGGACATTACCCCAGGCAGTGACTGAGTGACTGGTACACACAAGGACATGTACATTGCAGGCACAGTCAGTGCAGAACAAGGGCACAGCAGGGATGATTAGGGTGTGCCTGGGCACACCCGGCACACCCCGTGGGCACGCCTATGACTCAGGCAGAAGACAAGTCAGCTTCATTGGGGTCTTACGGTGTGACACTGAGTTTGCATTTCTGTTCAGATCATCAGATTGCACTATTCTATTGCACTGTTTAGGAGTGCATTTTCAGATCTCACAAATGCTCATTGTGGCTGGTTTCTTTAGAACTCCAGAGTGTGCTTTGGCAAAATGTATTCCACACAACCAATAAAATTGTAGTGAATTGGCAACTATCTTTGGCATCTATTTGGCATCAATGTTTATTGCGTAATTCACATAATATATATTTACAGTACCTGGGTCATATGTTTAATTAAAAATTGTTTCCTAGAAAAGTTATTACTAACAATTAGGTATGGCTTAATAATTGTCAGCATTTTCTTTACAAAGATTGATAATTTGGTCTCTTTCCAGTTTAATTGAATTGACTACTCCTCAAAGTAAATGCAGGGCATTTTCTGCATAAATACACACTCTAAATAAAATTCAACTTACCGTTTTATGCTGTACTTACTGCCACAGTCTTTGCTTTGAATTGCACCTCCACCATAGCCACCAGCACCACCAGCACCACCAGCACAACTGCTGCCTCCGCTTATTCCTTTTACACCCTTAGTAGCCATAACTGTAGATTGAGCTTTGTGAAGGGATTTTTTGAAATGCTTGTAGTTCTTTTTGTCATCCTTTTATACAAAAGGTTCTGTACTTTTTTTTCAGTTATTAAAATGTTTACATACAGGGGCCAATTACATCCCCGTTACAACCTATTTAAATAGATGCTTCTATATCAAAGGTATTTTCATGAGTTGCTATTGATTTAAATTTGGGGATTGGTGCATCTCACTAGATATACTCGAGTATAAGCCGAGTTTTTCAGTAATTTTTTTTGTGCTGAAAATACCCCCCTCGGCTTATACTCGAGTCACCTTTTTGCGCCTGATCTCCCGGACTTTGGGGACCTGGTACCGGCTGGCCATAGGTTCCCTGGGCCCCAAACTTGGCACACATGTTTGCAAAGTTTGTTGTCTGGGGGACCTACGGCCAGGGAGCACCGATTTTTCAAACCCGGGCACCTCTTCCATAGACTCCCATGTTAAATGGTAATTTCTCCAGTGATTTTGGGGACCCGGTACCGGCCGGTCGTAGGTCCCCTGGACCCGGAACTTGGCACACATGTAGCCCTATTTCTCCTCTACAAGTGTGCAAAGTTTATTGTCTGGGGGACCTACGGCCGGGGAGCACCGATTTTTAAAAGCCGGGCACCCCTTCCATAGATTCCTATGTTAAACGTCAGTCTAGTCATGGACACAGTGAGGCATGGACACAGTGAGGCATGGACATAGACACAGTGAGGCAAAGTGAGGCACAGTGAGGTATGCAGATGGACACCCTAGGCTTATACTCGAGTCAATACGTTTTCCCAGTTTTTGTGGTAAAATTAGGTGCCTCGGCTTATATTCGGGCCGGCTTATACTCGAGTATATACGGTAATTTATTTTGTTTCTCCAGTATTTTTTTATGACATACTGCATTCATCTTGCCAACAATTTTGACCAAATTGCCTGTGCCTTTGTAGCGCACACATCCCCCAAAACATTAGCGATCCACCGCCGTACCTTTCATCATAGGCCTAGTTGACCCCTCTCCAAATGTAGCGTTAATGGTTGTGGACAAAAAGCAAAATTTTGATCTCATCACTCCAAATGACTTTGTGCCAGAAGGTTTGAGGTTTGTCTCTGTGCTGTTTGGCGTATTGTAAGTGGATACTTTGTGGCATTTGTGTAGTAATTGCTTTCTTCTGCCGACTCGACCATGCAGCCCATCTTTCTTCAAGTGCCTCCTTATTGTGCAGCAACACCACATGTTTTCAGAGAGTCCTGTATTTCACCTGAAGTTATTTGTGGGTTTTTCTTTGCATCTCGAACAATTTTCCTGGCAGTTGTGGCTGAACGTCTAAATGCTTGCTTGGCCAAATTGCACTACAACTGCTGCCTTTTCAGCTGGTAGACTCTGCCCCCTTTCGTGAATTTGTGGAATGTGCTCTACCTCAGTGGCAGGTTCACAAATACCATTTCTTTTCACAGAAGGCCATTCCGGCTCTTTACCGGCATATGGAAGGCAATGTTTTGGCCTCGTTGGACAAGGGAGTCAGCAGTAAGGTGCATATTACTGCTGACTCATGGTCCAGCAGGCATAGGCAGGAACGTTACCTTTCCTTCACGCACTGGGTAACTCTGCTGGCAGCTGGAAAGGATGCAGGACAGGGTTCAGTATTGTTGGAGCTTGTTCCGCCACCACGCCTCCAAAATGCTAGAGGTGATTCTGCCACAGCTCTCTCCTTCACCCCCTCCTCTTCTTCTTTCTCTATAGCCTCTAATGCAGATTTGTCCTCTGAACCAGTGGTGCTCCGTAAGCGTTCAAGGGGCTATGCAAGCAGTCAGGCAAAAAGATGCCATGCAGTGCTTGAGTTGGTCTGCTTAGGGGACAGGAGCCACACTGGGGAAGAGATTCTGTCATCTCTGCAGGGGCAGGCTCAGAGGTGGTTGACGCCTCACCAGCTTCAGCCAGGATTGGTTGTATGCGACAATGGCACCAACCTTCTCTCTACCCTCCGACAGGGGCACTTGACCCATGTTCCATGTTTGGCACAAGTCCTGAATTTGGTGGTGCAGCGGTTCTTGAGCAGGTACCCAGGCTTATAGGATCTCCTGAGGCAGGTCAGAAAAGTCTGTGGTCATTTCAGCTTGTCATACAATGCCAGTGCTCGGCTGGCTGACATTCAAAGGGAATGCCACCTGCCCACCAACCGCCTAATTTGTGACATGCCCACCAGGTGGAACTCAGTGTTGGCAATGCTGCAGTGGCTGCACACACAGTAGAGGGCCATCAATGAGTACCTGCGTGAGTATGGCACCAGGAGAGGGTCAGGGGAGCTTGGCTTCTTTTCTCCACGCCAGTGGCTACTGATCAAGAATGCATGCACTGTCTTGTCACCATTTGAGGAGGCCACAAGGATGGTGAGCAGCAACAATGCATGCATCAGTGACACTGCCCCTCTAGTCTTCCTGTTGGAGCACATGCTTCGTGGAATAATGGACAGGGCACTTGAGGCAGAACAGCTGGAGGAAGAGGAGGACTTCCTTACCTCTCAAGGTCCCCTTTATCCAGATAGCATTCCTGCAGACCGGCCAAATACACAGGAAGAAGAGGAGGAGAAGAATTGTGTCAGAATGGATGTAGAGGATAACACTCAGCAGCAGTCTTTAAGGGATGGTTTTCAGTCCCCAGAAACCCAAGGAGTTGTACGTGGCTGGGAGGAGGTAGTTACGGATCATGTGATCCTTAGTGACCCAGAGGACTCAGAATCGAATGCCTCTGAAAACTTACGCTGCATGGCCTCCCTGATTCTGCAAAGCCTGCGAAAGGACCCTAGGATTCATGGTATCAAGGAGAGGGATCATTACTGGCTGGCAACCCTTCTTGATCCACGTTACAAGGGTAAGGTTGCAGAACTCATCCTGCCTTTGCAAAGGGAGCAGAGGATGAAACATCTTTAGGAGGCCTTGAAGAAAGGTTTGTGCAATGCATTTCCAGACCCTGGGAGGTTATAATTCCCTGGTGCTTGACAGTGAGTTGCTGAGGCTTCGTTCAGTCAGAGGAAGAGCGGTGGAGAAGGTGGCCGGCTGACCGATGCCTTTAAACAATTTTTCAGTCCTCAACGCCAAGGTCTGATCGGTTCAAGCAACCATCGCCAGCATCTGCATTACATGGTGCAGGAATATCTAGGGGCAAGAGCAGACTTGGAGACCTTTCCAACAGAGCATCCACTGGGTTACTGGATCTTGAGGATGGACCACTGGCCAGAACTTGCTCAATATGAGCTACTGGCCTGTCCTGCATCCAGCCTGCTTTCTGAAGGCACATTCAGTGCTGCTGGAGGGTTTGTAACAGATCAAAGAGTGCTCCTGTTCACAGACTCTGTTGATAGGCTCACATTCATAAAAATGAATCAGTCTTAGATCAGCAGCTATCAAGCACCCGATGCTGATGTAACTGATTGAATTTTCTATGGATGTGGGATCCCTTGAAGACTGCCTATGCTGACTATCCTATTCCTCCTCAATCTTGATGATGCTAGCTTCCAACAATATTTTTGGTTTAGGGCACCACCACCACCACCCAAGGCCCAATTTGTCTGCCCCTGGCATGTAAATACAATTTTTGATCTAATATTTCACAGCAGAGCCTGTTGCTGCGCCCAACAAGAGTATCTGTGAGGGGTACAGTGTTGTGGCACTTCCACCACTACCCAAGGCCCAATTTTTCTGCCCCTGTTTAACAGGGGCATGTAATTAAAAATTTGGATCTAATATTTCACAGCAGGGCCTGTTCCTGCACCCAAAAGTGTATCTGTGAGGGGTTACAGTGTGGTGGCACCACCACCCAAGGCCCAATTTTTCTGCCCCTGCTTAACACAGGCATGTAATTACAATTTCTGATCTAATATTTTAACGCAGGGCCCGTTCCTGTGCCCAACAAGAGTATCTGTGAGAGGCTACAGTGTTGTGGCTCCACCATCACCACCCAAGGCCCAATTTTTCTGCCCCTGTTTAACAGGGGCATGTAAATACAATTTTTGATCTAATATTTCATAGCAGGGCCTGTTCCTGCGCCCAACAAGAGTAACTGTGAGGGCTTACAGTGTTGTGGCACCACCACCACCACCACCAAAGGCTCAATTTTTCTGCCCCTGTTTAACAGGGGCATGTAATTACAGATTTTGATATGGTATTTCACAGCAGGTGTCATGAACTAATGCAACCAGAATGGTGTGGACTGCAACAGAGTGAACCAAAATCGTGTAAAGTGAAAAGTATTATAATTTATTATAAGAAAAGTAAATAAACAAAAGTAAACACACCTCCAATATGACAAACAGTGATTAACCAGCATACAACCAAACAGTGACCCACAAATAATAACAGTCTAAACTAGTATGTACAATAATGAAGAAGGAATTTAATTGTATCTTAGCACATAGTAGTAATGTGGATACATAATAAACATGTGCCGCGTCCTATAGTTATAGAGAAAGAAATTGTGGGGGACTTTGGACTTTATAGGCACAAATTAAACAAAGTACAATTATGAAAAAATATAACAATTTTATTAATTTACAGAAATTATCATTAAAAAAAAAAGGGTTTTCCTAAAAACCATTGAAGCAATTATATGTATGGGCCGACCAGGTACAATCACTGAGGGATACAAAATATACAATAACAGTAAGGTCTATAGGAGAATGACTCTCCGAATACCATAGAGTCCGAACGATTAGTTAGATACCGACAGTGAAGACTAGAATTGTAGTACCCGGTGGGTCCACAGCTTTAACAAGTTTCGCGTGAACACACGCTTCTTCAGAAAGCAACAGCATACAAAGCTAATAAAATAGAAATACAATGTATTAGAAATATCATGGTTATCTAATAAATGCTTGTATACATAACGATACATAAAGGTATATAGAAAGAAAAAAGGGTACTAGACAGCCAGACAGCAGCTCATAAAACAGCAAGAGGACACGAAGACCCATGGTCCATAAGGATGCAAATCAATCATGGGGGCATGGCAAATATTAAAACAATTGATATGTACATATTAACAACAAAAGGAGTTGGGTAAGTATATAGTTGAATTGGGGTGTTCAATGGAGTATATAGTATGACCATGAGGATGAAAAAGTATTGAAATATTGGAAATGATTGAAGGTACAAATAAACTATAGATACTGAGCAACTACTTAATAGGTAATACTCACACTCAGAAGTCTTTAAATTTGAAGGTCACTGGTGTAAAATTCAATGTCTTTGTACAAGCCCTACCAGGGTGGGCTGAGGAATATTGGAATGGGAAGGGAAGGTGGGGGATGGTAGGGAGGGAAAGGAAGGGGGGGAAGGGAACAAACCTAGGGCAAAGAGTAAGACATGGGAAGGGGACAAGAGGGGAAGGGAGAATGGGGGAAGGTAAGGTGTGGAAGGGGATAAGATAAAGAATAGAATTGCCAGTTAGAACCGATGCCAGCCGAGCCGATGGTGAGGCGCAAACCAGATAGTGATAAAGCTAAAACAAAAATAGTTTAAATGAACTGATAGATATGCAAAGTATGCCTGTAATAGTGGTGTGTATAGTATGATACTGACCCTAAATTGCTGGTGTAGGACTAAAATGGTAATAAATCAAAATTCTGATGGTCTCCAAAAGATTAAAGGTAAGCTGGTAGAGCAGGGATATATATGTCGTGTATGATTAGCGGAAATTACCAGAGCCGCAATGTCCAATGGTCAGTGAATAAACCAAGCTGATTTGAAAGACATATAATTTCGCTACTGAAAACAAAAGAAAAAATGATAGAGAAAGAAGAGAGAGACCATCAGTATGCTAGTAGCAAATAAAAATTCAAAAAGGTAAGAGTTGCAGCTAAATAGCATGTATAGAATAAACACATAAAAAGATATGTCCTTACCATTAGGTATGTGGCTAGCAATTAGCCTGAATAATAGTAGGGTAATGGATGGTATATAAATGATGTAAGAAGCTGCAAAACAAATGTAAAGAAACAGCATAGCCCTGTAAGGGCACAACCATTAGCCTAGAAAGACCATGTTGGAGCAGGAAAGGATATCAATAGAAAAACAGAGCTGAAAAATATGTACCTGTAATAACGGCGCAGCTGGCAACGGAGCAACGAGCAATGATGTTCTGTGACCTAGTTGACACGCTGAGATCAGCGTGTTTAAATAGCCATGTCCCATCGCTGATGAGTCAGCACGCCAGGGCGGACTGACGTCACCAGCGTCGGCCAGACACCAAGTGCGACGAGAGCCGCCCTTCAATGGGAGGAGCCCATGACCGGCGAACTCCACGTAGGCGCAAGGTAACCAGGCAACCAGTCGAGAGCAAGGGAGACGCTCTCGAAGGATGCATGAATGCGTCATCAACCTCTAGGGGAGGGGAGGGGAGGGGGAAGGGGAGGGGATAAGAGGTGTATAGATGACGCTGGGTGGCCGCATGAAAGATTGGATCCAAGGACCATGAGAAACATGTCCAGTGCTGTAACAGAGAAAAAAACGGTCGGCACGACTGTTCCAAACAAAGTAGACAGTATACAAAAAACATATCCAGTAATATTATTATAAAAATCAATCAAAGAACCCCATACATCTCAAAATCTGGATTTGCGTGGCCATCACAGCAGACACAGCAACATGTCTATCACAGTAAGCCGACATATCAGATACATGTCGGACTGTAATAGCACATATAGCCAGTATAGATAAGAAGATAACAATGAAAGATTAAAGTAATTTATTATATTATTCCCCCCAAAATCTAAAAGGAGAAGAGGAAGAGAGAGACCATGAAAGTAGAAAGATAACTAATGGGATAAGGGTGAAATTATGTAGTAAACAGTTGTCAAGGGAAAGGAAACAGGGGGATGATATTGGTGGGGATGGGATGCAGAGAACATTCGAATGAGTATTAGTAGCATGCAATTGGCATGCATAGACCTAAGATATATTGAATTTACAGAAACGGTTTGTAAGAATGAGCTTCATTGATACCCGGGGCACATAGTGCATTGAGGCGTTCTATCCATAGAGTTTCTTTGCAAAGTATCTGTTTGTCCCAGTTACCTCCTCGTGGATCACGAGGGATCACTGCAAGAGCTATAAAAGATATCAAAGATGTATCAAACCTATGGTAGAGATCTAGATGTCTACTCACAAAAGTCACCATTTTGCCTCCTGCTGAATAGTATACGTGATCTTTAATGCGGGCACAAAATTGTCGGATAGTTTTGCCCACATAAAAGGCCTTACACTGACAGGACATTAGATATACTAGACCTTGCGTCTCACAATTGGCGTGGAAGTTGGGTGTAAACGTTTCCCCCATTGGGGTGAACGAAACTAGTACCGTTAATTATCCAAGGGCAAAATGCGCACTTACCATATTTGGTAATGCCATTAGGAAGGTCCTTAGGATTACATAAAGGCAGATAATGACTCGAAGTCAATTTGTCACGTAGTGAACGTGACCTTCTAAATGTGATGTCAGGTTTGCTGTGTAAATATTTCGCAAGGATGGGGTCCTCTGTCAAAAGTGACCAGTTGTTAATTAGTATATTACGCAATTCGCCATGCTGGCTAGAGTATCTAGTAATGAATCTAACCACCTGATCCGTCTTATTGGTTTTTGTCTTATAGAGTAACGAGTTACGCGACTGGCGTAAGGCCTTGTTGTAGGCCTTTCGTAGAAGGGATTTCGTGTAACCTCGTGCTCTAAGATGGTCACGTAAGAGACTTGCCTGTACTATAAAATCTCTAGTGTGTGTACAATTCCGGCGTAACCTTAAATATTGTGCATAGGGTATGCTTCGGATTAGGCTTACAGGGTGGGCACTGGTTGCATGTAGAATAGTATTTCCAGCTGTTTCTTTCCGAAACAGCGTTGAAGCCAGACAACCGTTAGTATCCTTGGAGATCTTTAAATCTAGAAAAGTGATACAGTGAGTATCATATGAAAAGGTGAATTTAAGATTATAAGAATTTACATTCAGAATCTCAATAAATGTCTGGAGTAGGGTGGGGGTGCCCGTCCAGATAATGAAAATGTCGTCGATGTACCTTAGCCAGCAAAGTGCATGGCCAGTGTACATCGACAACAGCTCATCCGAAAAAAGAGCACGTTCCCACCCCCCAGGTACAGGTTGGCATAGGCCGAGGCAAAAGATGTGCCCATAGCCACACCCTGCACCTGGAGGAAGTGGGACTCTTTAAAGACAAAACAATTCCTAGTCAAAATGAATCTTAACAGTTTGATGACGAACTCGCAGAAATCCCAGTGGTAATGATCTTGTTCCCGGAGAAAGGTACGTACCGTCCGGATGCCCTGCTCGTGAGGGATGCTGGAGTACAAAGCCTCCACATCCAAAGTCACGAGCAGGGCATCCGGAGGGACGATCATATCTTCTATCTGTTTAAGTAGGTCCAAAGTATCACGGGTATAGGACGGAAGTGCAAGGACGTGGGGCATAAGAATGGAGTCAACAAATCTACTGGCATTCTCAGTCAAAGAGCCAATCCCTGAAACGATTGGTCTACCAGGAGGAAGAGAGGAATGCTTGTGAATTTTGGGAAGAGCATAGAAGGTGGCCAATCTGGGGTTGCGTATATTCAAAAAGTTATATAGATCTGAATCTATTAGGCCGTCCTGGTGAGCAGAACCAATGATATCCAAATATTCAGTTTTAAATTGATTGATGAGAGTCTCATTAATTCCTCTATACCATTCTTTATTTCGAAGGATGTTAAATGCCATAGTCTCATAGTTGGACTTGGTCATCAGTACCACATTGCCACCTTTGTCAGCTGCCTTAATTTCCAAGTCTGGATGGTTTTGTAGGTGAAAGATAGCTTGTGTTTGAATAGGTGAAAGATTCGGAATTAAAGAGGAAATTTGTAATTGTTTGATATCATTTATGGTGCTCAGCAAGAAGGCCCAAATATTAGAATTGGAAGCTAGATCAGGGAATCTCTGCGATTTCAATTAAAAAATTTTGGTATTTTGAACGCCTGTTTGTACAGGGGTACTGGTAATATCAGAAATTTGTATATCAGTTGGTTCATTTTCATCTAATAGTAACATGAGATCTCTCAGAGTTCTGAAATCTTCCATTGTAAAGTGTTTTACCTGTTCGGAAATGCGTTTATCCTGAATAGCACGTCCACGGTCCCCATCAAAGAGGAATTTGTAGGTTAGATTACGTGAAAACAAATATAGATCTTTGATGGTTTCATATTTGTCCAAGTTCATGGATGGACAAAAACTGAGACCAAGTCTCAGAACATCAAATTCATCTGAGGAGAAGGAGTAAGGAGTCAGGTTAATGACGTCCAAACTAGGTATTAAGGGGGTGGGAGGTGGGTAGGAAGCAACTGAAAATTAGACAAGGGAGTAGGGGTCTGAGAGATATGTACATCCATGGTACTTTGGCGACGACACTGCTGTAATTGAGTCAGCATTTGAGCATTTTCAGAAGAAGGATTAGTTCTAGGTAATGGTGTATTAGGTTCACCTTGCACGGGGCCAACTGTTGTGCCCGATGTAGGGTTGGGGCCCTGTGCCTGGGAACTAAGTATTTGAATTGCTTGAAGCGCAGTATCCCCCATATACCGTGTTTGTGCAGAAGCTCCCACAATATTAGAATGTAAGTTAGTCTGTGTTGCATTAAGTTGTAATAGAGCAGTATCAACAGTAGGGGGACGTTTCTTAGAGACATATGGTGTATATGACCCACCACCAAGATCCCGCTTACGTGTTCCAGAGTTAGCGAAAGGGTGCGTTGTATTACCACGTCTAGAGGAAGGCTGCGATGGGAAAAAAGAGGAAGAGTCAGATTCAGTATCATCATCAGTAGTAAGGTTACTATCACGATTTCTAGGCATACGGAAATTGGATCTGGAGCCTTTATGTTGGGCCGGTGCCTGCCAACGGTAGGCAAAACCCTCCATAAATGCTAATCTGTCCTTAGACAGTTTATTTTGTTTCTTATAGATGATATCTTTGGTAATTTTGGATACATAGTCTTTTATTTCTTGCCAACGTTTGGTATATTGGGCATGACTTTTAATGTATTCATGAGCAGATTGTAAAGCCACAATATCCTGATCCAGAGTGATCAGTTCGGATTGGTATTGTGTAACTAAAAGTTTCATCAACTCTGTACTACATGATGTCAAGTTTTTTTTCCCAGAGAACTTTAAACTCTGGAGTTGCGTTTTGAAAAGATGGAAAGACCTGAACTCTTAAGCCCAAAGGGCTAATATTTTCCCGTATATATTTATTCAAAAATTCAATATGCCAGTATAGGTTGGCCTTCTTCTTGAGAAAGCGTTTCATTTTGGCCATAAATTGGTTAATCCCAATTTCCTGTTCGTTATCCACGTTACATTTAGTCTGAATTTCAGACATGTAACCAGACCACGCTGCACCTACAAAGTCCATAGTCAAATTTACTCTTCTCAAAAAAGATTTATCAAATAATATAACGAGGAAAAAGGGGAAAAAATATAGGGTATTAATGATACCAACCTTGAGAAAAATGGGTAGAGACTTTTATCATATTAATAAAGTAAATATTGGTAAAAAACCACTACCTAGTCAGTGGACTAGGATGCCTGGGTGTTCCCACCCTGAAGTTAATGAAGAAGGAATTTAATTGTATCTTAGCATATAGTGGTAATGTGGATACATAATAAACATGTGCCGCGTCCTATAGTTATAGAGAAAGAAATTGTGGGGGACTTTGGACTTTATAGGCACAAATTAAACAAAGTACAATTATGAAAAAATATAACAATTTTATTAATTTACAGAAATTATCATTAAAAAAAAAAGGGTTTTCCTAAAAACCATTGAAGCAATTATATGTATGGGCCGACCAGGTACAATCACTGAGGGATACAAAATATACAATAACAGTAAGGTCTATAGGAGAATGACTCTCCGAATACCATAGAGTCCGAACGATTAGTTAGATACCGACAGTGAAGACTAGAATTGTAGTACCCGGTGGGTCCACAGCTTTAACAAGTTTTGCGTGAACACACGCTTCTTCAGAAAGCAATAGCATACAAAGCTAATAAAATAGAAATACAATGTATTAGAAATATCATGGTTATCTAATAAATGCTTGTATACATAACGATACATAAAGGTATATAGAAAGAAAAAAGGGAACTAGACAGCCAGACAGCAGCTCATAAAACAGCAAGAGGACACGAAGACCCATGGTCCATAAGGATGTAAATCAATCATGGGGGCATGGCAAATATTAAAACAATTGATATGTACATATTAAAAACAAAAGGAGTTGGGTAAGTATATAGTTGAATTGGGGTGTTCAATGGAGTATATAGTATGACCATGAGGATGAAAAAGTATTGAAATATTGGAAATGATTGAAGGTACAAATAAACTATAGATACTGAGCAACTACTTAATAGGTAATACTCACACTCAGAAGTCTTTAAATTTGAAGGTCACTGGTGTAAAATTCAATGTCTTTGTACAAGCCCTACCAGGGTGGGCTGAGGAATATTGGAATGGGAAGGGAAGGTGGGGGATGGTAGGGAGGGAAAGGAAGGGGGGGAAGGGAACAAACCTAGGGCAAAGGGTAAGACATGGGAAGGGGACAAGAGGGGAAGGGAGAATGGGGGAAGGTAAGGTGTGGAAGGGGATAAGATAAAGGATAGAATTGCCAGTTAGAACCGATGCCAGCCGAGCCGATGGTGAGGCGCAAACCAGATAGTGATAAAGCTAAAACAAAAATAGTTTAAATGAACTGATAGATATGCAAAGTATGCCTGTAATAGTGGTGTGTATAGTATGATACTCACCCTAAATCGCTGGTGTAGGACTAAAATGGTAATAAATCAAAATTCTGATGGTCTCCAAAAGATTAAAGGTAAGCTGGTAGAGCAGGGATATATATGTCGTGTATGATTAGCGGAAATTACCAGAGCCACAATGTCCAATGGTCAGTGCATAAACCAAACTGATTTGAAAGACATATAATTTCGCTACTGAAAACAAAAGAAAAAATTATAGAGAAAGAAGAGAGAGACCATCAGTATGCTAGTAGCAAATAAAAATTCAAAAAGGTAAGAGTTGCAGCTAAATAGCATGTATAGAATAAACACATAAAAAGATATGTCCTTACCATTAGGTATGTGGCTAGCAATTAGCCTGAATAATAGTAGGGTAATGGATGGTATATAAATGATGTAAGAAGCTGCAAAACAAATGTAAAGAAACAGCATAGCCCTGTAAGGGCACAACCATTAGCCTAGAAAGACCATGTTGGAGCAGGAAAGGATATCAATAGAAAAACAGAGCTGAAAAATATGTACCTGTAATAACGGCGCGGCTGGCAACAGAGCAACGAGCAATGATGTTCTGTGACCTAGTTGACACGCTGAGATCAGTGTGTTTAAATAGCCATGTCCCATCGCTGATGAGTCAGCACGCCAGGGCGGACTGACGTCACCAGCGTCGGCCAGACACCAAGTGCGACGAGAGCCGCCCTTCAATGGGAGGAGCCCATGACCGGCGAACTCCACGTAGGCGCAAGGTAACCAGGCAACCAGTCGAGAGCAAGGGAGACGCTCTCGAAGGATGCATGAATGCGTCATCAACCTCGAGGGGAGGGGAGGGGGAAGGGGAGGGGATAGGAGGTGTATAGATGACGCTGGGTGGCCGCATGAAAGATTGGATCCAAGGACCATGAGAAACATGTCCAGTGCTGTAACAGAGAAAAAACGGTCGGCACGACTGTTCCAAACAAAGTAGACAGTATACAAAAAACATATCCAGTAATATTATTATAAAAATCAATCAAAGAACCCCATACATCTCAAAATCTGGATTTGCGTGGCCATCACAGCAGACACAGCAACATGTCTATCACAGTAAGCCGACATATCAGATATATGTCGGACTGTAATAGCACATATAGCCAGTATAGATAAGAAGATAACAATGAAAGATTAAAGTAATTTATTATATTATTCCCCCCAAAATCTAAAAGGAGAAGAGGAAGAGAGAGACCATGAAAGTAGAAAGATAACTAATGGGATAAGGGTGCAATTATGTAGTAAACAGTTGTCAAGGGAAAGGAAACAGGGGGATGATATTGGTGGGGATGGGATGCAGAGAACATTCGAATGAGTATTAGTAGCATGCAATTGGCATGCATAGACCTAAGATATATTGAATTTACAGAAACGGTTTGTAAGAATGAGCTTCATTGATACCCGGGGCACATAGTGCATTGAGGCGTTCTATCCATAGAGTTTCTTTGCAAAGTATCTGTTTGTCCCAGTTACCTTCTCGTGGATCACGAGGGATCACTGCAAGAGCTATAAAAGATATCAAAGATGTATCAAACCTATGGTAGAGATCTAGATGTCTACTCACAGAAGTCACCATTTTGCCTCCTGCTGAATAGTATACGTGATCTTTAATGCGGGCACGAAATTGTCGGATAGTTTTGCCCACATAAAAGGCCTTACACTGACAGGACATTAGATATACTAGACCTTGCGTCTCACAATTGGCGTGGAAGTTGGGTGTAAACGTTTCCCCATTGGGGAGAACGAAACTAGTACCGTTATTAATCCAAGGGCAAAATGCGCACTTACCACATTTGGTAATGCCATTAGGAAGGTCCTTAGGATTACATAAAGGCAGATAATGACTCGAAGTCAATTAGTCACGTAGTGAACGTGACCTTCTAAATGTGATGTCAGGTTTGCTGTGTAAATATTTCGCAAGGATGGGGTCCTCTGTCAAAAGTGACCAGTTGTTAATTAGTATATTACGCAATTCGCCATGCTGGCTAGAGTATCTAGTAATGAATCTAACCACCTGATCCGTCTTATTGGTTTTTGTCTTATAGAGTAACGAGTTACGCGACTGGCGTAAGGCCTTGTTGTAGGCCTTTCGTAGAAGGGATTTCGTGTAACCTCGTGCTCTAAGACGGTCACGTAAGAGACTTGCCTGTACTATAAAATCTCTAGTGTGTGTACAATTCCGGCGTAATCTTAAATATTGTGCATAGGGTATGCTTCGGATTAGGCTTACAGGGTGGGCACTGGTTGCATGTAGAATAGTATTTCCAGCTGTTTCTTTCCGAAACAGCGTTGAAGCCAGACAACCGTTAGTATCCTTTATCTTATCCCCTTCCACACCTTACCTTCCCCCATTCTCCCTTCCCCTCTTGTCCCCTTCCCATGTCTTACTCTTTGCCCTAGGTTTGTTCCCTTCCCCCCCTTCCTTTCCCTCCCTACCATCCCCCACCTTCCCTTCCCATTCCAATATTCCTCAGCCCACCCTGGTAGGGCTTGTACAAAGACATTGAATTTTACACCAGTGACCTTCAAATTTAAAGACTTCTGAGTGTGAGTATTACCTATTAAGTAGTTGCTCAGTATCTATAGTTTATTTGTACCTTCAATCATTTCCAATATTTCAATACTTTTTCATCCTCATGGTCATACTATATACTCCATTGAACACCCCAATTCAACTATATACTTACCCAACTCCTTTTGTTGTTAATATGTACATATCAATTGTTTTAATATTTGCCATGCCCCCATGATTGATTTGTATCCTTATGGACCATGGGTCTTCGTGTCCTCTTGCTGTTTTATGAGCTGCTGTCTGGCTGTCTAGTTCCCTTTTTTCTTTCTATATACCTTTATGTATCGTTATGTATACAAGCATTTATTAGATAACCATGATATTTCTAATACATTGTATTTCTATTTTATTAGCTTTGTATGCTGTTGCTTTCTGAAGAAGCGTGTGTTCACGCGAAACTTGTTAAAGCTGTGGACCCACCGGGTACTAAAATTCTAGTCTTCACTGTCGGTATCTAACTAATCGTTCGGACTCTATGGTATTCGGAGAGTCATTCTCCTATAGACCTTACTGTTATTGTATATTTTGTATCCCTCAGTGATTGTACCTGGTCGGCCCATACATATAATTGCTTCAATGGTTTTTAGGAAAACCCTTTTTTTTAATGATAATTTCTGTAAATTAATAAAATTGTTATATTTTTTCATAATTGTACTTTGTTTAATTTGTGCCTATAAAGTCCAAAGTCCCCCACAATTTCTTTCTCTAGTATGTACAATAGATAGACAATACCGGAATCGTAAACATTGCCAGGCCAGGTCATACACGGGAGATCAGCAGATGGGGGCAAGAAGCAGGATAGGACAGGGAGAAGGTGGACGGGATCAGGCTATATATCGCAGGGATGCAGGATAACAGGATAACAGGAGGGACAGGGACAGGTTCAGGTTCGCAGGATCGCAGGTCAGGGCTCAAGGACAATACCAAGGCATTTAGTGCAATCATCAGCCGGGTATATATACACCCACACCTCCTGCAATCAGTCTCAGGTGATGCCTGATTGCAGGAGATGATGTCGGCTCCAGACTGCCGGGAGACACCCGCTGGTGGACACCAGTACTTTTTAGATGTTCGTTTCATTATATAAATTGTTTATTTTTCTTTTTGTTTCGATTTGTAGCACTTTGAGATCTTCTGATGTAAAGGACATTATAAATAAAATGTATTATTATTATTATTACTGCCGCCCAAGGAACTGACAGTGCCACCAGCAGGTGAAACCCTTCCTGACAGCAGGGCCCGTTCCTGTGCTCACCAAGAGTAACTGTGAGGGCTTACAGTGTTCTGGTACCACCAACACCTAGGGCCCAATTTTAATAGTATATAGGGCAGGCCGTATAGTATATATACTGCTGCTCAGAGTATATAGTGCCTTGGGCCTGGGGGACCCCCACGCAATTTTTTTTTAAATTTGGATGCCAGACCCAAAAGACCTGGTAATGGACTGGGTGGGGGAACCCATGCCGTTTTTTAAAAATGATTTTCATCTATAATGCCGAGACCCGACAATACATTACAGCCGTGAGTAGTTTTGAATTAATTTTTTTTCTTTAGAAATGTCATTTTGCGGTGTTATTGTTCTAAACACTGCAAAAATGCACTACTTTACAGGCATACTAAGGACACCCCCAGGCACAATATTTAACCACTTCCGTACCCAGCTATAGTAATATGACGGCTGCAGGAACCCTCTGTCCCTCCGGGCCGCCGTCATATAATGTCTTCAGTTTGTAAACACACAGATCCACGTCCTGTCAGGTGAGAGGAGACTGGTGGTGTGTTCCCAGTACAGAGGAACACCGATCGGTCTCCTCCCCTTGTGAGTCCCCTCCCCCTACAGTTAGAATCAGTCCCTAGGTAACACATTTAACCCCTTGATCGCTCCCTAGTGTTAACCCCTGCCAATGACATTTATACAGTAATCAGTGCATTTTTATAGCACTGATCGCTGTAAAATGTCAAAAGTGTCTGATATGTCCGCCGCAATTCCACAGTCATGATAAAAATCGCAGATCGCCGCCATTACTAGTAAAAAAATAACAATAAAAATGCCATAAATCTATCCCCTATTTTGTAGGCGCTATCACTTTTGCGCAAACCAATCAATATACGCTTATTGCGATTTTCTTTACCAAAATATGTAGAAGAATACATATTAGCCTAAACTGAGGAAGAAATTAGTTTTTTTTAATGGGATATTTATTATAGCAAAAAGTAAAAGTATTGTGTTTTTTTCAAAATTGTCGCTCTTTTATTGTTTATAGCTCAAAAAATAAAAACCACAGAGGTTATCAAATATCACCAAAAGAAAGCTCTATTTGTGGGGAAAAAATTATCAACATTTCATATGGGTACAGTGTTGCATGATCGCGCAATTTTCATTCAAAATGTTACAGCACTGAAAGCTGAAAATTAGCCTGGGCAGGAAGGGGGTGAAAATGCCCTGTATTGAAGTGGTTAAAGGAATATTTAACCACTTAACGACCGCCCACCGCCGATTTACGTCGGCAGAATGGCACGGACAGGCAGAATCATGTAGATCTACGTGATCGCCTTTGTGCAGTTGGGGGGTCCATCCGGACCCCCCTTCACTGCAGTGAGCAGCCGTTAAGTGTTCGGGAGCGATCAGGCATGAGGGGGCGGCCGCTCGATTCCGCCCCCCCCCTCGCGATCGCTCCCGGCCAATGAAAATGCTTCCTCCGCCATGTGATGTAAACAAGGCTGGAGGAAGTGATGTCATCTCCCTCGCCGCGGTCTTTCCGTTCCCGGCGCCGAGCAGAGAAGAAGCAGGTTAGTGCACCAACAGTCCACTGACACGTAGGTACACATAGGCACACAAATCACCCCCCAGTCACCCCCAGATCACCCCCCAGGTCACCCCAAAGCCCCCAATCACAGTGTCACTGATTGCAGTGATCATTTATTTTACTGATCACTGCATTTAGTGTCATCTGTGATTGTAAAAAGTTGCAGGGCAGTTAGGATTAGGCCCCTTTAGGTCCAGGGTAGCCCCCTAACCCCCCCCCCCCTAATAAAGGTTTAACCCCTTGATCACCCCCCAGGTAACCCTTTCACCCCCTAACTTCAGCGTCACTAAGCGATTGTTTTTCCGATCGCTGTATTCGTGTCGCTGGTGTTTTAGATAGGCAGTTATTTTTTTTTAGGTTCGCCGCAGGTTTTTATTAGTGTCAGGTACCCCCATATATTATTTTAACCCCCTGATTGCCCCTAGAGTTAACCCTTTCACCAGTGATCGCCGTATAAGCGTCACTGGTGTCACTGGTTAGCCAGTAAGTTATTTAGTTATTTAGGTTACCCGTCAGGTTTTTATATAGTGTCAGGTACCCCCATATTTAACCAAATAAAGGTTTTAACCCCCTGATTGCCCCTAGTTAACCCTTTCACCAGTGATCACCATATAAAGGTTACGGGTGACGCTGGTTGATTAGTTTGCTTTTATAGCATCAGGGCACCCGCCGTATATAACCCAATAAAGGTTTAACCCCCCTGATCGCCCGGCGGTTGAGATCAATTAGGTTTTAGCGCCAGAGAGGGTCTGCGTCGCCCCAGGCAGTGTTAGGTTAGTGACAGTAACGCTAACACCCACGCGCAAAGCATACACCCCCCTTAGTGGTATAGTATCTGATCAGATCTGATCAGATCTATACTAGCATCCCCAGCGGTTTAGGGTTCCCAAAAACGCAGTGTTAGCGGGATCAGCCCAGATACCTGCTAGCACCTGCGTTTAGCCCCTCCGCCCAGCCCAGCCCAGCCCAGCCCACCCAAGTGCAGTATCGATCGATCACTGTCACTTACCAAACACAACACACATAACTGCAGCGTTCGCAGTGCTTGGTTTTTGGGGCCCTGTACGCGGCTAGGCTCCCAAAAAGTCCCACACATGTGGTATCCCCGTACTCAGGAAAAGCAGCAGAATGTATTTTGGGGTGCAATTCCACATATAACCATGGCATGTGTGAGCAATATATCATTTAGTGACAACTTTTTGTACATTTGTTTTTTCTTTTTGTCATTATTCAATCATTTGGGACAAAAAAAAAAAATATTCAATGGGGTCAACATGCCTCTCAGCAAATAGCTTGGGGTGTCTACTTTCCAAAATGGGGTCATTTGGGGGGGTTTTGTGCCATCTTGGCATTTTATGGCCTTCAAAACTGTGATAGGTAGTGAGGAGTGAAATCAAAAATTTATGCCCTTAGAAACCTTGAAGGCGGTGCTCGGTTTTTGGGGTCCCGTACGCGGCTAGGCTCCCAAAAAGTCCCACACATGTGGTATCCCCGTACTCAGGAGAAGCAGCAGAATGTACTTTGGGGTGTAATTTCACATATGCCCATGGCATGTGTGAGCAATATATCATTTAGTGACAACTTTGTGCAAAAAAAAAAAAGTTTGTCATATTCCCGCAACTTGTGGCAAAATATAAAATATTCCATGGACTGAACATGCCTCTCAGTAAATAGCTTGGGGTGTCTACTTTCCAAAATGGGGTCATTTGGGGGGTTTTGTGCTATTTTGGCATTTTATGGCCTTCGAAACTGTGATAGGTAGTGAGGAGTGAAATCAAAAATTTGCGCCCTTAGAAATCCTGAAGGCGGTGCTTGGTTTCCGGGGTCCCGTACGTGGCTAGGCTCCTAAAAAGTCCCACACATGTGGTATCCCCGTACTCAGGAGAAGCAGCAGAATGTATTTTGGGGTGCAATTCCACATATAACCATGGCATG
Source organism: Rana muscosa (assembly GCA_029206835.1). Lineage (NCBI taxonomy): Eukaryota > Metazoa > Chordata > Amphibia > Anura > Ranidae > Rana > Rana muscosa. The sequence goes on from CM055123.1 coordinate 75,822,919, forward strand.
TGTGAGCAATATATCATTTAGTGACAACTTTTTGTAATTTTTATTTTTTTTTTTGTCATTATTCAATCACTTGGGACAAAAAAAAAATATTCAATGGGCTCAACATGCCTCTCAGCAATTTCCTTGGGGTGTCTACTTTCCAAAATGGGGTCATTTGGGGGGGTTTTGTACTGCCCTGCCATTTTAGCACCTCAAGAAATGAGATAGGCAGTCATAAATTTAAAGCTGTGTAAATTTCAGAAAATGTAGCCTAGTTTGTAAACGCTATAACTTTTGCGCAAACCAATAAATATACGCTTATTGACATTTTTTTTACTAAAGACATGTGGCTGAATACATTTTGGCCTAAATGTATGACTAAAATTGAGTTTATTCGATTTTTCTTATAACAAAAAGTAGAAAATATCTTTTTTTTTCAAAATTTTCGTTCTTTTTCCATTTATATCGCAAAAAATAAAAATCGCAGAGGCAATCAAATACCATTAAAAGAAAGCTCTATTTGTGGGAAGAAAAGGACGCAAATTTCATTTGGGTACAACATTGCATGTCCGCACAATTTACAGTTAAAGCAGCGCAGTGCCGAATCCCAAAAACAGGCTTGGTCCTAATGGTCCGAAATGGTCCGGGGCTTAAGTGGTTAATTTTTATTGTTTCACTTTACGCATTATTAAAATCACTGCTCCCCAAAAAAAATGTTTTTAAAACTATTTTTTGCATTGATATATATCCCCTGGGGCAAGACCCGGGTCCCCAAACACTTTTTATGCCAATAACTACGTTCAACTCGAACATCGGGTGTTCGCCGGTTCCCCGAATAGCGAACATTATGCGGTGTATGCGGCGTATTCGAAAGCCGCAGAACACAGTTTAAAAGTCTATGGGAGATTAACATGAAAAATCAAAAGTGCTAATTTTAAAGGGTTACATGCAAGTTATTGCCATAAAAAAGTATTTGGAGACCTGGGTCCTGCCCCAGGGGACATGTATCAATGCAAAAAAAAGTTTTAAAAACGTCTTTTTTTTCGGGAGCAGTGATTTTAATAATGCTTAAAGTGGCACATTTTTCCCGTGTTTAGAACAGTCCCACAGCAAATGACATTTCTAAAGGAAAAAAGTAATTTAACTACAAGGACCGCCGCACACACACATACGTCGACAAAATGGCACGGCTGGGCAAATGGGCGTATAGGTACATCCCCTTAAGACTCGGCATTGTGGGCGCGCTAATGTACACAAGCATTTCCCCATTCTTCCTAGTGACAGGACACTGATCACACCTCCCTGTGATCGGGAGCGGTGATCAGTGTCATGTCACACACAGCCCATCCCCCCTACAGTTAGAAGCACTCCCTAGGACACACTTAACCCCTTCAGAGCCCCCTACTGGTTAACCCCTTCACTGCCAGTGTCATTCTTACAGTAATCAGTGCATTTTTATAGCACTGATCGCTTTAAAAATGACAATGGTCCCAAAATAGTGTCAAAAGTGTCCGAAGTGTCCGCCATAAAGTCGCAGTCACGATAAAAATTGCTGATCGCCGCAATTACTAGTGAAACAAATATTAATAAAAATGCCATAAAACTATCCCCTATTTTGTAGACGCTATACCTTTTGCGCAAACCAATCAATAAATGCTTATTGCGATTTTTTTTACCAAAAATATGTAGAAGAATGCGTATCGGCCTAAACTGAGGAAAAAATTAGTTTTTTTATATATTTTTTGGGGATATTTATTATAGCAAAAAGTTAAAAATATAGCTTTTTTTTCAAAATTGTCGCTCTATTTTTATTTATAGCGCAAAAAATAAAAACCGCAGAGGTGATCAAATACCACCAAAAGAAAGCTCTATTTGTGGGAAAAAAGGACATAAATTTTGTTTGGGAGCCACGTCGCACGACCGTGCAATTGTCAGTTAAATCGACGCAGTGCCAAATCGCAAAAATTGCTCTGGTCTTTGGCCAGCCAAATGGTCTGGGGCTTAAGTGGTTAAAACTGATCGCTGCTGTAATGTCGGGTTTTGGTGCTACAGATAAAACTCATTAAAAAAAAACGGCATGGGTTCCCCCCCCCAGTCCATTACCAGGCCCTTTTGGTCTGGTATGAATATTAAAGGGAACCCCGAACCAAAATTAAAAAAAAAAATTGTGCGGGGGTCCCCTCAAATTCCATACCAGGCCCTTCAGGTGGTCAAATACCACCAAAAAAAAAAAACTCTATTTGTGGGGAAAAAAGGACGTCAATTTTGTTTTGGAGCCACATCGCAAGACCGCGCAATTGTCAGTTAAAGTGACGCAGTGCCGAATCGCAAAAAAAGTGCTCTGGTCTTTGGCCAGCCAAATGGTCTGGGGCTGAAGTGGCTAACGGTGTTCGCGCGTTCGAACAAATTTTTTGCCTGTTCGCAAGTTCTGGTGCGAACCGAACTGGGGGGTGTTCGGCTCATCCTTAGCAATAGCTTGCATATAAGCCTTTAAAATGAGCACTTTTGATTATTCACGGTCGTGTCCCATAGACTTTAACGGTGATTGCATGTTCAAACAAATTTTTTTGCCTGTTCGCATGTTGTGCTGCAAACCGAACCGGGGGTGTTCGGCTCACCCCTAATTACAAGCAAACAGATCACAGGTGAGGATGGTTACCTTTAACCACTTCTCTACTGTGCACGAAAACCCCCTTCCTGCCCAAGCCATTTTTCAGCTTTCAGCGCTGTCACATTTTGAATGACAATTGCGCGGTCGTGCGATGTGGCTCCCAAACGAAATTTGCTTCCTTTTTTTCCCACAAATAGAGCTTTCTTTTGGTGGTATTTGATCACCTCTGCGGTTTTTATTTTTTGCGCTATAAACAAAAGAAGAGCGTCCAGTTTGGAAAAAAAACACTTTTTTTTACTTTTTGCTATAATAAATACCCTTTTTTTTTTTAAATCAAATTTTCCTCAGTTTAGGCCGATACGTATTCTTCTACATATTTTTGGTAAAAAAAAAATCGCAATAAGCGCGTATTGATTGGTTTGCGCAAAAGTTATAGCGTCTACAAAATAGGGGATAGATTTATAGCATTTTTTTTTTTTTTATTAGTAATGGCGGCGATCTGCGATTTTTTATTGTGACTGCGGCGGACACATCGGACACTTTTGACACATTTTTGGGACCATTCACATTTATACAGCGATCCCTGCTATAAAAATGCATTGATTACTGTATAAATGTGATTGGCAGGGAAGGGGTTAACCACTAGGGGGCGGGAAGGGGTTAAATATGTTCCCTCAAAGTGTTCTTACTGTGGGGGGAGGGGACTGACTGGGGGAGGTGACTGATGGTTGTCCCTATGTAGAAGGGACACACTATCGGTCCCCTCTCCCTCACAGGACGTGGATCTCTGTGTTTACACACAGAGATCCACTTTCCTGCTCGTTTCCCGGGCAATCGCGGGTGCCTTGTGAACGCGGCGGGCGCGCGCCTCCTAGCTCGTTTTAAAGGGAGGACGTCATATGACGTCCTCCCAGAACGAGAGTATCCTCCGCCCGCCGTCTATTGACAGTGGGCGGGGGACAAGTGGTTAATAGCCATTCAAATCCCTTTGTGTCAACTTGTTTGCATGTCATCAGGCCAAAATCACCAGGGTATGTAAACTTTTGATCATGGTCATTTGGGTAGTTTCTGTTGCCATTATGATTTAAAAAGCGTAAACACAGTTGATTGATAATAAATGGATTCAGCCAAACACTAACCATGAGTGAAAGAAATGTTTTTTTGTTATCATTCATATTCTCTGAAAAATGGGCAACAAATCATAAGTTCTGCCAACTTCCGGTTCCGTCGCCACATGAGACAGCGGTAGTTAGTCACAGCTCCCGCCGCCCTTCTTCCGATTTCAGCTATAAAGCCCGGCCAGAGCTTCGGGGTAACCCCCATCCACTCCCGATACACAGCAGGCACATATGGACCGCTTTGTGGAGCGTTCTTACGCTTGAGCAGTGTCCTCGGCACCCCCCGCGGGAGACGCGGCTCCAGGCTCAGCCAAAATGGCGGCCGCTACATGCATAGGGGAATCCCCGCAGCCACAGGCTGCTCCAGGGACACAGGCGATTGATCCTGCATCACCAGCGGGCATTGCACAGGAGGTAGTCGCCCTGCTGGGACCCACTCTGGCTGCCACAGTGGATGCTGCAGTACACAGGGGGCTAGAACAGCTCCACCTTGAAGTACAGGCACAAGCCCAGAGGATTGCACAAGCAGAGGACAGAATATCATCCCTGGAAGATGACACCACTGCTCGCTCAGTCAGCAGTAATAGCCCGCATAACTGCTAAAAACAGAGAACTATGGGACAAGTTGGACGATCTCGAAAACCGTTCCAGAAGAAACAATTTGCGCATCATTGGACTGCCAGAGTCAATAGCTAACAATCAGCTTGTGAACATATGCGCTAAAGTTATTCCTGAACAACTGGGACTCCGCATACCCAGCACTGTTGAGCGCGCCCATTGCATCGGTCAATACATGGAAAGTCGTGCCAAACCCAGACATGTCATCGTTAAGTATCTGAACTACGCTGACAAAAACGCCATTATGCAGGCGTTCCGCCGCACGCGCTCCCTATCACTGGACGGGACGAAACTGTTACTCTTTGCAGACTACTAAACCGAGGTAATGAAACAACGTAAAGCGTTCTCCACAATCTGCTCAACTTTATTCCGCAATCAAGTAAAATTCTCCCTGGCGTATCCAAACACAGTCATGGGAACACCTAACTTTCACTTCGCCTGATGAAGCAGATCGATACCTTGCAGCAGCTGGCACTGAAATGGAACACACCAACTCAGCCGAAGGATCCTCTTCATCTCCGGCTACCTCCTCTTCTACATCCCACAAACAACACGGCAGCCCGACCAAGCCGCCATACAAACTAAGTCGCTTTACACCTCAGGCGGATCGTTCTGGCAGTCGTTGACAACGAATCTCAGGGTCTGCCTATCGGCAGAGGCCCATGGGAGTCGGGTAGTATCATCATCCCTCTTTCTCCCTCCTTGAGATGACCCTTGAAATATACTGCAACCTCCCAGAACCTAAACCCTCCACTCATCTCTGCCTTGATCACCCCTTTACCCTCCCCTTTTTCCCCTCCACCCTTTCTCCCCTCTCCCCTCCCCTTGCCTTGCCTTTCCTCCTCTGAAGCTCGCACTTCATCTGTAGGAAACGAGCAGGCGTATGGCGGGGGCTCTGCCATGCGCTTTACCCTCATGTGGAAAAAAGTGAAGTCCTTGCTGTTTGATAGGTGCTTTTTGCACCGGACTTATGTTATGTTGTTTTTTTATTGTTTTAGTTTAATGTTTGTAATGTCTCTAATTACCTGTTTTATGCCTATAACCTCAGGAAACCTACAATACTTGGGTGACCCTCGGATTGATGACGCAATACCTAAAGGGAGACTTGATTCCACTTTTCAAGCTCAATACATATCTCCAGACCGGACATGGCCTCCTTAACCGATGGGAATCACCTAAAGATTGTATCATGGAACGTTAAGGGGCTTCGCTCTCCAAGTAAGCGCATGTCCATTCTTAGACACTTGAAGCGTCTCCGGACAGATGTGGCCCTGCTTCAGGAGACACATCTCTCCGCAGACGATTTAGCCGGTCTGCGCAAACTGTGGGTAGGAACTGTATATGGTTCACCGGCCGTAGGGCGCAAAGCTGGAGTAGCCATCTTACTACACAAAAACCTGAAACATACTATTAAGGACGTGAAGACTGACCTGACAGGCCGCAAAATAATGCTACGCATGACCTAAGCTAACAAGGAAGTAGCTATCACTAATATACTGTATATGCCCCTAACTCGCCAGACACCTCATTCTTCCAAGACATGGTGGCTTGGATATTGGCTGCCCCAGGGACTCTACATTTAGTGGGAGGGGACTTTAATTCAGTTATGTCCACAACGGCTGACCAAAGAGGTGACACGACGCGTAGGATGACCAGAAATACCACACCAACTTCGACCCCGACACTCCTAACACAAGCCATAGATTCCATGCACTTGATAGATGTATGGCAATTAGCGCACCCGACAGACCGGGACTATACCTTCTACTCCCCACCCCCCACAATTCCTTCTCCCGCATCGATTATTTTTTTGCCTCCCCGCACTTATCCCAATGCTATTCGACTCAGAAATCAACAATGCCAGAATCTCAGACCACAGCCCCATCGCAATACAATTGATCAATGCCCAACCCTCTTCTCCCTCACACATATGGCGCTTCCCTTCTTACCTAGCAGATAATGAAGACTTCCGCCACATGTTCTACGGAGCGTGGACAGAATATGCCTCAACTAATGCGATGCACCTTACAGACCCAAACCTCTTCTGGGAGGCTGGAAAAGCCTTCATGAGAGGAAAAATTATTTCTTACACCACCCAATTTAAGAGGAATGCCAAACAACACTGCATGCGAGCTAGTGAAGCCGTACGCTCAGCGCACAAACTACTTACACTTAACCGTACACCTGACAATATACACACCTGGAGAAAAGCCAAACGAGAATTTGATCTATGGGCTGAGCAACAAGAAATGGCTAAAACATCCTATTCTAATTGACACTTTCATAGATTTGGTAACAAGGCGGGCAAACTATTGGCGAGACTCTGCACGGGACCAAGACGGCCCACCCATATCTCTGCACTGAAAAATGCAGCTGGCGCACTGGTCACCTACTGAAATTAGTAAACTACTAGCAGACTATTACACTACTCTATACTCGGCGGACCCAAATGACCAACCTACTGCCGAAGCCCTTCTAGCTAAAATCGGCTTGCCCAAACTTCAGGAGGACCATTTAGCTGCTCTTAACGCGCCCATCACAGTCGAGGATAAGTTCTGCCAGGGTATGTAAACTTATGAGCACAACTGTATGTTTAGGTTAAGCTGATGTTATAATCATTACCGCGATGGCCGCCGCGACCCGCTGATTGTTCAGAAGAGAACCGGAGCACACCGCTGCTTTGTCAGGGAGGAAAACAGCAAGATCGTATTTCAGCCAAGCTGAATCACGATGTCTCTTTTCCTCCAGTGTAACATTCCCCCTGCAGTTAGAAAGCACCTCCCAGGGAACACATTTAACCCCTTGATCGCCCCTAGTGTTAACCCCTTCCCTGCTGTGTCATTTATACCTTGGTCAGTGCACTTTTTTTTAGCACTGATCACTGTATTGGTGTCACTGGTCCCCAAAAAGTGTCACTTAAGGTCAGATTTGTCCGCCCCAATGTCGCTGTCCCACTAAAAATCGCCATGATAAGTCCATAAATCTATCCAGTAGTTTGTAGATGCTATAACTTTTGCGCAAACCAATCAATATACGCTTATTGGGATTTTTTTTATCAAAAATATTTAACAGAATACATATTGGCCTAAATTAAAGTGGTGCTCTGGTCATAATGTTTTATTTATTTTTTGTTGCTAGATCGTACCTTTCACATTCAATAGTCAATTAAACATTGCAATGGCTCCCCAGTCATTAAAGCAATCTATTTGCGCACTTGCCTTATCTTCTCCTTCTCATCATCTGGCCGTATCCATGTTATGTCAGGGCATTTAAAGCCCAGTTCGTTTTCCTTCCTGGATTTCTGGCTGAGGTGCATGCTGGGTAACCAGCATGCACCTCTTGATCTCGCGGGCGTGCATTAGAACGGCGCTCGTAGCGCAGTTTGTTTGTTCTGTTGTCATGACAATGGGCGGTGATGGAGGACCGTCCCTCCCCATTGTTCTGATAAGTTTCCGAGGAGGCAATGCGTCTTAGGACAGGAAGTCTATCCACCGCGGACTAGGAACTAGGCAGAATACTAGCAACAGACAGATACTAAAAAATTATATATATTTTTTTAAATTAAAGCCAAGCTGTTAGTGGAAAGTAAATTTTTAGGGTGGACCTCCGCTTTAATGAAGGAATTCGTTTTTTTACTTTTTTTTAATATGTATTATAGCAGAAAGTAAAAAATATATTTACTTTTTTCTTTTTGTTTTTAGTTCAAAAAATAAAAACCGCAGAGGTGATCAAATACCACCAAAAGAAATCTCTATTTGTGGGAAAAATAGGACATCAACTTTTTTGGGTACAGCGCCTCATGACCGCGTAATTTACGTTATACGGAGGCAGGTCGGCTCTCCTGCGCCGGCGCGCTCTCGCTCCCGCTGCACGCTGGTACATTCCAAATTCCTTATTAGTTGTGACAGCAGGCAGGTAATATCGCCTGGTTGCATTCAGGATGGCAAATATGCGTGTCCCAGATTCAGGCTCTATGCCGATTTTTACCACTAGGGGGAAGTGCTGAGAGTCCTGCAGGGGTAGAGTTAATGAGCCCAGCTGAAGTAAGTTGGCTCATTAAGACCTCTACAAAAACTCCCAGGATGCTTGGGCAGGTGCTCCATCCTGGAGCCAGTTTTGTGCCTGTTTAGACTGGGGAGTGTGATACCTGTCTGTGCAGTGAGACAACACCTGTGTGGCAAGCCTCTGTAACAGGGAGATAGGTGCTGGGACAGCACAAGGCTGCACCTAGCTGATAGCCAGGGAACCTGTGTGTAGTAAGTGGCCAAGTTGGCAAGGATTTATTTTCATGTTTCTTTTTGTTTTGCTGTTTTTGACCATTGTAAATAGTGTAAATAAACTGCACCTTTGTTTTTTCACATTCACTACTGTTTGCTGTGCCTAATTCTTGTGTAGTGAACTCTTCCAGGGGGTCACACACACCCGCTGCCGAGCTAACCCCCTCACATAGTCTACATTAAAAGCGGTACACAATAGCTAACATGTTAAGGCCATGAGGGGCTTCTTCAAAGCAGAAGGCTGTCGTGACGAAACATGTTAGCTATTTTGTGCCGTTTTTAATGTAGATTAATAAAGGATTTGGAACTTGTACTGTAAGGGGTTGCCGGTTAATTTCTTCTATGGTCTTCTTCACATGTTTAGGGTGGTAATTGTCCACATGTTGGAAGAGAGTTCCTTAGGATTGGCTTACAAAAAGCCCAATGGATGGGTCTTTCAGGCTGAGATTCTGATTTACACTGTCTTGCTGAGATAAAGTTTGGAAGCAAATGATGTCACTGGTGTGTGGTCTCTGCTTTCTATGGTAGTGCTACTATGTCATAGTAATACTATCTTGATGCTTGTTAGTAATGTGTGGGCTGTATGTTGTGTAAAGAGATGTATGAATATTGTATCAAAATGTAAATTTTATTGCTATGCATTAATGAGGGCTGCATATGTACATACATTTTTGTGAGTCTGTGGGGAGAACAGTAAAAATAAAGTGTGAAGGAATGAAAGTAAAATTACAAGGTAAGTGAATAAAATATTCATCAACAGAATAACAATGCTAAATCAGGTATGCTTTATTCCGCTGAACAGCAATATAGACAAAATGAGACACGTGAAATTAATTGTAAATAATGATACATAATACAGCTTTACAAATAGTTGTTTAGGCATTTAATTTAACTTATTTTAAGATATTCATTTCTTGACTCCGTAACTGCCACCTTTCGCTCCACCAACATTTCCTCCAGCAACTCCTCCTCCAACGCCTGCACCTATTCCTATATAAGAGCACACAAAGTAATTATTACGTGTGTAGGAATACAAGTTATATGTTATTTTCTATGTTATAAAACATGCTTATCAAACAGTACACTTTCTGTTCACAGATATGCTTTTATTAGCAGTGAAAGATTCTATCCGGGTTCAATTAGCTGGGAGTTCAGAGTTCTGTTAGATGGTTTGAGAATCTGAACTTTGCAATGAAGGTTAGGGGGAGCAAATCTTGTTAGCGTTTTATTTCAATTTGTAAGTCTAATATGTAAGTTGTTATATGTATACAGCAAAGTGATTTTTTGGGGGGGATATAGGACTTTAAAGGTGCATCATATAGAATTAAACTCAAAGTTTATAAAAATAGAAAATATTTATTAACACAATGTTAAAATAAATATAAGGAAAACAGTTTAATCACAGCCATAGGTGTACACACAATACCTATTGCTGACAATGAAATACTGTAATCACATACATATTTGCATCACGTCCAAATGTTTCAACATGTTTCGCCGTGATGGCTTCTTCAGGAAAGGACGCAAAGACACATTTTTTAGGTATAGAGGAACATAATTCACTCAGTTCTGTGGTGAGTGTGGGAGCTTGATACACAGGGTAGTTATCCCAAAAAGCACTGCAACCCAACGCCCAATTCGGATCCAACCAATTCCAGATCTCCCGTAGGGAGGAGAATAATGCTTATCACACAGACTGATGTTCCAAAAAAGATAATACCTCAATCCTATTTATAATTTAGATAAGTACTGGGAGCTCATGCGGACAACAAAAGGGCAACAATATATGGTTGGTATGCCAGGAAAATGCACACATATGAAAATTTCTGTATTGATCTTAACAATGCTACAAGGATACCCATCCAGGGGTTACTGGATACTCTACACCAAAGTGGAGAAAGAGCATGAGGGGGAGATAGGGGCAAACGAGTCCTCAAAGGCAATAGGCAAACGCTGCACCTGTAATATTCGTCCCAGTTGGTCGTGAGCTCCCAGATATCAACCTCCCACACTCACCACTGAGCTGAGTGAATTATGTTCCTCTATACCTAATAAATGTGTCTTTGCGTCCTTTCCTAAAGAAGCCATCATGGCGAAACATGTTGAAACATTTGGACGTGATGCAAATATGTATGTGTTTACAGTATTTCATTCTCAGCAATAGGTATTGTGTGTACACCTATGGCTGTGATTAAACTGTTTTCCTTATATTTCTTTTAACATTGTCTTAATAAATATTTTCTATTTTTATAAACTTTGAGTTGAATTCTATATGATGCACCTTTAAAGTCCTATATCCCCCAAAAAATTGCTTTATTGTTCTCAGGGATGTTGGTGCCATATTTATTATAACCAATTTTGTGCTGATCTCTGCCCACTTTCTTGAGCATACAGTATGTATACAACAGTTGCACCCCAATCTTATTACTTTCAATTTAAAAAATAGCCCGTCATAAAGCAGTAGGAGACCTGCTTTGACCAACAGATAGAAAATTGGTCAGTGGTTCACTGAGGCTGTCCTAGTTCTCACTGATGCAAAATTGTCCTGCCACTTGCCAATTTCTATCACCGTCTCAGATACAGCTGTGTAAAAAATGGAGAGCAGCGTGGTAGTTTAAAGGCATAGTCCACCTTTTGCAAGAATAATCAATGCACCCATATTCATTTTTGTTTTTAAATGGACATTTATTTATTTTTTCATTGAAATCTGCAAGGCATTCCAACCATAATCAGGAAATCAGGGTGCAATGCTCTGGCTCCTGCAGACTATTCCTTCGGCCAAAGGTCCATACCAAGGTGTAGATCTTTATTTACAGGCTGGAGGAAGTATAAATGGACTACAAGTGCAGTGAAGTCACTGCACTTGTGCTCTGTTGAGAACTACAAGTCTCTCTGCCGTGGTGACAGATAGAACATGTTGTTTTCATTCACAGATTCCCATGAATGAATGGCATGGCTATGCCAGTGGAGCCACACACGGTCACATTAAATGTAAAAAAATTATATGAGCTGGCAGAGAGGGAAGAACCCCCAGATTCTGTTAAGGGTGGCTTTTCATTTCATATATTTTAAATTGTTTATTTAGGTTTCTCATTGTGTGTTAATTAATTGTCTTTACTAATATATTGTGCTCCACCCCTAAATCTTCCACTTGTTTCAATAGTAACTCCACTTTATGTGGATCAACAATATGCTTTATGAGGCAGGATATACTGTAGATACAGTCAGACATGTAAAGGTAATTATAATTGTATGTAGTATAAATTTACAAAGTGTTGTTAAGGCATTTCATTTCACATATATTAAAAGTTTTTTTTTGGTTTCCCCTGATTTTTATTTCTTGGTTCTATCAGTACCTTGCCCTCCATATCCTCCACCAGTTCCAATAGCAACTCCACCAGTTTGTTGGCATGGGTTAACAATACCTAAAAAATGACATAGTACATAAGTTATCGTGCAGGAATACTAGTCATACTTTGCATCTTTTTAAAAAAAATACCATGCTAAATCACATATACTTTAATGAGATTAAGAGCAGAATAGATACAGTGAGATCTAAAAACAGTAGTTTAAGAATGAAATTTCACATATTTTAAATGATTTTATTAAGATTAAGAGCAGGATAGATACAGTGAGATCTAAAAACAGTAGTTTAAGAATGAAATTTCACATATTTTAAATGATTGGCTTCTCATTTTCTTGGCAACACTACAGTAACCAGTACCTTGTGCTCCACCGCCAATTCCTATACCAATTCCTCCAGCGCCGCCTCCTGCTTGTTGGCATGGGTCAACAATACCTAAAGAATGACAAGTACATACGCTATTGAGGTATCTTACAAAAAAAAAGTCATACTCGGTATGTTACAAAAAAATAAAAAATTCAAAATCATATACTTAAAAGAGATTAAGAACAGTATAGATACAGTAAGACGCTGGTAAACATAATTTTAAGTAATAGTTAATAGTATAGATCTAGAAACAGTATTTCAACGTTTAGGCATTTAATTTCACATATTTTAAATGGTTTGTGTTGGGTTCTCGGTTTCTTGGCTCCACTACAGTAACCAGTACCTTGTATTCCACCGCCAAATCCACCGCCAATTCCACCGCCAATTCCTCCAGCACCGCCTCCAGCTTGTTGGCATGGGTCAACAACTAAAGAATGACACAGTACACAAATTATTAAACAATAATTACACATTAATTATACAAAATGTTGGGTAGTAGCAATGTAACTTTTATCTAACCCATTTTGTTTTGGGGATTCTGCATTGGTCCTAAAGGGAGGGAATTTCTTACTTCTTTTGTGGTATGGAATAAGAAATAAGGGGAAACACCCTAAAACAGGGATGCAGACAGCAGTAAAAGCACTTTTGTGAAGTAGGCAGGGTTAAAACCTGGCTCTGCACCCAGTAGAGAGTCTTTCCCTTGCTTGTTGCCCTTTTGTAACTGGGACAGTATAAAAAAAAATACAATAAAAACAAAACAAAACAGCTGTGAGATTTGTTCTTACTTCACTAGATCTTTCATGTTTAATGCCCTATTGTATCTAACACTAATATACCAGATTTAACAACAGAATATGTACATTATTTAGATAATGCCATTTAATTATTTATGTATACTCCATCGCAGGGTTCAGAGTCCATGCAGTTATAGAAGCCATTATGTCATGAAACACTGCTATATATGGTCTCTATGTGTCTCTACCATCCAACCATTGCTTATTAGAATTACTGAAGATAAATGATCCAGGGTGATACAAGACCTTAACAAATTGATCCTGTTTATCCATAAAAATGCTAGGGAGGTTTTCATCTATTAAAGTGGTTGTAAACCCAATAATGTTTTTTTTTTTTTTTCACAACCTCCTGTAAGAGAAAGGCATAATGAGGTATTATGACTAGCATAATAGCTCATTATGCATCACTTACCTTAGATCGGGGCCCCCGAAGCAGTCCTCGTCTCCCTCTTCAGCCACATCCATCGCTGCGGCGATAGCCGGAAGGTTACTTACGGGTATTGCCGCTGCAGCCAATCGCAGCGCCGCTCCGGCGCTGTGATTGGCCGGAGCGGCGGAGACGTCACTCTGCGCATGCGCGTGAGAGCCGCCACAATCGGCTACGCCCAGCTATTGCTGAGAAGTAGCCGATTTTGTGAATGGGATTAACCCCATGAATGTGCCGTTGTCTACGGCGCGCATGCGCCGTAGACAGCGGCGCCTGTCTTTTTAGTAAATATCTCCTAAACCGTGTAGGTTTAGGAGATATTTCTTGCACCTACAGGTAAGCCTTAATCTAGGCTTACCTGTAGGTGCAAGTTGAAAAAGTGGGTTTACAACCACTTTAATATTCATGACAACTTGTTTTAAAGCATATCAAAACTCAAGAACACAGGTGTAATATATTGCAGCTTACTGGTCATTAGATGTGTCCTAAGAGGACAATGCTCACTCAGTCTACTACATCTATGGAATGTGGGTTGTCACCTAAGATAGAAAGTGTGTTAGGACTACACAGCACTTTCCTCTGTCCTCATCTCCATAACATAAGTGGGAGGTGTTTAGTAGTTCCAAAAGGTGAGCTGGGAACATTGATAGCTCATAAGAGTGCCACAGAGGTAGGAAACATAAAACCTTATGAGATGACTGATTCCTAGCAGGATCAGTTTTTCTAGGAAATAACAAAATGCCTTTAATGGAATTGATAGAATAATAGGGAGCAATAGGGAGAAAACAGGAGAAGTTTATTTTTAGGGTTTAAATATATTTCAACTAAGGAAAAGCCAACAGTCGTTGCCTTCCAGGAAGTTGCAGTAATCTTAGCCATCAGTAATATTTAGGAGGTAGTAAAGATGGTAATGGAGGCTGAGGGCTATTTATCAATGTAATACATTATAAAAGTGTAGAAACATGGAAGAAAAAAACCAAGACATCCACTGAGTCTGCCCATTTTTTTTTTTTTTTTTTATGTATTAATTTATTATTTATCTGTTTAAATATCTATCTATCTATCTATCTATCTATCTATCTATCTATCTATCTATCTATATATATACTGTATATATATATGAGTGAGTAACAACATGTTCTTTTTTGGCATTGCCACCAAGCATGGCTTATTGTGCCAATGTGACCTTTTTTTTTAGAAGCAAAGTGAAGAAGGCTGAGGAAAACATCTATCAATGCTGGACTAGGGACCATAATACCAAAACAATGACACTTTGTAATTAGCTTCAGTAAGACATTTATTAATCAAAGTGGTTCTGGGCCCACTTCTACCAGTCTGCTAAGTATAGTGTTTCTGATTCAACTGCATTCCCAAGCAGACTGAGACTCTAAACTTATTACTGATATCAAAAGTGCAATTCTAGTTGTCCAATTTTAGCTATTGTAACCATTTGAAACATGGTTTAAGTTCAAATATACACTATTCTTACCTACACATGGCTCTGGAATGACCTGGCATGGCTGAACTGGTACAGCTGGAAAAAATAAAAGCTTTAATAAATTGGTAACCATATAAGCCTATATATAACAACATGCAAAAGATGCTTTGGGTGATATTTTATGACATACTTAAATAACTACTTATGTTGATACTTAACAAAGTAATGTCAGGTCACATTTCTTAGAAATATTGCAATTTCTATTTTTAAAATGCAAGCGATTTTCTTTTTACTTTATATTATTCTCTTCTTATGTATAATATGGCTACATTATGTGCAAATCCTGAAAATGAACAGTTGTACTTATTATCATCCCTTATACATGACACAGGATATTAGTGAAGAATGCTCAATCTTGTTTATGTATGAATAGCTATTATTGGGATGTTGTATCGGTACTATTGGGACCACGCTTTAATATTATTAGTCTTCTTGTGCATATGCATATCATTGCATTATAACTTGCTGGTAGCCATTTCCAAATATAATATTTTAGTGTAATGTTGAATCAACAAAAAGTTACAACTAGTCTAACTATGTATTATCATGCTTTGATCTTATGTAAATAGGCACACAGATAATTTTTAGAAGTGATTGGAATTGCTTATGCTGAAGTCCATTTAAATACGGGTACCACTGAAACCAGTGGGCATACAGTATGTAATAATCTGATTTCCCACTTGTGTACCCTTACAATACCACATCCATGCACATTTGAAATGGCTTAATTTTTTTAGTTACTTGTATTTTCTCCCTGTCAGAGCAAATGTGCCAGGCTGAAGAGGCATCCTGTCTCCTGCCTGAACCCATTGTTGATAACAGACACTCAAAAATGTGGCAGATAACAAAGGCATTGCCAGAATTACATAAAAAAATGGCTTGGTAAATTTAAAGTTTTAATCTCCTACAAAAGCCCACACAGCATGTTACTGTAGCTAACAGCCCTGCACTCAGCAGAAGACAAGTCAGCTTCATTGGGGGTCTTACAGTGTGACACTGAGCTTGCATTTATGTTCAGATCATCAGATTGCACTATTCTATTTGCTATTTAGGAGTACATTTTTAGATCTCACAAATGCTCATTGCTGGCTGGTTTCTTTGTAACTCCAGAGTATGCTTTGGCAAAATGTATTTCACACAACCAACAAAAATCTTGTGAATTGGCATATATCTTTGGCATTTATTTGGCATCAATGTTTATTGTGTAATTTACATAATATATATTTACAGTACCTATAATCATATGTTTAATTAAAAATTGTTTCCTAGAAAAGTTATTACTAACAATTAGGTATGGCTTAATAATTGTCAGCATTTTCTTTACAAAGATCAAAAATTTGGTCTCTTTCCAGGTAAATTGATTTGACTACTCCTCAAAGTAAACGCAGGGCATTTTCTGCACAAATACGCACTCTAAATAAAATTCTACTTACAGTTTTATACTGTACTTACTGCCACAGTCTTTGCTTTGAATTGCACCTCCACCATAGCCACCAGCACCACCAGCACCACCAGCACCACCGCTGCCTCCGCTTATTCCTTTTCCACCCTTAGTAGCCATAACTGTAGATTGAGCTTTGTGAAGGGATTTAGTGAAATGCTTGTAGTTCTTTTTGTCATCCTTTTATACAAAAGGTTCTGTACTTTTTTTTTTTTCAATTATTAAAATATGTTTACTTACAGGGGCCAATTACATCCCTGTTACAACCTATTTAATTAGATGTTTGCATATCAAAGGTATTTTCATGACTTGCTGTTGATTTAAATTTGGGGATGGGTGCATCTCATTAGTAATTTATTTTGTTCTATACATCATAATCCAATTGTTGACATGTTTCTTATAAATCAATGCAGTGACTCATTTCAGCATTGATACATCAATAATTGTCAAAGTGACCTGATTAGGAGGGTAACCGCACTAAGACGTAGTTAATCCTTTTGACTATTCATGGATGCAGAATTACAAAAGATAAATTCTACATGTAATATACTTGTCATATTTTTTATACTTCTTAAGCTAGTACAACTAATTATTGCATTTTTTTAAACCTCTTTTCAGTCTTGTCACATACTGTAATGTCTGTATTGGGAGCTTCTCAAAAATCAAGAAGCATAATAGAAACCTAGAAAAGTGATAGCAGAAAAAGACAGAGTAGTCCATCAAGTCTGTCCATTTTTATTTTATTTTTTTATGTAATAAAGGTTACCACAATCCAAAACTTGGTTTCTTTTCTTGCATGTCATAAATATCATAGGGATGAGATCGAGTTGTAGGTTGGAGATGGTCAGTTCAGAGACCTGTAGTTATGTGTATTGATGGTTTAGAGGGTTCCATGCAAAGAAAAAAAAAAAAAACATTATGCTGTGCTTTTTCCTAATTTTTCTGAGCTCTTGCATATATATATATATATTGTGAGGGGGTTAGCTCGGCAGCGGGTGTGTGTGACCCCCGGGATGGGCTCCCCACACAAAAACAGGCCCAGCAGACGGAGGTTGTGGTTTTCAAAATCAAAAAGGTGCCGTTTATTTTCTATTTACAGTGACAAAAACACAGCAAAGCAAAAGAAACAAACAAAATAAATCCTGGTCAACTTGACCTCTGACTAAACATACAGGTTTCCTAACTAACAACTGGGATCAGCCTAGTGCTGTCCTAGTCCCTGGTTTTAAATGTCCAAGCAAAATATAGCCACACAGGCTTTCTCTCACCGCACAGGGGTTCACTCTCCCTAGACAGTCCACACAGGTCTGCTTCCAGGCATGAGCTAACATCTAATGAATCTGGGAGTTTTTATAGAGGCCTTAAACGAACTGACAGGCTTCAGCTGGCCTCATCAACTCCCTGCCTGCACGACGCCCAGCCCTCTCCCTAGAGGTATGAGTCATCAATGAGCCCACTAGTCTCAGCTGGGCTTATACAACTCTCCACCTAGTTGTATGAATCGGCGTAAAGCCTGAATCTGGGCGAAATATATCTACCCCCCTGGATGCAACCAGGTGACTTTACCTTCCTGCTGTCACATACCCCCCCCTCTTGTTTTAACCTCGGGGTTGGA
Source organism: Rana muscosa (assembly GCA_029206835.1). Taxonomy (NCBI): domain Eukaryota; kingdom Metazoa; phylum Chordata; class Amphibia; order Anura; family Ranidae; genus Rana; species Rana muscosa. The sequence continues at coordinate 75,841,027 of CM055123.1, forward strand.
ACACCAGCAATCAGGCATTCATGTACTCGAGACAAAGCATCCACATTCCCCATTTGAACGCCAGGGCGATGCTTTACTGTGAAGTTGAATTCCTGGAGGGCCAGGAACCACCTATTCACTCTTCTATTTGTTTCCTTGTTTTGAGCCATCCACTTTAACGGAGCGTGATCCGTAACCATGTCAAAGTGCCTACCTAGCAGGTAGTACCGAAGGGAATCTAGAGCCCACTTCACCGCTAAACACTCCTTTTCAACGGTGGCGTAATTTACCTCATGGGACTTCAACTTCCTGCTGAGGTAAATGACTGGGTGCTCTTCCCCGTTCCAGACCTGGGACAATACTGCTCCTAACCCCACATCTGACGCATCACTTTGTACGACAAAGTCTTTAGAGAAGTCGGGTGAGTACAACACTGGCTGGCTACATAAGGCTTGTTTCAAGAATTGGAATGCTGCCTCAGCCTCGGGGGTCCATTTAATCATGACCGACCCTTTCCCCTTCGTCAGGTTGGTTAGGGGCACAGCCTTAGAAGCAAAGTGGGGAATGAATCGCCGATAATACCCAGCGATTCCCAGAAAGGCTCGTACCTGCTTCTTGCTGTTGGGACGTGGCCAACTCTGGATGGCCTCGACTTTGTTGAGTTGGGGTTTTATTACTCCCCTCCCAATGGTGTACCCAAGATATTTGGCCTCCTCCTGCCCAATGGTACACTTCTTGGGGTTAGCCGTAAACCCTGCTTCCCGAACAGAGTCCAGGACTGCTTGCACTTTTGGCAGATGTGAGGCCCAATCTGTGCTATGGACAATTACGTCATCCAGGTAAGCCGCAGCATACTTCCGATGGGGCCTCAGCATCTGGTCCATTTTCCGCTGGAATGTGGCCGGCGCATTCTGTAACCCGAACGGCATTCTTTTATATTGGAACGCCCCGTCTGGGGTTACAAATGCGGTTTTCTCTTTGGCTGACTTGGCCAGGGGGATTTGCCAATACCCTTTTGTGAGGTCAAGAGTCGTCATGTATCGGGCTGTTCCCAGCCGGTCGATCAACTCATCTATACGTGGCATGGGGTAGGTGTCAAATTTTGTAACTTTGTTCAACTGACGAAAATCGTTACAAAATCGCCAGCTCCCATCCGGTTTAGGCACCAACACAATGGGACTAGACCAATCACTTTGGGACTCCTCTATCACCCCTAAGTTCAGCATTTTCTGTACTTCCTCCCGTATTGCCTCCCGTCGGGCCTCTGGGATCCGATAGGGTTTTAACTTCACCCTTTCACCGGGCGGGGTAATAATGTCATGCTCTACCCCAGATGTTTGTCCCGGCAGCTCAGAGAATACCTCCTTGTTGCGAAGCACAAACTCCTTAACCTCCTGTTGTTGGGGTTGTGACAAGGTGGCTGCGATTCCAACCTCAGGAATCACGCAACCAGTTTGAGCTGGTGACCAAGTGTCTGCGACTAGGGACTCTCTATCCCTCCAGGCTTTCAACAGATTAACGTGATAGATCTGTTCGGGCTTTCGCCTTCCTGGTTGTCTGACCTTGTAATTCACTTCGCTCACTTTTTCCATTATCTCGTAGGGGCCTTGCCATTTGGCAAGGAATTTACTTTCAACCGTAGGGACAAGTACCAGTATCCTATCCCCCGGGGAAAAGGTACGGGTCTTGGCTCCACGGTTGTACACTCTCTGCTGTGCCAACTGCGCTTGGGCCAAATGTTCCTTCACGATGGGCATTACCTGTGCAATTCGATCTTGCATCAGGGCGACATGCTCAATCACACTCCTGTGGGGAGAACTCTCACTTTCCCAAGTTTCCTTGGCAATATCCAACAGCCCTCTTGGGTGTCTCCCATACAGTAACTCAAAGGGGGAGAATCCCGTAGAGGATTGGGGCACCTCCCTAATAGCAAACATCAAATAAGGAAGTAGACAGTCCCAATCCTTTCCATCCCTATCCACCACTTTCTTCAACATTTGTTTTAGGGTTTTGTTGAATCTTTCAACCAGCCCATCGGTTTGGGGGTGATACACAGATGTACGTAATTGCGTCACTTTGAACAATTTACACAGCTCCTTCATAACCCGGGACATAAAGGGTGTACCTTGGTCCGTAAGCAGTTCTTTACAAATACCCACCCGGCTAAAAACAAGAGATAGCTCTTTGGCTATGGTTTTGGCCGAGGTATTTCTGAGAGGGATCGCTTCTGGATAACGGGTGGCATAGTCCATTATAACCAATATGTACTGGTGCCCCCTAGCGGACTTGATTATAGGACCTACCAAATCCATTGCGATTCTCTCAAACGGGACCTCAATGATGGGTAGAGGGACCAGCGGGCTACGGAAGTGTGGCATCGGGGCCGACCTCTGACACACAGGGCAGGAGGAACAATAATTTTCTATGTCCTTCATCACCCCAGGCCAATAGAATCTCTGTAATACCCTCTCTCGGGTTTTCTCTGTCCCCAGATGACCTCCAAGAATGTGCCCATGGGCCAACTCCAACACCAACTTCCTGTAAGGTTTGGGCACCACAAGCTGCTCAACGGTTTCTTCTGCCCTTTTTGCCACCCGATACAGTAGGTCCTTCTCTACGCTGAAGTATGGGTAAGTGCAGGTATTATCTGGGTTCACTAACTCGCCATCTATTTTCACTACGTTTTCCCGTGCCTTTATTAGGGCGGGGTCTTTCAACTGTTCTGTGGCAAAGTTTTCCCTGTGAACCTCAAGATCAGAAAACTCCACAGACGGTAGGTTTTCGTCTGAGGAGGTGGGCTCCTCTCCAGTTTCTTGAGTCTCCCCTGCCAATACTGACAAGGGAAATTCGGGAGAGTCCTCACCACTCTCAGAGGAGTTCTGGCTATCATATTCCTGGTACATAGGGGCACCAGTGGGGGGCTCAGGATCATCCCACAGTTCCCAGAACTTCGGAAAATCCCTTCCCACAATGGCGTCATGCGGTAACTGAGACACTAAGCCCACTGGATGAGAAAGGGTACCTTTGGGGGTCTCGAAACACACTGTAGTCACTGGATACTCTCGGGTGTCCCCATGCACACAAATAACAGCTACCTTGCTATTCCCAGAGACCTCTGTTTTAACTAATTCAGCCTTTATCAGGGTCACAAGGCTACCTGAATCCAGCAATACCACAACATTTCTACCATTAATACACATTTTGCATAAATGTTTCTCAGTTCCCCGAATGGCAGTGCATGCGACTGTCGCACACAGCGACTGACGTCTGCCCGTCAGAAAGTCACACTGCATGGGTTCCTCCAAAACCGGGCAATTTGCTGCAATATGTCCCGCTTGCCGGCAGCGGTAGCAAATGATCCTTCTTGCCGCCTCTTGAGCCGCTGATTTCCCAGGCTGTTCTCGCCAAACTTGGGGTAGAGCTCCCACCCTCTCACTCTCTCCACCCTTACCCCTTGGAATCATCTTATCCGCCCCTGGGGATGGTCTGGTCTTAGGGTGGAAAGTCCGAGTGTCTCTGGAAGAGGCCGTCAGGTTCTCTGTAGCCAAGTATTTCTCCACACGATCCACAAGACCATCGGCCGTCTCTGGGTCTCCATGGCTTACCCACTTTTGGATGGCAGTAGGAAGAGCTCTCAAAAACCGATCCATTACAACACGTTCCACAATCTTTGGTGCGGACAAAGTCTCTGGCTGTAGCCACTTTCTGCTCAGGTGAATGAGATCATACATTTGAGACCTGGGGGGTTTTCCAAGCTGGAAAGTCCAGTTATGCACACGCTGAGCCCGGACAGCCAGGGTGACACCCAGCCTTGCCAATATTTCAGCTTTTAGCATCACATAGTCTTTTGCTTGGTCAGGCTCTAGGTCATAGTAAGCTTTCTGCGATTCACCCGTTAACAGAGGAGCCACCAGTCCAGCCCACTGCTCCTCAGGCCACTTTTCTCTTTCAGCAGTCCTTTCAAACGTGGTCAAAAATACCTCTGGATCATCCTCTCCAGTCATTTTTGTCAATAAACGACTCACCCCAAAGGACGCGGTATTAGTGGGACGGCTTTCCTCACTGGTCTGCGGACGTTGCTGCATTACTGCTTCCATTTGTTGTAGTCTCTGCTCTTGCTTCTGTAATAGGTCTATGAAGCGGGCCTCAGATCGTTGCTGGGCTTGTTGCTGAGCTTCCAGACTCTGTTGGTGAGCTTGCTGCTGGGCTGCAAGGCTCTGTTGATGAGCTTGCTGCTGGGCTGCGAAGTTCTGTTGTTGAGCTGCAAGGCTCTTTTGCAAACCTGCATTTGTCTGCTGTTGATTGGCATTTGCTAGAGCCAGCTGTTTCAGTATCTCCTCCATGCTGGCTTAAAAAAAAACTGCCACTGGTTCTCCACCAACTGTGAGGGGGTTAGCTCGGCAGCGGGTGTGTGTGACCCCCGGGATGGGCTCCCCACACAAAAACAGGCCCAGCAGACGGAGGTTGTGGTTTTCAAAATCAAAAAGGTGCCGTTTATTTTCTATTTACAGTGACAAAAACACAGCAAAGCAAAAGAAACAAACAAAATAAATCCTGGTCAACTTGACCTCTGACTAAACATACAGGTTTCCTAACTAACAACTGGGATCAGCCTAGTGCTGTCCTAGTCCCTGGTTTTAAATGTCCAAGCAAAATATAGCCACACAGGCTTTCTCTCACCGCACAGGGGTTCACTCTCCCTAGACAGTCCACACAGGTCTGCTTCCAGGCATGAGCTAACATCTAATGAATCTGGGAGTTTTTATAGAGGCCTTAAACGAACTGACAGGCTTCAGCTGGCCTCATCAACTCCCTGCCTGCACGACGCCCAGCCCTCTCCCTAGAGGTATGAGTCATCAATGAGCCCACTAGTCTCAGCTGGGCTTATACAACTCTCCACCTAGTTGTATGAATCGGCGTAAAGCCTGAATCTGGGCGAAATATATCTACCCCCCTGGATGCAACCAGGTGACTTTACCTTCCTGCTGTCACAATATATATATATATATATATATATATTTGACAGCAATTAGCACAGTTTAGCTGTCATGATATAAAAACCCTGCATTTCAGTCATTTTAAGCTATTTTAATGTCTGTTCCTCTGTTTTAGGAAAAGAAAGACATCAGAAGTAGTTAAGAACTAGACACCACAAGGTCTAATATTTTCTTTAGGTGGCATTAACATTGCTGGTAGATAAATAGTGTCAACTAAATGGAGTGTTTTGTTTATTTATCTGTGCTTAACTCGTATTTTATAGATTCCATATATACTTTTAAATCCTTGGGATTTTCTGTTATTATCATAAGGTACATGTTGGTGCAGTTTGGCCTTAGTTTTGTTATAGGTAAATCAGACATTGAAATTTATAATTCATTCAATTTTTTACCCAGAATTTATAAGCTTTTATTGGTGATTTACTTTAGTAAACAATACATTTGGTTTCAAATAGGTTTTATAAAAAAAAAAGAAAAAGAAGATTATTTTTTTATTTCCTTTCCATAATAACACTAAGTTTTTATATTCATTCTCACCATAACACCACTAATCTTTGCTTAAAAATACAGAAACATTTGTTGGTCCTTGTTAGGCTCCATGTACGCAGAAGCTCAAAAACGGTCGTTTTGAACGCCAGATTTCTGGCAGAAAAAGCTGCTTTAAAATATAGCTTTTATCAGCGTTTTTTACTAGCGTTTATTAGCATTTTTCAGTGTAGCGTCTTTTAGCTTTTTTTTTTCAATGGATCAAAAAATGCAAAAAAAACGCTGGCGACCAGCGTTTTTGAGCGTTTATTCGTTTTTTTCAGCGTTTTGCGTTTTTTTGCGTTTTTTCCCGACGAAAAAACAGCACTTAGAACGCAAATTTCTTGCGTTCAGAAAAAAGCCCATTAACTCCACTGCTCATTAACGCTATAAAATGCTATGTGTATGTAGCGGGGTCTCTAAATTTAGGTGGGATACACCTGGGTGGTAGTATGATCCAGGTGTGTAAATCGTGAGAGGAATTGGACCATTTGTATTCGTGGAGGACTGGGTGGTGTATTATTCTCCTTGGCCTGTGGGTGGCGAGATACCCGCAGGCTCGAGGTAGATTTGCTGCCACAGTTCTTTCCTTCTTGTCCCTTTCCGGAGATGGTACGGCGAGGGCGGGGAACCTGCCGTGGCGTCAATGGAGGAGATAAAAGGGGGAGACGCCCTTGCCACGAGGTCTTCGGGATCTTCTTCATCACGCGCCCAGGCACCTTAGGCCTGGGTGCGGGCGGTCCGGAGTTTCGGCCCAGGCGCCCTAGGCCTGGCCGGAGCAGAGTTGGCGTCCATCCCAGGCACCTTCAGCCTGGGGTGAGGTACTAAACCAGAGGCCTGGGGCCCGGTGACTTCGACTGGGTCCCGCGAGGGTGGAGGAGTCCGAGGGTCCCTGAGGTGGATGGGGCCCATGTCTGAGGTGAGGAGGCTGGAGAAGTCACCCGTCCGGAGAGTCCGGAGCAGCATCCACCCAGTGACGGATGGGCCTCCGGTAACTCCCTGACAGGGGCACAATGCAGCGAAGGTACTCCTATCTACATTCTCTTGAGTTGCTGGTAGAGACTCACAAGTTCTAAGTTCTCTCTTAGCCGATGGCTATAGTAACCGCTGGTGAAACCACAGTGGTTTAGTGTACAATCAGGATAGTGCCTCGACCTGCTCACCCCACCGTATTGAACTGTTATTGGGTTTCAACTAGTTGGCTGCTAAAGCACTGTTTATTGTGAGTGTGACAATAAAGCAAGAGTTGGACCTTTATCGGTGTGTGGTACTCTGGTTAATGGGAGCAAAGGGAAGTGTCAGCACAGCAAGACTTGGTCCTTAACTGAAACGCACAGGCCCGAGGAAAATATCTGGTACTGGCCTTCACCTCACTCACTGCCAAGGGGAGGACATGGGCCAAAGTGCATCTCACCCTCACATACATAATACCCCTAGACGAATCAGAGGGGGTGAGGCCGCTACATGTACATGAACACATAGGCTAACATAGAGTGCAGTTAATGGGCTTTTAAAAAAAAAAAAAAACGCCAATAAACTGCATTTTATCAGCTTCAGTGTACATGGAGCCTTATTATATATTCTATTCATTTTGACACCTGATTAGAAGGAGCTCAAATAAGTCCTATGTGCTCCTAAAAGGGCACAATTCACAACATATAATCTCAGTTTCAAAAATACATCACATTTTTTGTGAAATACAGACAAAAGAAAGCAAAACATATTCATAAAACCTATCAGTACTTTTAAAGTTTACTACTATTACAAATAGTTAGCCCTTCTCTGTGTGCCTCTATTGAACTGGATTAATTTTGTAAGTAGGGCCTAACTTACCTAATTCCAAGGCCATGCTCCAACAACTGCCTTTCACCTAATTCAATAAAAGTTTTATTATTGGTCCCTGAGACATTAAGCCCAGGTTCACACTGGGCTGCGGGAGTGAAGCCGTGCGAGTTCAGCTGAACTCGCACGATTTCACTCCCGCTGGCAGTCCCGATTTTGGCCACGATTACAGAGACATCTGTGCAGGTTTCTGCACAGATGTCAATGTAAATCACGGGCCGAAATCACAAAAAGTAGTACAGAAACGACTTTTTGAAATCGGTGCAGCGCCGCAGATGCAGCGTCGCACCGATTAGGACGGTGTCATTGCCGGCAATTGCCGGAAAATGCCGCCGATTTGACATGTCAACTCACATGTCAAAACGCAGCAGTGTGAACCAGGGCTAAGGCTCCATTCACATCTGAATGATTTGGTTAGCAGGCGGAAACGCCACGATTCTGCCCACAATTCCAAAATCATGGCAAAAACGCAGAACGCATTTATAGTGCCATTATTTCTTAATGGCTCCCCAAATGCAGTGCAATTTTGCCCTGATTGTCAAGCGACAATACGTGCTACGATCACAGCAAAAATCGCAACCGTAAACGCTCCTGGCTCATGGCAAGATTTGGTACATGAGCTTCTTTGTAGCGTTTTTAGAGCAGAGGGAGGCCCATTCAAATGAATGGTGCCGCTCCAAAAACACAACACTAAAAAATGAAGAAAAGCTAAAAAAAATAAAAACAGCTGCAGCAGCTGTCGCTTCGCTATGCTCAGGTGTGAATAAAGCCTAAATGGAAAGAAGCATGGCAGTTGATGGGGATCATAAAAGAGTAATATTTTTATCTGTAGAAGGGAAGACCACTTTTATAAAGCCATGCTACAGGTATTTTTCTTATTAAAAAGGGCCCCCAAAAAGGGTAAAATAAAATAAAAAATCAGCTCAAGCTGCAATGCTCACCTTCATAGCTGTCCTTTTCAGTTCTTGTATTTTGCCTTAAGGGTCTTTTATTCTTCTGGGTTGAATGACACCAATCATCTATCAACCCAAAAGAGCCTTCAGGGCTCCAGTGCAAAAAAAAAAAACATGAAGGGCCTCCCTCACCCACTAGTCCAGAGGCCCTTCCCTCAAAGCCCAGACCCTTTTACTTCCATTGTGGGGCTCTTTATTACGACCCCACAGTGGGACCCTTTCACATGTTCTGTAGTGAACCCCTTCCTAATGTCTTGGAGCCCCCCATGGTGGCAAAAAGCCAGAGCCTGCTTACAAGTGCCACCTTTGCAATCCTGGTAGTTCTGCCACTCAATGAAATACTCTGCCGTGTCATGGGATGGGTGGAATTCTCTGCAGTGTATCATGGGATAGTTGTAATGCTCTGCAGTGTATCATGAGATGGGTGGAATGCTCTGCAGTGTATCATGGAATAGTTGTAAGTCTCAGCAGTGTATCATGGGATGGGTGGAATGCTCTGCAGTGTATCAGGGGATGAGTGGAATGCTCTGCAGTGTATCAGGGGATGGTTGGAATGCTCTGCCGTGTATCAGGGGATGGGTGAAATGCTCTGTGGTGTCAGGGGATGTGGAATGCTCTGCAGTGTGCCATGTAAATAGTGGAATGCTCTGCAGTGTGTCATGGGATGGGTGGAATACTCTGCAGTGTGTCAAGGGAAAGGTGAAATGCTGCGCAGTGTGTCATGGGATAGGTAAAATGTTCTGCGATGTGTCATGGGATAGATGGAATGCTCTGCAGTGTAGCATGGGATGAGTGGAATACTCTACAGTGTATCATGGGATGGGTGGACAACTCTGCAGTGTGTTATGGGATGGGTGGAATGCTCTGCACACATATACACGCATACAAACAGATAGAAAAATACACACACACAAACACCCAATCACACACACACCCAATCACACACAAAATTGCATACACACAATCACATATATATACAGCCTTTAAAAAAATCTGTAGTACAGTTCCTTCAATCACATAGCCAGGTACTGCACTGTAGGGGGAGGCAAAGAGCACAACACACGGAAAGACACCTCCTTTGCTTTCACATTGTTGAGTATGTTCACTGTCTGACAAAGCTCCCAGTGTCGATGCACAATGGGGAGTTTGATCTGACAGCCTCTCTCTACGAGCCACATGGGTCCCCCAGAGCAGGGGTGGGGTCGCCATTGCGACCCATGTGACCATTGTAGCTATGCCGCTACAGAAGAATAAGAACATAATATAAATGAAGGGTCATCACCGTCCCCATCTCCTAAGGGGTAATCACTAGGGATGAGCCGAACACCCCCGGGTTCGGTTCGCACCAGAACCTTCGAACGGACCAAAAGTTCGCGCGAATTTTCGAACCCTATTCGTTATAATGGACGCGAACGTTCGAAATCAAAATTGCTAATTACAACGGCCAATATGCATGTTAATGTCATAAAACAGGTTTGGGGACCCGGGTCCTGCCCCAGGGGACATATATCAATGCAAAAAGAAATTTTAAAAACTAAAGTTTTTTCGGGAGCAGTCATTTTAATGATGCATAAAGTGAAAAAAAAAAAAGTGAAATTTTCCTTTAAATATGGTACCTGGGGGGTGTCTAAAGTATGCCTGTGAAGTGGCATGTGTTTCCCGTGTTTAGAACTGTCCTTGCACAAAATGACATTTGTAAAGGAAAAAAAGAAGCCATTTAAAACCACTTGCGGCTTTAATGTCATGTCTTGTCCTGGCCGCCATATGGCTGAAAATCCTTGAGAAAAATGGCATGGCTACCCCATCACCCCCCCCCCCCCCACCCCAGCCCCTTTGGGTCTTGTATGGATACTAAGGGGGACCCCGCACCCAAAATAAAACCCTATACCTACAACCCTATATACTCTGAACAGCAGTATATACCGGTAGGTGGTGCAAACAAGACATGGACTGTAGGTTTGTTCTTAAGTAGAATCTGAACAGGTACATTATGAAGTGTAGCTACATCCCAAAAAAATCAATTTTTAAGCTTTTTGGAGAACATAGGGAGGGGTTATCACCCCTGTAACATTTGCTGTCTTTGCACATCTGTTCAGAACATGTCACCTCACTTTCCGTCCCAATGACAAATGTTTTTGGAAAAGTGGGGTTTTAATTGAAACAAGGATTGGTGATAAAGCATCAGTAGAGAGGAGATACCTTTTTCCCAAATTAAATCTAACAGGATAGAATTTTCCTTCCTAGGGGTAGATTTCCTCTCACTTCCTGTTTTCTCTTGCCGTTTGCAAGTAGGAGTCGTTTGTAAGTTGGATGTTTGAAAGTAGGGGCCTGCCGTATATACTCTGCAGAAATTTGCCCTATTAGATGTTGGTGTAGCCACAAGACTGGTGGGCACAGGAATGGGCCCTGCTGTGAGTTAATAGATCAAGATTTGTACTTGCATGCACCTGTTGAACCGGGCAGAAAAATTGGGCCTTTGGTGGTGGTGGTGGTGGACGGTGTTGCCACAAGACTGTAAGCCCTCACAGTTACTCTTGGTGGGTGCAGGAATGGGCCCTGCTGTGAGTTATTAGATCAAGATTTGTAATTGCATGCACCTGTTGAACAGGGCAGAAAAATTGGGCCTTTGGTGGTGGTGGTGGTGGTGGACGGTGTTGCCACAAGACTGTAGGCCCTCATAGTTACTCTTGGTGGGCGCAGGAATGGGCCCTGCTGTGAACTATTAGATCAAGATTTGTAATTACACGCCCCTGTTAAACAGGGGCTGAAAAATTGTGCCTTAGGCATTGGTGCTGGTGCCACAACACTGCAACCCCTCACAGATACTGTACTTGGAGCACAGCAGTCACACCTGCTGCGAAGCATCTTTTTAAAAAATTGTAATTACACGCCCCTGTTATACAGGGGCTGAAAAATTGTGCCTTAGGCACTGGTGCTGGTGCCACAACACTGCAACCCCTCACAGATACTGTACTCTGAGCACAGCAATGAGACCTGTTGCAAAGCATTGCCTAAAAATTGTAATTACACGCCCCAACAGGGGCTGAAAAATTGTGCCTTAGGCACTGGTGCTGGTGCCACAACACTGCAACCCCTCACAGATACTGTACTCTGAGCACAGCAGTCACACCTGTTGCGAAGCATCTTTTTAAAAAATTGTAATTACACGCCCCTGTTATACAGGGGCTGAAAAATTGTGCCTTAGGCACTGGTGTGGTGGCATGGATCATTGAGGGGGAGGAAGAGGATAGTCAGTGAACATAACAGGACAGTCACTCAGCATCAGCATAGGCAGTCTTGAAGGGATGTGACATTATAAATTATTCCGTTATATCCGCTTCAGGTGTCTGGTAGCTGGTGGTGATCCAAGACTGATTCATTTTTATGAAGGTCAGTCGATCAACCGAGTCGGTGGACAGGCGCACCCTATGATCGGTGACAAATCCTCCAGCAGCACTGAATGTGCGTTCGGAAAGAACGCTGGATGCAGGACAGGCCAGTAGCTCAATTGCATACTGTGCAAGCTCTGGCTAGTGATCCATCCTCAGGACCCAGTAAGCCAGAGGATTTTCGGTGGGAAAGGTGTCCAAGTCTGACCTTGCCCCTAGGTATTCCTGCACCATGTATATCAGACGCTGGCGATGGTTGCTGGAACCGATCATACCTTGGGGCTGCGGACTAAAAAATTGTCTGAACGCATCGGTCAGACGTCCACCTTCCCCACCGCTCCTTCTGCTACTGACCGAAGCCTCAGCAACTCGTCGTCCAGGACCAGGAGTTTGTAACCTCCCAGTTTCTGGGAACGCGTTGCACAGACCTTTCTGCAAGGCCTCCCTGAGATGTCTCATCCTCTGCTCCCTCTGCGACGGCAAGATAAGGTCCGCAACCTTACCCTTGTACCGTGGATCAAGGAGAGTGGCCAGCCAGTAATGGTCACTCTCCTTGATCCAAAGAACACGAGGATCCTTCCGCAGGCTTTGCAGGATCAGGGAGGCCATGCAGCGTAGGTTAGCTGAGGCATTCGGTCCGGAGTCTTCTGGGTCACTGAGGATGACATGATCGCCAGCCACCTCCTCCCAGCCACGTACAAGTCCACTGGTTTGTTGGGACTGTACATCATCCCTAAAAGACTGCTGCTGCTGATGCTGAGTGCCAGGCTCCACCTCCATGCTCACACAATCCTCCTCCTCCTCCTCCTCCTCTTCCTGTGTGATGGGTGGGACAGAAGGAACATTGTCTGGATAAAGGGGGCCTTGAGAGACAAGGAAGTCCTCCTCTTCCTGCCTCTGTTCTGCCTCAAGTGCCCTGTCCATTATCCCACGCAGCGTATGCTCCAACAGGTGGACAAGAGGTACAGTGTCACTGATGCATGCACTGTCACTGCTCACCATCCTCGTGGCCTCCTCAAATGGTGAGAGGACAGTGCATGCATCCCTGATCATGCTCCACTGGCGTGGGGAAAAAAAGCCAAGCTCCCCTGACCCTGTCCTGGTGCCGTAGTCGCAAAGGTACTCATTGATGGCCCTCTGCTGCGTGTGCAGTCGCTGCAGCATGGCCAACGTTGAGTTCCACCTGGTGGGCATGTCACATATTAGGCGGTTCTTGGGCAGGTTCAGCTCCTTTTGCAGCTCAGTCAGCCGAGCACTGGCATTATAAGATCGGCGGAAATGCACACAGACTTTCCTGGCCTGCCTCAGGACATCCTGTAAGCCTGGGAACCTGCCCAAGAACCGCTGCACCACCAGGTTGAGGACGTGAGCCATACAGGGCACATGGGCGAGCTGCCCCTGTCGCAGGGCGGAGAGGAGGTTGGTGCCATTATCAGAAACGACCATTCCTGGCTTAAGCTGGCGTGGCGTCAACCACCTCTCGGCCTGCCCCTGCAGAGCTGCCAGAACCTCTGGCCCAGTGTGGCTCCTGTCCCCCAAACACACCAGCGCAAGCACGGCATGGCATCTTTTTGCCTGCGTACTCGCGTAGCCCCTTGTACGCCTACGGAGCACCGCTGGTTCCGAGGACAGAGCACTCGAAGAGGACATGGAGGAAGAAGAAGAGGAGGGGGTGGAGGAGAGAGGTGTGTCACAACCAGTAGTAGCATTTTGGAGGCGTGGTGGCGGAACAACCTCCAACACTACTGCACCTTGTCCTGCATCCCTCCCAGCTGCCAATAGAGTGACCCAATGGGCCGTGAAAGAAAGATAACGTCCCTGTCCATGCCTGCTGGACCATGAGTCAGCGGTAATATGCACCTTACCGCTGACCGCCCTGTCCAGCGAGGCATGGACATTGCCTTCCACATGCCAGTAGAGAGACGGAATCGCCTTCCGTGAGAAAAAGTGGCGTTTGGGAACCTGCCACTGAGGAACCGCACATTGAACAAACTCACGGAAGGGGGCCGAGTCTATCAACTGAAAAGGCAGCAGTTGAAGTGCTAGCAATTTAGCCAAGCTAGCATTCAACCGCTGGGCATGTGGATGGCTGGGAGTATACTTCTTTCGACGGTCCAGCAGCTGGGGCAGGGAAATTTGCCTGCTACAATCGGACGTCGGTGTACTGCAAGTACTTGGTTGTGACACACCTAATTCTACACCTTCAGTCCTCTCAGAGCAGCTTTCAGAGAGGACTGAAGATATAGTGGGGATGGAGATCCCAGCTGATGAGGAGCAAGGAGAGGTCCGCTTTGTTCTTCGGTGTGGGTCTTTTATGTGTGCTTGCCAACGAGCTGCATGGCAGGTCGACATATGTCTGCTCATGCTTGTGGTGCCCAAGCGGCTGATGTTTTGGCCACGCGAGATACGCTTGAGACAAATATTGCAAATAGCAGTGGTGCGATCTGATGCACTCGTCTCAAAAAAGGCCCACACCAAAGAACTTTTGTGATAACGTGCAGAGGCAGCGCCCTGCACAGGCGGAGCTCTGCGGTGTGGTACAGTTGCTGTGCTGGCCTCTAGCTGGCCTCCAGGGGGCATCCTGCCTCGTTGGACATGTGACGCTGCATCCTCCTCCTCCTCCTCCTCTCTCCCTTCAGGCACCCACGTGGAGTCAGTGACCTCATCATCCCCTCCCTCTTCACCACTAGAGCAAACCTGGCAGTAAGCTGCAGCTGGTGGAACACTACTGCCAGATTGCTGTCCTTCAGCATCCCCTCTCTCTGCGCGCACACTACTGACTTCCTCAAGCTGGGTATCATCATCCGAGCCTTCGAATCGTTGGGCATCCTCCTGGAGCATGTACCCAACACTGTGCTCAAACAGTTTGGGGGACTCCTCAGGAGGACATGGTGGGTCTAGGGAAGGGGTGGCTGATGATGCCATTGAGTACGCGTTGGCAGCTGCTCTGCCAGTACCCTGAGCCTGGGTGAGAGAGGATGAGGAGGATGAGGAGGGCTTGGTCATCCATTCTACCAAGCCTTCGGCATGATGCGGCTCAACATGTCCAGCTGCTGAAAACAAAGACAAGCGTGTCCCATGGCCACGTGCTGATGACGATGCACGACCACGTCCACGGCCAGCACTGTTGTCTCTAGAAACAGAGCCTGCCTGCCCTGTGTTCTTGCCTCGGCACGCTCTGCCTCTCCTTGGCGGTCTTCCAGCCATTGTAGTCGGTAGTGTATATAGTATAAAAAATAGAACTCCTATGTGTGCTCACAACACACTGTAGGTCCTATGGGTGCTGACACTAACACACTATAGGTACTATGTGTGCTGCTGACAAGAAAATATAGGAGCTCTGTTTGCTGCCACTAACACACTAGAAGTCCTATTGGTGCTTCTGAGATGAAAATATAGGAGCTCTGTGTGATGCCACTAACACACTAGAAGTCCTATGGGTGCTGCTGAGAAGAAAATATAGGAGCTCTGTTTGCTGCCACTAACACACTAGAAGTCCTATGGGTGCTGCTGAGAAGAAAATATAGGAGCTCTGTGTGATGCCACTAACACACTAGAAGTCCTATGGGTGCTTCTGAGATGAAAATATAGGAGCTCTGTGTGATGCCACTAACACACTAGAAGTCCTATGGGTGCTGCTGAGAAGAAAATATAGGAGCTCTGTGTGATGCCACTAACACACTAGAAGTCCTATGGGTGCTGCTGAGAAGAAAATATAGGAGCTCTGTTTGCTGCCACTAACACACTAGAAGTCCTATGGGTGCTGCTGAGAAGAAAATATAGGAGCTCTGTGTGATGCCACTAACACACTAGAAGTCCTATGGGTGCTTCTGAGATGAAAATATAGGAGCTCTGTGTGATGCCACTAACACACTAGAAGTCCTATGGGTGCTGCTGAGAAGAAAATATAGGAGCTCTGTGTGATGCCACTAACACACTAGAAGTCCTATGGGTGCTGCTGAGAAGAAAATATAGGAGCTCTGTTTGCTGCCACTAACACACTAGAAGTCCTATGGGTGCTTCTGAGAAGAAAATATAGGAGCTCTGTGTGATGCCACTAACACACTAGAAGTCCTATGGGTGCTTCTGAGATGAAAATATAGGAACTCTGTGTGATGCCACTAACACATTAGAAGTCCTATGGGTGCTGCTGAGAAGAAAATATAGGAGCTCTGTTTGCTGCCACTAACACACTAGAAGTCCTATGGGTGCTGCTGAGAAGAAAATATAGGAGCTCTGTGTGATGCCACTAACACACTAGAAGTCCTATGGGTGCTGCTGAGAAGAAAATATAGGAGCTCTGTTTGCTGCCACTAACACACTAGAAGTCCTATGGGTGCTGCTGAGAAGAAAATATAGGAGCTCTGTTTGCTGCCACTAACACACTAGAAGTCCTATGGGTGCTGCTGAGAAGAAAATATAGGAGCTCTGTGTGATGCCACTAACACACTAGAAGTCCTATGGGTGCTGCTGAGAAGAAAATATAGGAGCTCTGTTTGCTGCCACTAACACACTAGAAGTCCTATGGGTGCTGCTGAGAAGAAAATATAGGAGCTCTGTTTGCTGCCACTAACACACTAGAAGTCCTATGGGTGCTGTTGGGGTGCAATGCTGTGCTAACAGCACTGCGGTTGGTACTACTGCAATACTGTACTAACAGTAAGCACGCACCAGACTAATCCCCAGCAGCAGCTAATAACACGCTAACTGTGCAATCAGCAGCAATGAACGATCAATGACTTAGGTAGCAATGGTTTAGCAAAGAAATAGCCAATGGTTTAGCAAAGAAGAGCAAATCTTTCAGTATCAAGCAAAGACAGAATCAGCAGACTGATCTCTCCTAAAGCCGGAACTCATGTGACCGGGGCCGATGGCGTGGCGGCCTTTTAAATGGTGGGGCATGTACTAAAGCCCCTGAGCTGCAATTGGCTACAGGCGTCCTGCCTGTAGCCAATTATTGCTCTCCGAGTTTCGGGCGCTGTGATTGGCCAAGCATGCGGGGTCACAGTGCATGCTTGGCCAATCATCAGCCAGCAATGCACTGCGCCGGCCGCGCCGGCCGCAATGCATTGCGGGGCCGCTCGCATCACACGAATGTGATGCGAACGGCCCAAATAGTTCTGGGCTCGACGAGCGAGCGAACGCCCGGTGCTCGATTCGAACATGGGTTCGAATCGAGCACCGGGCCCATCCCTAGTAATCACCCCATGGTATCCTTTGTTAATAGTGTTTTAAAGCTGCACTGATGTCATCACATTAGTGCAGCTGTCTGCATCAGAAGAGAAGTGCCCTGGATGAGAAAAGAGGAAGAAGATGGCCCAGCGCATCACATTATCAATCTGAACACATCTGAAAAAGGTAAGTATAGAAAAATAATAAAGCAAAACATACACTTCAGGTGGGGAGGGGGGAAGGGGGTTAAGCCTAACATTTGACTCCATTAGCTTTATTATTTGGTCTTTTTGCAGAAACAGTTTAGAAACATTGGAGGACTTGGGTGAAGGTGTTTTAGTGTTTGAATTAATTGTGTCAGGGCCGTCTTTAACGCAGGGTAAAAGGGGTAGCTGCCCTGGGCTCAGTCAAAGCAGCTGCCCCTTGAGCCCAGGTTGCCCACAAATAGTTTTCCTGGTGTAGCCAGACAGCTGATCCCAGGGGAAGATTAACCATTTGGACACTGCCCAAGGCCAGTAGGGGGCCCATTGAGAGGCTCTTGATTTCCTATTTGTCACCAGTGGCTGTGTGCCATGTGATGGATCAATAGAGAGCCGACCGTGGGCCCTACAGTACTGAGCCTGAGACGAGTCCCACCTCCCTCACCACCACCACCAGCCCAGATTCGCTTCTGAGTCCCACAGACAGTGCCTGATCATGCTGGATTGGCAGTGGGGTTGCCACCTCATCCTTTTAAAACCGAATATATATGAATTACACAGGTTCTGAAGCCCTGTACACACGGACGAGAATCCTGTCAGGAAAAAAAAATTGTTTTTCCTGACGGGATTCCTGGCAAGCTTTTCTTGACATCCCTGTGTACACACGCACATTCAAAAGAACTGCCGTTCTTTTGAATGGCAAGAACGCGGTGACGTCATCGACTACGATGAGCATGCACTCGTCACATTCGATGCCGTCGCCGCCATCTTGCTTCACCCTACACTACCCTTGTAAAGCTACCGCGCATGCGTCAAAGTCTCATCGAGCATGCGCGGGCTTACCTGGGGACAGGTAAGCATACAAGCCTCGTACACACGCACGGTTTTCTCGTCGGGAAACAGGCCGATGAGAATCCCGACTAGAAAATAGAGAGCAGGTTCTCTATTTTTCTCGTCGAGATTCCTGGCAGTTTTTCAGACGAGAAAACATACACACAGCCGGTTTTCTCAGCAAAAAGCTCTCCCAGCAGTTTTCTTGCCGAGAAAACCGGCCGTGTGTATGAGGCTTGAGGCTAATTTAATTCAGATAAGGCACCAAGTGAGTTTAATTACCACCTTATTCAGCCACAGAACCCTTGTAATTAATATGTATTCGGGTTTAAAGGGATTAGGTGGCAACCCTAATTGGCAGTCATATGACCAGTTGTGGGTGGGACTGCTCTGGTGGTACAGAGCAATGGGGCTCTCGGGGAGAAGGTTGCTTGACTCATGGGACAGGCTGCAGTTTTACGGTTGCTGGAAGATGGCAGCCTGCAGGAGAGACATGTGCTGTGTTGCTGCTGCTGCTGCTGTGGGGAGAGGGAAAGCCGCCCCCAGAGGAGCTGGTGAGTGTCACCCAACCACCACCACACCCTGCATACATCCAGCTTGCATCAGTCACCACCCATCACACCCCTCTATTGTGTACAGTCACACATGATACCCTGCAGACCAATGTACACTTCATTATATCCCACTATACCCTGTGTGCACCCATCATACCCTGCACACACCCATTACACTTGCTACCCTACAGACCAATGCACAGCCTTCCACTCCCTGCAGAGACCTAACACCACCCAACACTCCCTATTACACCCTATTATAGCCTGCATACACCCATCACACCCAAACATACCCTGCCAAAACCTCTCACCACAAATCCTACCCTACTATACTCTGCATACACCAGTAACATAAGCCCTCTTGCACCTCTCACCACCCATCACATTCCACTGTTCCTGCTTACACCCATCACACCCTTCCTACAGCTATGGTCCCCCATCACACACTTCCTACAGCTATGGTCCCCCATCACACCATTCCTACAGCTATGGTCCCCATCTATCTATTCCTACAGATATGCCCCCCCATCACACCCTGTCCTACCCTGTACACACCCATCACACCCCATTATACACTGTATGCAGCCCTCCTTCATTATCAATACCCTTTACAGCCATCACCATGCAACTTACCACCCCTCCCCTAAATATACAAACTCAAACCCTTCATACACCTGTCCACCCTCCAATGTAAAAATAAAAACACATTTAGTACATACTTCCTCATACAATCCATCATTTAATTCTGTTCTTCCCCTAGGTTACCCATCCTTACTGTGTTAGCTTTCTCTCACCACACCACACCCTGTTTACAGCATGTCCTCATTTTTCCCAAGCTCCTTAACCTCCTTTCTGGACTCCTCATTTCCCTGTCAGTCTTCCTGGGCTCCTTCTCCTCCTTCCAGGGCTTCTTCCTGAGCTCCTCTTTATTCTCCCATCATTCTTCCTGAGCTCCTCTCCATTTCCCCAATTTTCCCCAGTTCCTCCTGAGACTCTCCTCATTACTAAGTTCTTCCAAAGCTCCTCCTCATTTTTCTCCAGTTTCACATGAGCTCCTCTTCATTTTTATATAAAGAAACCAGTGCCCTTCTCAAAAAACCACAGTAACTCATCTGAGTGATAGCAAAAAATAAACAAAAAAAACATCAAGTGTATAGATTCATAAAACTATTTTACAACACAGTCCAGTGAATAGGTAAGATCTCCCAGTGAAGAGTTGTGCTGTATCTCCAACAAAAAAACAGCATGTAGCCTCATCAGCGCACATCAGTGAAGGAGAAAAGTGTAGCATAATTGTCATTCTGACAGCGATTGATTGACGAAAGGAATTTTTCTAATGAGATTACAAACAACAATTGTAATAAGGGGCAACCTTGATGGGTGTCATTATTGAGTGTGAATTAATTGGTGCATGTGTTTTAACCCCTTGGCACCGACCGCATGCAAATATGCGGCCTCTCGGCAAGTGGGCCGCATATTTGTGTTCATTAGTGCAAATGCAGCTGTGCCGAGAGCATGCGTCTGCGCACTCCCGGCTAACTGAAAGCTCACGCTGCTTGCGTTTGGGAGCTTTCTGATCATGTGACCGCGGTGACAGCCAATCATGGCAGTCACACGATCATAAACCCTGCCCACCGGCTTCCTAAACCCCTTAAAGGGCCGGGAGGCACTGGCACTAAGGGGTTGAATTACATTGATTTATTAATTTTAAATGAATGTTTGGTGGATGTCACATTGAGAAAAATATGCTTTTTGGGTCCCACTTGTCCAGTGACTTTACCAAAATGTACAGCACAAAGCTTTATTCTCCTTACTATGCCGTAAAGGCTGTTATATGTGAATATACTGCAGTACTAACGCTGACCTTTTTTATACTTTTGTATTTTATCATGATGTATTTTTTAGTGTGATATGAAAATCATATTGATGTTTCTCTTTTAACAATTTTGAAAAAAACTAATTATATTTTAACAGCAAAATGTATGCCGTGCCCTAAAAGTCCCACGCCAATACCATAGTGTCATTTTGATGTTACTCAATCGATCACTGTGCATGGTGTGAGGGGGTTAACTCGGTAGCGGGTGTGTGTGACCCCCTGGTTGGGCTCCCCACACAAAAACAGGGCCAGCAGACGGAGGTTGTGGTTTTCAAAATCAAAAGGTGCGGTTTATTTCTCTATGTACAGTGACAAAAACACAGCAAAGCCAAAAAGAAACAAACAAAATAAATCCTGGTCAGTTTGACCTCTGACTAAACATGCAGGTTTCCTAAACTAACAACTGGGATCAGCCTGGTGCTGTCCTAGTCCCTAAGTCCCTGGTTTAGTAAAAGTCCAAACAAATAGCCACACAGGCTTTGCCTCACCGCACAGGGGTACACTCTCCCTAGACAGTCCACACAGGTCTGGTTCCAGGCATGAGCTAACATCTAATGAAGCTGGGAGTTCTTATAGAGGCCTAAATGAGCTGACAAGCTTCAGCTGGTCTCATCAACTCCCTGTCTGTACGACGCCCCACACTCTCCCTAGAGGTATGAGTCATCCATGAGCCCACTAGCCTTATACAACTCTCCACCTAGTTGTATAAGTCGGCGTAAAGCCTGAATCTGGGCGAAATATATCTACCCCCCTGGATGCAACCAGGTGACTTTACCTTCCTGCTGTCACATACCCCCCCCTCTTGTTTTAACCTCGGGGTTGGAACACCAGCAATCAGGCATTCATGTACTCGAGACAAAGCATCCACATTCCCCATTTGAACGCCAGGGCGATGCTTTACTGTGAAGTTGAATTCCTGTAGGGCCAGGAACCACCTATTCACTCTTCTATTTGTCTCCTTGTTTTGAGCCATCCACTTTAACGGAGCGTGATCCGTAACCATGTCAAAGTGCCTACCTAGCAGATAGTACCGAAGGGAATCTAGAGCCCACTTCACCGCTAAACACTCCTTTTCAACCGTGGCGTAATTTACCTCATGGGACTTCAACTTCCTGCTGAGGTAAATGACTGGGTGCTCTTCCCCGTTCCAGACCTGGGACAATACTGCTCCTAACCCCACATCTGACGCATCACTTTGTACGACAAAGTCTTTAGAGAAGTCGGGTGAGTACAACACTGGCTGGCTACATAAGGCTTGTTTCAAGAATTGGAATGCTGCCTCAGCCTCGGGGGTCCATTTAATCATGACCGACCCTTTCCCTTTCGTCAGGTTGGTTAGGGGCACAGCCTTAGAAGCAAAGTGGGGAATGAAGCGCCGATAATAACCCGCGATTCCCAGAAAGGCTCGTACCTGCTTCTTGCTGTTGGGACGTGGCCAACTCTGGATGGCCTTGACTTTGTTGAGTTGGGGTTTTATTACTCCCCTGCCAATGGTGTACCCAAGATATTTGGCCTCCTCCTGCCCAATGGTACACTTCTTGGGGTTAGCCGTAAACCCCGCTTCCCGGATAGAGTCTAGGACTGCTTGCACTTTTGGCAGATGTGAGGCCCAATCTGTGCTATGGACAATTACGTCATCCAGGTAAGCCGCAGCATACTTCCGATGGGGCCTCAGTATCTGGTCCATTTTCCGCTGGAATGTGGCCGGCGCATTCTGTAACCCGAACGGCATTCTCTTATATTGGAACGCCCCGTCTGGGGTTACAAATGCGGTTTTCTCTTTGGCCGACTTGGCCAGGGGAATTTGCCAATACCCTTTTGTGAGGTCAAGAGTCGTCATGTATCGGGCTGTTCCCAGCCGGTCGATCAACTCATCTATACGTGGCATGGGGTAGGTGTCAAATTTTGTAACTTTGTTCAACTGACGAAAATCGTTACAAAATCGCCAGCTCCCATCCGGTTTAGGCACCAACACAATGGGACTAGACCAATCACTTTGGGACTCCTCTATCACCCCTAAGTTCAGCATTTTCTGTACTTCCTCCCGTATTGCCTCCCGTCGGGCCTCTGGGATCCGATAGGGTTTTAACTTCACCCTTTCACCGGGCGGGGTAATAATATCATGCTCTACCCCAGATGTTTGTCCCGGCAGCTCAGAGAACACCTCCTTGTTGCGAAGCACAAACTCCTTAACCTCCTGTTGTTGGGGTTGTGACAAGGTGGCTGCTATTCCAACCTCCGGAATCACGCAACCAGTTTGAGCTGGTGACCAAGTTTCTGCGACTAGGGACTCTCTATCCCTCCAGGCTTTCAACAGATTAACGTGATATATCTGTTCGGGCTTTCGCCTTCCTGGTTGTCTGACCTTGTAATTCACTTCGCTCACTTTTTCCATTATCTCGTAGGGGCCTTGCCATTTGGCAAGGAATTTACTTTCAACCGTAGGGACAAGTACCAATATCCTATCCCCCGGGGAAAAGGTACGGGTCTTTGCTCCACGGTTGTACACTCTCTGCTGTGCCAACTGCGCTTGGGCCAAATGTTCCTTCACGATGGGCATTACCTGTGCAATTCGATCTTGCATCAGGGCGACATGCTCAATCACACTCCTGTGGGGAGAACTCTCACTTTCCCAAGTTTCCTTGGCAATATCCAACAGCCCTCTTGGGTGTCTCCCATACAGTAACTCAAAGGGGGAGAATCCCGTAGAGGATTGGGGCACCTCCCTAATAGCAAACATCAAATAAGGAAGTAGACAGTCCCAATCCTTTCCATCTCTATCCACCACTTTCTTCAACATTTGTTTTAGGGTTTTGTTGAATCTTTCAACCAGCCCATCGGTTTGGGGGTGATACACAGATGTACGCAATTGCGTCACTTTGAGCAATTTACACAGCTCTTTCATAACCCGGGACATAAAGGGTGTACCTTGGTCCGTAAGCAGTTCTTTACAAATACCCACCCGGCTAAAAACAAGAGATAGCTCTTTGGCTATGGTTTTGGCCGAGGTATTTCTGAGAGGGATCGCTTCTGGATAACGGGTGGCATAGTCCATTATAACCAATATGTACTGGTGCCCCCTAGCGGACTTGATTATAGGACCTACCAAATCCATTGCGATTCTCTCAAACGGGACCTCAATGATGGGTAGAGGGACCAGCGGGCTACGGAAATGTGGCATCGGGGCCGACCTCTGACACACAGGGCAGGAGGAACAATAATTTTCTATGTCCTTCATCACCCCAGGCCAATAGAATCTCTGTAATACCCTCTCTCGGGTTTTCTCTGTCCCCAGATGACCTCCAAGAATGTGCCCATGGGCCAACTCCAACACCAACTTCCTGTAAGGTTTGGGCACCACCAGCTGCTCAACGGTTTCTTCTGCCCTTTTTGCCACCCGATACAGTAGGTCCTTCTCTACGCTGAAGTATGGGTAAGTGCAGGTATTATCTGGGTTCACTAACTCGCCATCTATTTCCACTACGTTTTCCCGTGCCTTTATTAGGGCGGGGTCTTTTAACTGTTCTGTGGCAAAATTTTCCCTGTGAACCTCCAGATCAGAAAACTCCACAGACGGTAGGTTTTCGTCTGAGGAGGTGGGCTCCTCTCCAGTTTCTTGAGTCTCCCCTGCAAATACTGACAAGGGAAATTCTGGAGAGTCCTCACCACTCTCAGAGGAGTTCTGGCTATCACATTCCTGGTACATAGGGGCACCAGTGGGGGGCTCAGGATCATCCCACAGTTCCCAGAACTTCGGAAAATCCCTTCCCACAATGGCGTCATGCGGTAACTGAGATACTAAGCCCACTGGATGAGAGAGGGTACCTTTGGGGGTCTCGAAACACACTGTAGTCACTGGATACTCTCGGGTGTCCCCATGCACACAAATAACAGCTACCTTGCTATTCCCAGAGACCTCTGTTTTAACTAATTCAGCCTTTATCAGGGTCACAAGGCTACCTGAATCCAGTAATACCACAACATTTCTACCATTAATACACATTTTGCATAAATGTTTCTCAGTTCCTCGAATGGCAGTGCATGCGACTGTCGCACACAGCGACTGACGTCTGCCCGTCAGAAAGTCACACTGCATGGGTTCCTCCACAACCGGGCAATTGGCTGCAATATGTCCCGCTTGCCGGCAGCGGTAGCAAACGATCCTTCTTGCGGCCTCTTGAGCCGCTGATTTCCCAGGCTGTTCTCGCCAAACTTGGGGTAGAGCTCCCACCCTCTCACTCTCTCCACCCTCACCCCTTGGAATCCTCTTATCCGCCCCTGGGGATGGTCTGGTCTTAGGGTGGAAAGTCCGAGAGTCTCTGGAAGAGGCCGTCAGGTTCTCTGTAGCCAAGTATTTCTCTACACGATCCACAAGACCACCGGCCGTCTCTGGGTCTCCATGGCTTACCCACTTTTGGATGGCAGTAGGAAGAGCTCTCAAAAACCGATCCATTACAACACGTTCCACAATCTCTGGTGCGGACAAAGTCTCTGGCTGTAGCCACTTCCTGCTCAGGTGAATGAAATCATACATTTGAGACCTGGGGGGTTTTCCAAGCTGGAAAGTCCAGTTATGCACACGCTGAGCCCGGACAGCCAGGGTGACACCCAGCCTTGCCAATATTTCAGCTTTTAGCATCACATAGTCTTTTGCTTGGTCAGGCTCTAGGTCATAGTAAGCCTTCTGCGATTCACCAGTTAACAGAGGAGCCACCAGTCCAGCCCACTGCTCCTCAGGCCACTTTTCTCTTTCAGCAGTCCTTTCAAATGTGGTCAAAAATACCTCTGGATCATCCTCTCCAGTCATTTTTGTCAATAAACGACTCACCCCAAAGGACGCGGTATTAGTGGGACGGCTTTCCTCACTGGTCTGCGGACGTTGCTGCATTACTGCTTCCATTTGTTGTAGTCTCTGCTCTTGCTTCTGTAACAGGTCTATGAAGCGGGCCTCAGATTGCTGCTGGGCTTGTTGATGAGCTTGCTGCTGGGCTGCAAGGCTCCTTTGCAAACCTGCATTTGTCTGCTGTTGATTGGCATTTGCTAGAGCCAGCTGTTTCAGTATCTCCTCCATGCTGGCTTAAAAAAAACTGCCCGCATTCTCCACCAACTGTGAGGGGGTTAACTCGGTAGCGGGTGTGTGTGACCCCCTGGTTGGGCTCCCCACACAAAAACAGGGCCAGCAGACGGAGGTTGTGGTTTTCAAAATCAAAAGGTGCGGTTTATTTCTCTATGTACAGTGACAAAAACACAGCAAAGCCAAAAAGAAACAAACAAAATAAATCCTGGTCAGTTTGACCTCTGACTAAACATGCAGGTTTCCTAAACTAACAACTGGGATCAGCCTGGTGCTGTCCTAGTCCCTAAGTCCCTGGTTTAGTAAAAGTCCAAACAAATAGCCACACAGGCTTTGCCTCACCGCACAGGGGTACACTCTCCCTAGACAGTCCACACAGGTCTGGTTCCAGGCATGAGCTAACATCTAATGAAGCTGGGAGTTCTTATAGAGGCCTAAATGAGCTGACAAGCTTCAGCTGGTCTCATCAACTCCCTGTCTGTACGACGCCCCACACTCTCCCTAGAGGTATGAGTCATCCATGAGCCCACTAGCCTTATACAACTCTCCACCTAGTTGTATAAGTCGGCGTAAAGCCTGAATCTGGGCGAAATATATCTACCCCCCTGGATGCAACCAGGTGACTTTACCTTCCTGCTGTCACAATGGCTACATCTCTTCTCTTATCTCTTTTTTCCGCTTTACACAGGAACTTGGGCAGCAGCAGGTGCCATTGGCTCTTGCTGTTGTCAATAAAATGCTGTAAGGATGAAGTGGGGGGTGTGGCCAAGCTGCACTGTGTGTGTCTAGGTAGCGTGGCTCCATAGACACACACAGCTTGTGAGTGAGCATGCACTGTGTGCCTCCATTAAAAGGAGCTTGCTATGGGGGCAAACGGAGAAGAGGAGGAGCCAAGATTGCTGGCGAGGGACCCGAGAACAGGAGGTTCAGCGCCGCTCTGTGCAAAATCATTACACAGAGCAGGTGAGTAAAACACGTTTATTATTTTAATAAAGAACGTTGCCTTTAGCAGCACTTTAAAATAAATGTGTGCAAAGCTGTATTGTTTGTTTTTGCTTGCAAAAAATGTATGGGGCTGGTTTATAAAATCTGGAGAATAGAAAATGGGGGAAAAAATTTATTTGTTTTCAATAGAAACCAGTCAGGTTTTACCATGCATTTTATAGGAAAACTAAACAAGAATTCTGCTTCTATAAACAAAAATTCCACTTCTACTGTAGTTTAGTTTATATATAAGATCCAGAGAAGCAATGCAACATTTTCAAATGGGACTTCTTCATTTCTCAATGTAGTTATGGTAATATGTGCATAAATTTCTTAGTACTTAGTAGTTCAATTAGTACAATCTCTTAGAAACGAATATATATGTTAATATAATTTAAAAAACTATTTTACAGCCGGTTTTCTGTAAATAATACTTGGTCAATGTAAGGTCATTGTATTAAAAGGCATAGATGTATTTTAATAAGTTAAATTGTAATTACATTTTGAGCTCTGTTTATCTTTACCTGCAAAATTCCTTAAGTGAATTGATTACAGTATATCCATTTGAGGCATTTACTTAATTTACCTGCAAAATTCTAAAATCCTAATAAAAAATTAAGGATATATTCAGTTACCTGCAGGTTATAACATTCTGAATAGTGATGAGCCGAACACCCCCGGGTTCGGTTCGCACCAGAACCCGCGAACGGACCGAAAGTTTGCACGAACTTTAGAACCCTATTAAATACAATGGATGCGAGCGTTCGAAATCTAAAGTGCTAATTATAATGACTATTATGCATGTTATTGTCCTAAAAAGGGTTTGGGAACCCGGGTTCTGCACCAGGGGACATGTATCAATGCAAAAAGAAGTTTTAAAATGGCCGTTTTTCTGGAGCAGTCATTTTAATGATGCATAAAGTGAAAAAAAAAAGTCAAATATTCCTTTAAATATCGTACCTGGGGGGTGTCTAAAGTATGCCTGTGACGTGCCACGTGTTTCCCGTGTTTAGAACTGTCCCTGCACAAAATTACATTTCTAAAGGAAAAAAAGCCATTTAAAACTGCTTGCGGCTTTAATGTAATGTCTGGTACCGGTAATATGGATGAAAATCTTTAAGAAAAATGGCATAGCTACCCCATCACACACCCCCCCCCCCCCCACCCCAGCCCATTACCAGCCCCTTTGGGTCTTGTATGGATATTAAGGGGAACCCCGCACACAAAATAAAAAAGGCCCTATATACTCTGAACAGCCGTATACAGGCGGTGCATACAAGACAGGGACTGTAGGTTTGTTCTTATGTAGAATCTGTTTGTAATTTTGAACAGGTACATTGTTTAAGTGTAGCTCCAGCCAAAAAATATATTTTTAAGCTTTTTGGAAAACATAGGGAAGGGTTATCACCCCTGTAACATTTGTTTTGCTGTCTGTGCAGTGTGCACCTGTTCAGAACAGTTCACCTCACTTTCCGTCCTAATGACAAATGTTTTTTGAAAACTTGGGGTTTTTATTGAAACAAGAATTGGTGATAAAGAATCAGTGGAGAGGAGACACTTTTTTCCCATATTTACTCTTACAGGAGAAAATTTGCCTTCCTAGGGGTAGATTTCCTCTCACTTCCTGTTGTAGCCTTCCGTTTGCAAGGAGGAGTCGTTTGTAAGTTGGATGTTTGAAAGTAGGGGCCTGCCGTATATACTCAGCTGAAATTTGCCCCTTACATGTTGGTGTTGCCACAACACTGTGAGCCCTCACAGTTACTCTTGGTGGGCGCATGAATGGGCCCTGCTGTGAATTATTAGATCAAGAATTGTAATTGCATGCCCCTGTTGAACAGGGGCTGAAAAATTGGGCCTTTGGTGGTGGTGGTGGTGTTGACACAACACTGTAAGGCCTCACAGTTAGTCTTGGTGGGCGCAGGAATGGGCCCTGCTGTGAATTATTAGATCAAGAATTGTAATTACATGCCCCTGTTAAACAGGGGCAGAAAAATTGAGCCTTAGGCACTGGTGCCACAACACTGCAACCCCTCACAGATACTGTACTTGGAGCACAGCAATGAGCCCTGTTGCAAAGTATTGTATCAAAAATTGTAATTACACGCCCCTGTTAAACAGGGGCTGAAAAATTGGGCCTTAGCCACTGGTGCTGGTGCCACGACACTGCAACCACTCCCAGATACTCTAGTTGGAGTGCAGGAATGAGCCCTGCTGCAAAGCATTGCATAAATTTTTTTAATAACACACCCCTGTTAAACAGGGGCTGAAAAATTGGGCCTTAGCCACTGGTGGCGGCACCCAGAAACAAAAATGTTCTTCCAAGCTATCATCGTCAATCGGATCATTGAGGAGGAGGATAGTCAGTCAACATAACAGGACAAACTCTCAGCATCAGCATCAGTCTTGAAGGGATGTGACATTTGAAAATAAATTAGTCTGTTATATGTTATATCAGCTTCAGGTGTTTGGTAGCTGGTGGTGATCCAAGACTGGTTCATCTTTATGAAGGTCAGCCGATCAACAGAGTCGGTGGACAGGCGCACCCTGTGATCTGTGACAAATCCTCCAGCAGCACTGAATGTGCATTCTGAAAGAACGCTGGATGCAGGACAGGCCAGTAGCTCAATTGCATACTGTGCAAGCTCTGGCCAGTGATCCATCCTCAAGACCCAGTAAGCCAGAGGATTTTCGGTGGGGAAGGTGTCCAAGTCTGACCTTGCCCCTAGGTATTCCTGCACCATGTATATCAGACACTGGCGATGGTTGCTGGAACCGATCATACCTTGGGGCTGCGGACTAAAGAATTGTCTGAACGCTTCGGTCAGACGGCCACCTTCCCCACCGCTCCTTCTTTGACTGGCCGAAGCCTCAGCAACTAGTTGTCCAAGACCAGGAGTTTGTAACCTCCCAGTCTCTGGGAACGCATTGCACAGACCTTTCTGCAAGGCCTCCCGGAGTTGTTTCATCCTCTGCTCTCTCTGTGACGGTAAGATAAGGTCCGCAACCTTACCCTTGTACCGTTGATGAAGGAGAGTGGCCAGCCAGTAATGGTCTCTCTCCTTGATCCGAAGAATACGAGGATCCTTCCGCAGACTTTTGCAGGATCAGGGAGGCCATGCAGCGTAGGTTAGCTGAGGCATTCAGTCCGGAGTCCTCTGGGTCACTAAGGACGACATGATCCACAGCCACCTCCTCCCAGCCACGTACAAGTCCACTGGTTTCTTGGGACTGTAAATCATCCCTAAAAGACTGCTGCTGATGATGCTGAGTGCCAGGCTCCACCTCCATGCTGACACAATCCTCCTCCTCTTCTTCCTGTGCGATGGGTGGGACAGAAGGAACACTGTCTGGGTAAAGGGGGTCTTGAGAGGCAAGGAAGTCCTCCTCTTCCTGCCTCTGTTCTGCCTCAAGTGCCCTGTCCATTATTCCACGCAGCGTATGTTCCAACAGGTGGACAAGAGGTACAGTGTCACTGATGCATGCACTGTCACTGCTCACCATCCTCGTGGCCTCCTCAAATGGTGCCAGGACAGTGCATGCATCCCTGATCATGCCCCACTGGCGTGGTGAAAAAAACCTGAGCTCCCCTGACCCTGTCCTGGTGCCGTAGTCGCACAGGTACTCATTGATGGCCCTCTGCTGCGTGTGCAGCCGCTGCAGCATGGCCAACGTTGAGTTCCACCTGGTGGGCATGTCACATATAAGGCGGTTCTTGGGCAGGTTCAACTCCTTTTGCAGCTCAGCCAAGCGAGCACTGGCATTATAAGATCTGCGGAAATGCACACAGACTTTCCTGGCCTGCCTCAGGACATCCTGTAAGCCCGGGTACCTGCCGAAGAACCGCTGCACCACCAGGTAAAGGACGTGAGCCCCACAGGGCACATGGGTCAGTTGTCCCTGTCGGAGAGCGGAGAGGAGGTTGGTGCCATTGTCGCAAACTACCATTCCTGGCTTAAGCTGGCGTGGCGTCAACCACCTCTCGGCCTGCCCCTGCAGAGCAGACAGAACCTCTGCCCCAGTGAGGCTCCTGTCCCCCAAACACATCAGCGCAAGCACGGCATGGCATCTTTTTGCCTGCGTACTTGCGTAGCCCCTTGAACGCCTACAGAGCACCGCTGGTTCCGAGGACAAAGCACAGGAAGAGGCCACGGAGGAAGAAGAGGAGGGGGTGGAGGACAGAGGTGTGTCACAACCAGTAGTAGCATTTTGGAGGCGTGGCGGTGGAACAACCTCCAACACTACTGCACCTTGTCCTGCATCCTTCCCAGCTGCCAAAAGAGTGACCCAATGGGCCGTGAAAGAAAGGTAACGTCCCTGTCCATGCCTGCTGGACCATGAGTCAGCGGTAATATGCACCTTACCGCTGACCGCCCTGTCCAGCGAGGCCAAGACATTGCCTTCCACATGCCGGTAGAGAGCCGGAATCGCCTTCCGTGAGAAAAAGTGGCGTTTGGGAACCTGCCACTGAGGAACCGCACATTGCACAAACTCACGGAAGGGGGCCGAGTCTACCAACTGAAAAGGCAGCAGTTGAAGCGCTAGCAATTTAGCCAAGCTAGCATTCAACCGCTGGGCATGTGGATGGCTGGGAGTGAACTTCTTTCGATGGTCCAGCAGCTGGGGCAGGGAAATTTGCCTGCTAGAATCGGACGTTGGTGTACTGCTAGCAGAGTGCCCGCAAGTACTTGGCTGTGACACACCTAATTCTACACCTTCATTCCTCTCAGAGCAGGTTTCAGAGAGGACTGAAGGTATAGTGGGGTTGGAGATCCCAGCTGATGAGGTGCAAGAAGAGGTCAGCTTTGTTCTTTGGTGTGGGTCTTTAAGGTAGGCTTGCCAATGAGCTGCATGGCAGGTCAACATATGTCTGGTCAAGCATGTGGTGCCCAAGCGGGTGATGTTTTGGCCACGCGATATACGCTTGAGACATACAGTATGTTGCAAACAGCAGCTGTGTGATCTGATGCACTTGACTCAAAAAAGGCCCACACCAAAGAACTTTTTGAATAATGGGCAGAGGCAGCGCCTTGCACAGGCGGAGCTCTGCGGTGTGATTCCGTCGGTGTGCTGCCCTTACGCTGGCCCCCCGAGGGCATCCTGCCTCGTTGGAGATGTGCCTCCTCCTCATCCTCCTCCTCCTCCTCCTCCTCTCTCCTATTAGGCACCCACGTGGAGTCAGTGACCTCATCATCCCCTCCCTCCTCATCACTGGAGCCAATCTGGCAGTATGCTGCAGCTGCTGGAACATGACTGCCAGATTGGTGTCCTTCTTGAGCATCCCCTCTCTCTGCTCTCACGCTACTGCCTTCCTCTAGCTGGGTATCATCATCAGACCCTTCGAAACGCTGGGCATCCTCCTGGAGCATGTACCCAACACTGTGCTCAAACAGTTCGGGGGACTCCTCAGGAGGACATGGTTGGTCTAGGGAAGGAGTGACTGATGATGACATTGATACCAGGGAAGAGGACGCTTTGGCAGCTGCTTTGCCAGTACCCTGAGCCTGGGTGAGAGAGGATGAGGAGGATGAGGAGGGCTTGGTTATCCACTCTACCAAGTCTTCGGCATGATGCGGCTCAACACGTCCAGCTGCCGAAAAGAAGGACAAGCGTGTCCCATGGCCACGTGCTGATGGCGATGCACCGCGTCCACGACCAGCACTGTTGTCTCTAGACACAGAGCCTGCTTGCCCTCTTTTATTGGCTCCTGACTGTCTGCCTCTCCTTGTTTGCCTTCCAGACATTCTAATGGCCAGCAGGGAAATGGGAAAAGCAGCAATACAGGCTAAGTAAAGGTGTAATATGGTCAGGAGGCACACTCCGCCCGCTGTAAGTGCCGCAAAATCCTGTTTGTGTAACACACCAGGAAAAAGCAGCAATACAGGCTAAGTTAAGGTGTAATATGGTCAGGAGGCACACTCTGCCCGCTGTAAGTGCTGCAAAATCATGTTTGTGTAACACACCAGGAAAAAGCAGCAATACAGGCTAAGTTAAGGTGTAATATGGTCAGGAGGCACACTCCGCCCGCTGTAAGTGCCGCAAAATCCTGTTTGTGTAACACACCAGGAAAAAGCAGCAATACAGGCTAAGTTAAGGTGTAATATGTTCAGGAGGCACACTCCGCCCGCTGTAAGTGCCGCAAAATCCTGTTTGTGTAACACACCAGGAAAAAGCAGCAAAACGGGCTAACTTCAGGTGTATAATGTGCAGGAGGCTTAGCAACAATGACACTGACACTGTCCCCTGCCTATCCTTCCCTCTCCCTGCACACAAGGTTTATCAAAGTATATGACACTGACACTCTCCCTGCCTATCCTTCTCTCTCCCTGCACACAAGGTTTAGCAAAGAATATGACACTGACACTGTCCCCTGCCTATCCTTCTCTCTCCCTGTACACAAGGTTTATCAAAGTATATGACACTGACACTCTCCCTGCCTATCCTTCTCTCTCCCTGCACACAAGGTTTAGCAAAGAATATGACACTGACACTGTCCCTGCCTATCCTTCTCTCTCCCTGTACACAAGGTTTATCAAAGTATATGACACTGACACTCTCCCTGCCTATCCTTCTCTCTCCCTACACACAAGGTTTAGCAAAGAATATGACACTGACACTCTCCCTGCCTATCCTTCTCTGTCCCTACACACAAGGTTTAGCAAAGAATAGATTTGACAAGATTTGACACTGTCCCTGCCTATCCTTCACTTTCCCTGCTCCGGAGCACACTACACAAGGCCGCCGCGCTGGCGGCCTTTTATAGTGTGGGGCGTGTACTAAACCCCCTCAGCTATAATTGGCCACAGGCATCCTGCCTGTGGCCAATCATTGCTCTCCTCGCTGCTGGTGCTGTGATTGGGCAAGCATGCAGGGTCACAGTGCATGCTTGGCCAATCACAGCGCCGGGATTACACTACGATGGCGCAGTGTATTGTGGGCTGTTCGCGTCACTCGAATTTGGCGCGAACGGCCCAAATCGTTCGTTGTTCGCCGAACGCGCGAACAGCCGATGTTCGAGTCGAACCTATGTTCGACTCGAACACCGAGCTCATCCCTAATTCTGAATATACTTTAGGAAGTTTTAAACCTTTCCAGTAATGCGTGCACATATTACATGAGCTTACTGATCATAGTTTCTTTTAAGCTGTAATCAATAGCATATTACAGAGGAGTTTGCTGTAAATATGCATTTATGATGTTTCCATCCATTATTTAATGTCTCTTTCCCAGTAATCTTTAAATTTTTTAGTGTATTTCCATTTTAAAACTTTTTCTCATTGTTCTCCTGAATAGAATTGAGGTAAACACTAATAATTACAGTCCTAAGCACTGCGGCCCAAATCTGCATCCCTGCCCAAAGCCCAATACATTTTTTTCTTAGCACAGTAATTTGGGATGTCTATTTTTGCCCATGAGTATTTCATGAGCAGTGTAAATGCCAGATAGTCCACTTTAGTAAGTGATTTATTTTAACAGGTGCAAAATAAAATAACTGTGAGAAGTACCAACCCTGAAATTGAAGAGTTACCAGGATGGCTGCATGACATTGTTTGGGCCCGGCAATTGTCTGCTTAGGTCCAAGCACTGCATCCTGGGAGAGGTCACATTATCCTCCATATCTAGAAGCATTGTGTATTTAAAGAGAGCTCAGACAGAATGGAATGTGAGCAGTGGTGCCAACCTATCTGATTGAAATGTACTAACACGACACTAAAAAATTACTGGCACAGCCAAGTTTTTACTGGCATTTCCAAAAGTTACAAAATTACACTTTTAAGTGCAGATTACAGTATTTAGGCTACAGACAAATACAATATGCAATTAGCAATATGATTTTAGGTAGATAATAAAGCAAAAAACATATTTCTCATTTTATTTTCGATATAGTAAGTAGCTCAGGGACAGGACTCAGGAGGACAAGAAATGAGCAGGCGCACACACATATAAAATTGACTCTCACAGTGACACAGCAAGCAGTGTGCAGAAGCACAGATGATGATGACCCCTCACTGACACAACATGTTCCCTCCTGAGTCACAGAGACAGTCTCTCTCCAAGCCAAGTGGTCCCTCCAGTCCACTCCAGTCTAAACAGCACTGACGATCCCAGTCCCAGCCTGCCTTGCTCCCATACCGCAAACCCGCAAACGAGGCTCTAGCCGCTCTGCTTGGCTACATTGCACAATGACATCCCACGACATGCTTAGGCATCGCCTCCGCCAGAGCAGCCCAAACACACTTTAGCAGGCACTCGGATGGTCTCAGCTGGCTCCGGACAAAGTCGAGCGTCACAGCCATATTTTTTACGGGCAACCTTTTACTTTTACTGGCATTTACTGGCAGGAGACAATTACCTGTTTTTTACTGGCTGCTAGAAAAAATACTGATGGTTGGCAACACTGAATGGGAGCAGGGTGGAGGTTATTATCAGCAGATGGATGGGGTTTTTCTAGAAAAGAACTTGTAATTTTGTATGTTCTACTTTTTTTTCCCCCAGGGCCCTTTTTAGCCTAAAATCTGCAATTACAGCTATTCAAGTTTGTAAAGAGGGTAGAAGAAAATAGGATTTTTATAACAGCTTACCTGTAAAATCCTTTTCTTGGAGTACATCACGGGACACAGAGCGACATAGTCATTACTAATGGGTTATATAGATACCGTCAGGTGCTGGCACTGGCAACTTCCAAAACCGGAAGTACCCTCCCCTATATAAGCCCCTCCCATCCGGGAGCACCTCAGTTTTGTAGCAAAGCAATAAGTGTCCCCAAAGAGGGGCGGGAGCTCTGTGTCCCGTGATGTACTCCAAGAAAAGGATTTTACAGGTAAGCTGTTATAAAAATCCTATTTTCTTTCTCGTACATCACGGGACACAGAGCGACATAGTCATTACTAATGGGATGTCCTAAAGCAATGCCAAATGAGGGGGGGGGATACACCATATATAAGCTGAGCGCTATCAGACATGAGGATCTTTTGCGGCCTGCAACACACTGCGCCCAAAGGCGACATCCTCCTGACTTCTAACGTCCACCTGGTAGAACCTAGTAAACGTGTGTACTGAAGACCATGTTGTGGCCTTACAGATTTGAGCCAGGGAGGCCTGGTGATGCACTGCCCATGAAGTTCCAACTGCTCTCGTGGAGTGCGCTCTAACTTTGAACGGAGGCGGTCTCCTTCTCAAGCCATAGGCTTGTATTATGACCTGTCGAATCCACTTGGCTAAAGTAGATTTTGACGCTGCCTGACCCTTTCTGGGGCCTTCCGGCAGAATAAACAAAGTATCCGTTCTGCGAATCTGAGCAGTGGCTTTTAGATAAGCTTTAACTGCTCTTACTACATCCAAAGAATGCAATAACTTTTCCTCTACCGAAGTAGGTTTGGGGAAAAAAGAAGGAAGAACCACATCTTGGTTCAAATGAAACCTCGATACCACCTTAGGAAGAAAGGCTGGATGAGGACGTAACACTACTCTGTCCTTATGGATAACCAGATATGGCTCCTTACAGGACATAGCTGCTAATTCCGATACTCTTTTAGCCGAACAAATGGCTACTAGAAAAATCAATTTCCTGGTGAGAAGCACCAAGGAAATATGCTGTAATGGTTCAAATGGTTGTTTCTGTAGAACCGACAGAACCAAGTTTAGATCCCATGGACATATGGGAATATTAACCGGAGGACTAATACGCATCACTCCTTGTATAAAGGCTTTGACTAGTGAATGCGAAGCCAAGGGCCTTTGAAAAAATATTGACAAGGCCGAAATCTGACCCTTGATAGTACTCAAGGCAAGCTTCCTATCTACAGCCCATTGTAGGAAGTCCAGAATCCTACCTATTACGTATTTACGTGGATGCCATTTCTTGGCCTCACACCAGGCGATGTACGCCTTCCAGATTCTATAGTAGATCTGCCTGGATACCGGCTTCCTGGCATTGATCATGGTAGATACCACAGCATTAGAGAGCCCTCTCTTTTTTAGAATGTGGGCTTCAATAGCCAGGCCGTCAAACCTAGGGCTGGTAAGGAAGGGTGGTATATCGGTCCTTGCGAAAGCAGGTCCGGACGATGTGGGAGGGTCCAAGGACTCCCCACAGACATTTTTACAATCTCCGCGTACCATGCTCTTCGGGGCCACGCTGGAGCCACCAGAATCACTGGTTTCTTTTCTACCCTGATTCTGCGGAGTAATCGAGGTAACAATTGTGGCGGTGGGAATGCATATATCAGCTTGAACTGATCCCAAGGGAACACTAGGGCATCCGAGCCGCACGCTAGGGGATCCCTTGTCCAAGAGACAAACCTGTCCACTTTTGTGTTGAATCTGGATGCTAGCAGATCTACATCCGGTGTTCCCCACCGCTGACATATTGTCCGGAAAACCTCGGGATGAAGGGACCATTCCCCTGGGCATAATTGTTGGCGACTTAGAAAGTCCGCCTTCCAATTCTCCACTCCTGGAATGAATACCGCAGATATGGCTGGGACATATCTTTCTGCCCATCTCAGGATGTAATTTACTTCTCTTTGGGCTGCACGACTCCTGGTGCCCCCCTGACGATTGATATATGCCACTGCTGTGGCATTGTCTGATTGAACTCTGACAGGGGACCCTTGGAGTTTGGATGTCCATGCTACTAGGGCATACCGGGCTGCTCGTATCTCTAAGAGATTGATGGGCAGGGCCTTTTCTGCTTCTGACCACTTGCCCTGGAGAGACCATTGCTCCAGTACTGCTCCCCAGCCTATAAGGCTGGCATCTGTAGTGACCACCTTCCAGGAAATCGGACTGAAGGATTTCCCTCTTTCCAGATTCTGGGGAACCAACCACCAGCGGAGGCTCTTGCGAACGGAAGGGGACAAGGACATTGGTAAGTCCAGAGCCTGATCTTTTTTGTTCCAGGCTGACAGTATGGCCCTTTGCAATTTCCTTGAATGGAATTGACCGTAGGGTACTGCTTCGAATGATGCCACCATTTTTCCCAGCAGCCTCATGCACAGGCGTATGGATGGCTGTCTTTTTGAACCCACTAAGTGGATCAAATCTCTCAAAGACGACCCCTTTTCTTGAGGCAAGAAAATTTTTCTCTGGTCTGAATCCAGCCTTAGCCCCAAGTATTCCAGACTTTTGACTGGTTTTAGGGCTGACTTGTCTCGGTTGATAATCCAACCGTGATATTCCAGAAACTTGATTGTCTCGTGAACAACCACTTCTAGTTTTTCCACTGAGTGGTCTATCAGCAACAAGTCGTCTAGATATGCCATTATCGTTACACCTCGTGTCCTTAGATTGGCCAATAATGGGGCCAGAATTTTTGTGAACACTCTTGGTGCTGTGGCCAGACCGAAGGGTAAGGCTCTGAACTGAAAATGGCGCCCTTCTACCGCAAAGCGTAGAAATTTTTGGTGGGCTGGAAAGATGGGAATGCAAATAAGCATCTTTGATGTCGATCGAGGCTAACCATTCCTCCCCTTGTAGGGCAGTGGCTACCGATCGGATCGACTCCATCCGGAAAGTCCTGATATGTAGGAATTTGTTTAGCCCTTTTAGATTTAATATGGGCCTCACGTCCCCGTTTGGCTTCGGAACTGTAAAGAGGTTTGAGTAAAACCCGAACCCCCATTCTTCCAGGGGAACCTCTATAATTACTGCTTGGAGCAATAATTGTTCCAGTGCCAACAGGAGGGATCCTCTCTTCTGGGGATCCCTTGGCACGTTTGACCTTATAAAGCGGGAAGGAGGGGAGTTTTTTAACTCCAATTTGTATCCCAGATTTACTGCGGAGAGCACCCATCTGTCTCTAGTCCCGGAGTTTTTAGACGGCATATTCCTAAGCCACAAAGCTGAGGTATTCCAGCCGAAATACACCAGTTACTGACAATAGTCTAGCATAAATGCTGCTATAAGAAACAGTTGGTGTCTACTAATGTGCCTTTCTAGGGGATGCCTGTATCAACCGCTTGCTGTATGCCCTTTTTTAAATGTTGCCAGCTCTGTCTCTGTACTTCATAGCCAGCTCACCACACAAAATTGTGATTTTTAACATGCTGGGACGCCCGCACATGCGCAGAAGCCCCCTTTCCCGGCTCACCTCTATATATAGAGGCGCGTGCACGCGCACGCGCGCGGCCACGTGCGCCTTTGGCGCTAATTTCGAAAAATGGAAACTAGGGACAAGAGCCAGGGCCCCTCTTTGCCGCAGGCCGGGGGATGGACGAGCATTGCAACATGGCAGAGGAAGCAGTTTCCCATAAGAGAACTCACCATCTGCCTGGACTTGCTCTGCTGAGAAGAAACTAGTCCACATGACAAGAAAACATTCCACAGCGGCCTCTAGTGGACAAACACAGGTACCGCAGTCTAATATATTAAATATATAAAAAAAAAAATATTTTTTTTTCTTGACCACCATTAAAAATTATTACATTTTTTTAGTAGTTACAGGCATGCACAGAATTTTGCGGGAATACCATTAGGTAACAGACAGAAAGACAAATTAGGCTTGGGGGTCCCCCAATAGAACCAAGTTCCTGGGGGCCCCCACTTACCTGATCCCCGCCGCAGGACTTTGTTTGGTCCACAAAAGCCCAAACTTCACCTATCACGGCAGGCATTGTAATCAAACCTTCAGGGACCGGGTTCCCAAGGATTCCACTCCCCTGGACCTGTATAGCACCCTGCACAGAAAACATCTTGGTCGTGGGTATGACCAGAGCTCTGGATCCCAGGGTCCAGCTCTCCTAAGAGAAGCATTACAGGCAAAACCTTGCTCTTCTCTGCAAGGCCCGGGTACCGACCGTTTAGCTATGAAGCTTTTTTGGTCGGATCCGGAATAGCTTACTGAGGCCCAAAAGAACCTGTACGCAAGCTCAGTGAAAAACACATGTTTCTTCTTGGCCAACACCTTAGACACTGGCAAAAAACTGAGGTGCTCCCGGATGGGAGGGGCTTATATAGGGGAGGGTACTTCCGGTTTTGGAAGTTGCCAGTGCCAGCACCTGACGGTATCTATATAACCCATTAGTAATGACTATGTCGCTCTGTGTCCCGTGATGTACGAGAAAGAAAATATATTTAAAGCAAATCTACATTTTGCCTTACTAGGCTTTAGCAGAAACAATAGGACTTGATGTTTTAACCTCTATGGTAGGTTGGCACTAGGGATGAGCTTCGAGTTCGAGTCGAACCCATGTTCGACTCGAACATCGCCTGTTCGGTTGTTCGCCGAATTGCAAAAATTATGGGCCGTTCGTGCCAAATTCGAGTGGCGCATCATCGCCCATAATTCACTGCGGCATCGCAGTACATTGCTGGCTGATTATTGGCCAAGCATGCACTATGACCCGCGTGCTTGGCCAATCACTGCACCGTCTGTACAAAGAGCCATAATTGGCCAAACCCAGGGTGGCTTTGGCCAATTATGGCTCAGGGGGTTTAGTACACGCCCCACACTACATAAGGCCGCCTGCGTGGCAGGCTTGTGTAGTGTTTTGCGGCGGAGGTTAAACAAAGACAGAGAGAGAGAGAGAGAGATAGTGTCATCTCATTTGAGTTAGTTAGAGCAGGCAGGCGAGTCAGTTATCTCCAGTTACAGTGTGTAGAGGATATATATGCATCCTAGGTTTTGTGTATATATATATATATATATATATATATATATATATACAGTGGGGCAAAAAAGTATTTAGTCAGCCACCAATTGTGCAAGTTCTCCCACTTAAAAAGATGAGAGAGGCCTGTAATTGTCATCATAGGTATACCTCAACTATGAGAGACAAAATGTGGAAACAAATCCAGACAATCACATTGTCTGATTTGGAAAGATTTTATTTTGCAAAATTATGGTGGAAAATAAGTATTTGGTCACCTATAAACAAGCAAGATTTCTGGCTCTCACAGACCTGTATCTTCTTCTTTAAGAGGCTCCTCTGTCCTCCACTCGTTACCTGTATTAATGGCACCTGTTTGAACTTGTTATCAGTATAAAAGACACCTGTCCACAACCTCAAACAGTCACACTCCAAACTCCACTATGGTGAAGACACCAGAAAAAAAATTGTAGACCTGCACCAGGCTGGGAAGACTGAATCTTCAATAGGCAAACAGCTTGGTGTGAAGAAATCAACTGTGGGAGCAATAATTAGAAAATGGAAGACATACAAGACCACTGATAATCTCCCTCGATCTGGGGCTCCACGCAAGATCTCACCCCGCGGGGTTAAAATGATCACAAGAGCAATGATCAAAAAATCCCAGAACCACACGGGGGACCTAGTGAATGACTTGCAGAGAGTTGGGACCAACATAACAAAGGCTACCATCAGTAACACACTACGCCGCCAGGGACTCAGATCCTGCAGTGCCAGACGTGTCCCCCTGCTTAAGCCAGTACATGTCCGGGCCCGTCTGAGGTTTGCTAGAGAGCATTTGGATGATCCATAAGAGGATTGGGAGAATGTCATATGGTCAGATGAAACCAAAGTAGAACTGTTTGGTAGAAACACAACTCGTCGTGTTTGGAGGAGAGAGAATGCTGAGTTGCAACCAAAGAACACCATACCTACTGTGAAGCATGGGGGTGGCAACATCATGCTTTGGGGCTGTTTCTCTGCAAAGGGAACAGGACGACTGATCCGTGTACATGAAAGAATTAATGGGGCCATGTATTGTGAGATTTTGAGTGCAAACCTCCTCCCATCAGCAAGGGCATTGAAGATGAAACGTGGCTGGGTCTTTCAGCATGACAATGATCCCAAACACACCGCCCAGGCAATGAAGGAGTGACTTCGTAAGAAGCATTTCAAGGTCATGGAGTGGCCTAGCCAGTCTCCAGATCTCAACCCCATAGAAAACCTTTGGAGGGAGTTGAAAGTCTGTGTTGCCCAGCGACAGCCTCAAAACATCACTGCTTTAGAGGAGATCTGCATGGAGGAATGGGCCAACATACCAGCAACAGTGTGTGACAACCTTGTGAATGCTTACAGAAAACGTTTGACCTCTGTCATTGCCAACAAAGGATATATAACAAAGTATTGAGAAGAACTTTTGATATTGACCAAATACTTATTTTCCACCATAATTTGCAAAAAAAAATCTTTCCAAATCAGACAATGTGATTGTCTGGATTTGTTTCCACATTTTGTCTCTCATAGTTAAGGTATACCTATGATGACAATAACAGGCCTCTCTCATCTTTTTATGTGGGAGAACTTGCACAATTGGGTGGCTGACTAAATACTTTTTTGCCCCACTGTATATATATACACTGTTTTCAGTTTAGCTAGATCCGTTCCTGTTATTCTCTTCATAATATACTGACAGGCAGGCAGGTGATTGTGCTAGCTGCAGTATTTTCATTTAGTGTACTGTGTCCTTTGCACAGTGTGCACCTAAAGCTTCCTGAATACAATTGCTGGTGTTCTCATACTAATACAGGCAGGGAGCTGCAGTATTTTTATTTAGTGTACTGTGTCCTTAGCACAGTGTGCACCTAAAACTACCTGAATACAATTGCTGGTGTTCTCATACTAATACAGGCAGGGAGCTGCAGTATTTTCATTTAGTGTACTGTGTCCTTTGCACAGTGTGCACCTAAAGCTACCTGAATACAATTGCTGGTGTTCTCATACAAATATAGGCAGCGAGCTGCAGTATTTACAGTTAGTGTACTGTGTCCTTTGCACAGTGTGCACCTAAAACTACCTGAATACAATTGCTGGTATTCTCATACTAATACAGGCAGGGAGCTGCAGTATTTTCATTTAGTGTACTGTGTCCTTTGCACAGTGTGCACCTAAAGCTACTTGAATACAGGTGCTGGTGTTCTCATACAAATACAGGCAGGGAGCTGCAGTATTTTCATTTAGTGTACTGTGTCCTTTGCACAGTGTGCACCTAAAGCTACTTAAATACAATTGCTGGTGTTCTCATACAAATAAAGGCAGGGAGCTGCAGTATTTTCATTTAGTGTACTGTGTCCTTTGCACAGTGTGCACCTAAAGCAACCTGAAGACAATTGCTGGTGTTCTGATCATATTAA
This sequence comes from Rana muscosa, assembly GCA_029206835.1. NCBI lineage: Eukaryota > Metazoa > Chordata > Amphibia > Anura > Ranidae > Rana > Rana muscosa. The sequence continues at coordinate 75,883,439 of CM055123.1, forward strand.
TACCACAGGCAGGCAGCTTCAGTATTTACAGTTAGTGTACTGTGTCCTTTGCACAGTGTGCACCTAAAGCTACCTGAAGACAATTGCTGGTGTTCTTTTGATCCTATTAATACCACAGGCAGGCAGCTGCAGTATTTACAGTTAGTGTACTGTGTCCTTTGCACAGTGTGCACCTAAAGCTACCTGAAGACAATTGCTGGTGTTCTGATCATATTAATACCACAGGCAGGCAACTTCAGTATTTACAGTTAGTGTACTGTGTCCTTTGCACAGTGTGCACCTAAAGCTACCTGAAGACAATTGCTGGTGTTCTTCTGATCCTATTAATACCACAGGCAGGCAGCTGCAGTATTTACAGTTAGTGTACTGTGTCCTTTGCACAGTGTGCACCTAAAGCTATCTGAAGACAATTGCTGGTGTTCTCATACTAATAATACTACAGGCAGGCAGTTGATTCTGCTAGCTGCAGTATAATCAGTATATATATACATCCCAGCTTTGTGCAGCTACATCTCACTGCAGGCCATTAGTATGTCTGGAAGGCCAACAAGGAGAGGCAGACAGTCACAAGCCAATAAAAGAGGGCAAGCAGGCTCTGTGTCTAGAGGCAATAGTGCTGGTCGTTAACACCGTGCATCCTCATCAGCACGTGGCTGTGGGACACACTTGTCTTTTTTTTCGGCAGCTGGCCGTGTTGAGCCGCAACATGCCAAAGACTTGGTAGAGTGGATGACCAAGCCGTCCTCATCCTCCTCATCCTCTCTCACCCAGGCTCTGGGTACTTTGTCTGGCAAAGCAGCTGCCAACGCAGCCTCTTCCCTCAGCTCAATAGCATCAGTCACTCCTTCCCTAGCCCCACCATGTCCTCCTGAGGTGTCCCCCAAACTGTTTGACCACAGTGTTGAGTAAATGCTCCAGGAGGATGCCCAGAGTTTTAAAGGCTCCGATGATGTTACCCAGCTAGAGAAAGGCAGTAACGTGAGCCCAGAGAGAAGGGATGCCCAAGAAGGACAGCAATATGGCAGTCATGTTCCCCCAGCTGCAGCATACTGCCAGGTTTGCTCCAGTGATGAGGAGGGAGGGAAGATGAGGTCACTGACTCCACGTGGGTGCCTGATGGGAGAGAGGAGGAGGAGGAGAAGGAGGCACATCTCCAACGAGGCAGAATGCCCTCCAGGGGCCAGCTAAAGGGCAGCACACCGACTGCATCACACCGCAGAGCTCCGCATGTGCAGGGCGCTGCTGTCTCTGCGCGTTATTTCAAAAGTTCTTTGGTGTGGGCCTTTTTTGAGACGAGTGCATCAGATCACATCGCTGCTATTTGCAACATATGTCTCAAGCGTATCTCACGTGCCCAAAACATCACGCACTTGGGCACCACATGCTCGACCAGACATATGTCGACCTGCCATGCAGTTCGTTGGCAAGCGTACCTAAAAGACCCACACCAAAGAACAAATCGGACCTCTCCTTGCTCCTCTTCAGCTGGGATCTCCAACCCCACTATACCTTCAGTCCTCTCTGAAACCTGCACTGAGAGGAATGAAGGTGTAGAATTAGGTGTGTCACAGCCAAGTACTTGTGGGCAATCTGCTATCGGTACACCAACGCCAGATTGTACCAGGCAAATTTCCCTGCCCCAGCTGCTGCACCGCCGAAAGAAGTTCACTCCCAGCCATCCACATGCCCAGCGGTTGAATGCTAGCTTGGCTAAATTGCTAGCACTTCAACTGCTGCCTTTTCAATTGGTAGACTCTGCCTCCTTCCGTGAGTTTGTGGAATGTGCGGTTCCTCAGTGGCAGGTTCCCAAACGCCACTTTCTCTCACGGAAGGCGATTCCGGCTCTCTACCGGCATGTGGAAGGCAATGTCTTGGCCTCGCTGGACAGGGCGGTCAACAGTAAGGTGCATATTACCGCTGACTCATGGTCCAGCAGGCATGGACAGGGACGTTACCTATCTTTCAAGGCGCATTGGGTGACTCTGCTGGCAGCTGGGAAGGATGCAGGACAAGGTGCAGTAGTGTTGGAGGTTGTTCCACCACCATGCCTCCAAAATGCTACTATGGCCTCTTCCTGTTATTTTGTCCTCGGAACCAGCAGTGCTCGGTAGGTGTTCAATGGGCTATGCAAGCATGCAGGCAAAAAGATGCCATGCGGTGCTTGAGCTGGTGTGCTTGGGGGACAGGAGCCACACTGGGGCAGAGATTCTGTCAGCTCTGCAGGGCCAGGCTCAGAGGTGGTTGATGCCACGCCAGCTTAAGCCAGGAATGGTGGTTTGCGAAAATGGCACCAACCTCCTCTCCACCCTCCGACAGGGACAACTGACCCATGTGCCCTGTTTGGCTCATGTCCTTAACTTGGTGGTGCAGCGGTTCTTGGGCAGGTACCCGGGCTTACAGGATGTCCTGAGGCATGCCAGGAAACTGTGTGCATTTCTGCCGGTCATATAATGCCAGTGCTCGGCTGGCTGACCTCCAAAAGGAATACAACCTGCCCAAGAACCGCCTAATCTGTGACATGCCCACCAGGTGGAACTCAACGTTGGCCATGCTGCAGCGGCTGCACATGCAGCAGAGGGCCATCGATGAGTATCTGTACCAATATGGAACAGGACAGGGTCAGGGGAGCTTGTTTTGTTTTTTGCCATGCCAGTGGGTCATGCCACCATTTGAGGAGGCCTCGAAGATGGTGAGCAGTGACAGTGCATGCATCAGTGACACTGTCCCTCTTTTCCACCTGTTGAAGCACACGCTGCATGGAATAATAGACAGGGCACTTGAGGAAGAACAGAGGGAGGAATAGGAGGACTTCCTTACCTCTCAAGGCCCCCTTTATCCAGACAGTATTCCTGCTGGCCCACCTATTACACAGGAAGAGGAGGAGGAGGAGGATGATTGTGTCAGCATGGAGGTGGAGCCTAGCACTCAGCATCAGCAGCAGTCTTCAGGGGATCAATTACAGTCCCAAGAAACCCATGGACTTGTACGTGGCTGGGAGGAGATGGCTGTGGATCATGTCGTCCTGAGTGACCCAAAGGACTCTGGACCAAATGCCTCAGCAAACCTTTGCTGCATGGCCTCCCTGATCCTGCAAAGCCTGTGGAAGGGTCCTCATCAGGGATGAGCCGAACACCCCCCTGTTCGGTTCGCACCAGAACCTGCGAACAGACAAAATGTTCGTGTAAACTTTAGAACCCTATTAAATACAATGGACTCGAACGTTCGAAATCTAAAGTGTTAATTATAAAGGCTTATATGCAAGTTATTGTCCTAAAAAGTGTTTGGGGACCGGGGTCCTGCCCCAGGGGACATGTATCAATGCAAAAAGAAGTTTTAAAAACGGCCGTTTTTTCGGGAGCAGTGATTTTAATAATGCTTAAAATGAAAAAATAAAAGTGAAATATTCCTTTAAATTTCGTACCTGGGGGGTGTGTATGATATGCATGTGAAGTGGCGCATGTTTCCCGTGCTTAGAACTGTCCCTGCAAAAAATGTCATTTTTGAAAGAAAAAAATGCATTTAAAACTGACTCGCGGCTATTAATGAATTGTCGGCTCCCGGCAATACATACAAAAGTCATTGATAAAAAAAAGTGTGGGGGTTCCCCAGAATTCAATTACCAGGCCCTTCAGGTCTGGAATGGATATTAAGGGGAACCCCGCCGCAAATTAAAAAAAAAATTGATGTGGGGTTCCCCCAAATATCCATTCCAGGCCCTTCAGATCTGGCATGGATTTTAAGGGGAACTCCACCCCAAATTAAAAAAAAAATGGCGTGGAGTCCCCCTAAAAATCCATACCAGACCCCTTATCCGAGCACGCAACCTGGCCGGCCGCAGGGGAAAAGGGGGGGACGAGAGAGCGGCCCCCCTCCCTCCTGAACCGTACCAAGCCACATGCCCTCAACATGGGGAGGATGTCCCCATGTTGATGGGGACAAGGGCCTCATCCCCACAACCCTTGCCCGGTGGTTGTGGGGGTCTGCGGGCGGGGGGCTTATCGGAATCTGGAAGACCCCTTTAACAAAGGGGACCCCCAGATCCTGCCCCCCCCCCTATGTGAATTGGTAAGGGGTACATTGTACCCCTACCATTTCACGAAGAAAGCGTAAAAAAATGTTTAAAAAAACACACAAACACCTTGAAAAAGTCCTTTATTTAAAAAAAAAAAAAAAAACATTCCAGCGGTGAAATCCAGTGTCCCGCGGCGATCCCGATGTCCAGCGCCGTCCTTCATTGGTTGTGCCTGAGCGGACCTGATGGGGAACTCCCTCTCAGTATTTTAAATGTATAGACCCGCCCCTTCTGAAGTTCCCCATCAGGTCCGCTCAGCGGACCAGATGCGGAACATGAGAAGGGGCGGGTCTATACATGTATTACCAAAGTGAGAGCAGTTCCCCATCAGGTCCGCCCCCTCGGTATGTCGGACCCGCCTACGTCATTGGCTTGAGCGGGGAACTTCCTTCACTATGTAAATTTAAATTACACAGTGAAGGAAGTTCCCCGCTCAAGCCAATGACGTAGGCGGGTCCGACATACCGAGGGGGCGGACCTGATGGGGAACTGCTCTCACTTTGGTTATACATGTATAGACCCGCCCCTTCTCATGTTCCGCATCTGGTCCGCTGAGCGGACCTGATGGGGAACTTTAGAAGGGGCGGGTTTATACATTTAAAATACTGAGAGGGAGTTCCCCATCAGGTCCGCTCAGGCACAACCAATGAAGGACAGCGCTGGACATCGGGATCGCCGCGGGACACTGGATTTCACCGCTGGAATTTTTTATTTATTTATTTTAAATAAAGGACTTTTTCAAGGTGTTTGTGTGTTTTTTTAAACATTTTTTTTTACGCTTTCTTCGTGAAATGGTAGGGGTACAATGTACCCCTTACCAATTCACATAGGGGGGGCCGGAATCTGGGGGTCCCCTTTGTTAAAGGGGTCTTCCAGATTCCGATAAGCCCCCCGCCCGCAGACCCCCACAACCACCGGGCAAGGGTTGTGGGGATGAGGCCCTTGTCCCCATCAACATGGGGACATCCTCCCCATGTTGAGGGCATGTGGCCTGGTATGGTTCAGGAGGGAGGGGGGCCGCTCTCTCGTCCCCCCCTTTTCCCCTGCGGCCGGCCAGGTTGCGTGCTCGGATAAGAGGTCTGGTATGGATTTTTAGGGGGACTCCACGCCATTTTTTTTTTTTAAATTTGGGGTGGAGTTCCCCTTAAAATCCATGCCAGATCTGAAGGGCCTGAAATGGATATTTGGGGGAACCCCACGTCAAATTTTTTTTTAATTTGCGGCGGGGTTCCCCTTAATATCCATTCCAGACCTGAAGGGCCTGGTAATTGAATTCTGGGGAACCCCCACGCTTTTTTTTTTTTTTATCAATGACTTTTGTATGTATTGCCGGGAGCCGACAATTCATTAATAGCCGCGAGTCAGTTTTAAATGCAATTTTTTCTTTCAAAAATGACATTTTTTGCAGGGACAGTTCTAAGCACGGGAAACATGCGCCACTTTACATGCATATCATACACACCCCCCAGGTACGAAATTTAAAGGAATATTTCAGTTTTATTTTTTCATTTTAAGCATTATTAAAATCACTGCTCCCGAAAAAACGGACGTTTTTAAAACTTCTTTTTGCATTGATACATGTCCCCTGGGGCAGGACCCTGGTCCCCAAACACTTTTTAGGACAATAACTTGCATATTAGCCTTTATAATTAGCACTTTAGATTTCTCCCATAGATTTTTCGAATTTGCCGCGAACACCCCAATTTGTTCGCTGTTCGGCGAACGGGCGAACAGGCAATGTTCGAGTCGAACATGAGTTTGACTCGAACTCGAAGCTCATCCCTAGTCCTCATATTCGTGCTATCAAGGAGAGGAATCATTACTGGCTGGCATCCCTCCTTGATCCACGTTACAAGGGTAAGGTTGCGGACCTTATCTTGCCGTCGCAGAGGGAGCAGAGAAAGTATGTAAGTTATTGTCATAAAAAGTGTTTGGGGACCCGGGTCCTGCCCCAGGGGACATGTATCAATGCAAAAAAAAGTTTTAAAAACTGCCGTTTTTTCGGGAGTAGTGATTTTAATAATGCTTGAAGTGAAACAATAATCACCAATCCTTGTTTCACTAAAAACCCCAAATTTTCAAAAAACATTTGTCATTGGGACAGAAAGTGAGATGAAATCTTCTGAAGAGGTGCACAGACAGCAAAGCAAATGTTACAGGGGTGATAACCCTTCCCTATGTTTTCCAAAAAGCTTAAAAATAGATTTTTTGGCTGGAGCTACACTTTAAAAATGTACCAGTTCAAAATTACAAACAGATTCTACTTAACAACAAACCTACAGTCCCTGTCTTGTTTGCACCGCCTGTATACTGCTGTTCAGAGTATATAGGGCCTGAGGGCCCCACGCCTTTCCTTTTTTTAATTTGGGTGCGGGGTTCCCCTTAATATCCATACAAGACCCAAATGGGCTGGGCGGGGGTACCCATGTAATTTTTCTCAATTATTTTCATCCATATTGCCGGGACCAGACATTACATTAAAGCCACAAGCAGTTTTTTAAATGACTTTTTTTTCTTTAGAAATGTCATTTTGTTCAGGGACAGTTCTAAACACGGGAAACATGTGCCACTTCACAGGCATACTTTAGACACCCCCCAGGTATGATATTTAAAGGAATATTTCACTTTTTTTTTTTTTTTACTTTAAGCATCATTAAAATCACTGCTCCAAAAAAAACGTTAATTTTTAAAACTTTTTTTTGGATTGATACATGTCCCCTGGTGCAGGACCCGGGTCCCCAAACCCTTTTTAGGACAATAACTTGCATATTAGCCTTTAAAATTAGCACTTTTGATTCCGAACGTTCGAGTCCCATAGACTTTAACAGGGTTCTAAAGTTCGCGTGAACTTTCGGTCCATTCGCAGGTTCTGGTGCAAAACGAACCGGGGGTGTTCGGCTCATCCCTAGTTGGCACTCTTGATGTTGGTATTGGTTTGGTGAAAAGGAGTAGGGTATGTAAACTATTGGAGTTATCAAGTGTGCACCCCCTCTTCTTTGACTTTTTATTGATGGGCCCACTACATCTCCAGAGGGCTCAAAGGTGATACATGTGGTACCCTGGTATACCTCACACAGTTCCATACCCTCCTGTCACATTTTGCAACCCAATTGATGTGTTTCCTTTCAATACAAAGATAATTGCTTCCTTTTTTCTGCTGCATATTATAATGACTTGATTGTTTGTTGGACAGAGCAATTACTCACCTTTTATCTTTTAGCAACTCTGAGCAGTTTCAGTAGTCAGTTCCGAGTACTTGGTCTTTTTATCTCTTGAGCGATTCTTATATACCATCTCCCATGGTATTGTCAATCCCACAATACATGCCAGCTTGGCTGTTCTGGACCACAGAACAATGTCTGACCAATGTGTTGTAGCCACAATGCCTTGGGGAAACATACATTTCTATGCATAAAGCAACTCCCCATGGGATTTTTAAAGAGTCACACCTAGAAAAAGCAGCAACTTTTTAAACCATATTGTATAAAGTTTTACACCCTTATTATTCACATTCCATAAAGGACATTAAAAAACTGAATATAAGTTAAATATAGGCAAGAAGTGTTGAAAAGTATATGTTGATGCTTAATGCCGTATAACACACTGTAATTAGCATAGGAGTGTATGATGTAAACCAGGCACTGATATATTCTTTCTCTACGTGTTTTGTGAAACAAAGTTTACTTCTTTAGGAGAAAAAATATACGGCTGTGATGCAGTGAAACGTGGGCGTGGTTTAAATGGTGCTAAATATTGGGAGTGGCCTAAAAGAGGTGTCGTTAAATAGGGTCTGAGAGGACTTACATAGTGCAGAATGTGGTAATGCTAAATAGGGAATGTACAGTGCAGCGTGTACGGCAGTGGGTAGTATGTACAGGAGAGAAGTGCGGAGTGTATAGAGGTGGATAGTATGTGCAGGAGAGGAGTGCAGAGTATATGTCGGTGGGTAGTTTATGCAGGGAGAGGGGTACGGAGTTGTTTATGGAGTATTCGGCAGTGGGTAGCATGTGCAGGGAGAGGGGTACTTAGAGTACGGCAGTGGGTAGCATGTGCAGGGAGAGTGGTACAGAATGTATGGTGCTGGGTAGCATGTGCAGGGAAAGTGGTACGGAGTGTATGGATATCAGTGTTATATATATATAGTTAATAGCACTCAGTGTTTAGAGATCGGTGTTATATATATAGGTTATAGCACCTAGTGTATGAGCAGTAATTGTCACACTGAGCCTGTTATAGACTAAAGCACACACTAAGCTGCTGGCGATCACTGACCTGCACACAAGGCAGGCTGCTGCTCCATACACTCTGCTACCTCCAGCTCTCTTCTTGGCACCCACTTGCTGTCCCCCACAGTGGGGATGTGAACTGTGGACCTGCCCCTCTGCTGACCACAGCGGGGGATGGACAGGCAGGGTATGTCTGTGTGTAGAACCCCTCAGGAGGAGAAGTGGCCCTCATTCTCATGGCTCTGCCAGCCCTCTTATCCTGGCCAGCATGAGTCCTACCTCCTCTCCCAGTGCAGCAGCATCAACCCACTGACAGGAACCTCTCATGGGGCCCCCCAATGACTACTGAATGCTCAGTATACCACTGGGTGCTGTAAGCAATTAGAGATAGGTGCAGCCAGGGCCATCTTTAAAATTGATTGGACCCTAGGCAAACATTTTCTTGGACTTCCCCATGCAAATTTGCCCCCCCTTATTACACAGAACCCCCCACCCTCATACTGCCCCCATCATTACATAGGACCCTTGCTTCATATCCCCATCATTACACAGGACCCCTTCCGCTATACTACCTCCATCATTTCACAGGATCCCTTCCTCTATATTACCCACATCATTACACAGGACCCCCTCCCCCATACTAAAGTTATCATTAAACACTGGGGTTATTGTTGAGGGTGGAGAAGCGGGAGGGAGGTTATTGTTGAGGGTGAAGAAGCAGGGAGGGGGTTATTGTTGGGGCTGGAAAGGTGGGGAGGGTAGTTATTGTTGCAGTGAAGAGGCAGGGAGGCGGGTTATTGTTGGGGTGAGAAGCGGGGAGGGGAGTTATTGTTTAGGGGGGAAAGGTGGGGATGGGGATTATTGTGTAGGGTGGAGGGCAGTTATTGTTTAGGTTAAAGAAGCAGGGAGGGGGGTTATTGTTTACGGTGGAAAGGCGGGGAAGGGGTGTTTTGTTTAGGGTGGCTGGGCCTTGAGAGAGACACACATGGCACGAGAGAGACACACTATTCACCGGGCACAGCAGAGTTACCCAGCAGCCACCCGCATAGGAGCCCAGGGAGGGGCCTGAAAGTGACTCCGATTGAGCTAACGGGGAGAGGTTTGGAGGGCTGGGGCCAGTAGAGGGGACACTGTATGTGGGGATACTTAACCTGTGCAGGCCAATGTATCATCCATGGGTGCAGTGTCTGTCAGAGCACAGTGGGTATCTCCTCCTCGGGGCCCATGTTCAGTCAACACGTTGCACCCATGAATGGTATGCCACTGAGTAGAGGAGAGGTTGCAAAACATGCAGGGGATAAAGGAAGTTGTAGAAAGAAATGGCCAGCAGATAGGCAGAACTCACAACATGAAAGGAAATTTTCAAGGAGGCTTATATTGGATTATCAAAATAACTATTTCCTGTATTGCAATTATAATACTAATGTTATAAGATGGAGGTGTATGCTGTAACCATAGAACTCCTTTAAAGTGAGTTTATAGGCCCTGTTTAAAATCCACTAAATTTAATCTCTCTCAGAAAACCAGCTTGAAAGTTTCCTTTCTACTGGAGTATACCAGCACCTACTGTATGGTCATGGGCATCCGCTGAACTTTTTTCAGGGGGGGCATCATTTTAAGGTCATCTATGCTCGGTCCCTTTTTGACAATATCATGAAGGGGAGGGGCTTAGTCATTATGACATAAAGCGCAGGCATGCAAAGGTTTGAGAAACCTGATGCAAAAGCTTAATAAAAGGATCAAGCTGCCATTGTCTGATTAGCAATTTCTATTTTTTTTAACACCCCCCCCCCCCCAGCTGCTGAATAGTGCCACTAAAACGATGGTAACGTGGCCGGCTGGCAGTGTGAAATAGCTCTTGAGGATAATTCCGCTTCACTCCATGTCCATATAAATATAGCCTAGAGCAGGGGTCTCCAAACTGCGGCCCTGGGGCCGGATGCGGCCCTTTGCTTGCCTTTATCCGGCCCTTGGGGCACTATTCCATCCACTGACACCAACAATGGTGAATCATTTTTATTGCTGAAACCACCAATGGGGCACTATTCATCCAACTTACACTATCAAAAGGTACAATTCCTTCTATTGACACCAACAATGGGCAATGGGGCACTAGTCCTCCCACTGACACCAAAGAAATGGTATTGTTTACTCCCTCTCGACATTTTCTTCTCCCAATGGCCCTAGTCCGGCCCTCCTAAAGTCTGAAGGACAGTAAACTGGCCCTTTGTTTAGAAAGTTTGGAGACCCCTGGCCTAGAGAATGTACATCTTTCTATATTGCAATGTATTGCAAAACATCTGTTGTGGCCATATTTTGATCTTGATTAAAGCGGCTATACTGTATACTGTATGTATAGGTTGTTTTCATCAAGATCAAAATATGGCCACCCACAACACAAATGTATTGCAATACATTGCAGTATAAAGATGTACACAGTGGTGTCGTGGCACAGGCACTGCTGTTACATGTAGTTCTTCAGCGATAGGGCAGGCCCTGGCAGCGTATTCAGTCTCTTGCCTAGGCCACTGCACGCCACGCACCTGTGGGAGGAGTCGGCTCTGCGCCGGCCGGATCGACATAGGCACATTTACACAGGCAGAGGCAGGCTGAGGCAGCAGCCAATCACGGAACAGCCGGGTCAGGGTCACGGTGATGTAAAGCAGAGGCCAGAGAGGCAGAGCCAATCCGATGCTCGGGCCGGGGGTGAGGAGAGAGGGATGGATAGTCGGAAAAGACTGAGAGCAGCCTCAGCCCCCAGGCCAGCAGCAGTCGGCAGACTTAGAAAAAAAAGTCCACGGCTGCCGCGAAGGCGGCCGCAGCGGCTATTGCAACACAGGGGGCAAGTGTGTGTCTTCACTCTGACTTCCAGGGGGGGCAATTGACCCCCCTTGCCCTATGGAGCGGACGCCCATGTGTATGGTAGAACCACAAGAACAGTAAAGGAACTTGATGCAACTGGATGTGTGAAGCTTTCTAGCACAAATTCATGAAACACTTGGCTTTTCTAAGCTTCTAAAATGTGTCTAGGTTCACACTATAGCAATCTTAGACAACGCTTGTGATTCGCACCTGCACCGCAGGTGCCGATCACAAATGCGATTTCTGTGCGATGTGAGTTCAGCCATACAGTTGCGATCCGATTCCTGTCCGAATCCATAGTTCGCACTGTGATCTGTAAACCGACCTGGGGGTGTTATTAACATTGTATTGACACCCACAGCAGTTTGCAGAGGGCAGTGTGAACTGCCTGCAGGAGAAATGCAATGCAGGAACCGGTGCTGGAATCACATTGGTTCTCGCATCGCATATGTGAGACAGATGCTGTTTGGATTACATATTTCAGATTAACAAAATGTACCAGCATCTGTGTAGTGCAAAGAACTAATGCTCTGTAAAAAATAAGTGGATTGTTTAGGCAGACCCTCATAATACTGTATATTTTGGTGGTAATTAATCACCTCTGCGGGTTTTTATTTTTTGCGTTATAAACAAAAAAAGAGCGACAATTTTGAAAAAAAATATATATTTTTTACTTTTTGCTATAACAAATATCCCAAAAAAAAATAAAAATAAAATTTCTTCATGAGTTTAGGCCAATATGTATTATTCTACATATTTTTGGTAAAAATAAATCGCAATCAGCGTATATTGATTGGTTTGCACAAAAGTTATAGTGTCTACAAAGAAGGGGGTATACAGTGCTGTGAAAAAGTATTTGCCCTTTTCTTATTTTTATTTATTTTTGCATATTTCTCACACTTAAATGATTCAAATCATCAAAAAAATAATGTTTTATATTACACAAAGATAACCTGAGTAAATCCAAGATGCAGTTTTTAAATTATTATTTAATTTATTAAGGGAAAAAAGCTATTCAAATCTGCCTTGCCCTATGTGAAAAAGTAGTTGCCCCCTCCCATGCTGAATCATGAATGAACTGTGATTAACCACAATTTTTTTTTTGGAAAGCTGAGTTAAATTTCACTTGCCACACCCAGGCCTGATTACTGCCAGACCTGTTGAATCAAGCAATCAGATAAATAGAAGCTGTCTGACAAAGTGAAGCACGCTAACAGATCACAAAAAGACACACATCATGCCACAATCTGAAAAAAAATCAAGAACAGATTAGAAACAAACATGTATCTGTCTAGGAAGGGTTTCAAAGACATCTAAAGAACTATAGGCCTCACTTGCCCCAGGTTGTCAGGGTCACCTGTGGCCAGGTGACAGATACACACCGTAGGGGGACAGGAGTGCACCGCGAGGTAGTGAACCCTATGGCTGGCTTCTGCGGAAAGGAAACTGGGTGGTTGTGGAAAGCGGGACCAGAGGAGCACAACCGGGATCCAAACGAAAGCTAGAGCCAAGATTCCCCAGGGCGTGGAGTCTAAGACCCAGCTGGTCTTCTCCAGGGCCTCTAGTGGTGAGGATGTTAGCTGCAGGCTGGGACCAGGTCGCGGCCCCTGGAGTTTCCTAGCTCACGCCCCGTAGGATAAGGGGAAAAGAGGGGAAGCAGCAGCACACGATAAGAGAGAACCGAATAACAAGCTGAAGGTCAGGGGCCACAAGCAGACAAGGATAACGAAGAACGAGCCGAAGGTCAAGGGTCACGAGCAGACAGGGATAGTCTGGGACAAACCAATAACGTAACAGAGAGACAGACGTAGCACACGGCAGGCAGGAACCCAAACACACAATGCCTAACAAACACGTTGATCAGCAAAGCAGGCTTGCAGTGCACAGGTTAATATAGTGTTCTGTGATAGGGCCTGGGGTGGAGTCTGGCTGGGAGGAGATTATAAAGGAAGCCAGGTGAAAGGGCTCAGGCCTCTAAGATGAACACATGGGAAGGAAGGTAAGCTGACAGACAAACACTACTGCATATCCATGACACAGGTAAGATCAGTGTTCATGATTCAACAATAAGAAAGAGACTGGGCAAAAATGGAATCTATTGGAGAGTTCCAAGGCCAAAGCCCCTGCTGACCAAAAAGAACACAAAGGCTCATCTCATATTTACCAAAAAACATCTTGATTATCCCCAAGACTTTTAGGCAAATATTCTGTGGACTGATGAGACAAAAATTTAACTTTTTGGAAGGTGTGCGTCCGGTTACATCTGGCATAAAACTAATACAGCATTTCATAACAAGAACATCAAAGAACAGTCAGCCATGGTGGTGGTAGCTTCAGAACCTGGACAACTTACTATAATTGATGGAACCATGCATTCTGAGCTCTACCAGAAAATCCTAAAGAAGAATGTCCGGCCATCAGTTCATGACCTCAAGCTTAATTGCACTTGGGTTATGCAGCATGACAATGATCCAAAACACAACAGCAAGTCCACCTCCAAATGGTTCAAACAAAACAAAATTTAGGTTTTGGAGTGGCCTAGTCAAAGCCTGGACTTAAATCCAATTGAGATGATGTATCAAGACCTTACACGTTCATGCTGGAAAACCCTCCAATGTGGCTGAATTAAAACAATTCTGCAAAGAGGAGTGGGCCAAAATTGCTCCACAGCAATGTGAAAGACTCATTGCCAGTTATCGAAAACGCTTGATTGCAGTTGTTGCCGCCAAGGGTGGCACAACCAGTATTAGGTTTAGGGACAAATACTTTTTCACATAAAGCCAGGTAAGTTTGGACAGCTTTTTTTCCTTAATAAATGAAACCATCATTTAAAAAACTGCATTTTGTATTTAATCGGGTTATCTTTGTGTAATAATAAAATTTGTTTGATGATCTGAGTCATTAAAGCGGAGGTGCAGCTTGTATTTTTATTTTTTTAAAGTCAGCAGCTACTAACAGTGTAGCTGCTGACTTTTAATAAGGACACTTACCTGTCCTACTCGCCCGCGATGTCGGTCCCGCCATGGCGATCGATCGCTGCTGCCAGGCTCCCGGCTCCTCCATCCTGACTAAGGGAAACAGGCTGTGAAGCCTTCACTGCCCGTTTCTTACTGCGCATGCGTCACTCGCACGGCGCTTTGTGAATGGGCGGCTTGCCTCCTGGGATACACACAGTTGCCAGAGGGTAGCGCGCCCCATTCACAAGAAGAGGAAACGGAAGTTCTCAATCCGAGGACAAGGAAGAGGCACAGTAGAGGCAGATTAGGGGACTTCCGCATAGCACCAGGCAATTCGGATGAGTATACATTTTTATTTTTTTTTCTATTAATTTTTTTCCTTTTTTTTAGGATTTTTAATGTATTTTTTTTTCTGGGTGGACCTCCGCTTTAAAGTGTGAAAAATATGCAAAAAAAATAAAAAAATCAGAAAGGGGGCAAATACTTTTTCACACAACTGTATTTATGATTACTGCATAAATGTCACTGTCAGGGAAGGGGTTAACACTAGGGGGCGATCAAGGTGTTAAGTGTGTTCCCTGGTAGTGTTTGGGGGCTGGGCTGACTGTTGGAGGAGAGAGATCACTGTTACTAATCACTAAGGACTCTAACTCCCCTGTCAGAAAAGGGATCTGTCTGTTTACATTGACAGATCCCTGTTCTGGCTCTCATTCCCGCGATCGCGGCCACGTGCATGGGGTCCCCTGCCGTACAGCGGGTGCCTGCTACGGCTCCTTAAAGGAGCCAACGTACACCTACGGCAATTTGTGGGAACGTGCCGACCTGCTGCCGTATAACGACGGTGGCTGGTTCTCAAGTGGTTAAAGTGGTTGTAAAGGCTCAAGGTGTACACAAGAGCAGCGGCTCTCCAGGGTCTCCTCCTCCTCATTGGCTGAGACTGCAGTGTGAGTTAATCACAGCCAGTTAGCCAATGAGGAGGCGAGTAAGCCACTGAGGAGAGGACAGGGCCGAGCTGTGCTCCGTGTGTGAATGGACACACAGAGCTTGCTATGGGGGTACTCGGCAGGAGGGAGGGGCCAGGAGCTCTGGCAGGGGACCTGAGAAGAGGAGGATTGGGGTTGCTTTGTGCAAAACGATTGCACACAGCAAGTAAGTATGACATGTTTGTTATTTTAAAAATAATCTGCCTTTATTATCACTTTAATTATCCCTAAACTGATTGGTATGTTAATGATCCTATTTATTTACATTATAAATATATGACAGTGATTGAACTTGATCAATGAGAATTGTGCCACACCATAACAATAATGTATTTTGGATTCATTAATGGTCTAGCTTGAAAGGTTAGCATTTTTTAGGAATGGGTGGAAAATAAAGTGACATCCATATTATATGTACAAAAATGTATTTTACTTCTTGCATGTCTTGTTCAGCAACCTAATTTACTTTACACACCCTCGATCCTGAACTAAAAGCAGATTAAATAATTTTTTTCTTTCATAGGTTGTTTAAAGAATACTTTCATATATGAAGCCAGGCTTTATTAACCTATAGAATGTGAAATATGGGAGTATGACCAGAACAAGCTATTTACCATTTCCAGCATAGTATTTTTAGTTTCGTGGTGAGGATGACTACACATAGCACTGGGATTGTCACATTTAGGGATGAGCTTCGAGTTCGAGTCAAACTCATGTTCGACTCGAACATTGCCTGTTCGCTGAATAGCGAACAATTTGGGGTGTTCGCGGCAAATTCGAAAAGCCGCGAAACACCCTTTAAAAGTCTATGGGAGAAATCTAAAGTGCTCATTTTAAAGGCTTATGCCGCGTACACACGGCCGTTTTTTCTCGTCGAGAAAAACGAAATTTTTCCCATTCGACGGAGAAAAAACGATCGTCTGTGGGCTTTCTGTCGTTTTTTTCGACATGTTTTCCGCGGCAGTGTTTCCCATAGGGAAACACTGCCACGGAGCCCACACACGGTCGTTTTTTTCGGCCAAAAAAAAATGACATTTAAAACAGCCGTGTGTGGGGGGAACAAGCTGTTCCTCGTTTTTAACGTCGATTTTCTCAACGGTGTTTTCAAATCGATTGTGTGTACGCGGCATTATATGCAAGTTATTGTCATAAAAAGTGTTTGGGGACCCGGGTCCTGCCCCAGGGGACATGTATCAATGCAAAAAAAAGTTTTAAAAACTGCAGTTTTTTCGGGAGTAGTGATTTTAATAATGCTTGAAGTGAAACAATAATCACCAATCCTTGTTTCACTAAAAACCCCAAATTTTCAAAAAACATTTGTCATTGGGACAGAAAGTGAGATGAAATCTTCTGAAGAGGTGCACAGACAGCAAAGCAAATGTTACAGGGGGGATAACCCTTCCCTATGTTTTCCAAAAAGCTTAAAAATAGATTTTTTGGCTGGAGCTACACTTTAAAAATGTACCAGTTCAAAATTACAAACAGATTCTACTTAACAACAAACCTACAGTCCCTGTCTTGTTTGCACCGCCTGTATACTGCTGTTCAGAGTATATAGGGCCTGAGGGCCCCACGCCTTTCCTTTTTTTAATTTGGGTGCGGGGTTCCCCTTAATATCCATACAAGACCCAAATGGGCTGGGCGGGGGTACCCATGTCATTTTTCTCAATTATTTTCATCCATATTGCCGGGACCAGACATTACATTAAAGCCACAAGCAGTTTTTTAAATGACTTTTTTTTCTTTAGAAATGTCATTTTGTTCAGGGACAGTTCTAAACACGGGAAACATTTGCCACTTCACAGGCATACTTTAGACACCCCCCAGGTATGATATTTAAAGGAATATTTCACTTTTTTTATTTTTTTCACTTTAAGCATCATTAAAATCACTGCTCCAAAAAAAACGTTAGTTTTTAAAACTTTTTTTTGCATTGATACATGTCCTCTGGTGCAGGACCCGGGTCCCCAAACCCTTTTTAGGACAATAACTTGCATATTAGCCTTTAAATTTAGCACTTTTGATTCCGAACGTTCGAGTCCCATAGACTTTAACAGGGTTCTAAAGTTTACGTGAACTTTCGGTCCATTCGCAGGTTCTGGTGCAAACCGAACCGGGGGTGTTCGGCTCATCCCTAGTTGGCACTCTTGATGTTGGTATTGGTTTGGTGAAAAGGAGTAGGGTATGTAAACTATTGGAGTTATCAAGTGTGCACCCCCTCTTCTTTGACTTTTTATTGATGGGCCCACTACATCTTCAGAGGGCTCAAAGGTGATACATGTGGTACCCTGGTATACCTCACACAGTTCCATACCCTCCTGTCACATTTTGAAACCCAGTTGATGTGTTTCCTTTCTTTTTTTTTGTCATTTAAGTTTTTTATTTTTCATCAGAAAAAAATCATTACAGAATCATAAATATTAAAGATGATTACAATTGACTTCAACAAAAATCTCAGGTATTATTACCATAGAAACTTAGACAAATTATTATCGTAAAAACCAATACCGACAATGTTTAAACAAAAAGAAATAATATCTATCCTCATCTTGGTCAAGTATATAATCAAGTAATCTTATAAACAGATAATAACTTATATAAGAAAATCTAGTTCCCACAAAAATAAACCGAAAATATGAAGGGCTCCTACTCCCCTCCCCAGCCACCCCTAACGGGAACACACTGTGACTGGGAAGGAGAGAACGTCCCCTGCCCGGCCTTCCTGTCACCACCAACAATCGTCGGTAGAGACAACTGGAGAGATATAATAGAAAAAATTTCATTTGTACATGCAAAAAAAAAACACAATACTCGACCTAAGTATGAAAATTAAGAGTTGTTCTCAGACTTGTTAGAGCTAAGTTCAACAGTCCAAGCCTCAAACAATAAAAAAAGGAATCTGAGCCTGAAACTATTATATTTTATCTGATGTAATAAAACAATAAACATACTATGAAATAATAAAAGCCAAAACCGAGAGAATAAAGTATAGGATAAAAATAAAGAAGAGAAAGAAAAAGAGGAGAGAGAAAGAGAAAAAAAAAAAAATTCTCAAAGATATGAAGTGAAAAGATTATAGAATGCCTACAAACCAAATATACATTCTAAAGATCAGTGATTGGTGTTGATGACCAAGTTATGTGACAAAGAGATTCCCATAAATCGCGCCCAAGGTTCCCATATGGCTTCAAAATTTGAGGTCTCGTCTAACAAGAAGCTAACCAGTTTTTCTTGTTCCATAATCCAGGAAACTTTTCGTTTCATGGATAATATAGATACCGAAGGTTTCTTCCATGCCCTTGCAATAGTTAGTTTTGCTCCCGTTAAAATAAACAAAATTAGTTTACGAGTGGCTTTAGGAATATGAGGTAAATGTCCATTGAGTAAAGCAATTGTGGGAGATTGATGTATCGGGCAACCTGTAATATTGCGTAAAATGTGAAATACCTTATTCCAAAATCCACAAATTCTTGGGCACTCCCACCATATGTGGATCATAGTACCCAGTCCCTGACATCCCCTATAACAAAGAGGTGAAACAGAGGGGTACATAACAGTCAATCTCGTGGGAACTAGATACCATCTTGTAAAAAGTTTTATATTGGCCTCTATGAGCGAAGTATTGCAGAGGCCTGAAGTCGAGCGAGAGTAGCTTGCATGCCAGTCTACAATATTTCTATCAATTAGGAGTTCCTTCTCCCAGGCCAACATGTATGGTAGTTTCACTAAATTGGATGCCAGTGACTTGTAGATCACAGAGATCCCCCCCTTCGCTCCACTGTCTGTCCACACCAATTTTCATAATCTGTAAAGTCTCGGGATGAATATCCAGTTTTACACCTAGAATGAATTAAATTAGCGATTTGATGAAATCTCGGTTTTTCGGATAAAGGGAGATCTAATTTGTTCATAAAATATTCAATAGGTAAAGGGCCTATAGAGGAAAAAAATTGACCAATGCGGTACAACCCCTTGTCGTACCACCATTTAAAGGTTTGAAGGTCCAAACCTTGATGAAAAAAGGGGTTTTTGAACACCGGGGTCAAAGGTTGAGCTTTAGAGACCAGCGAGGGAAGTTTCCGAAGTGAATCCCATAAAGATAAGGATTGTGAGAGTGATGGTGATAAGATGGGAGGTCTATTTCTGGGAGGGCACCACAACAGGTGTATTAGTGATGAGGATGGAACAGCTTGATTTTCAATTGATATCCAATCAGGAAGTTCTGTGTTAAAATATAAAGCAGATAGTTGTGCCAATCGTGCTGCTTGGTAGTACCATAAGAGATTCGGAAGACCTAACCCACCCTGTTTGGGAAGGTTGAATAAGCATCTGTTTGAGAGTCGTGGACCTTTATTGTTCCAAATGAATTTAGTGAGCTTACTTTGAAAAGATTTCAAATGATCTCTTTTGATTGGAATAGGAAGTGAACGAAATAAATATAAAAGCCTGGGCAAAAGGGTCATCTTGACTGAGTTAATCCTGCCAATCCAAGAAATACTGTGCGACTCCCAGTCTTTGAGATCGAGTTCGAGTTTCTTGTACATAGGAGGGTAGTTAGCTTGGTATAGATTTTCAAATTTAACATTAATTCCTAAGTACTTAATGAATGAGCTGCTCCACTTGAATTGGTAAGTTATCTGTAAATCGGACACTATAGAATCTGGGAGAGACACGTTAAGAGCTTGAGATTTAGACATATTAATTCTGAGACCTGAAAGAGTTGAAAACTTATTAAGCAATGAGCAAACCTCCGGTAAAGAAGACCGTGGAGAAGTGACAAAAAGTAAAAGGTCATCTGCGAATAAGGCACATTTATGGGTATCTTGACCACATTGCACCCCCCTGATATTCGGATTACTACGAATGGCAATGGCTAAAGATTCGATCATAATAGCGAATATCAGGGGGGATAGGGTGCAACCCTGACGTGTACCTCTTCCAATCTGAATAGGGTCGGAAAAAATTCCTTGCATTCTGATTCTGGCCTTAGGATTAGAATAAAGGGCTTCTAAAATTCCTAACATATTCTGTCCAAATCCCCAGCGTTTAAGTACAGCGAATAGATATGTCCACGACACCGAATCGAATGCCTTCTGGAGGTCCAGTGACAGTAACATACCCTCCTGTTTATGACCTCCCTCCCAATTAGATTGTAGGATTGATACTAGGTCAACCGCTCTTCGCACCTGATCAGGACCTTGCCTACCGGGTATAAAACCGACCTGGTCTTTGTGAATATAAGATCCTATAAAAGAAGCAAGTCTGTTCGCTAATATCTTGGTTAATATTTTGAGATCATTATTGATTAAGGAGATTGGTCTGTAGTTTTCTATTTGACTAGTATCTTTATCCGGTTTTGGGATCACAGAAATATAAGCCATATTTAGTTGATTATCTATCGGGAAACCTTTAGACATAAAATTAAAAAGTCTAGTTAGGTAAGGAGTTAGGATCTCTGAAAATGTTTTGTAATATGGTGTGGAAAAACCATCAGGTCCAGGAGCTGTTTCCCCCTTTAAAGCTTTTATGACATCTGAAATCTCTTCATTTGAAATAGGAGCATCCAATTCCTCTTTATGAGTTTCTGTTAATTTCGGAATATGTAATTTATCCAAGAATTCCTCTAACTCGGTAGAGACAGAGAGATTTTCAGCCATATATAACTTAGAATAAAAATCCTGGAATGCCTTAATAATATGTTGAGAATTCATGGTAAAAGAGCCATCTGCCTGTTTAATCTTTGGGAGAGCTTGTGAACGGAATCTGGGTGAAAGTTTACGTGCCAACATAGGACCCAACTTGTCTCTCATCTGGTAAAATTTTGCCCCAGACCATTTAATGGATTTTTCAGCCTTCGCTGTTAGAGCCAAGTTAAGAGCTACTCGTGCTGCATCCAGTGTGGATATAGATACACTAGAAGGACTTCTCTTATGTTTTTTGCGCAACTCAGCGAACTCTTTCTCCAATCTCTCAATCTCGACCACCCTCTCTCTCTTCTTTCTGGCCGCTATTTGGATCAACTTGCCTCTAATAGTAACCTTATGAGCTGCCCATAAAGTTTCTGGAGAGACCTCCCCTCCATCATTAAAGTAAAAATAATCCTTCAAAGCTCCCTGAATTTCCGCCACTACTGCGGGATCCTTCAATAAAGACTGATTGAGAGTCCAATGTGAGGTCTGTGTACTAGGGATATCCCTTCTAATAGCCAATAGAATCATCGAATGGTCTGACCAAGCAGCTTCCACTATAGAAGAAGAAAGAGCTAGTGGAATATGGTGAGTAGAGATCCAAATGTGGTCAATACGGGAATAGGACTGGTGCGGATTAGAGTAGTGTGTAAAATCTCGTTTTTTTGGATGGAGTTCCCTCCATAAATCCGTCAATCTAGATTGAAAGATTAATCGAGCAATTTGAACACTTGTTTTATTGGGCCTAACAACTTGTGATCTTAAGGGTTTGGATTTGTCCAGACTAGAATCAAAAGCTGTGTTAGAGTCCCCCCCCATAACTATGATCCGCTCCATAGACGGTCCAAGTGACTGGAACAATTGTTTAACTGTTTTTGTCCTCTGTTAGGGGCGTAGTAAGATATAAAGGTATATAGCTTATTATCGATAGTTCCCTTGACCAATAGGAACCTTCCCTCCTGGTCTCTGAGTTCCAACTCAAGATTGAATTTGCAATTCTTAGAAAACAATATTGCCACTCCCTTGGTCTTATCTTCAGCCTTAGACAAGTAAAAAAATGGAAAATGGGCATGAAGAAACAATGGGGTGTACCGCTGAGGGAAATGGGTCTCTTGTAAGAGTACTACGTCAATATGACGGTCTCTATAGGCTTGGAGGGCTTTCCTTCTTTTGACTGGGGAATTTAATCCCTGGGTGTTGTGAGACACAACACGAAGGGGTAAAGAGTTAGTGTTAGTGCCGGCCATGGAGCAAAAGGGGGAGAACTCCAAATAACCCACAGCCACCTACCTTCCTCCAGGAAGAACCAAGGGCATATAATGAAAGGTCTTTCACTATGTTAGGGGAGGATATACATAGCATCACTTCACAGGTAAATCTCAATGACATGTAGGCTGAAAAAGAAAAAAAAGTTAGAATGAAAGAAGAAGAGTAAAAAAAATATTCAAATAAAAATAATATCAGTTGTAAAACGCAGTGTAACGAAAGGCCTATAAGCGGCCCAGAATGGGAGGAGGGGTATGGCTCCCTCCCCTCATTCAGAAAAAAATAAGTAGTATAGCCCAGATGTAGAGCTATATACCTACCCCTCAGCATGGTTTACAACCAAACTGAGCGGTAGGTGGAGGCACAATGCAGCAGCACCAGCCAGTGACAGCACTCAAACTAACGATGTAATATTAAATGAACGGAACCAAACATCCCTGGATTTCCAATATAGTAGCAATTAAGAATAGTTTAACTATTAGATTTTTTCTAAACAAGAGAGAAGAAGAAAAAAAAAAACCCCATTATCTATTGAAAATTTAGCAACAGAACTATGTGTGTGAAAAAAACCAAAAAAAAAACCATTATCTATTGAAAATTTAGCAACAGAACTATGTGTGGGGAAAAAATAAATAAATACATTAAAAAAAAAAACCATTATCTATTGAAAATTTAGCAACAAACTATGTGTGGGAAAAAAAAAAAAAACATTATCTATTGAAAATTTAGCAATGTGTGGAAAAAAAAAAATTAAATTTTTAAAAAAAAAAAAAATAAAATAAAAAAATTAACCCCCATTGTCTATTGACAGTTTAGCAACAGAACTATGTGTCAAAAAGAGTTGCACAGGAAATCCAAGAGTCAATGTAATGAATTGTGTTTCCTCCCAAGGAACCTACAGTGGGGAAGAAAAAGATGAAATACAGTAAAGTCATGTAAATCCTCTTCATGGGGGGATGTTATCCTTTACTCTCTTAATTTTGGACATCTCCCAAAGTGGCGCAGTCGGGCTCGGAGGCGATTGGCGTTTAGATGACCCCTGCATAGAGGGAGAGGTATCCATATTTGAATCCAGCGTAATGAGTCTCAAGTCAAGTAACAGGCGTTCTCCTTCTGGGAAATTGTGAAAAACATGTTGCTTCCCATTGTACGTAAATTTCAGGGCAAAAGGGAATGCCCACCGGTATTTAATATCCTTTTTGGTCAGGGCTGCAAGGAGGGGTTTCAAAGATCTCCTCTTTTGGATGGTGTATGGGGATATGTCAGAAAAGATTTGAATAGAAGCACCTTGGAACTGTATCTGATCTTGTTGGCGGGATATTTTCATCACTTCTTCCTTGACAGAAAAAAAGTGGGGTTTTACTATAATGTCCCGTGGAGAGCCATCTTTCCTGAGGGGTCCCAAGGATCTATGCGCTCTATCCAATTCCAGTTTATTAGCTGGAATCGAAGGGAGTAAATTTTTAATAAAATCTTTCACAGTTGTATGAACATCAGTGATTGATTCAGGCAGTCCTCTAATGTGAAAGTTTTCCCTTCTTGAACGATTCTCGAGGTCGTCTATTCTGGCTTGAGCGGTATCAAGCTGATCCTGCAAGAACTGCAAGTGCTCAGAATTTTGGTTTGTCTTAGTTATAGTAAAATCCAACTTATGTTCAATATGCTCTATTCTGCTTCCCAGGTTCTGAAAGTCTGCTTTAATTTCTCCTGTGATCCTGTCAGCATTTAAAGCTAACCTTTTGTCCAGCATATCAGAAATCCTGTTAAAAAGTTCAGTCCTATTAAAAGACATATCAGGAGCCTGTTCAGGATGTGTATTGAGAGAGCCTATGTGAGGTAAATTCACATCATGAGGTGGATGACCCTCAGATCCCACATAGTTCTCCTTTAGGTTCAATATAAGCTCAGAAGGTTGTAAGGTAGCAGAGGAGTCTAAGCTCAATGACTGTGAGCTAAATGGGAGAGATGCAGGCTGAATAACTTGCCTGCTAGTTGAGGAGACATCATTAGCAGTCTGTATCTTATTCTGAGGTGCGGCAGCCATTTTGGATTTCTCCCGTTTTTCAGAGAGCTTGTAGTTCTGTTTCTGCGCTTTTTTATATGCCTTACCTGGCATAGGTAGGTGCCTGGCACTATTCGCTGCCTTTCCCTGTAGTTTTTAACCGCAATGTGGCTTCTTTTTCCGCCGCTATTAGCGCTGTTTAGCTGGTGCTGAGCAGAGCTCCGGTCCTAAGCCTCCATCACAGGAGTCCCCGCCCACTCCTGAGGTTGATGTGTTTCCTTTCAATACAAAGATAATTGCTTCCTTTTTTCTGCTGCATATTATAATGACTTGATTGTTTGTTGGACAGAGCAATTACTCACCTTTTATCTTTTAGCAACTCTGAGCAGTTTCAGTAGTCAGTTCCGAGTACTTGGTCTTTTTATCTCTTGAGAGATTCTTATATACCATCTCCCATGGTATTGTCAATCCCACAATACATGCCAGCTTGGCTGTTCTGGACCACAGAACAATGTCTGACCAATGTGTTGTAGCCACAATGCCTTGGGGAAACATACATTTCTATGCATAAAGCAACTGCCCATGGGATTTTTAAAGAGTCACACCTAGAAAAAGCAGCAACTTTTTAAACCATAATGTATAAAGTTTTACACCCTTATTATTCACATTCCATATAGGACATTAAAAAACTGAATATAAGTTAAATATAGGCAAGAAGTGTTGAAAAGTATATGTTGATGCATAATTCCGTATAACACACTGTAATTAGCATAGGAGTGTATGATGTAAACCAGGCACTGATATATTCTTTCTCTACGTGTTTTGTGAAACAAAGTTTACTTCTTCAGGAGAAAAAATATACGGCTGTGTTGCAGTGAAACGTGGGCGTGGTTTAAATGGTGCTAAATATTGGGAGTGGCTTAAAAGAGGTGTCGTTAAATAGGGTCTGAGGGGACTTACATAATGTGGTAATGCTAAATAGGGAATGTACAGTGCAGCGTGTACGGCAGTGGGTAGTATGTACAGGAGAGAAGTGCGGAGTGTATAGAGGTGGATAGTATGTGCAGGAGAGGAGTGCAGAGTATATGGCGGTGGGTAGTTTATGCAGGGAGAGGGGTACGGAGTTGTTTATGGAGTATTCGGCAGTGGGTAGCATGTGCAGGGAGAGGGGTACTTAGAGTACGGCAGTGGGTAGCATGTGCAGGGAGAGTGGTACAGAATGTATGGTGCTGGGTAGCATGTGCAGGGAAAGCGGTACGGAGTGTATGGATATCAGTGTTATACATATATAGTTAATAGCACTCAGTGTTTAGAGATCGGTGTTATATATATAGGTTATAGCACCTAGTGTATGAGCAGTAATTGTCACACTGAGCCTGTTATAGACTAAAGTACACACTAAGCTGCTGGCGATCACTGACCTGCACACAAGGCAGGCTGCTGCTCCATACACTCTGCTACCTCCAGCTCTCTTCTTGGCACCCACTTGCTGTCCCCCACAGTGGGGATGTGAACTGTGGACCTGCCCCTCTGCTGACCACAGAGGGGGATGGACAGGCAGGGTATGTCTGTGTGTAGAACCCCTCAGGAGGAGAAGTGGCCCTCATTCTCATGGCTCTGCCAGCCCTCTTATCCTGGCCAGCATGAGTCCTACCTCCTCTCCCAGTGCAGCAGCATCAACCCACTGACAGGAACCTCTCATGGGGCCCCCCAATGACTACTGAATGCTCAGTATACCACTGGGTGCTGTAAGCAATTAGTGATAGGTGCAGCCAGGGCCATCTTTAAAATTGATTGGACCCTAGGCAAACATTTTCTTGGACTTCCCCATGCAAATTTGCCCCCCCCTTATTACACAGAACCCCCCACCCTCATACTGCCCCCATCATTACATAGGACCCTTGCTTCATATCCCCATCATTACACAGGACCCCTTCCGCTATACTACCTCCATCATTTCACAGGATCCCTTCCTCTATACTACCCACATCATTACACAGGACCCCCTCCCCCATACTAAACTTATCATTAACCACTTCAACACCGGGCTTTTTTTACCACATCAATACTGGGCCTATTCTGGCACTTCTCTCCTACATGTACAAATCATCATTCTTTTGCTAGAAAATTACTCAGAACCCCCAAACATTATATATGTTTTTTTAGCAGACACCCTAGGGAATAAAATGACGGTCATTGCAACTTTTTTCTTGCATGGTATTTGCGCAATACTTTTTCAAACGCCTTTTTTTTTGGAAAAAAATGGTTTCGTGAATTAAAAAATAAAAAAACAGTAAAGTTAGCCCAATTTTTTTGTAAAATATGAAAGATGATGTTACGCCGAGTAAATAGATACCTAACATGTCACGCTTTAAAATTGCGCACACTCATGGAATGGCGCCAAACTTCGGTACTTAAAAATCTCCATAGGCGACGCTTTAAATTTTTTTACAGGTTACCAGGTTAGAGTTACAGAGGAGGTCTAGTGCTAGAATTGTTGCACGCGCTCTAACGCACGCGGCGATACCTCACATATGTGGTTTGAACGGTGTTTACATATGTGGGCGGGACTTACGTGTGTGTTCGCTTCTGATCGCGAGCTACCGGGGACAGGGGCGTTTTAATTTTTTTTTTTTTTTATTTTACTTATTTATTTATTTTTTAACACTTATTTTACTTTTTTTTTTTTTTTGATCACTTTTATTCCTATTACAAGGAATGTAAACATCCCTTGTAATAGGAATGTGTGTGACAGGTCCTCTTTATGGAGAGATGTGGGGTCAATAAGACCCCACATCTCTCCTCCAGGCTGGAAAGTATGAGATCAGTGAAAAAAATTTCACCGATCTCATACTTACAAGCCGCAATG
This sequence comes from Rana muscosa, assembly GCA_029206835.1. Classification (NCBI taxonomy): domain Eukaryota; kingdom Metazoa; phylum Chordata; class Amphibia; order Anura; family Ranidae; genus Rana; species Rana muscosa. Next base: position 75,910,363 of record CM055123.1, read on the forward strand.
GCGGCTTTGTTTACATTTGAGGACCCGGGCGTGACGTCATCACATCGCGCCCGGGCCTACGACGATCATAGAGATGACTGGTGACCATCTCATCACGTGACCCACCAACGACGCCGGAAGATTCGCTCCGGGTCCCCGATCGCACGGGAGAGCCCGGAGAAGCACCGATGACTATGGGCGGTAAGGAAGTGGTTAAACACTGGGGTTATTGTTGAGGGTGGAGAAGCGGGAGGGAGGTTATTGTTGAGGGTGAAGACGCAGGGAGGCGGGTTATTGTTGGGGTGAGAAGCGGGGAGGGGGTTATTGTTTAGAGGGCAAAGGTGGGGAGGGGGATTATTGTGTAGGGTGGAGGGCGGTTATTGTTTAGATTAAATAAGCAGGGAGGGGGGTTATTGTTTACGGTGGAAAGGCGGGGAAGGGGTGTTTTGTTTAGGGTGGCTGGGCCTTGAGAGAGACACACTTGGCACGAGAGAGACACACTATTCACCGTGCACAGCAGAGTTACCCAGCAGCCACCCGCATAGGAGCCCAGGGAGGGGAACAGCATGTTACCTGAAAGTGACACCGATTGAGCTAACAGGGAGAGGTTTGGAGGGCTGGGGCCAGTAGAGGGGACACTGTATGTGGGGATACTTAACCTGTGCAGGCCAATGTATCATCCATGGGTGCAGTGTCTGTCAGAGCACAGTGGGTATCTCCTTCTCAGGGCCCATGTTCAGTCAACACGTTGCACCCATGAATGGTATGCCACTGAGTAGAGGAGAGGTTGCAAAACATGCAGGGGATAAAGGAAGTTGTAGAAAGAAATGGCCAGCAGATAGGCAGAACTCACAACATGAAAGGAAATTTTCAAGGAGGCTTATATTGGATTATCAAAATAACTATTGCCTGTATTGCAATTATAATACTAATGTTATAAGATGGAGGTGTATGCTGTAACCATAGAACTCCTTTAAAGTGAGTTTATAGGCCCTGTTTAAAATCCACTAAATTTAATCTCTCTCAGAAAACCAGCTTGAAAGTTTCCTTTCTACTGGAGTATACCAGCACCTACTGTATGGTCATGGGCGTCCACTGAACCTTTTTCAGGGGGGGCATCATTTTAAGGTCATCCATGCTTGGTCCCTTTTTGACAATGTCATGAAGGGGAGGGGCTTAGTCATTATGACATAAAGCGCAGGCATGCAAAGGTTTGAGAAACCTGATGCAAAAGCTTAATAAAAGGATCAAGCTGCCATTGTCTGATTAGCAATTTCTATTTTTTTTTAACCCCCCCCCCCCAGCTGCTGAATAGTGCCACTAAAACGATGGTAAAGCGCCGCTAAAACTAGCGGCGCTTTTCCGATAACGCGGCCAGCTGGCATTGTTAAATAGCACTTGAGGATAATTCCGCTTCACTCCATGTCCATATAAATATAGCCTAGAGCAGGGGTCTCCAAACTGCAGCCCTGGGGCCGGATGCGGCCCTTTGCTTGCCTTTATCCGGCCCTTGGGGCACTATTCCATCCACTGACACCAACAATGGTGAATCATTTTTATTGCTGAAACCACCAATGGGGCACTATTCATCCAACTTACACTATCAAAAGGTACAATTCCTTCTATTGACACCAACAATGGGCAATGGGGCACTAGTCCTCCCACTGACACCAAAGAAATGGTATTGTTTACTCCCTCTCGACATTTTCTTCTCCCAGTGGCCCTAGTCCGGCCCTCCTAAAGTCTGAAGGACAGTAAACTGGCCCTTTGTTTAGAAAGTTTGGAGACCCCTGGCCTAGAGAATGTACATCTTACTATATTGCAATGTATTGCAAAACATCTGTTGTGGCCATATTTTGATCTTGATTAAAACAGCCTATACTGTATACTGTATGTATAGGTTGTTTTCATCAAGATCAAAATATGGCCACCCACAACACAAATGTATTGCAATACATTGCAGTATAAAGATGTACACAGTGGTGTCGTGGCACAGGCACTGCTGTTACATGTAGTTCTTCAGCGATAGGGCAGGCCCTGGCAGCGTATTCAGTCTCTTGTCTAGGCCACTGCATGCCACGCACCTGTGGGAGGAGTCGGCTCCGCGCCGGCCGGATCGGCATAGGCACATTTACACAGGCAGAGGCAGGCTGAGGCAGCAGCCAATCACGAAACAGCCGGGTCAGGGTCACGGTGATGTAAAGCAGAGGCCCGAGAGGCAGAGCCAATCCGATGCTCGGGCCGGGGGTGAGGAGAGAGGGATGGATAGTCGGAAAAGACTGAGAGCAGCCTCAGCCCCCAGGCCAGCAGCAGTCGGCAGACTTAGAAAAAAAAATCCATGGCTGCCGCGAAGGCGGCCGCAGCAGCTATTGCAACACAGGGGGCAAGTGTGTGTCTTCACTCTGATTTCCAGGGGGGGGGCAATTGACCCCCCTTTCCCTATGAAGCGGACGCCCATGTGTATGGTAGAACCACAAGAGCAGTAAAGGAACTTGATGCAACTGGATGTGTGAAGCTTTCTAGCACAAATTCATGAAACACTTGGCTTTTCTAAGCTTCTAAAATGTGTCTAGGTTCACACTATAGCGATCTCAGACAACGCTTGTGATTCGCACCTGCACCGCAGGTGCCGATCACAAATGCGATTTCTGTGCGATGTGAGTTCAGCCATACAGTTGCGATCCGATTCCTGTCCGAATCTACAGTTCGCACTGTGATCTGTAAACCGACCTGGGGGTGTTATTAACATTGTATTGACACCCACAGCAGTTTGCAGAGGGCAGTGTGAACTGCCTGCAGGAGAAATGCGATGCAGGAACCGGTGCTGGAATCGCATTGGTTCTCGCATCGCATATGTGAGACAGATGCTGTTTGGATTACATATTTCAGATTAACAAAATGTACCAGCAGCTGTGTAGTGCAAAGAACTAATGCTCTGTAAAAAATAAGTGGATTGTTTAGGCAGACCCTCATAATACTGTATATTTTGGTGGTAATTAATCACCTCTGCGGGTTTTTATTTTTTGCGTTATAAACAAAAAAAGAGCAACAATTTTGATTTTTTTTTTTACTTTCTGCTATAATAAATATCCCCAAAAAATAAAAATAACATTTCTTCATGAGTTTAGGCCAATATGTATTATTCTACAAATTTTTGGTAAAAATAAATCGCAATCAGCGTATATTGATTGGTTTGCACAAAAGTTATAGTGTCTACAAAGAAGGGGATATACAGTGCTGTGAAAAAGTATTTGCCCCTTTCTTATTTTTATTTATTTTTGCATATTTCTCAAACTTAAATAATAAAATCATCAAAAAAAAATGTTTTATATTACACAAAGATAACCCGAGTAAATCCAAGATGCAGTTTTTATATTATTATTTAATTTATTAAGGGAAAAAAGCTGTTCAAATCTGCCTTGCCCTATGTGAAAAAGTAATTGCCCCCTCCCATGCTGAATCATGAATGAACTGTGATTAACCACAATATGTTTTTGGAAAGCTGAGTTAAATTTCACTTGCCACACCCAGGCCTGATTACTGCCAGACCTGTTGAATCAAGAAATCTGATAAATAGAAGCTGTCTGACAAAGTGAAGCACGCTAACAGATCACAAAAAGACACACATCATGTCACAATCTGAAAAAAAATCAAGAACAGATTAGAAACAAACATGTATCGGTCTAGAAAGGGTTTCAAAGACATCTAAAGAACTATAGGCCTCACTTACCTCAGGTAAGATCAGTGTTCATGATTCAACAATAAGAAAGAGACTGGGCAAAAATGGAATCTATTGGAGAGTTCCAAGGCCAAAGCCCCTGCTGACCAAAAAGAACACAAAGGCTCATCTCACATTTACCAAAAAACATCTTGATTATCCCCAAGACTTTTAGGCAAATATTCTGTGGATTGATGAGACAAAAATTTAACTTTTTGGAAGGTGTGCGTCCGGTTACATCTGGCATAAAACTAATACAGCATTTCATAACAAGAACATCAAAGAACAGTCAGACATGGTGGTGGTAGAGCAGTGGTCTGGGGCTGCTTTGCAGCTTCAGGACCTGGACGACTTACTATAATTGATGGAACCATGCATTCTGAGCTCTACCAGAAAATCCTAAAGAAGAATGTCTGGCCATCAGTTCATGACCTCAAGCTTAATTGCACTTGGGTTATGCAGCAGAACAATGATCCAAAACACAACAGCAATTCCACTTCCAAATGGTTCAAACAAAACAAAATTTAGGTTTTGGAGTGGCCTAGTCAAAGCCCGGACTTAAATCCAATTGAGATGATGTATCAAGACCTTACACGTTCATGCTGGAAAACCCTCCAATGTGGCTGAATTAAAACAATTCTGCAAAGAAGAGTGGGCCAAAATTGCTCCACAGCAATGTGAAAGACTCATTGCCAGTTATCGCAAACGCTTGATTGCAGTTGTTGCCGCCAAGGGTGGCACAACCAGTATTAGGTTTAGGGACAAATACTTTTTCACATAAAGCCAGGTAAGTTTGGACAGCTTTTTTTCCTTAATAAATGAAACTATCATTTAAAAACTGCATTTTGTATTTAATCGGGTTATCTTTGTGTAATAATAAACTTTGTTTGATGATCTGAGTCATTAAAGCGGAGGTGCAGCTTGTATTTTTTTTTTTTTAAGTCAGCAGCTACTAACAGTGTAGCTGCTGACTTTTAATAAGGACACTTACCTGTCCTACTCGCCCGCGGTGTCGGTCCCGCCATGGCGATCGATCGCTGCTGCCAGGCTCCCGGCTCCTCCATCCTGACTAGGGGAAACAGGCTGTGAAGCCTTAAGGCTTCACTGCTCGTTTCCTACTGCGCATGCGCCACTCGAACGGCGCTTTGTGAATGGGCGGCTTGCCTCCTGGGATACACACAGTTCCCAGAACGCAGCGCGCCCCATTCACAAGAAGAGGAAACAGAAGTTCTCAATCCGAGGACAAGGAAGAGGCACAGTAGAGGCAGATTAGGGGACTTCTGCATAGCACCAGGCATTTCGGGTGAGTATACATTTTTATTTTTTTTTCTATTATTTTTTTTCTTATTTTTTTAAGATTTTTAATGTATTTTTATTTTTTTTTGGGTGGACCTCCACTTTAAAGTGTGAAAAATATGCAAAAAAAAATTTAAAATCAGAAAGGGGACAAATACTTTTTCACACAACTGTATTTATGATTACTGCATAAATGTCACTGGCAAGGAAGGGGTTAACACTAGAGGGCGATCAAGGTGTTAAGTGTGTTCCCTGGTAGTGTTTGGGGGCTGGGCTGACTGGTGGAGGAGAGAGATCACTGTTACTAATCACTAAGAACTCTCTCTAACTCCCCTGTCAGAACAGGGATCTGTCTGTTTACATTGACAGATCCCTGTTCTGGCTCTCGTTCCCGCGATCGCGGATGGCCGGCAGACATTTCGGCTGCCGGCCACGTGCATGGGGTCCCCTGCCGTACAGCGGGTGCCTGCTACGGCTCCTTAAAGGAGCCAACGTACACCTACCGCAATTTGTGGGAACGTGCTGACCTGCTGCCGTATAAAGACGGTGGCTGGTTCTCAAGTGGTTAAAGTGGTTGTAAAGGCTCAAGGTGTACACAAGAGCAGCGGCTCTCCAGGGTCCCCTCCTCCTCTTTCCCTGAGACTGCAGTGTGAGTTAATCACAGCCAGTTAGCCCATGAGGAGGCGAGTAAGCCACTGAGGAGAGGATGGGGCCGAGCCATGCTCTGTGTGTGAATGGACACACAGAGCTTGCTATGGGGGCACTCGGCAGGAGGGAGGGGCCAGGAGCTCCGGCAGGGGACCTGAGAAGAGGAGGATTGGGGCTACTTTGTGCAAAACGATTGCACAGAGCAAGTAAGTATGACATGTTTGTTATTTTAAAAACAATCTGCCTTTATTATCAGTTTAATTATCCCTAAACTGACTGGTATGTTAATGATCCTATTTATTTACATTATAAATATATGACAGTGATTGAACTTGATCAATGAGAATTGTGCCACACCATAACAATAATGTATTTTGGATTCATTAATGGTCTAACTTGAAAGGTTAGCATTTTTTAGGAATGGGTGGAAAATAAAGTGACATCCATATTATATGTACAAAAATGTATTTTACTTCTTGTTGTCTTGTTCAGCAACCTAATTTACTTTACACACCCTCGATGTAATCCTGAACTAAAAGCAGATTAAATTTTTTTTTTCTTTTATAGGTTGTTTAAAGAATACTTTCATATATGAAGCCAGGCTTTATTAACCTATAGAATGTGAAATATGGGAGTATGACCAGAACAAGCTATTTACCATTTCCAGCATAGTATTTTTAGTTTCGTGGTGAGGATGACTACACATAGCACTGGGAATGTCACATTTAGGGATGAGCTTCGAGTTCGAGTCAAACTCATGTTCGACTCGAACGTTGCCTGTTCACCGAATAGCGAACAATTTGGGGTGTTTGCGGCAAATTCGAAAAGCCGCGGAACACCCTTTAAAAGCCTATGAGAGAAATCTAAAGTGCTCATTTTAAAGGCTTATATGCAAGTTATTGTCATAAAAAGTGTTTGGGGACCCGGGTCCTGCCCCAGGGGACATGTATCAATGCAAAAAAAAAGTTTTAAAAACTGCTGTTTTTTCGGGAAAAGTGATTTTAATAATGCTTGAAGTGAAACATTAAAAGTGAAATATTCCTTTAAATTTCGTACCTAGGGGGTGTGAATAATATGCCTGTAAAGTGGCGCTTGTTTCCCGTGCTTAGAACTGTCCCTGCACAAAATGTAATTTCTGAAAAAAAAAAAAATTTAAAAGTACTCGCGGCTATAATGAACTGTCGGCTCCAGGCAATACAGAGAAAAGTCATTGAAAGTCATTGATAAAAAAAATTAAAAAACGTGGAGGTCCCCCTTAATTCTATTACCAGGCCCTGCAGGTCTGGTATGGATATTAAGGGGAACCCTGCGTCAAATTTAAAAAGAAAAATGACATGGGGTTCCACCCAAATATCCATACCAGGCCCTTTAGGTCTGGTATGGATTTTAAGGGGAACTCTGCGCCAAATTTAAAAAAAATGGCGTGGAGTTCCCCCCAAAAATCCATACCAGACCCTTTATTCGAGGACGCAACCTGGCAGGCCGCAGGAAAAGAGGGGGGGACGAGAGAGACATCCATATTATATGTACAAAATAATACCATTTCACAAAGAAAGTGTAAAAAATTGTAAAAAAACACACAGACACCATTGGGATAAGTCCTTTATTAAAAAAACACCCCGGGAATAATTTTGCGGCAGCCTGACAGGTCTCGTATGTAGCTGAGGACTTTGACCAATCATGGCAAAAAGCGCGTTGTGTTTGGCCAAAGCATGCAGGTCAGGTGCAACAGCTCAAGGACTGAATGCCACTGCGACACACCTGCATCTAAGATCGATCGATCGCTCAGGGGAGGACCGCTGACTGTGCACAGGATTTGGTGAGGGGGCTTTGCCCAGGAACCTTTAATGCTTTTTATAGAATACCACATCCAATTATTGTCCAAAGAGATCCTACATTGCCGGTGAAGATAATAAATTGCAAAGCTTTGCTTCCAGGACATTGCCGCGGTTGCTCTTAAAGGGGACACACCACGGGTATTGAGATTATTTCATTGGGTGTGTACTAGAGGTATCGTAAGCCAGCCTGGGGTTCCCATTTAGCCACAGCATCCCACACACACCAAAAGTTGTTGGGGAGTCTGTTTAATCTGTACATATTGTTACTTATTGCTTTCATTGGTTGCACAGTGTTCCTGATTGTTTCTTTAAACTGTTTCAGCCAAGTCCTGGGTACTTATACAGGTCTTGGCTGACAAATGTTAACCTGAACTTTATTTTTTCTTTAAGTAAACTACAAACTACAAACAGAACTGTGTTGTGTATTCCTGTGGAGTTATTCCATTAATAACATTGCTAGGTGTGCCAGATCGGCTGGGACAGTTATTGGGGCTGGAAGGCAGAGTAACGGGCTGAACAAACAAAAGCAGCTCCTTCGGGGGTTTGCTACACTAATTAGGTGACTTCTGAAGGCAATTGGTTCCACTAGGTTTTTAGTTAGGGTTATCAGAGTAAAGGGGGCAGAATACAAATGCACACCACACTTTTCAGATATTTATTTGTAAAAAGTTTTGAAAAACATTTATCATTTTCCTTCCACTTCACAATTATGTGCCACTTTGTGGAAGTCTATCATATAAAATCCCAATAAAGTACATTTACGTTTTTGGTTGTAACATGACAAAATGTGGAAAATGTCAAGGGTTATGAATACTTTTTCAAGGCACTCTAGCTAATGCCCCGTACACACGATCCGAATATCGTACGACAGATCGTACGACTTTTTCCGCTTAATAGTCGCAAGTAAAATTAAATAGGTTATTAAAGTCACGAAAATTCTCGTACGACAGAAAAAAAAAATCGGAAGTGATGTCATGTGTTGTAATGTATTGTATTTTCGGACGACAACTGTACTGACTAAACGAAAATCGTACGATTTGTTATCGTACGAGGAAAGATTTTGGGGAATGTCCGATAAAATAATATCGGATGAACTGTCATAATCGGCTTTCGAAGCTCTGTACTAACGATCCGATTATCGTACGATTCTTCCTCGACATTTTTCGTACGATATTCGTACGATATTCGGATCGTGTGTACGGGGCATAAGTGTTTCTCAACTTCAGTCCTCAAGGCACCCCAACAGGTCATGCTTTCAGGATTTCCCTCAGATGAAACAGCTGTGGGAATTACAAAGGCAGTGAAACTGATCAAATCACCTGTGCAAAATAATGGAGAGCCTGAAAATATGACCTGTTGGGGCGCCTTGAGGACTGGAGTTGAGAAACACTGCTCTAGCTAATACTACAGTGTTTCAGCACACACAGCGGCTGCATAATATTATAATATAGTTTATTTGGGCCAGTTTAACAACTTTACCCAATAGAGTATGATAATAATTAATGTTCTTTAATCGCTTCAGTACTGGCCACTTTCACCCCCTTCCTGCCCAGGCCAATTTTCAGCTTTCATGAATGAAAATTACTCAGCCATGCAATACAGTACTGGAACAACATTTTTATCATTTTTTTTAGATAGATAGAGCCTTATTTGGGTGGTATTTATTCCCCACTGGGTTTTTTATCCTTTGTGATATGAGCGAAAAAATTATGACAATTTTGAAAAGACTGCGTTCGTATTTGTTTCTATTACAACATTTTGCAAATAAGTAACTTTTCTTCATAAATTTAGGTCAAAATTTATACTGCTACATTTCTTTGGTAAAAATAACCAAAATCAGTGTTTATTATTTAGTCTAAGTGAAAGTTTACAAGCAATTACACCCAAAAACACATTCTGCTACTCCTCCTGAGTATGGGGATACCACATGTGTGAGACTTTTTCATTTTAGCCACATATCCTTGTTTCCACTGAGCGGATCGGTTCAGTCGGTACAGTTTGGAACGGTTAGAATGGTCCGGCCTATTCTGGTGAGCGTTTCCACTGCAAGTCGGACCGCCAGGGGCCATACAGATTTTAGAAAAAATGCCTTGCGTGATGTCACACTAGTGCGACGAGAAACGTGACGCATCGTCAGTCAGCTTCAGCAAAACAAATACAATTGAGGTCATCCAGCAGCTCGTCTTTTCTCTACTTGCCTTTTGGTTATTTGTAGTCAAAATACATGCCGCACTGTATGAGAGAAGGTTGCGAGCGGCAAAGAGAAACACAGCAGAAAAGAAAACTTCTAGTTTGGATGTTTAGCCGGGAGGAGAAGTACACCTTTGTGCGACAAAGACAAAGACGGCAGCGCTATAGGGTAAGCACAACTGACCGACTTACCTGAGACACACATATAAACACACTGACCCACCTACCTGACATACACACACACACACTGACCCACCAACCTGACACACACACTGACCCACCTACCTGACACACACACACACTGACCCACCTACCTGACACACACACTGACCCACCAACCAGATAAACACACACTGACCCACCAACCTGACATACACACACACTGACCCACCAACCTGAAACACACACTGACCCACCTACCTGACACACACACACTGACCCACCAACCAGATAAACACACACTGACCCACCAACCTGACATACACACACACTGACCCACCTACGTGACATACACACACACACACACTGAGCCACCTACCTGACACACACACACACACTGACCCACCTACCTGACATACACACACACTGACCCACCTACCTGACATACAGACACTGACCCACCTACCTGACATACACACACTGACCCACCTACGTGACATAAACACACACACACTGACCCACCTACCTGACACACACACACACACACTGACCCACCTACCTGACACACACACACATACTGACCCACCTACCTGACACACACACACACACTGACCCACCTACCTGACATACACACACACACTGACCCACCTACCTGACATACACACACACACTGACCCACCTACCTGACATACACACACACACACACTGACCCACCTACTTGACATACACACACACACACACTGACCCACCTACCTAACATACACTCACACACTGACTCACCAACCTGACACACACACTGACCCACCTACCTGACACAGACCCACACTGACCCACCTACCTGACACACACTGACCCACCAATCAGATAAACACACAATGACCCACCAACCTGACATACACACACTGACCCACCTACGTGACATACACACACACACTGACCCACCTACCTGACACACACACACTGACCCACCTACCTGACATACACACACACACACACACTGCCCCACCTACCTGACATACACACACACACACACACTGACCCACCTACCTGACATACACACACTGACCCACCTACCTGACATACACACACATACAGACACTGACCCACCTACCTGACACACACACACACTGACCCACCTACCTGACATACACACACACACACTGACCCACCTACCTGACATACACACACACACACACACTGACCCACCTACCTGACATACACACACTGACCCACCTACGTGACATACACACACACACACACTGACCCACCTACCTGACACACACACACTGACCCACCTACCTGACATACACACACACACACACTGCCCCACCTACCTGACATACACACACACACACACACACTGACCCACCTACCTGACATACACACACTGACCCACCTACCTGACATACACACACATACACACTGACCCACCTACCTGACACACACACACACTGACCCACCTACCTGACATACACACACACACACACTGACCCACCTACCTGACATACACACACACACACACACTGACCCACCTACCTGACATACACACACCCACACACACTGACCCTCCAACCTGAAATAAATACACACACACACACACACTGACTGACAATGATGTTATATTTTTTGTGATATGTTACCATCTTTGTTTTTTTATAGATGCTTCTCCCATTGGCAAAGCAGCGCAGCCGACCAGTCATTTGGGCTTTCCCCCGTGCCAATGGGTGGTGGGATGTGACCGTCCCGGGATTCACACACAAACAGTGGGTGCAGAATTTCAGAATGTCAGAGGAAACCTACTCATACCTTTGTGCCAAGCTACGTCCAGCGATGGAGAAGCAAAGCACCAACTTCAGAGCGAGTTTGCCTGTGAGGAAAAGAGTTGCCATTGCAATGTGGAAGCTGGCTACCAACAGTGAATACAGAAGTATAGGTCATATTTTTGGTGTCAGTAAATCATCAGTGTGCCGGTGTGTGCAGGACTTCTGTAAGGCTGTCTGCACATTGCTAGCTCCTGAAATTATGCATTTTCCGGACAGGGAAAAGCTAAAAGACATGGCTGACTAATTTGAGAACAGGTGGGGCCTTCCACAGTGTGTTGGTGCTATTGATGGCTCACACATACCAATAATACCACCACAAGAATATCACACTGACTACTTCAACAGAAAAGGCTGGCATTCCATCATCCTCCATGGAGTAGTGGATTGCAAGGGACTATTCTGGAATGTGAATGTAGGAAAGCCTGGGAGTTTGCATGATGCTCGGGTTCTACGATTGTTCACATTTTGGGATTGGGTTGGCCAGGGAGGCCTGTACCCCGTTTGCACTAAGAACATTTGTGGGGTGAATGTTGGCTATTATGTGCTCGGGGACTCTGCCTACCCTTTACAAAATTGGCTCCTGAAACCATTTCCTGACAATGGCCGCCTAACAACAGAACAGCAAACCTACAACAAGAAAACATCCAGGGCACGTGTCGTAGTGGAAAATGCTTTTGGAAGACTTAAGGGTAGATGGAGGTGTCTTATGAAGACGAATGACAGTGACATTAAACTTACCAAATCCATGGTGCTTACTTGCTGTGCTCTTCACAATCTTTGTGAAAGTCATGGAGAAGACTTTGACCAGGATTGGAATACATCTCCAGAAGAGCCAGTACCAGTAATAGCAGCACAGGATATGGAAGAAGAATGCAGTGAAATACGTCAGGCTCTGATGCGGCATCTCAACGTTTAATTTCTTACCATGAATTATTAAATTTTTAAATAATTTTTTGCTATATTTTTAATAAAGTCTTACATTAAATTAGACATACTCAAAAGTCTCTCATGTTTTTTATTCCACAAAAAAATCATCTTTCTCTATATAGTCTTTAAAGTAAAAATTAGAAAAATATATCAATAAAGAAACATTTCTTATAAAAACTTAATAAAAAAAAAAAAAAAAAGGAAAGGGTACAGGTCCTGTGCTGCATTAAAGGCACTACTGTCTGGGTGGTGACCTGGGTTCACGACTTGCTGAAAGGACTTGAACAAGCTGACCTAGCACACAGAGGAAGGCCTGGTTGAAGGTAGCCAACTGCTCCATCTGATGCCGGGCGATTTCTGCCTCCTGGCGCATAGCTTCCTGTGCATCCTGACGCAGTGCCTAAAACCGCCTCTCAGAAAGGTTCTCAATTCTTTCCAGCTGCCTTTCCTCTGCTGCCCGCATATCCTCCATGACTGTGCGCAGATCCAACTGCAACCATCTCCTTTCACCTGTAATATACAAAAGACCAAACTAGTGTTTTTGGTAACCTCTCTCAAAACAATACTGTAACCCCCTTTCTCATCTGCCCCACCAGACTGTACCACACTGATCTACTACCCCACCTCTGTACCCCCTGCACATCTGCCCCACTGCTCTTCTGCCCCACAGCTGAACCCCCCATTCTCATCTCTTCCACCACTGTACCCCCTGCACATCTTCCCCACTGCTCTTCTGCCCCACTGCTGAACACCCCTTCTCATCTCTTCCACCTCTCTACCCCCTGCACATCTGCCCCACTGCTCTTCTTCCCCACAGCTGAACCCACCTTCTCATCTCTTCCACCACTGTATTCTCTGCACATCTGCCCCACTGCTCTTCTGCCCCACAGCTGAACCCCCTTCTCATCTCTTCCACCACTGTACCCCCTGCACATCTGCCCCACTGCTCTTCTGCCCCACAGCTGAACCCATCTTCCACCTCTGTACCCCCTGCTCTTCTGCCCCACAGCTGAACCCACCTTCTCATCTCTTCCACCACTGTACCCCTTGCACATCTTCCCCACTGCTCTTCTGCCCCACTGCTGAACCCCCCTTCTCATCTTTTCCACCTCTTTACCCCCTGCACATCTGCCCCACTGCTCTTCTGCCCCACTGCTGAACCCCCCTTCTCATCTCTTCCACCTCTGTACCCCCTGCACATCTGCCCCACTGCTCTTCTGCCCCACAGCTGAACCCCCTTCTCATCTCTTCCACCACTGTACCCCCTGCACATCTGCCCCACTGCTCTTCTACCCCACAGCTGAACCCCTCTTCCACCTCTGTACCCCCTGCTCTTCTGCCCCACAGCTGAACCAACCTTCTCATCTCTTCCACCATCTCTTCCACCACTGTACCCCCTGCACATCTGCCCCACTGCTGACTTATTTTAAGAAAATGCACAATTACAAATTTCACTATTATCATCATGTCTTACCATTGTTCCGGGGTGCATTAGGCGTACTCTATGGTTGGCTACTCTGTGGTTGGCTACTCTGTGGTTGGCTTGATGAATACTACTGGTGCTGCTGAAAGACGTTGAAGGTCCATCATCTGAAAAGTTTGACGCATCATTGGAGAGTCCATCAGCTGTTTCTGAAAATAAACATATGAGTTGAGTTGAGATACACAGTCAATAATGGAAAAATATTCTCAGTAAAAACACTTGGTAACTCATGTCAATGTATATATCACCAGTGTGTAACAAGCACCTGATTGGTCTAAGTTTCATGGCCTTGCGTCCCTGGTCTACATCGGCTCGGCTGTTGTCTGTGATTGGTTTGGCCGGCTCGCACCTGTTGCCTCCCCTCTATTGGTGTAGATGCGTAGGACAGGCTCCACACTCCTTCTCACCTCCCCGTGACGAGGGATGAGTGGACGCACTGACCCTGCGTCCTCTGTGCCAACCCTTACTACGCTGGACGCTCCACGTCATCCAGGTACGCCCCCATTGGCGATGTCCCCCCTGCCGGCATTCACATGAGGTAGTTGGTCAGGCGCTAATCGCCGGACGGTTTTGCTGCCCAGGTGAAAGCGCTCATCAGTGATTGCCTGCGTGACGTGAGGGGGCTGGGTTAAGCGGCACACCTATAACAGGCATTACTTGGCAGGTTCATAATCTCCCTCCAGGATACCTCCACATCCATGGATTTTGTTTTCAGATTGCCATTAGGTATACATTACCCTTCCCTTTCACTTCTTTTATGTCTTTCTTGAGTATTTTCTTTTTACCCCCATTTGCTTTCTCTCCTTTTTACTACCTTTCCTCACACCCTCTTTCACTCCTTCCCCTTTTTTCTTCCCTCTCTTTCCTTCTCCCTCACCCATCTTACCTTATTTCTACCTTTACTTCTGTTTTCTCCCATCTTTTTCACTCTTTCATAACACTCACAACACCATCATTTACACTCATTGTTTTATTGTCCTTCCAACAGGTCCCCACTCAGGGATTAACACACCACACCCCTGTCAGGGTATTCACTCATACTCATCAGTTTTTCACCTGCCTGTATTAGATGTTGCTGCCACCTCAGCGCCTGGAGATAGGGCCCCTACTGAGTGCTCAATAGAGACTTCCCGGCGGTCCTCCTGTGCTCCTGTGACACTGCACGTGGAAGCTTCCACCCGCTCTAGCACTCTGCAAGTGCTCCAACATTTTTCACGCAAGTTTTTAGTGTTGTTTTATACTAATATACTGAATAAATTCCTTAGCTGTTTAAAGGATTGGCTTGGCACTTCTCTCTCCTCCTTTTTCTTTCCTTTTGTTCACAGTGATCGGGTTACCCAGCCTTGCTCCCTTTACATCCTCCATTTAGAGACTTTTTTGGAGACAAATTTTTAGGGGTTTACTTTCAATCCATTTACCATTCACATGGTTGCACCTTCATGTATCAGCATGCAGATGCATGCCTTTTCATTTAAATTTTAAACTTTATTATTTTTCATCAGATGGTTTAGCGCTGAACATTATACCAATATTGTGTATGTGTTTCCTCCTAATATCCTATTATGTGGACTATTTCTTACAGCCACTGGTGATGACTCTCCCTGCTTACAACAGGGATACTGGTTACATATCAGATATCCTCACTAATAACCAGTGGGAACCAGACTATTGTTGAGTATCTTTGGATGTAACATCACTATACACTTTGATATTGCATAAAATAGGCCTCAGAGCCTTACAGCACTTTTTTTTCAAGGATGCCAAACTCAACAGCCATCAAGCCAATTTCTGAATGGAAGCCATTCGCTATATACTCTGTCATAACTACTTTAGTTTTTTGGGCAACTTCTTTTTACAGAAGGCTGGGACTGTGATGGAGGCCCCCAGTTAAACAAAAAAATGTATGGGGTACAGGGAGGAGTTGCATAGCTGGTTAAACAATCTGCTCTCCAGGCACCTGATCTTTTTATGAATATTATATTGATAACGTCATTATCATCTGGCAAGGGCCTGACGATTTTATCTCGGAGTTCATTGAGTTTTGCAACCACAATCTTCTCCATACAATTCACTTCTGTGGCCAACAGGGAATACCTATTAAACAAAATCTTGCGAGCAGCTAATAAATAATCAAATGACTAAGTAGGCAACTGGTAACACACTCCTAATATTAATGTGAAAAAAATGGAAATAAGTAAAGCAGCCGTGCAAAATTATGTTAATCTTGTGTAAATCGTCAACACAAAAAAATGGTGATATATAAGATATTTTACATAGGTAGTAATCAACTTGACAAATAAAGTGCTTATCGCTGCATATATATGAAACCTTGATAATGTGAATAAAAAGTCCAAATTCTTAAATCATATAAAGTGCTTCGGTGCAAATTGGTATCTTATAAAACTTCTTTGAATCTTCTTATTCATACAGTGCTCCTCCATCAGGTGTATGCTCACCTCAATTCGTGTGACCTCACATTTAAGTTCAGTTAGACAAAGCTTTTTAGTCTCCCAGGACTAATCAGATGTGATTGCCTCCTTCCAATCTGTCTGTGTGTCTCCAAGTGGCTATGTTTGGACCAGGCCTATTTTTCAAACTTGTATACAAATTAAAATTAGTTATTTTTGCTATAAAATGACTTAGAACCCCCAAACATTATATATACACCCTAGAGAATAAAATGGCGGTCGTTGCAATACTTTATGTTAAACCGTATCTGCGCAGCGGTCCTACAAACGCAATTTTTAGGGGAAAAATTCACTTTTTTGAATAAAAAAAATAGTAGGATTTTTAAAACAGCTTACCTGTAAAATCCTTTTCTTGGAGTACATCACGGGACACAGAGCGGCATAGTCATTACTATGTGGGTTATATAGAATTACCTTCAGGTGCTGGCACTGGTAACTTCCAAAACAGGAAGTACCCTCCCCTATATAAGCCCCTCCCATCCGGGAGCACCTCAGTTTTGTAGCAAAGCAATACGTGTCCCCAAAAGAGGGGTGGGAGCTCTGTGTCCCGTGATGTACTCCAAGAAAAGGATTTTACAGGTAAGCTGTTTTAAAAATCCTACTTTCTTGTTCATACATCACGGGACACAGAGCGGCATAGTCATTACTATGTGGGACGTCCCAAAGCAATGCCAAATGAGGGGGGGGATATACCATACATAAGCTGGGCGCCATCAGGCATGAGGATCTTTTGCGGCCTGCAACACACTGCGCCCAAAGGCGACATCCTCCTGACTTCTAACGTCCACCTGGTAGAACCTAGTAAACATGTGTACTGAAGACCATGTTGCGGCCTTACAAATTTGAGCCAGGGAGGCCTGGTGATGCACTGCCCATGAAGTTCCAACTGCTCTCGTGGAGTGCGCCCTAACTTTGAACGGAGGCGGTCTACTTCTCAAGCCATAGGCTTGTATTATGACCTGTCGAATCCACTTGGCTAAAGTAGATTTTGATGCTGCCTGACCCTTTCTGGGGCCTTCCGGCAGAACAAACAAAGAATCCGTTCTACGAATCTGAGCAGTGGCTTTTAGATAAGCTTTAACTGCTCTTACTACATTCAAAGAATGCAATAACTTTTCCTCTACCGAGCTCGGTTTGGGGAAAAGAAGGAAGAACCACATCCTGGTTCAAGTGAAACCTCGATACCACCTTAGGAAGAAAGGCTGGGTGAGGACGTAATACTACTCTGTCCTCATGAATAACCAGATATGGCTCTTTACAGGACATGGCGGCTACTTCCGACACTCTTCTAGCCGAGCATATGGCTACTAAAAATATCAATTTTCTGGTGAGTAGAACCAAGGAAATGTGCCGCAAAGGTTCAAATGGCTGCTTCTGCAGAACCGACAGAACCAAATTTAGATCCCATGGACATATGGGAGCTTTAATCGGTGGAATAATACGAGTCACCCCTTGCATAAAGGATTTGACAAGTGAATGCATAGCCAGGGGCCTTTGAAATAGTATTGATAAGGCCGAAACCTGACCCCTGATAGTACTTAAGGCAAACTTCCTGTCTACAGCCCACTGTAGGAAGTCCAGAATTCTGCCTATAACGTACTTACGTGGATGCCACTTTCTGGCCTCGCACCAAGTGATGTACGCCTTCCAAACTCTATAGTAGATCTGCCTGGATACAGGCTTCCTGGCATTGATTATAGTTGATACCACAGAGTTAGAGAGACCTCTCTTCTTTAGGATGTGGGATTCAATAGCCAGGCCGTTAAACTTAGAGTTAGTAAGGAAGGGTGGTATATCGGCCCTTGCGAAAGCAGGTCCGGACGACGTGGAAGGGTCCAAGGACTCCCCACAGACATTTTGATGATCTCCGCGTACCAGGCCCTTCGGGGCCACGCTGGAGCCACCAAGATCACCGGCTTCTTTTCCAACCTGACTCTGCGAAGGAGTCGAGGCAACAATTGTAGCGGAGGGAATGCATATATCAGTCTGAACTGATTCCAAGGGAACACCAGAGCATCCGAGCCGCAAGCGAGGGGATTCCCTTGTCCGGGAGACAAATCTGTCCACCTTTGCGTTGAATCTGGATGCTAGCAGATCTACATCCGGTGTTCCCCACCGCTGACATATTGCTCGGAAGACCTCGGGATGAAGGGACCATTCCCCTGGGCATAACTGTTGGCGACTTAGAAAGTCCGCCTTCCAATTCTCCACCCCTGGAATGAAGACAGCTGACATACATGGGACATGCTTTTCTGCCCATTCCAGGATGTGACTTACTTCCCTCTGGACTGCACGACTCCTGGTGCCTCCCTGATGATTGATATATGCCACTGCTGTGGCATTGTCTGATTGAATTCTGACAGGGGACCCTTGGAGTCTGGATGCCCAGGCTACTAGGGCATACCGGGCTGCTCGTATCTCTAAGAGATTGATGGGCAGGGTTTTTACTACATTTGACCATCTGCCCTGGAGAGACCATTGCTCCAGTACTGCCCCCAGCCTATAAGGCTGGCATCTGTAGTGACCACCTTCCAGGATATCGGACTGAAGGGTTTTCCCTTCTGGAGATTCTGGGGGATCAACCACCAGCAGAGACTCTTCCGAACGGAAGGGGACAAAGCCATCGGGAAGTCTAGAGCCTGAATTTTTCCATTCCAGGCTGACAATATGGCCCTCTGTAAATTCCTTGAGTGGAATTGGGTGTATGGCACAGCTTCGAATGATGCTACCATCTTTCCTAGCAGCCTCATGCACAGGCGTATGGACGGCTGTCTTTTTGCACAAAGCAGACGGACCAAGCCCCTCAAAGAGGATACCTTGTCTAGAGGTAAGAAAATCTTCCTCTGGTCTGAATCCAGCCGTAGCCCTAGATATACCAGGTTTTTCACTGGCTGTAGGGCTGACTTGTCCAGGTTGATGACCCAACCGTGAGATTCTAGATACTTGATTGTATCGACAATTACCACTTCTAGCTTGGCAACTGAGTGGTCCATCAACAACAGGTCGTGTAGGTATGCCATTATCGTTACACCTCGTGTTCTTAGATCGGCCAACAGTGGGGCCAGAATTTTTGTGAACACTCGTGGTGCTGTGGCCAGACCGAATGGTAAGGCTCTGAACTGAAAATGGCGCCCTTCTACTGCAAAGCGTAGAAATTTTTGATGACCTGGAAAGATGGGAACATGCAAGTAAGCATCTTTGATGTTGATCGAGGCTAACCATTCCTCCCCCCTGTAGGGCAGCGGTGACCGATCGGATCGACTCCATCCGGAAGGACCGGACGTTTAGAAATTTGTTTAGACTCTTTAGGTCCAATATGGGTGTTATGTCCCCGTTTGGTTTCGGGACTGTGAAAAGGTTTGAGTAGAAACTCAACCCCCACTCTTCCATAGGAACCTCCATAATTACTCCTTGGAGCAATAGTTGTTCTAACGCCACTAGGAGACACCTTCTTTTCAGAGGGTCTTTTGGCATGCCTGACCACATAAAATGGGAAGGAGGAGACTCTTTTAACTCCAACTTGTATCCCCGAGTTACTGCGGAGAGCACCCATCTGTCTTTGATCGTCTCCCGCCAGGTCTCTGTGAACAACTGAAGTCTTCCCCCCACCCGTTTGAGTGGGGGCAGCCCTTCATAGGCTTGACTTGGAGGCTGGTTTAGTACCTCTTCGGATCCAGGGCTTTTTATTACCCTGTGACTGTCCCTGATTTTTACCTCCTGAGTTTGACCGAGGAGGCCGTCGGAACTGCTTAGTAGCAGACGTCCCAGGGATAGGAGAGGTAGTCCTCTTAAAAGACGGACCCCTAGACCTCTTTTTAATTGGTAAGAGAGTACTTTTACCACTGGAAATCTTCTGGATATATTTATCCAGGTCTTCGCCAAAAAGGCGTTCTCCATGAAATGGGAAGCTAACTAAGAGCTTCTTACAGGGAGCCTCAGCAGACCAGTTCTCGAGCCACAGAAGCCTACGCATATGTACCAAAGACAGCGTGAGGCGGGAGGCCTGATGGATAGAATCCTTGATGGCGTCAACCGCAAAGCATAATGCTCTAGGCAGATCAGCCAGAGCCTGGGCCGGCTGGTCTGGCAAATCCCTCAGGACCATTTTCATTTGATCCTTTAAAGCTTGGCAGACCCCAATAGCTGCCACTGCTGGCTGTGTAACAGCCCCTGCTGTGGAAAAAGCAGATTTTAATAAAGATTCCATTTTTTTATCTACTGGATCTTTGAACATTTGAACATTATCTACTGGACATGTCAGTGATTTGTTCACAGAAGAAATGGCTGCGTCCACCGTAGGAACATTCCATCTCTGGGTGAATTTTTCCTCCATGGGATAGATCACCTGAAATTTCTTAGGTGGAACAAATAGTTTATCAGGATGTTCCCAGTCCTGGTATATAAGTCCTTCCAATAATGGATGAATTGGAAAGGAGCAATTAATCTGGGGAGCTTTTAGCGACCCCAACGAGGAGACAGCAGTAGTTGATGGTTCAACAAGAGGCATTTTAAATGCAGATCGAACCATGTCAGTTAGGGTCTGGACCCACAATCTTTCAGTCTGTGATGCTGAAAATGGTTCATCTACTGTCGATTCCTCAAAAACAGAGTTAACCTCCTCCTGATCCCCTTCAGGAAGGTCAGTCCCTTCCTGGGACTGTTGCTCTGCCAACAGGCACTCTAATGGAGGGGATGGAGATCTGGCGCGCTTTCTTTCCTGTAGAGAAGAAGCGATCAATGCTGCCAATCTCTGCTCCAATCCCTCCAGAGTTGAGGCAAAAACCTCCTCTGTTATATATGCAGGAGCAGGTGGACTGAGGACAGCGGCAGTACCTGGCACTCCCGGGGGTTCCTTATGGGTATTAACCTCTGATTTCTCAGGGGAGGAAGGTGCAGATGACTGCTCCAGATCCTCAGAGCCCGATGGAGACCCCCTACACTTCCTGAGAGGTATATCTCTGAGTTTTTTAGGCGGCATATTCCTTAGTTCAAAGCTGAGGTATTCCAGCCGCAATACACCCCTTTACTGAAATAGTCTAATGCAATTTGCTGCTATGTACATCAGTGGGTGTCTACTAATGCGTCTTTCTGGGGATGCCTGAATCAACCGCCCGCTGTAAGCCCCTATACCATGCTACCAGCTCCTTTTCATGCTCTGTGTCCATAGCAAGCAGCGTGGACTGAGTCCTTTTATCTTTCTGGGACGCCCGCACATGCGCAGAAGCGCTGGGCGCACAGAGCGCGTCATCCACCAGGCTCCGCCCCCTTTTTTGAAGCTAAATCTTATAAAAAGAAAGCGTGTGTGCGCGCGGGGAATCTGGGCAGTTTTCTTGACGAGAAAACTGAAACCCGCGTACACACAGCCGGTTTTCTCGGCAAGAAAGCTCTCCCGGCAGTTTTGCTTGTCGTTTTTTGCAGAGAAAAACAGTCGTGTGTGCGCGGCCTCAGCGTTATCGCACTTTGAATGACAATTGTACGGTAATGCCCAAACTATTTTTTTATCATTTTTTTCCCACAAATAGAGCTTTCTTTTGGTGGTATTTGATCACTGCTGGGGTTTTTATTTTTTGCGCAACAAATAAAAAGACAGAAAATTTCGAAAAAGAACGTTTTTCTTTGTTTCTGTTATAAAATATTGTAAATACCGGTAAGTAAATTTTCTCCTTCAATGACGGGCACTGATATGGCTGCATTGATGGGCACTGATAAGGTGGCACTAATGGGCACTGATGAGGTGGCACCAATGAGATGGCACTGATGATGGGCACTGATAGGCGGCATTGATGGGCACTGATAGGTGGCACTGATAGGTGGCACTGGTATGAAGCACTGATGGGCACTCATAGGCGCCACTGATGGGCACTCATAGGCGGCACTAATTAGCACTCATAGGTGGCACTGATGGGCATTCATAGGCGGCTCTGATGGGTACTTAGGGGTGGCACTTATAGGTGGTACAGGTGGGCACTGATGGGCACTGATAGGTGGCACGGATGGGCACTGATAGGTGGCACTGATGGACACTGATGGGTGGCACTGATGACACTGATGGGTGGCATTGCTGGGCATCACTGATCTGGCAGGCATCCATAATGGTGCCAGTCAGTGCCCATTTGTGGGCACTGATTGGCATATATTGGGCATGTTGTGGCAATCCTTGTGGCCATGGAGGACATACCTGGCCACCCACATGATGGGGACTTCCCTGGTGGTCCTGGCGGCATCCCTGGTGGTCCAGTGTGGGCATCCACGGGGGGGCTGTGCTGGTAAACAATCAGCGCAAACCCCCCTGTCAGTAAAGCCGCCGATCGGCTCTCCTTTACTCGCGTCTGTAAGACGGGAGTGAGGAGAAGCCGATCAACGGCTCTTCCTCTTTACATCGTGATCAGCCATGATTGGACATGGCTGATCACGTGGTAAAGAGCCTACGTCAGAGGCTCTTTACCGAGATTGGTGTAGCGGTGTGTCAGACTGACACACCGCACCACTGATCGCCGCGATTCGCACCCCCACGGGCGTGTGGCGGCAGTTATCCTGCTGGACGTCATATGACGCCCAGTCAGGATAACTGAACCACCGCACGGCCGTCATTCTGCTATAGGCCGGGCGGGAAGTGGTTAATGTCAGGTCTGGGGTAAAAAATACCTCAGCTCTCACTTTTACACTTAAATGCAATAAAAAAATCCCCCTTAAGGCCGTTGGCCAAAAGTGACATTTGACGTTGCTTCCGTCATCCAAGGTCATTGAGTCGAGTGGGGGACATTATTTCCTCACTTGACTCACAGCCTCTAAGGGGAAAGGATTGGATCCTCTCTGACGCTACCGGGTCCAGTAAGCAGCGGAGACGACCGAAAAGTGGTGGGGGGGGGGTGGGCACCTCTCCAGCCACCAATAAAACTGATTTTGTGGTGATTCCGCCGTGGAGACCACTTTTATCTTAAAGAGAAAAGCATGCCATAACCCCGGTATTCTATGTCAAAGTACTGACGTACAATGATGGCGGTTTGCGGTATGTGGTTAACCGGTATATGAAAAAGAGAAGGAGCTCCACATAGTTACATAGTTACACAGTAGACGAGGGTGGAAAAAAAAAAGTCCATCAAGTCCAAAATATGTGTGTGATTTTATGTCAGTATTACATTGTATATCACTGTATGTTGTGGTCATTCAGGTGATTATCTAATAGTTTTTTGATATTATCGATGCTCCGCACTGAAACCACTACCTGTGGTAGGGAATTCCACATCCTAACCGCCCTTACAGTAAAGAACCCTCTATGCAGTTTAAGGTTAATCCGCTTTTCTTCTCATTTTAGTAATTGGTCGCGTGTCATATTAAATTCCCATAGGCGGAAAAGTTTCATCCTTATTGTGGGGTCACCAGTATGGTTCTTGTACATTGAAATCATATCCTCTCTCAAGTGTCTTAGTGGGTAAACTGTTTAAAACTTTGCTTTATTAAAAGATGTGTATGTTACACTCACATTTGATGGGTGCTCCAGTGCACCTGCAACAACAGCTCGGTGCTGTTCCAATGGATTTTAAAGCATTTTGTTACACCATGCGCCCCTCCCCTACACGTTACGTCACAGTTTCACGTGACTTCCTTTAGGGGGATTTAAGAATTTTGACATTTTTTTCACATTATCAAGGTTTCAAATATATGCACTGATAAGCACTATTTATCAAGATGATTACATTCTATGTAAAATATCTTATATATAACCATTTTTTGTGTTGACAATTTACACAAGATTAACATAATTTAGCACAGCTGTTTTACTTATTAACAGGGAATACCTAACCTTCCTAGATGTGGAGCTTTACCAAAGTAAATCAGGCCCAACAGGCTCTAAAATACATTACAAGCCAACAGCAGGTAATCCTTACTTGCATTATGTCAGATGCCATTATCTCCCTTGGAAACATAACATCCCGGCTAGTCAATTTCTGCAGGATCCAAAGGAACAGCACAAAGGAAGATTAGATAGTCCAAAGCCATGTCTTGAGAGAGAAATTTTTAGACAAAGGTTATGGAGAAGAACTCATTGATCAGGCTTTTGGGAGATATTTAGCCAAATACCATGGGAGTTCTCCTTCCCCCTGCAATAAATGTCAGAGAAATCATTCTACGGATAATAGACGCCCATTGTTTACCATATGGTTCAACAGCAGTCACCTATCCATCAAATGCACATTCAGAAAACATCGGAATATCCTGAAGTGTGATCCGAAGTTGGGCTTGCAGCTACCTTTCGCAATCTAGGAGCTTTAAAAATCGTATTGCTTCCAGCTAACTTATCAAGCCCACAACAGGTCCTAGTTCCCATCTACCAAATTTTCAGTCACTCAAGGGCATGTTTCAATGCAGAAAACTAAAATATCTGACATGATCCTTTATGAGACATGGCCAACAATCCCTCACAGACCATTGTTGCCACACTTACACTGTTGAAGGGTTATTTACCTGCTCCACAGCCTTTGTTATCTATTGTGTTACATGTTCCTGCGGCCTTCAATATATGGGATGAACCATAAGACCTTCGTTCCCAGTATAGGGAACATAGAAGAAGTGTCAAGAACGGCTCTCCCAAGTACAGTGTTTCAAGATATTGTTTACCTCAGCACAATGAGGGTCCCAGTTGCCTTACAGTATGCATAATTGAATCCATCTGAGCCAGCTTACCCGAAGGCAAATGCTTACGGGCTATGTGCCCGAGAAACATTCTTAATATTTCAATTAGACACCCTGTCCCTGGGTGGTTTAAATTACAAACTAGACATTCAGACCATTCTTTAAATAGTTCCATATTTCACACCCCTCATTCTTTCAAAAAAACTTACTTTACTAATTTCAGTTTATGTCTTATATGCTAAGTTTCCTTTATTACCGTGTGGTGCAAATTGTAGCCCTTCCTTTGGGAACTGCATACCACATGATACAACACATCCACATGTCCTGTTGTTAATAGTGTTATATATAGAGTGACCCTTGTTTGTAAGCCTTTTATTCCATTTTTATACTGTATGTTCTTCACGTGTATATTTATATATAGAATATAGGGATGAGCCGAACACCCCACTGTTCGGTTCGCACCAGAACCTGCAAAAAGACCTAAAGTTCGCGTGAACTTTAGAACCCTATTAAATACAATGGACTCGAACGTTCAAAATCTAAAGTGCTAATTATAAAGGCTAATATGCAAGTTATTGTCCTAAAAAGGGTTTGGGGACCCAGGTCCTGCCCCAGGGGACATGTATCAATGCATAAAAAAGTTTTAAAAACTACAGTTTTTCCGGGAGCAGTGATTTTAATAATGCTTAAAGTGAAACAATAAAAAGTTAAATATTCCTTTAAATTTCGTACCTGGGGGGGTGTATAGTATGCCTGTAAAGCAGCGCTTGTTTCCCTTGCTTAGAACTGTCCCTGCACAAAATGTAATTTCTGAAGGAAAAAAAGCCATTTAAAACCACTCGCGGCTATAATGAATTGTCGGCTCCCCGCAATACAGAGAAAAGTAATTGATAAAAAAATTAAAATAAATGCGTGGGGATCCATCTTGTTTTTTTATCTTTATATTACTTATTTTTTCATATGAATTTTTATAAATCTTTTTTTGATAATGTATTACTTTTTCTGCATTTTAATCATGAATTCATAAAATTATTCATCCTATGACTTTTATGAAGCCTTAATATATATTTTTCAACTTTATTGTTATCTCTTATGCCGCGTACACACCATAATTTTTCCTGTCATGTAAAAAAACACAAGTTTTTCTCGACGTGATTCCTCTCAAGCCTGCCTTGCATACACACGTTTATGAAAAAAAAACGCTCGAGCAAAGCACGATGATGTACAACACGTACGCCAACACGTACGACGGCACTATAAAGGGGAAGTTCCATTCGAATGGCAATACCCTTTGGGCTGCTTTTGCTGATCTTGTGTTAGTAAAGTTTGGTGAGAGACGATTCGCGCTTTTCAGCCTTGTGCTTTTCAGTCCGTTGCAGCGTGACGAATGTGCTATATCCGTTACAAGCGTTAGTTTTACCAGCACGAGCGCTGCCGTCTCATACTTGATTCTGAGCATACTCATTTTTTTTCCCCTCGGAAAAGCATACACACGCCCGTTTTTCGCTAATAGAAAAAGAATGAAGGGAAAAACTGTGTGAAAAAATAGAGCAGGCTCTAGTTTTTTTGCGGGCAGTTTTCTCGTAGAGAAAACTGCTATGAAGCATACACACGAAAAATGGCAGTTTTCTCATCATGAAAAACGGTTGTGTGTACGCGGCATAAGTTTAAAGTGAGCTGCTTCCTCCAATCACCAGTGGCTCCAATCTTGCTAATCACTGTTGTGTTTCATTTATATATGAGTTAGTAGCCTTAGTCAGTCATGCTGAGAAAGAGGTGAGTTAAGCTTCAAAGCGCACCCTTGACTGCACATGCTCCAGAAGTGATGTTGGTAGCAGGCAGAAACAGGCATTCCCTGTCATCGCCTCAGCTCTTCAGCATGATGAAAGCTTCTCCAACCTAACACAGCTAAACCCGATGGTGGCCCTTGTGCCTGTCTTTTTCCTCTCCTTGTCTGCATAATAGATGGTTTATCCCCTCCAAGTCTGCGGGCTGAATTATACACCTAGTTATTGTAGCAGTCAAGCGTGTAGTTTTTGGCTTCTCACTAAGTCTGCATACATTTTGTGTTTCATCTGCTTTTCACATTGTTGGTCCTATTAGTGCTGGGCAATTCAAGTGTCAATACATGAGACCATTGGGTGGTGTATTGATACCACTCAATAACATTTCCTCAATTTGACTTATTAAATTTGCCTAGACATTCAGGTGCTGTGTAGTTGTGTGCTGTATTCGCAGTGGTTTACCACTATGAGCCATTCATTCACTTGAGGAATAACATCTGCAGTGATGGAGGATAATAATACTGAGAAAAGGTGAGAGACAGGAAAGTGGATATATATATAACCCCAAATTTAAAGGGGAAGGCTCAGCTTGACCTATTATAACACATAGGTAAAAAAAAAGAAGGTGAGCAGTTGGTCTGTAAAGTAGTGGACACAAGCGTGACCAAGAGTTCACGTGAAAAGTGTGAAATAGAGTGCATGTAATTAAGATACTATCACATCACACATGCTACACCAAAAAAGCTGTGTTTAGTGTATATTACTGATATATGTGGAAATATTACGTACATGAATGTTGATTAATATTTTTTTTTATTTCCTGTCTCACCAGTGTAGTTTGTTGCTTTGAATGAGGTACACCACATTACTGGAGGTGCAGCTGTAAGATCCAGCAATACTGAAGCTTTTTTACACTTTTAAATAGGTTGATTTGGCTACACGTTTTGCAGCGTTTACTGTTGCAAGGTTTTGTTTCTATGTTTGTGTCCCTGTAATCCACATGAAGTTTCTTGCTGGGTGGTTGCTTGAAGGTCAACTTTGGGGGTTGTTGGAATATTTATTTCGGAATTTCATCCCTTGTTATGATGGGTTGAAGCTCTTTGATTATCTTTCTTATCCCATCTGGTACTGGATTGCTTATGGTTACTAAGGGTACTCTTTGGGTTTTTAATACAGTGTTTATGCTATTACTGATTTGTGGCTTTATGACATCATGTCCAGCTCTCTCTCTCACTCTCACTCTCATGAGAATTCGCCAGGAAGGGAGGGGGGGATGAGTCATAAGAAGGCCAATGAAGGCTGCAGGGCTGCAGAGCTGGAGGTGTGCCTCTTCGTTTATGTGTGTGTGAAGCCAGGAAGTGAACAGGCAGCAGCTTCAGCTGCCCACAGTTAAAGAGGTTGCAGCTAGACTTAGTGGAAGGAGATTTCTGCAGCATATTTGACAAGTACAGAATCACATATATAAAATAATATGCAAAGTGGTTGGTGGGAAGCTTGAGAATGGCAAAGATGGTTTTATTACAAATTATGTGAGCAGACTGCAGTTCCCCTTTAATAACACACACGCTGCACCTGCTCTCCTACTCCAGGGGATTGATCCCACTTACATTCTTTTAAGTATTCATTAGGGATGGAAGCTCTCGATGACATCTATGTTCTTTACTGTTGTAACTGGTGATTTCTGCACCTAGCCATACTGGTTCAATATTTCCCTGACCATCTGTATAAATGTATTAATTTCATATTATTTTTACTGTTAATACTGCGGTTACTATATGGCATTCATTGTATACCGTTGTTCCCATTGTGTGCATTGGTTGTCTAGGGGTCTTGGCCTTCTCGCTGCTCATTTTCTATTGGTGAGGGAGCCGCGAAGCACACTGAGGTTTCCTCCCCCCAGCCCACCATGCGTGGGAGACGGATGTGCCGTCACTGTGCGTCAACGTCACACCAGGGTTGCCAACTTTCAGTAAATTTACAAACAGTTTGCAAAATCTGTAATTTTTGCATCTGTCTGTGAATGTCCATTATGAACATGCAGACTGCATGTCCATAATGGACATTCATGGGCAGATGCAAAAATTACATATTTTGCAAACTGTTTGTAAATTTACTGAAAGTTGGCAACCCTGCATCACACATGCGCGCCGGATGTGCGGCGTCCCTGTGACACGGTCTATTGGCGCAGCAACAAACATCCATCTCCCGAGTATGGGCGGGGCTGGGCTGACGCCGGCTGCCAGGCGCAGATACGCCTGGACGTCGGGTCTGGCCCTCCCTCCCCTTCATGCTTGCGGCTGTGGCGTAGGTGGCGTGGCCCTGGCGGCTTTATGGGCGGTGGCCCGGATGTGCTCTGAGTTCCTCTGAGCCCTCTGCAACATTTATCCACATGGTTGTTCGGATTGGTTCCCTCTCTCTCCAATACAGGCAATCTCCACACTCTCACCGCTTATTCTCATTTCCTCTCTTCACTGGGTGTCTTGGTGATGACCCTCACCATGGTCCTCCACCTTCACTCCTGGACGGCCTCCATCTCCTCCCATCACTCTTGCACTAACCACTTTCCCCATCCAGTCCACTTCTCACACTACTCTACCCACATCCCCACGCACACTTGCCCTAACATTTGGTTTGCCTTTTTTGTTTTTGTTTTCCATACATTATAGCCACCATTTTCACTATCGCCTACACCCACACCAGGGATGCTCGGGGGGCTCGGGGCGGCCAGGACGGCCTTCTGTGATGTTTGCCGCCTTACACATACCCTCTTGGTTCCCGACACTGATGCTCCTGGGTGGCCTACGGTACTTGACGCCATGCCTCCCAATGCACACATATCGTAGGTTTTCTTGTCATTTACAGTTGTTGGGGGGTTCTACCCATCCTCCCTTACCCTGACATAGTTAACTGACGTGGTTAATTTATCTTCCCATTGCAGATACCTAACATGTCTGCTCCTGAAGAGCGGTTATAAGCCGTGAAACGCGTTGAGCTACTAGATATGGTGTACTAGCTACACACCTACCTGAATATGTGTCTTTAATGTTTTATTTGATAGGGATTCTATAAACATTGACTGTGCAGATGCTATTATTTTAGGTATATTTATCCTACTATGAATATGGTGGCCCCCTTCAATTTACTGTGAACGTTAAATGGTTGTAAACATGTTATTACCAGTGAGTGCCAGGTTAGAAATTGGCACCTTGTTATGGGTGCATTTCTGTGTACATGGACTTCAATGTACAGTCTTGAATGGTTTATTAAAATAAGTATAATATTGCACTTACATGTTATTAGATAAAAAAATTGCGTTTAAACAATGCCGGACGGCAAATTACAGGAGCCCGTCCTTCTCTAGAACAACGTGATGACGTCAATAAGTGCCTTCCCAGACACGTTTCATCACAGGTGATGTTTTCAATGGGGATCGGGCAACGTAATGACTCACCACCCTTTATAGAACCAGACCTCGTTCTGATGCCGCGTACACACGATCATTTTTCACGTCGTGAAAAATGAAATTTTTTGTTTTCAACAAGAAAAACGACCGTGTGGGGTCTTTTTGTCATTTTTCACGACGTGAAAACTGGCATTAAAAACGACGAGAAAAATTAGAACATGTTCTAATTTTTCTCATCGTTTTTCCTGACATTTCTTCCGCGGCAGTGTTTCCCATAGGGAAACACTGCCGCGGAGCCCATAGACGATCGTTTTTCTCGTCATTTTAAAAAATGACGAGAAAAATGACCGTGTGTGGGGAACAAGCTGTTCCCTCATTTAAAATGTCATTATTCACGGAGTTTTTTTAACCGCCGTGAATAATGATCGTGTGTACGCGGCATGAGACGCAGATGGGCACTAGATACCTTTTGCAAAGTGGCAAAGACTAAGTCCAGCGGCTATGCACAAAATGGTAAAAAAAATTACAAAGAGTAAAAATAACTTACCGTATATACTCGAGTATAAGCCGACTCGAGTATAAGCAGAGGTACCTAATGTTGCCCAAAAAAACTGGGAAACCTTACTGACTCGAGTATAAGCCGATGCCCCACTGTTCCCTAGCTCGCTGTTCCCTGTAAATATTACCTGTAAAGAAGTTGCGGCTGCGGCGTCCATCGTTCAAATTCCGCGGCGTCCATCGTTCAAAATTCCGCGGTCTCTTCCTGTTCCTTCCTTGATAGGCGAGTCTCAGCAGACACTCTCCGCCTATCACGATCATTCTCTCATCCTTAGTTTTCCCAGCAGACACTGTGTTGGGTGTTCCGCCTATCACAGACGTCTGCTGGAAAACTGAGGATGAGAGAACGTTCGTGATAGGCGGAGAGTGTCTGCTGAGACTCGCCTATCAAGGAAGGAACAGGAAGAGACCGCGGAATTTGAACGATGGACGCCGCGGAATTTGAACGATGGACGCCGCAGCCGCAACTTCTTTACAGGTAATATTTACAATGTAAAAATTTCTATGACTCGAGTATAAGCCGAGGGGGGGACTTTCAGCCAAAAAAAGGGCTGAAAATCTCGGCTTATACTCGAGTATATATGGTAATTAGAGCAGCATCAAGACCAAGTTCTTCATATGAACTATTATTTTGCTTCAACATCTGCACAGTTTATTTATTCATATATGAGGACTGTTTCTTCCTGTGGGCATTTATTTATTAATTTTATCATTTTTTGTTGTTTATCCGGCACAGTTTTCTTCCAATATTTTGTTTGCTTTGTTAGAAGCAGCTTGTCATTGCATGCTATTGATGAGCCTACCATCTTCTAGGACCCCCAGGTCACTTTCCATCCTAGATTCCCCCAGAGGTTCATCCCCTAGTGAGTAGATTGCATTCATATTTTTGCCACCCAAATGCATTATTTTACTTTTTTCTACATTAAACCTCATTTGCCATGAAGTTGCCCACCCCATTCATTTGTTCAGATCTTCTTGCAAGGTTTCCACATCCTGCAGAGAAGTTATTGCCCTGCTTAGCTTAGTGGTATCTGCAAATACAGAGATTAAGCTGTTTACCACATCCTCCAGGTTGTTTATGAACAAACTAAACAGGATTGGTCCTAGCACAGAACCCTGGGGGACCCCACTTCCCACCCCTGACCATTCCCAGTATTCCCCATTAGGGATGAGCTTCGAGTTCGAGTCGAACTCATGTTCGACTCGAACATTGCCTGTTCGCCCGTTCGCCGAACAGCGAACAAATTGGGGTGTTCGCGGCAAATTCGAAAAATCTATGGGAGAAATCTAAAGTGCTAATTATAAAGGCTTATATGCAAGTTATTGTCCTAAAAAGTGTTTGGGGACCGGGGTCCTGCCCCAGGGGACATGTATCAATGCAAAAAGAAGTTTTAAAAACGGCAGTTTTTTCGGGAGCAGTGATTTTAATAATGCTTAAAATGAAAAAATAAAAGTGAAATATTCCTTTAAATTTCGTACCTGGGGGGTGTGTATGATATGCATGTGAAGTGGCGCATGTTTCCCGTGCTTAGAACTGTCCCTGCAAAAAATGTCATTTTTGAAAGAAAAAAAGTCTTTTAAAACTGACTCGCGGCTATTAATGAATTGTCGGCTCCCGGCAATACATACAAAAGTCATTGATAAAAAAAAAAAAAAAAGCGGGGGTTCCCCAGAATTCAATTACCAGGCCCTTCAGGTCTGGAATGGATATTAAGGGGAACCCCGCCGCAAATTTAAAAAAAAATTGACGTGGGGTTCCCCCAAATATCCATTCCAGGCCCTTCAGATCTGGCATGGATTTTAAGGGGAACTCCACCCCAAATTTTAAAAAAATGGCGTGGAGTCCCCCTAAAAATCCATACCAGACCCCTTATCCGAGCACGCAACCTGGCCGGCCGCAGGGGAAAAGGGGGGGACGAGAGAGCGGCCCCCCTCCCTCCTGAACCGTACCAAGCCACATGCCCTCAACATGGGGAGGATGTCCCCATGTTGATGGGGACAAGGGCCTCATCCCCACAACCCTTGCCCGGTGGTTGTGGGGGTCTGCGGGCGGGGGGCTTATCGGAATCTGGAAGACTCCTTTAACAAAGGGGACCCCCAGATCCCGGCCCCCCCTATGTGAATTGGTAAGGGGTACATTGTACCCCTACCATTTCACGAAGAAAGCGTAAAAAAATGTTTAAAAAAACACACAAACGCCTTGAAAAAGTCCTTTATTTAAAATAATAATAAAAAAAAAAAAACATTCCAGCGCTGAAATCCAGTGTCCCGCGGCGATCCCGATGTCCAGCGCTGTCCTTCATTGGTTGTGCCTGAGCGGACCTGATGGGGAACTCCCTCTCAGTATTTTAAATGTATAGACCCGCCCCTTCTAAAGTTCCCCATCAGATCCGCTCCCTCGGTATGTCGGACCCGCCTACATCATTGGCTTGAGCGGGGAACTTCCTTCACTGTGTAATTTAAATTTACATAGTGAAGGAAGTTCCCCGCTCAAGCCATAGACGTAGGCGGGTCCGACATACCGAGGGGGCGGACCTGATGGGGAACTGCTCTCACTTTGCTAATACATGTATAGACCCGCCCCTTCTCATGTTCCGCATCTGGTCCGCTGAGCGGACCTGATGGGGAACTTTAGAAGGGGCGGGTCTATACATTTAAAATACTGAGAGGGAGTTCCCCATCAGGTCCGCTCAGGCACAACCAATAAAGGACAGCGCTGGACATCTGATTGCCGCGGGACACTGGATTTCACCGCTGGAATGTTTTTTTTGTTTTTTTTTTTAAATAAAGGACTTTTTCAAGGTGTTTGTGTGTTTTTTTTAAACATTTTTTTACGCTTTCTTCGTGAAATGGTAGGGGTACAATGTACCCCTTACCAATTCACATAGGGGGGGTGGGATCTGGGGGTCCCCTTTGTTAAAGGGGTCTTCCAGATTCCGATAAGCCCCCCGCCCGCAGACCCCCACAACCACCGGGCAAGGGTTGTGGGGATGAGGCCCTTGTCCCCATCAACATGGGGACATCCTCCCCATGTTGAGGGCATGTGGCCTGGTACGGTTCAGGAGGGAGGGGGGGCGCTCTCTCGTCCCCCCCTTTTCCCCTGCGGCCGGCCAGGTTGCGTGCTCGGATAAGGGGTCTGGTATGGATTTTTAGGGGGACTCCACGCCATTTTTTTTTTAAATTTGGAGTGGAGTTCCCCTTAAAATCCATGCCAGATCTGAAGGGCCTGGAATGGATATGTGGGGGAACCCCACGTCAATTTTTTTTAAATTTGCGGCAGGGTTCCCCTTAATATCCATTCCAGACCTGAAGGGCCTGGTAATTGAATCCTGGGGAACCCCCACGCTTTTTTTTTTTTTTTTTTCATCAATGACTTTTGAATGTATTGCCGGGAGCCGACAATTCATTAATAGCCGCAAGTCAGTTTTAAATGACTTTTTTTCTTTCAAAAATGACATTTTTTGCAGGGACAGTTCTAAGCACGGGAAACATGCGCCACTTTACATGCATATCATACACACCCCCCAGGTACGAAATTTAAAGGAATATTTCACTTTTATTTTTTCATTTTAAGCATTATTAAAATCACTGCTCCCGAAAAAACGGCCGTTTTTAAAACTTTTTTTTGCATTGATACATGTCCCCTGGGGCAGGACCCGGGTCCCCAAACACTTTTTAGGACAATAACTTGCATATCAGCCTTTATAATTAACACTTTAGATTTCGAACGTTCGAGTCCATTGTATTTAATAGGATTCTAAAGTTTACACGAACATTTTGTCTGTTCGCAGGTTCTGGTGCGAACCGAACAGGGGGGTGTTCGGCTCATCCCTGTTCCCCATTTATCACCACCCTCTAAACTCGCCCCTTGTAACCAGTTTTTAATCCATGTACTCACCCTATGGTCCATGCCAGTGGACCTTACTTTGTACAGTAAATGCTTATGGGGAACTGTGTCATATGCTTTTGAAAAGTCCAGATACACCACGTCTATGGGCATTCCTTTATCTAGATGGCAGCTCACCTCCTCATAGAAGGCTAATAGATTGGTTTGGCAAGAACCATTTTTTATGAATCCATGCTGATTACTGCTAATTACTAAAATCTTGTATATAGTGCCTTATCATCCCCTCCAAGAGCTTGCATACTATTGATGTTAGGCTAACTGGTCTGTAATTCCCTGGGATGTACTGTATTTTGGCCCTTTTTTAAATATTGGTGCTACATTGGCTTTTCTCCAATCAGCTGGTACCATTCCAGTCAGTAGATTGACAGTAAAAATTAGGAACAATGGTCTGGCAATTACTTGACTGAGTTCCCTAAGTACCCTCAGGTGCAAGCCATCTGGTCCCAGTGATTTATTAATGTTACGTTTCCCAAGTCTATTTCTAATTCTGTCCTCTGTTAGCCATGAGGAGGCATCCTGTGATGTGTCATGAGGACAAACACTGCAGTTTTGGTTTCTGAAGCCCCCCAATTCCTTAGTAAAGACTGAGGAGAAGAATAAATTCAATACCTTCGCCATCTCCCCATCCTTTGTAACCAGATAACCTTCCTCATTCTTTATGGGACAAACAAAGAAAAAAGGATGATATGAACAGCCGCACTCCAAAAAAAACCTTGATGGTTGCCTTTATTGTAAAAAAACGGATTGGTGCACTACAAATCACAGCAAAATAGGGAAACTTCTGACGCGTTTTGCACCATAGTCTAGTGCTTACTCACTACAAATCACAGCAAAACAGGGAAACAGCTGACGCGTTTCGCACTATAGTCTAGTGCTTATTCATAGCTTGAGCTATGAGTAAGCACTAGACTATAGTGTGAAACGCGTCAGCTGTTTCCCTGTTTTGCTGTGATTTGTAGTGCACCAATCCGTTTTTTTGCTGACAATTTCTACATCTGGACCCTGCCCCCATTGCCTAGTTTAAAAACCCCTCTAACTTTTTGGCCATCTTCACTCCCAGCATATCTGCACCCTCCTCATTTAGGTGCAGTCTGTCCCTTCTATAGAACTGGTGACCGACTGAGAAGTCAGCCCAGTCCTCCAGGAACTCAAACCCCTAGTGCAAGTGTCTACCTGATTGGATACAAAACGATTGGATATATAGGTATGTCCTCCTATTATATAGTTTGTGTAATCAACGGGCTGTCCTAAGCGTGGTGCGGAAAAAACACACCAAATAATGTGCGCTCCCACTACACTGTTTGGATGGGGCCTGAAAGTGAAATTGGTGTGTTTACACCAGGGGTGTCCAAACTTTTTTCAAAGAGGGCCAGATTTCATGCAGTGAACATGCGTGAGAGCCGACCATTTTACCTGACTTTCTTTGAACCATTAAAATTAAATGCAAATTATGAGCTTGAGTGTTTTATGTACTTTTTTTAAACAATATTCTTTCCTTCTGCAGCCAGCCAGCCAGTGCCTCTAACTAAAGATGAGCTTGGGTGTTTTATTTACTTTTTTGTATTTTTGTAGCGAAGTCTCCTTCAGCCATCCAGCCCTCTCACTGACTGAAAGGAAGGTCGGGCGTGTTCACAAGTAGATGTGACCGAGCCCGCAAGAAAGATGGCAGCGCCACCGCCAATCACAGGCACTGTGACATTTTCCAAAATCTCTGCCTCTGCATGCCGAGCGCCGCTCTCTTTGTAAAGATCTCTGCATCTGCGGACTGCAGATGCAGAGATGGGGGAAATGCCAAAGTGCCTGTGATTGGCTCTGCACACTGTCAGCTTCATAGCGGCTCTGGCAAATAGACTTGTGAACACGCCCAGCCACACACCCCACTACACATCCTAACAATGAGAGCGGCGCTCGGGATTTGTCATGCTGAAAATGAATCCAAAAAAATTAAAATAAATAACACGCGGATGTACTTGGGGGGCCACATTAGAATGTATATGTAAATCCCAAGTGGGGGCCACATCTAACCGGAATGCGGGCCGCAAATGGCCCGCGGGCCGGACTTTGGACATGTCTGCTTTAAACCCTCTCCCTCCCTGAGATGGGTCTGAGTTACAAGAACGTTTGCAGCTGAATGTCTCCCTCCCATGTACTTGTATAAATCTGGCCATACACTATGCAATCTGATTGTATAATCTCTGCACAATTTCCTTTAGTTTAACCAAAACTATATAATAAGAGAACCCACCTGAACAATTTATTCAATTTGTATGAAATCAGGCAGACCCTTGCACTACATAGTTGGTGGTAGATATAAAGTGATTGTGCAATAAAATTATATGGTGTATGGCATCCTTAACCACTTCCTTACTGGTCACTTAAACCCCCTTTGTACCCAGACCAATTTTCAGCTTTCAGCGCTGACGCACTTTGAATGACAATTGCGCGGTCATACAACACTGTGCCCAAATGATATTTTTATAATTTTTTTCCCACAAATAGAGCTTTCTTTTGGTGGTATTTTTTGCGCTATAAACAAAAAAAGACAGAATTTTTTTTTAAAAACTCAATATTTTTTTACTTTTTGTTATAATAATATCCCAATTTTTTTTAAAAAATAAATAAAAAATTCTCAGTTTAGGCCGATACGTATTCTTCTATTTATTTTTGGTAAAAAAAATTGCAATAAGCATATAGTGATTAAAGTTATAGCGCCTACAAAATAGGGGATAGAATTATGAAATTTTTATTATATATATTTTTTTTACTAGTAATGGCGGCGATCTGCGATTTTCGTCAGGCCTGCGATATTGCGGTGGACATATCGGACACTTTTGACACTATTTTGGAACCATTCACATTTATACAGCGAACAGTGCTATAAAAATGCACTGATTACTGTATAAATGTGACTGGCAGGGAAGGGGTTACACTAGGGGGCGATCAAGGGGTTAAAGCGGAGGTTCCGCGGTATATCCTTTTTTTTTTTTTACATTGCATTGGTTGAGTATTACTTTCTCATGTATTTACTCACGTATCAGATGTTTCCCAGTCTCCCCAGTCAGAATCAGTTCTAAATTAGAACTTATAAAAATCCCCTTTGTAAGTTGCCATTTTGCTTGTGGGCATTGTAAAGCCCACAAGCAAATACTTCCGGGAAGCGTGAATGCTTTTCTCCCACTGCACTGTTGCCATCACAACTGACACATACTGTGAAGTTGTTGAGGGGGGGGTGCGGGGGGAGCCGCCGCGGGATGTGCTTTTTCTTTTCACATTCTACAGTTCATCGCAAGGGGGGGGGATGGGGGGCGCCGCTGCGAGATGTGTTTTCTTTTTACATTTTACAGGTCATCAGCGGGGGGGGGGATGGGGGGTGCCGCGCCGCTGCGAGATGTGTTTTCTTTTCACATTCCACAGTGAAATCAGCGCTTCTGTCTCCTATACTCTGGCTCCTGTCCTGTATGCTAACATCAGCTGCAGCTCAGAACGAGCGCTCTGAAGCTGTCAAGCTGATGAAGCTGATAACGAGGTGGTGAATTGTCTCCTGGGAAAGCATGACACTGCACTCCCAGGAGGCATTGGGGCGCTGGGGAAAGTAAAGGAACGCCCACTCCCGCGGGAGGGATACCAGGAAGTGTCCCTATTTAATACGAAATTCAAGGTAAATAAAAAAACGAAGAAGATAATTATTTGCCAAATGTTGTTATAAATGTTATACTGATTGGGATGAGCAAATGTTTAGATTTAGGGTGAACCTCCGCTTTAAATATGTTCCCTATTAGTGTTTCTTACTGTGTGGGGGAGGGGACTGACTGGGGCAGGTGACCGATCTGTGTCCCTATGTACAAGGGACACAGCATCGGTCTCCTCTCTTCCTGACAGGACATGGATCTCTGTGTTTACACACAGAGATCCACGTTCTGCCTCTGTAAAAGCCGATCGCATGTACCT
Organism: Rana muscosa; assembly: GCA_029206835.1. Classification (NCBI taxonomy): domain Eukaryota; kingdom Metazoa; phylum Chordata; class Amphibia; order Anura; family Ranidae; genus Rana; species Rana muscosa. Next base: position 75,949,126 of record CM055123.1, read on the forward strand.
GGCGGACATCGCGGCCGCCAGGCATGAGCATCGGCATCACGTGATGCGGCGTGCACAGCTGTTCCCCGCCGCTCGCCCTTGGCGGCGCGCGGCGGTATGTAAACAAACCAGGACGTCCACCCGGCACTTGAGAGCCGTGCTGCAGCCGTCTTTTGGCTATAGCGCGGGTCTCAAGTGGTTAAGGCCCGTACACACGATTTTCTGACAACAAATGTGTAATGAAAGGGTTTTGTCGGAAAAAGTCTGTATGCTGCAAGAATCTTATTCCCTCCTCCAAACTCTGCCAATCAAAATCCCCCCGGCATTCTTTTCCTCATACAGGAAGATTTGCCGGGACTTCATATGGTCCTCCAAGCGGCCTCGGCTGAGCTGGGATAGATTAGCGACTCCCAAATTGAAAGGGGGGATTGGCCTACCAGACTTAAATAAATACTATTGGGCATGCCATTTGACTAGAGTAGTGGACTGGCATGTCCATTCCAATACCAATGACTGGATCAAACTAGAGGACTCATTCTTACAACCGCTGATTCGCCATTTACCATGGAGCAGACCGGCGTTAATCCCAAAGGAGAGTGCCAACCATCCTATAATTGACATTACACAGCTTTCGGACAGCATGTAAAAAACGGAACCTTGCACCCTTCCCCGGACCCTTGACCCCGATTGACGGTAACCCAGAGTTTCCCCCAGATCTCCCTTTTCACAACGTTGGCCTTAACTTATTTTAAAGAGGTAAGCTGTTACAATTCGATACTCTCCCAGCTAAATTCCCCAACCACTATATCCCTTTCTTCAATTACCTTCAGATCAGGCACTTTCTAAATAGCGCCAAACCACTATCCACATGGTGTAGGGATCGCCCCCTTTTTGAAGCTATCTGCTCCAGATCAGAGCCCCAAAGACACGTGATCTCAGATTTTATTCCATTATTTTCACTGATCATGATCCAAAAGCGAACACAATTAGCCAATGCTGGAAAAGGGAATTGGAGTGGGAACAAATTTATACCCACATTCATAAGGGTTTGCCAAATGTTTCCGTACATGAAAAAGGATTAAAAATTTACTTGAGGCGGTACTGGACTTCAGATAAACCACATAATTACTATCCTAATGTATCACCACGCTGCTGGAGATGTAACACGGCTATCGGCTCACTCCTCCACATATGGTGGGAATGCCCGCTAATACAACCCTTCTGGAAAGAAGTTGACCACCTTACTGCCAGAACCCATAATTACACCTTGCATATGAAGAAGTTCTCAATTCCACTAGAGGCATTCTTCCCTACATTAGTCCTAGATCTACTAGCCTACCTCCCCTTCCTCTTTCCCTTCCTTCATCCCTTCAGCAAGTATGAGATTTTTTCCTTCTTACCCACCTTAATGGAAATTGAAGTTTATTATTTTTTCTCATACGGGTTGAAAGTAGGCTTGCATGTAAGACTATGAAAATGTATTACCAAATGCTTACCGTAATTTTCCTTTCCTGATGGACTCCATGGCAGTCTACGTGTGGGTTAACCCCGCCTCCTCTCCAATGCTATAGTACCCCCTACCCTATAAGTTTGAGCTTACCGGTAGAGACTGTGTTCCGTAACTAGCCTACTCTTGACCGATGGGGGGGAACTCCGACTGCCATGGAGTCCATCAGGAAAGGAAAATTACGGTAAGTATTTGGTAATAAATTTTACGTTTTCCTGACAGACTCTATGGCAGTCTACGTGTGGGAAATAACTAGCCAAACCACACAGGTGGGTATGCTGAACAGAAATAAAATTAATTTGACCCGTCAACCGACAGGATTTACAAACCAAAGATCACAGAAGATAGCGAAGCAGGCTCAATACAGAAATGTGACATAAAAGGTATTAATGGAGGCCCATGAGGCCGCTTTACAGATAACATCTGGAGCCATATGCCGGACTGCCGCCCATGAAGCCGCTATACTCCTGGTGGAATGTGCCTTCACCGGCTCCGGAGGAACCAAGCCCATAGCTCTATAAGCCTGTTGGATGGACTGGACGATGCAGGCCGCAATTGTTCTGATCGTGGCTGAATTCCCTTTGTTACTGCCAGCGTGCAGGACGAACAGGTAGACAGAGCGTCTGAAATGGAGAAAGTAGCTTGCAGGTATACTCCCAGAATTTCGTCTACGTCCAGAGGATGAATTTTAGTGTACTCCTGGGTCCTGAATGGAGGTAGGCTGATTTCCTGGCTCTTATGGAACCTAAAGGTAATTTTTGAATTTGAGCCGAGCATAGGAATAAGGACCACCTGGTCTGGAAAGAATGACAGAAAAGGCTAGGGACCCAATCTCCAAGACCCTCTTAGCCATGGTAACGGCTACTAGGAAGTGAAGGCATAACCATAAGGCCCACTTAGCCGTGACCGAGGACAACTTAGTCCGAGCCAACAGGAGGATCAGATTGATAGAAGCCTCCCCCAAAAAGACTGCCGCCAGCTTCAGCTCCTTAACTGCTGAACTTCTGGCCAAGTCTTCCGGAACGCCCCTGAGTACGGAGACTATGTTCTCTGTCCAGGCTTCCAAAGCCTGAGCCATAGCTGCTAGAGCCAGGGCAGGTTAACAGCCATACCGGCAAGCCCATAAAACGTTATTGTGTCTTGATCTATTCTTCTCTCAAGCCCGTCCTGAAGGACACAGCATCTTCCAAAGGAAGAGTAACCTGTTTTGCCAGACGTATCAATGCTGCCTCTATGAGGGGAGTGTTTCCCAGAGACTTCACTACTTCTGCCTTGAAGGCGTATACTCCGGAGGTTTTGCTTGACATAGAAGTTTTCTTGTCCACCTTGCTCCACTCCACATAAATGATATCCTTTGATTCCGTAAGGAGCGAAAAGGAGAGAGCGTTCTTTCCCCGGGTGCTTAAAGAACTTTTTGCATAGCTGGGGGGTGGAAGGGTCTACCCAATTAAGGGCTTCCTTAACCGTCTTGAGTAGTGGAGGACCCAGAGAGACGTCAAAGTCTCTGACACATTCGTCACCTTCCAACTCACTGTCCGAAGAATCCGGAGAAGCAGTGTAGGGCTGGGAAGGACCCGAATCTTTTTGGGCCACATCAGCCAAGGAGCTAGGTAGAATGGTGGACCCGTGTGTGGGATGTATCCCATTTTTAGGGATTGCTGCACCACACGTTTCACAAGAGACTCTATATCTGCTTTTCGTCTCTTTATTACCTCAATCGCCCGGGCATAACATACTGTAGGTCACATAAAGACTTGCCCTCCGGGACTCGTGTCCCACATCCCCAGTAGGCTCTGCGATCAGAGCGGCTGATATGGCGGTGGGTGGGGTGACTGGAGGAGGAATGGGAACATCTCCTCTGGTTGGAGGAGGGATGGAAACATCTCCTCTAGATGGAGGAGGAATGGGAACCTCTCCTCTAGTTGGAGGAGGAATGGGAACCTCTCCTCTAGTTGGAGGAGGAATGGGAACCTCTCCTCTAGTTGGAGGAGGAATGGGAACCTCTCCTCTGCTGCCCAGATGGAGATCTTCGTCTAGATCTAGACAATAAATGGAAGAGTTGTGGCCTGGCAAGGTCTCTGTCGTCCCGGACCATGACATGCGGGTCCGATCTGAAAGGGCTGAAAAAGAAGAATGGGGGGGGGTGTGAAACCAAACGCAATCTCAAAACCCTTGAGACTGCAACCTCAGCCCCTTCCCCTCGCCTGCACGTACCTTTTGCGTGAGGGCTGGCCGCATGATGGCAGTGACCTGTCCATAACCTCTGGACAGAACATCAACATAAGTAGGGACAGTCTGCAGATGACCCATGAATGCTACGTGTACCAGGGAAGCCAACCAGAAGATTATATTTTTATTTATTTTTTACTGACATCAAAGGAAATATTTTTATTATTTTAAATTTTTTGTATTATTACACAATGTGTCAATAAGTATACTGTATATATAAACTTTATCTCTTTAATTTCATTTACTTAATTTTTACTTTTCCATAAGGGGAGAAGGACATTCACCAGACAACTGCAGACCAGGCTGGGGGAAAGCTGCTGCTCACTGTCTACGGGGATTCCCGTTCTGACAGGAGATGGCAGACCTTCAAATCCCCCGCCTGGGTGACGTCACCGCTCCCCCACCTCGTGCCTGCGCCGTAGGAGACAGCCGAACGACGCCTGCACGGCCGCCGCACAATCAACCATCCCGCGCATGCGCGAGCCAAGCCTCGCTATCGCGGAGGCCCTGCGCATGCACAGAACGACAGCAGCGGCCGCGACCCAGAAGCACCACGGCGGCCTGGAATGCAAAAGCGTTCCAAGTGCCGTGAGGGGGAATGGAGGTACGGGGGAGTGCCAGGGAGTACCGGGAATACAAGACAAACATGTAAACAAAGATGCGACTGCCATGAGAAGAAGTAGGAAATTGCAGACCTTGCCAGCCATTGATGCGTCCACCTTCAGGCATACTGAGGCAACCTCCCTTCCCTCACTGTGGTATCTAGTGCCATGAAAAGCAACTCGCTATCTTGTAGCTGGGCCCTGAGCTGCACCGCGTGAATGGTATGCCAGATTCCAAAAATATTCCGACCGGACGCCAACAGGAACAATCGTGATGTAGGTCCATGGAGGAGGACAAAAATGGAACACAGTCTCTACCGGTGAGCTCAAACTTATAGGGTAGGGGGTCCTATAGCATTGGAGAGGAGGCGGGCTTTACCCACACGTAGACTGCCATGTAGTCTGACGGGAAAGTCTTTTATTCATCTTGGGAATCTGTTCTATATATTGTAAGCTACAGCTTATTATGCATCACTGTGGAACAAAATACTTGTTTGATATCTGTGCATTGTTCAATATGCTCAATAGGATGGAGCATGGAATGGAATACTGGATTGATAACCAGGTAAAAACAGGAAAAAAAGGAAAATGCTGCAGCCACCACATCTAAGGCCTCGTACACACGGCCGAGAATCTCGTCATGAAAAAAATTGTCGTTTTTCTTGACGAGATTCTTGGACAAGAAACTTGTCCCGGCCGAGTGTACACACGCTCCATTCAAAGAACCCGCGGTTCTTTGAATGGAGCAAACGCGGTGACGTCATCGACTACGACAAGCGTGCGCTCGTCACATTGGATGCCATCGCCGCCATCTTGCTACACTCTACCTATGCCTAGGAAGCTACCGCGCATGCGTCAAAGTTAATTCGAGCATGCGCGGGTTTCCACAGCGACAGGTAAGTCTACACACACACACTTTTCTCGTCGAGAAACATGCCGACGAGAATCTCAACGAGAAAATAGAGAACTGGTTCTCTATTTTTCTCGTCGAGATTCTGGTCAGTTTTCTCGACGAGAAACCATACACACGAACGATTTTCTCGGCAATAAAGCTATCTCGGCAGTTTTCTTGCCGTTTTTTGCCGAGAAACTCGTTCGTGTGTACGAGGCTTGAGAATTGGTAACCTGCAATATAATACTTTCTTGTTTTGGGGTTTAATACTGCTTTAAATGTCTTTCTATAAACAGAACTTAAGTTCAGATTTTTTTTTTGTATCCCCATGGACACTAAAGTCACTGAGCAGACACCCATTAAAGGGGAGGTGCAGGAAAGAAAAAAAAAGTCAGCAGCTACTAACAGTGTAGCTGCTGACTTTGAATAAGGACACTTACCTGTCCTACTCGCCCTCGATGGCAGGCTCCCGGCTCCTCCATCCTGAGTAGGGGAAACAGGCAGTGAAACCGTTAGGATTTTTAGTGTAACGATTTTTTTAAAGTGGACCTCCACTTTAAGTCCTTGTTATTATATGGCTCACTATAATGTTTTATTTCTGAAGGGTTTACAAACATTTGGAAGCTTATCATACACATTTAAAACTCTTTATAATTGTTTTAACAACTCAGCAAATGTCAGGAACACGCCATAGATATTTGGTAGCATCTGAATCATGAAATCTTAAAGGAGAACCTAGCCTGAAGCAAAAATGCCTAAAAGTATTGTTAAATCAAGCTGTGGGCTGAAGACACTGTAACTCTTAATTAGTACCATCAGGTGGCACCATTAAACACCTTTTAATATTTCCTTTACTGTAACATAAATTTATTGCTTTGACACCATGATACACAAACAAAAGAGCATCATCATTAAGCATTTTGTGTCAGAGATTTTTGTTTTCAACTGAGAATTCCAAATAGCTCAATTCTTTTGTGGCTAAACTACTTCTCTTAAATTTACCTTCTGGGTATAATGATACAATCAACTCCCTAAACTGGATTTTTTAGCAAACTGATGAAAAGATTTTTTATTGTCTGGTTGAATCTAGTACAGATTTTTTCCCCACTCACTGTGTTGCAGAAATGTTCAGTAGTTTCGAGCAAGTGTATGTAGCGACCTCACTTCTGCCTCCCTCTTCTCTTCTCGGTCAATGGCTCTCGTCTTGGGGACCAGGGAGGAGAGTGTGGCGCACCACCAGCTCGTATCCTCTTGTGAGCTATAACCTTTTTTTCCTTCGGGCCTGTGCCCCTGTCCAGAGCCAAAACTTCCCTTGAGAATGACCCTTTAACTTCCAGAAAGTCAAGTTCCACACCACTGAAAGTCCAACACTTTTTTATTCTTCAGAGCAATAAATAGTCCTTTAAGAGCGACTGGTTAGACGTAGAACAGTTCAGAACACAGTGGGGAGGAGGTCCAGGCACAAACTTGAACTTGGTTTCTCTCCTGTTCCGTTATGCACAAACAGGCTTGGCGCACAGCCGCTGCCACCGACCGTGAGGGGGTTTCTGCCACAGACCAGATGAATAAGGCCTCTGCCACAGACCTGGTTGTTGGGTCTCTGCCACCGACCTGATTCACGATGGGTCCCTGCCACAGACCATGAGAACATGGACTACAGTACCTTCTTTGAGAAATGGCCCCTGTCAGAGAGAGGACATCCATCCGGACAGTTACCAGAGGCCCCGCCATCACCAGCAAATGCTGCACTGGGTCTTCGGAAGGGTCACCTCCCTGGCCTCCTCGTCCCAGATTCGGGTGTCCCAACCGGAGTACACCCTAGGAGCCCTCGATCCCGTGCGGGACCCAGTCGAAAGTACTGGGCCCCAGGCCTCCAGAGAGTACCTCACCCCAGACTAAAGGTGTCTGGGGTGGAACCGCAACTCTGTCCCCGGGCCTAGGGCACCCGGAGACCACACGCACATGCACCCAGGCTGAAGGTGCCTGGGCGCGGACTCGTGCGGAAGATGTCTGCCCCCTTTATACCCTCTCCCAGCATGCACAGAGGGTTCCCCGCCCCGCTGTACTACTGCCGCGAGAGGACACAAATCGCACAGCCCTCCAATGGTGGTTTAACCCCAGCCTATGGCAACAGCGCCACCTATAGGCCGCAGGCAACTGGACACCATTGATATCCTCCACTGGCATAAATTGGTCCAGGAATCCTTACAATTGCTGCATCTGAGCCTGATACCACTCAGATGCCTCCCCTAAATATGACCACCCGCTACATGTACAATGCTTAACAACAGAAATATCCTGCTGTAAAAGTGTCAAAAATCCAGACAATCAAAAAAAAAATTGGGGGGAAAAAATCAAAACAAAAAAATTCAACAGAAGACAGCAGCTCTCGCTGTATCTATACATATTAATTCAAAAATGAATTCCTCCCTAATAATCATATCTAAGTCAACTGTAATAAAGTGCATGAACAGTTCACACCATAATTCATAAAAAATAAAATAAAAAGGCACAATTCAGAAATACCATATTTTCCGGCGTATAAGACGACCTTTTACACTAATAAAAAAATCCAAAAAGCGGGGGTCGTCTTATGCGCCGGGTGCTGGATGTCAGCCCTCCTGATCCTCGCTAAATGTGCGGTAATACTGCATACATACAGTATACACCGCTGAGCCAATCCCAGTGAGCGATGTATTCTATTAATGAATAGAGAACCTGCTTGGATTGGAGGAACAACCTCTGCCAATCCGAGCAGGCTACATACAGTAGCCTGCTCGGATTTGCTTTGAGAGTTAGAGGCGTGGGCTGATGATGTAACAGCCTCTGCCAATCCGAGCAGGCTTTGTATTCATTAATAGAATGCATCGCTCGCCATGATTGGCTCAGCGCGGTATACTGTATGTATACTGTGAAACACATCTAGCAGGCTGACAGACTGGTCGGAAGAGGATTGGAAGGAGGTCGTCTTATACAGTGAGTATACCTTAAAACCAAAATTTAAAATTTAAAATTTAAAATGTAAGGGAGTCGTCTTATATGCCGAGCCATCTTATACGCCGGCAAATATGGTAGTGCACTGAAATAGTAAATTAATGAATGAATGAATAAATAAATAAATGCTCCCAAAAAAGTTAATAAAGTTCATAGAAAGTGAAAGGTCAGCCACAGTAAAAGTGATGGAAGGTGCTCTATATGTGCATCAGAATATATCCCAAACATTGTGGTTCCAGTAATCACCAATATGTACACTACCTCTATAAAAAGAAGGTCTAACAGCCCTTAAGGGAGAGAACCCTCAGTGGATAGATGGATTACAGCTCAGTTCCGGTCTGAGATCAGCCAGTGTGTGCCAAGTAGCCTAAAAATATCTCCACTCAGTACTCCTCAGGCCACCATCACACACCAGATAAGGGACAGTATACTCACAAAATTAATCAAACCAACTTACCAGATGCAAAAGCAAGGGGATTAAATTGTGCAGTATTTAAAACCAAGTTAATGAAAAGCAAGGTAGCTAATAACATGTAAGAGAAGTAATAAGGCATAACACGTACACAGCATTAAACTCCCCAGTGGGCATGATGACATCACCGCTGTTGCTCCACCCTACGCATTTCGTCCAAATGGATGTTGTCACTGGGGCCGCAGAGGTCACTGCCAGTTACATTCACATAGGCAGGGGCTAAATGCCAACTCTGGACTCAGCAAAACTGTGTGCTATGGCTGCATACAGACTGGCTGATTCACTGAGGCCAGTTTGTGTGTGGTCAGAACTGTGTAGAAACTCTGACCCTGGACACACATTGGATGAACTGTTGCAGATGAGCAATTACATGTGGACACAGATGAGGCATTACCGTATTTTCCGCACTATAAGGCGCACCTAAGAGCCTTACATTTTCTCAAAAATCGGCCGTGCGCCTTATTATACGGTGCGCCTTATGTGTGCACTGAGTTCCAAAATCTGTAAAAATGTTGTTGTGTGACTTTGGTAAGCGCTCCGCTTGGTTTACTGTCGGACCATTTCCCGCTGACACAGGGACATAATACGTACACTACGTACACTGGCAGCGATAAACCAGTCAGAGAACATTACATATAATGTACAGTACATTAGTAAGGTATCTGCTTTAACTGTTGTCCGAGCTTTCGCGAAAGCCGGCGTCATTGCTGAACAGCCACCTGGCAAGTAGAATAAAGTTCAACTAAACTCACTGTTTTGCTTCCGTTACCTTTTTTTTGTAGACCGTATGTTTTAGCATACACCTTATAATACAATGCGCCTTATGTATGGGTTAAGTACAGAAAGAGACCCCGTAATTGAGACTGCGCCTTATAATCCGGTGCGCCTTATGGTGCGGAAAATACGGTACATATAAACAGCAGTGATGCCACCCATTGATTTGCACTGCCGACAGCAGTTGACAGCCGCTGCTGTAGCAATATTCGGAACTGATTCCAAGAATCTAGTGATATTTACCAGCATCCACCACTGGTTCCCTTTGTGCAGCCCTGTGAATGAAGCCCAAGTTGCAATTTATAGCCGCATATGTTGTATGTGTTGTATAATAAGTGTTGATTGTAAAAACCTGCAGATGTATGGAATAATATTTGCAGCACATGGGCTTCTAGTAACCACAGCTCACTGCTTTGGAGATACTGAAGGCATCTGTGTATTTCTCTCCACTGGGCAAATTGAGTGACAGGGGAGTGAACACAAGGTGAGAATAAACAGTAGTAGGTGGAAGGTGCAATCAATTGAACGTATTGCTTTGACATGCTTAGTTTTATATTATGTAGCCTGACGGATAAGACAATTTTTTACTATCATGCAATTTGGGATCTAGGATATAATGGAGGAAGTCAGCCTTATAAAATCAAGATGTGAGTTGCTAGATTATAAATTAGTCAATGTCAGTGATATGGCATATCCTATGACTTTCATTCCTTTTATGGTCACACAAATACAATTTATGGCCCATTTAGCCAAGAACCAACCTAACTCCAGCTTTGCAAGACTGAAAGAATGGGATTGGTAATTATGCCCTTTTTTGCAGGGTTGATATGTTTACTATTCATAAAAGGCTGACTGGCTATATCCATCCTTATACATAGATCTGTTTGTTTTTTTATCAAGTTTGAAAACAGCCTCTGGTCCAGGGCAGCATCTTGGAAGAGGTTTGTCTGCCACCTTGACTGTTGATATTTATGAGATAGTCTGGTGTAAATGGTAGGTTTGGGTAGCAAAGCACAAGTGGTTAAGTACTGGTCACACCTTTCCCCTTTCGGGGTGTAATTTATGTCTGCGCTAAGATAAAGCCTAGTACACACTGCTAGTGTTTGTTTGTTCAACCCAGCAGGCTGAAAAAAAAAAAGAAGAACACTCCAGTCAGCACTCTTAGGCCCTGTACACACGATCGGATTTCCGATGGGATAAAATCCGATGGAATTTTCCGTCGGAATTCCAATGAAGCTGACTTTCATCAGTCTTGCCTACACTCCATCAGACAAAATTCCGACCGTCCATGTCGCCGTGACGTAAAACGCTCCGACGAGCCGAGAAAAATTAAGTTCAATGCTTCTGAGCATGCGTCGAATTGATTCTGAGCATGCGTCATTTTTTTCTCCGTTGGAGTTCCACATAGATGATCAGAATTTCCTATCATTTTTTTTTCCATCAGAAAAATTTAAAACATGTTCTATTTTTTAACACTGATGGAAAAAAGTCAGATGGGGCCCACACACGATCGGTTTTTCCAATGAAAAACCGACAGCGTGTACAGGGCATTAGCCGGTTGGCAGACCTTTTTCGGTCATGCCCCATCGACAGAACAGCTGGCTTCTGTTGGACTGGCTGCTGTACACAGGGGGTCAAATGTTGGCAGGTTTCTATTGAACAGGCTGATGCTGCCTGATATTCTTTTTGTGTGTATGGGGCTTTAGTCTGGGTGGGTGTGTCTAGCAGAAAGACTGCATGCAGTCTGTGCAAAAATAGGTTGCGAGTATCTGGCGATGCGGGTGTTTTGAATAGACAGAAGGCTAGCCTTTTGATTTGTGCTGTTACAAGCTAACACAGACCCTGTAAGGGAAATTTTTGCATGTTAAACACATTGATGACTAGTAAACATGAGCACGAAGCCCTCAAATGAACTCTGATGTGACGAAAACTATATATATATATATATATATATATATATATATATATATATATATATACCGTATATACTCAAGTACAAGCCGACCCGAATATAAGCTGAGGCACCTAATTTTACCACAAAAAACTGGGAAAATGTATTGACTCGAGTATAAGCCTAGAGTGTCCATCTGCATGCCTCACTGTGCCCATCTGCATGCCTCACTGTGCCCATGTCTCACTGTGTCCATGTGCATGCCTCACTGTGTCCATGCCTTACTGTGTCCATGCCTCACTGTGCCCATGCCTCACTGTGCCCATGCCTCACTGTGCCCATATCTCACTGTGCCCATGCCTCACTGTGCCCATGGCTCACTGTGTCCATGACTAGACTTACTGTACATTTAACATGGGAGTATATGAGAGAGGTGCCCAGCTTTAAAATATCTGTGCTCTCCGGCAGAAGATCCTCCAGACAGCAAACTTTGCACACTTATAGAGGAAAAGTGGCGCTACATGTGTGTGAAGTTTGGGGTCCAGGGGACCTACGGCCGACCGGTACCCGGTCCCCAAAGTCCGGGAGATCAGGCCCAAAAAGGTGACTTGAGTATAAGCCGAGAAGGGCATTTTCAGCACAAAAAAATGTGCTAACAAACTCGACTTATACTCGAGTATATACAGTATATAATTTTTTTCTAACAGTGACAATGTGATAAATTGTTTCATAGGAGCTCACAGAATCTCAAAGTGTAGTTACAATCAGTGGTGCAGGACAGATGAAGACAGAGGTCCCTAGTGAATTTATTTTTATGTTTTTTGTTTTTTATAGGAAAGGCAGTTTGTTTTATCACTAGTTAGTTCTGTTTGCCTGTAACAATGAAAAATCTGAACACTTTTGTTTGTTAGTCATGTCTACACCCTGCTGTTTATATAACTGAATTCAATTATATTGTTAACTCATGTTAACAAGAAAACACCCTAGGTCTTGATTCACACTATGAACCACATATGAATCGCATAGGAACCTTACTGCATTCCTGTGCCATCCAGTGCAGTGTGATTTGATCCTATTTAATTTAATTGGCTAAGATTGCACAGCATCGCACCAAGGTCTTCTTGCATGCACCAATTCTGGACCTGCACAGCATCCGGATTGCATGGTCATTTTGTACTTGCAGCTCTCTATAAGGAAAGTCTCCATAGACCCCCAGTCATCTAAAAACACCAATAGTCTAGTTTTATATTAATTTAAATAGAGATTAAAGTAAGGATAAAGTACACTTGCAATAGAAGAATGTAATAATCACTTAATACTCACTTCTTAGTAAGGAAACCCACTGTCTCCTAAACCCTTATCACCACATCTGTAAATGAGAGTAGATTGCTTGACTTGTAGAGTTCTGCTTCTTCTCTATTGATAAAACAGTAAAGTACTAAAGCGCTACCAACGTGTTCAACAGTGATTCATAATACATAAAGTGCTACAGTGCTAGAGTGAAAGGTGCAAACAGCAGCCAAACTTCTGTAGTATTGCCAATACCCATAAATTGTTTAAAATAATGAAGTAGCGCTAATTGCTCTATATGTAGCGGGTATGTACTTTCCCGGGTGTAAATTTAACTGGCAGAGACACCAGTGATGTGTAATTCCCTGCAGCCCAGCAGGTGGCGCTGTCGCCATGGGCTGGGGGTTGAGCCATTACTGTGTGCCGGGCCTCCTTTTTGTCCTCTCTCGGCAGTGTTATGTTGGGGCGGGGAACCCGCCGTGCTTGCTGGGAGAGGGTATAAAGGGGCCCGCCATCTTTGTCACGGGGTCGAGTCCCAGGCACCTTCAGCCTGTGGGTGGTGGTTCGTGTCAGTCCTCTAGGCGGCCTAGGCCTAGAGGACAGCCAGAGGTCGTGTTCCATCCCAGGCACCTTTGGCCTGGGGTGAGGTACTTGGATGGAGGTCTGGAGCTCAGTGCCCAACACTGAGTTCCGCAAGGGAAGGAGGTCCTAGGGAACCCAGGGAGTGGGTACCCGAATCCGGAAAGCGTAATGGACCAGGGGGAGCTCCTCACTTGAAGACCGGGTGCAGCAGATTGCCAGTGACAGGTGAGCCTCCCACCGGAGACCGCCTGGAAGGAAATTCCCCCTCGCTCGGAGACCGCAACCCACTTTCAGGGAGGAAAGTGGAGAGTTCATTGTGTCTGGGCCTATTCGCATCCACACCTCCTTTTCTGTTCTGTAAAACCAAGGGAGTCTAACTGATTATGCTGTTCACTCGAGAAGAATAAAGGAGTGTTGAACTTTAATGGTGTGGGGCTCTTTTCTGGTGGACATTGTTCAAGGTAATCTCACGTGGAGGTTTTAGGTGCACAACACTGACCCGAAGGTAGAGAAAGAACTTTGCTTATACCGCACTGACAACTGTGGTGAAGGCCAGGTGTGGTGTCCCCGCTTCCTCCCCTCTAAGGTACCCCTAGACAAGAAGAGAAACGAGCTGATGCAGAGAGGGGAGTGAGGAGGGCGCTACACGTGGGGGCTCGGGTCCGGTATAGTGTTTGTGCACCACGGAATTGAACGTGTCTGCTGGAGGAGTTACGCGAGTAGGCAGGCCTTCATTGGCCGAAGTGCATCCCTGTGCTCGAAGTCGTGGACATGACCCATTGAAGGGAAAGGCCCGCGCAGAAGAGCGAGGAGAAGGGCAAGCTCAGCCGTGTGAGGGACTACACGTGGGGGCTTCTATTTGCACTGCGCCACCAGGCACACCCCCATCGCTTAGTTGGTGGGCGTGACTCAGAAACAGAAAAGAAGAAAAGCCCGCGAACTGGAGCAAAGGGGAGGAGTCCAATACGTGTGAAGGACTACACGTGGGACGTTGGCGCAAAAACTTAGCAGTGTGCGATGGATCAGCAACAGGTCACCATGTTCGGACATACATCGTGGATTCCAGTTCACCCTTCCACCACGACATTGACTGCTGCTGCTCCGGTAACAGATACGGGGATCCGGCTAAAGCCAAGGGGTCGATTTGCCCTGTATTGGTGCATGGACGTTGAGGCCCTGGGTGTGATTTGTCCCGGCTGTTCGGGACTGGTGTGCCATCTGAAGCCATTCGGGCAATGTGAGGCCTGTGGGGAGTTTCTGTTTGAAGTGGAACCAGCGGTGGAGAAACCGAGGACCATTTACCCCGGCTGTGCTGCAGGCAACACCACTCAAAGCGGAGGAATCACTGCTTTGACAGCCATCCCTGCGCACACTGCAACGACCACGAAGGAGGTCGTAAAAACTCAACGGGAGAAATCCGAGGATGCTAACTCGGTCACCACTGTCTCGCAGTGTCCACCACCGAAGAGAAAGACCGATATGGTAGCCCCGACCAGCGGTTGTGGTGGACCGTCGCGCCCGCTTACGCCCGGCCGGGATGGGTTCGTCGACAAGAGTTCCGGACGCCCCGATTCAAGTAAAGGCCGAGGTAAGCCTGGCAGAGAGATTTGGTGTGTGGGAAGAGGTGAAAGCTCAGTCTCCACTACAGGGTACCTACCCGCTGAGGAGTGTGACACCTCTGACCTGGAGTCGCTCTCGGACATGGGAGACAATGTTGCTATAGATGAACTGTTTGCAGAAAACGACTGGGACAAAGTACCTCTCGCTTCATCCCGGAGAACCAGGGATCCACCCATGTCTACAGGGGATAGTACGCCCAGAGTGGAGGCACCAGCGCCTGAAGAGAGGCCCCGTCCCGGGCCTGCCTCTACATCCCCGGTACCATCTGTACCGAAGACCGGGGAAAAGAGACTGTTACTGCGGGCACCAATGCCCCGACCAGATGTGGTCAAGGTCCCTCGCCAGCCGGACTCAATAGTGTTGCCTGGCGAAGGGGACAGAGCTACTATGCCTCCTTTGGCCAGAAGGTTGCTGCAGAGTACGGATGGGAGTATCCATACTTGTCCAAGGAACTGCTCTATGAGGTGAAAGTGTGCCGGGAGCGCTGGTACAATGACTTTGTGTGGACTCATCTTCAGATTCCACACGCATGCAGGTACCTGGCATGCTCTCCCAAAGCCTCTCAACGTTTTAGGGCTGCAGGGCAGAGTGGATGTTGGGACGGCACATCCATGCAGACAAGGTGCTGATCTGGCGCAAGGAAGGAGAAGATGTAGAATATCATCTGGAGACTATGGACCAGCACTTGAAGCCGCTTGTTCTGCCGCATCCTCATTTCTACCTGTAGGAGAGAAAAGACTCCGTTCTTGTTATGCTGCTGAACTTTCTGGGGCCTGTTGCTTTCGTTGCCAAGAGGAATGAAGAACTGCTCCTGGTTTGTTCTTCACTTTCCAGCAAGAGATCATGGACTCTGGGGTAGATAGGGCCAAAGAGAAGAGGAAAAGTTCCACGAGTGCAGTTACCGCGATGCTGTCACCAGGTGGCAGTGTTGCGCAATGTTAAACACTGTACACACACTCACTCCTTGGAGGAAAGGGATTTCTTTACGGAGAAGTTTCTTTTCTCTCACACGAATATATGTGTCAGAGTTTATGTGTGGTGATTTCGTTTTTTTCCCTCTGCAGGAGAGCATCCCATCAAGATCGCTGAGAATGGGGTGGATCTTAGTCAGGATGGGTGGGAAAAGTATAATGTGAATATGTGATTCAAAGTTATGGTTAACTGTTGTTGTTTTCCTTCCCCTTTATATAGGGCTCAGACACAATTGCTTTAGTTGATCAGGTTTTTCAAATGTTTTATATTTTTGTACAATTGTTAGTCGGTCTCTGGATTGGATCATGCCAGCCCTTGAGGGTATGATTTGTTCCAGACACTGGGGACCAGTGTCAAATCACCAGGGGGAGAGTGTAGCGGGTATGTACTTTCCCGGGTGTAAATTTAACTGGCAGAGACACCAGTGATGTGTAATTCCCTGCAGCCCAGCAGGTGGCGCTGTCACCATGGGCTGGGGCTTGAGCCATTACTGTGTGCCGGGCCTCCTTTTTGTCCTCTCTCGGCAGTGTTATGGTGGGGCGGGGAACCCGCCGTGCTTGCTGGGAGAGGGTATAAAGGGGCCGGCCATCTTTGTCACGGGGTCGTGTCCCAGGCACCTTCAGCCTGTGGGCGGTGGTTCGTGTCGGTCCTCTAGGCGGCCTAGGCCTAGAGGACAGCCGGAGGTCGTATTCCATCCCAGGCACCTTTGGCCTGGGGTGAGGTACTCGGATGGAGGTCTGGAGCTCAGTGCCCAACACTGAGTTCCGCGAGGGAAGGAGGTCCTAGGGAACCCAGGGAGTGGGTACCCGAATCCGGAAGGCGTAATGGACCGGGGGGAGCTCCTCACTTGAAGACCGGGTGCAGCAGATTGCCAGTGACAGGTGAGCCTCCCACCGGAGACCGCCTGGAAGGAAATTCCCCCTCGCTCGGAGACCGCAACCCACTTTCAGGGAGGAAAGTGGAGAGTTCATTGTGTCTGGGCCTATTCGCATCCACACCTCCTTTTCTGTTCTGTAAAACCAAGGGAGTCTAACTGATTATGCTGTTCACTCGAGAAGAATAAAGGAGTGTTGGACTTTAATGGTGTGGGGCTCTTTTCTGGTGGACATTGTTCAAGGTAATCTCACGTGGAGGTTTTAGGTGCACAACACTGACCCGAAGGTAGAGAAAGAACTTTGCTTATACCGCACTGACAACTGTGGTGAAGGTCAGGCGTGGTGTCCCTGCTTCCTCCCCTCTAAGGTACCCCTAGACAAGAAGAGAAACGAGCTGATGCAGAGAGGGGAGTGAGGAGGGCGCTACATATATATAGTACAGTAAGCCTAATAAATAAAGTAAACCTACTAAATAAATAATGTGACACAAACAGTGCACAATAACTATTAAAGTGCTAATGAGCAAAAATCTAGGAAAATAAACTCATAAATATAACAATAAAAAATATATACAGTAGTTATGAATCGCAGTGTAACAAGTGCAATGTGACAGTGCTAAAGTCTGTATGTAAGGTGCATCCAAAGTAAACTGGTAATGAAATATTCAAAAAAGTTATTATAAAAATAACAATAACAATAACACTCTTGAATCTATAAACGATATAGATAGTAAACAATGATATAGTCCATTTGCAAAATGCATCCAACAATAAACTGGAGTTCTGACCAATACAGGTCTTAATCCAAAAAAGGTTCACCTCCAAAGCAAGCAAACGGAGATGAGGGGGAAAGGGAGAGGTAAGGGAGTCCAAATTACAAATGGAAGGTAGGAAGTGCAAAAAGTCCTTCTATGGATCCTCCCCCAGTAATGATGTAATCATTAATGATGCATCAAGGAATACCAGTCACCGAGCATGGTTGTTGTATCCTCCTCCAGATATCAGAGCTAGGGATCTCTGCAGCTGGTAATCCAGTTTCTCCAATCTTTTCTCCATTGGGGATGTTGTCTCCAGAAACTCCAGAAGTCAAAGGCAAGCAAAAAGACACTCCATAGTGTATAAAAGCTTACAAGTCTTGCGTTTATTATTAAAACAACAAAAAACACAATAATGAACCGGAGTTCTGACAAATAAGGTTCTTAATCCAAAAAAGGTTCACCTCCAAAGCAAGCAAACAGAGATGACAGGGAAATGGAGAGGTAAGGGAGTCCAAGTTACAAATGGAAGGTAGGAAGTGCAAATATCCTTCTATGAATCCTCCCCCAGTAGTACTAGCGTCTCACCTTAAGGAAAGCTTAAAGCTTAAAAATCTTGCGTTTATTGTTAAAACGACTAAAAACACACAATAAAAAACGGCTAAAAACGCCAAAAGAGTTCAAGGACTTCCTGGTCACGGCCGTAACCGGAAGTAATGTCACAAAGCTCGGTGAGGCATAGTAGCCCATTATGCTTTAACTTTGCAGGGAAACAAAGAGGAAGTAAACCCATCAGGGTTTACTTCCTCTTTAAAGTCAGTTATTTTCAGTGTTCTCGTGTGTGGAAATATGTTTTTAATTGATCTATTGTAGCAGTCATCGATAAAGGACAAGAATCGTGGTGTGTGTGTGGGGGGGGGGGGGGGGACATTGAAGGACCCGGCCTTGGGGCGGCAAAGGGAGTAAATCCGGGCGTAGATAATTTTTTGCTCTGGGGGGGAGGTTCAGCAGCAGGTACTAAGTAAAAGTATTTTTAAACAAAACAAATTGCACCGAATTCATAAAGACTGGAAAAAGGAAAAGCTATGTGTTACTCATAGTAAGCAATCACATCCTTAATTCTATTTTCTCAGATCCTCTTGAAAATCGAACCTGATTTCAGTTTTTTCTTTTTCCAGTTTTTGTGAACATTGCCCAGTGAGGTTGGCTATTGTTCAGTCTAAGGCCTGGTACTGCCATTGGACTGCCTATCACAGGGTGGTGCACTGTAATAGCCAATCTTACTGGGCAGATGCAAAGGACACCATCTTGTGGAAGGAAGCACACTCACTGATTTTTTTGTTAACCCATCATACCAGACAAGAGAAGTAGTACTGTGCAGAGTCCATACATACAGAACGTGCCTATAAATGTTTGAGCTTGAGAATGAGGGGCATGACACAAAGGCAGTGATTTGCGGCGTGCGTAGCCCGCTGCAAAAAAGTGGGTGTGGCCAAACATGATAGGGAGGATCTTAAGTAGAGAGGGAGGTGAGCCAGCTGGCCAGGTAGGTCTTCTGCCAATAGTTACACACTGCCTGTAGACTGTAGACTTACTGTTATGCTATGTCATTCCCTGTAGTCACAGCCGCAGTCTCTGGTCATTTCCTGTAGTTGCAGCCGTAGTCTCTGGTCATTCCCTGTAGTCGCAGCCACAGTCTCTGGTCATTTCCTGTAGTCGCAGCCGCAGTCTCTGGTCATTCCCTGTAGTTGCAGCCGCAGTCCCTGGTCATTCCCTGTAGTCACAGCCGCAGTCTCCGGTCATTCCCTGTAGTCGCAGCAGCAGTCTCTGGTCATTTCCTGTAGTCGCAGCCGCAGTCTCTGGTCATTCCCTGTAGTTGCAGCCGCAGTCTCTGGTCATTCCCTGTAATCACAGCCGCAGTCTCCGGTCATTCCCTGTAGTCGCAGCAGCAGTCTCTGGTCATTTCCTGTAGTCGCAGCCGCAGTCTCTGGTAATTTCCTATAGTCGCAGTCGCAGTCTCTGCTCATTACCTGTAGTCGCAGTCTCTGGTCATTTCCTGTAGTCGCAGTCTCCGGTCATTTGCTGTAGTCGCAGTCTCCGGTCATTTCCTGTACTCGCAGTCTCTGGACATTCCCTGTAGTCACAGTCTCTGCTTATTTACTGTAGTCGCAATCTCTGGTAATTTCCTATAGTCGCAGTCTCTGGTCATTCCCTGTAGTCACAGTCTCTGGTTATTTTACTGTAGTCGCAGTCTCTGGTCATTTCCTGTAGTCGCAGTCTCTGGTCATTCCCTGTAGTCGCAGTCTCTGGTCATTTCCTGTAGTCTCGGTCTCCAATCATTTCCTGTAGTCGCAGTCTCTGGTCATTCCCTGTAGCCACAGTCTCCGGTCATTTCCTGTAGTCGCAGCTGCAGCCTCTGGTCATTCCCTGTAGTCGCAGCCACAGTCTCTGGTCATTCCCTGTAGTGGCAGCCGCAGTCTCTGGTCATTTCCTGTAGTGGCAGCCGCAGTCTCTGGTCATTCCCTGTAGTCGCAGCCGCAGTCTCTGGTCATTTCCTGTAGTCGCAGTCTCTGGTCATTTCCTGTAGTCGCAGTCTCTGTTTATTCCCTGTAGTCGCAGCCGCAATCTCTGGTCATTTACTGTAGTTGCAATCTCTGGTCATTTACTGTAGTCACAGTCTTTGGTCATTCCCTGTAGTCGCAGCTGCAGTCTCTGGTCATTTACTGTAGTTGCAGCCGCAGTCTCTGGTCATTTACTGTAGTCGCAGTCTCTGGTCATTTCCTGTAGGTGCAGCAGCAGTCTTTGGTCATTTCCTGTAGACGCAGCCGCAGTCTCTGGTCATTTCCTGTTGATGCAGTCTCCGGTCATTCCCTGTAGTCGCAGCCTCTGGTCATTCCCTGTAGTCGCAGTCTCTGGTCATTCCCAGTAGTCGCAGCTGCAGCATCTGGTCATTTTCTGTAGTCGCAGACTCTGGTCATTTACTGTAGTCGCATCCACAGTCTCTGGCCTTTCCCTGTAGTTGCAGCAGTAGTCTCTGGTCATTCCCTGTAGTGGTAGCCTCAGTCTCTGGTAATTCCCTGTAGTCGCATCCGCAGTCTCTGTTCATTTCCTGTATTCGCAGCCGCAGTCTCTGGTCATTTCCTGTAGTTGCAGCCGCAGTCCCTGGTCATTTCCTGTAATCCATCTGCAGTCTCTGATTATTTGTGCATTTGGCTTATGGCTGCGGCTACTGTGACATCAATGGGCAAGTTTAATGGCGGCACCGTGAAGCTAAGCATTGATGTCACGGCAATGTGTAGTCAACGATGCAGCTGCTATGTTCATATAGAGGTAGGTGGTCAAGGGGTGGTTAAGTTTAATCGTCCCCTTTGAGTCCTCATTAGCGATGAGCCGAACACCCCCCGATTCGGTTTGCACCAGAACATGCGAACAGGCAAAAAATTTGTTCGAACACCGTTAAAGTCTATGGAACACGAACATGAAAAATCAAAAGTGCTAATTTTAAAGGTTAATATGCAAGTTATTGTCATAAAAAGTGTTTGGGGACCCAGGTCCTGCCCCAGGGGACATGTATCAATGCAAAAAAACTTATAAAAACGCCATTTTTTTCGGGAGCAGTGATTTTAATAATGCTTAAAGTGAAACAATAAAAGTGAAATATTCCTTAAAATTTTCTGGGAGGTGTGTATAGTATGCCTGTTAACTAGCGCATGTTTCCCGTGTTTAGAACTGTCCCTGCACAAAATGTAATTTCTAAAGGAAAAAAAGTAATTTAAAACTACTCGCAGCTATTCATGAATTGTCGGCTCCCGGCAATACAGATCAAAGTCATTGAAAAAAACGCACCAAAATAAAAAAAAAATGGTGTGGGGTCCCCCCAAAAATCCATACCAGACCCTTATCTGAGCACGCAACCTGGCAGGCCACAGGAAAAGAGGGGGAGACGAGAGAGCGCCCCCCCACCTGAACCATACTAGGCCAAATGCCCTTGTGAGGTCACGGTGCGGGGTCACCTGCCCACAACAATGGGTAACCCCCTCTTGCCAGAGAAAGCAGGGGCTTACTCTATGATGTGGACGGGTGACCCCGCCACCTCTTACACGTCATGGGGGTTTCGTGTGGAGTGGAAACTGCAGCATCGCTGGACATCGGATCATCGTGGGACATAGGATTACAACGCGGGACAGACTGGACTACATCGCTGGAATGGTTTTCTTTTTTATTTATTTTTTATTTTTAATAAAGGACTTATCCCAACTGTGTCTGTGTGTTTTTTTTACAATTTTTACACTTTCTTTGTGAAATGGTAGGGGGTACAATGTACCCCGTTACCAATTCACATAGGGGGGGCCGAAATCTGGGGGTACCCTTTGTTAAAGGGGCTTCCAGATTCCAATAAGCCCCCCGCTCGCAGACCCCCACAACCACCGGGCAAGGGATGTGGGGATGAGGCCCTTGTCCCCATCAACATGGGGATGTCCTTCCCATGTTGATGGCATGTGGCCTGGTACGGTTCAGGTGGGGGGGCACTCTCCTGACCCCCCTCTTTTCCTGCGGCCTGCCAGGTTGCGTGCTCGGATAAGGGTCTGGTATGGATTTTTTAATTTTTTTTTGCCATTTTTTACAATGACTTTGATCTGTATTGCCGGGACCCGACAGTTCATGAATAGCCGAGTAGTTTTAACCACTTGCTTACTGGGCACATATACCCCCTTCCTGCCCAGGCGAAATTTCAGCTTTCAGCACTGCGTCGCTTTGAATGACAATTGCTCGGTCGTGCGACATGGCTCCCAAACAAAACTGACGCCCTTTTTTTCCCACAAATAGAGCGTTCTTTTGGTGGTATTTGATCACCTCTGCAGTTTTTATTTTTTGCGCTATAAATAAAAAAAGAGCGTCAATTTAGAAAAAAACACAATATTTTTTACTTTTTGCTATAATAAATATCCCAATTTTTTGGGGAATTTTTTTTTTTCCTCAGTTTAGGCCGATACGTATTCTTCTACATATTTTTGGTAAAAAAAAATCGCAATAATCGTATAGTGATTGGTTTTCGCAAAAGTTATAGCGTCTACAAAATAGGGAATAGAATTATGACATTTTTTGAAATATTTTTTTTTACTAGTAATGGCGGTTATCTGCGATTTTTGTCAGGACTGCGATATTACGGCGGACACATCGGACACTTTTGACACATTTTTGGGACCATTCACATTTATACAGCGAACAGTGCTATAAAACTGCACTGATTACTGTATAAATGTGACTGGCAGGGAAGGGGCAATCAAGGGGTTAAATTTGTGCCCTGCTAGGTGATTCTTACTGTGGGGGGAGGGGACTGACTGGGGGAGGTGACCGATGAGTGTCCCTATGTACAAGGGACACACCATCTGTCTCCTCTCCCTGACAGGACGTGGATCTCTGGGTTTACACCCAAAGATCCACGTCCTTGGCTCTGTGACTGCTGATCGCGGGTACCCGGAAGACATTGCGGCCGCCAGGCACGCGCGCGCCCCCCCCCGAGGACGTCATATGACGGCCTCCCGGCCCTGTAGAGCCACCTTGTGGCCGTCATTCTACAATGGCCAAGTGGTTAAATAACTTTTTTTCCTTTAGGAATGACATTTTGTGCAGGGACAGTTCTAAACACGGGAAACATGTGCTACTTTACAGGCATACTTTGCACACCCCCCAGGTACGAAATTTAAAGGAATATTTCACTTTTATTGTTTCACTTTAAGCATTATTAAAATCACTGCTCCTGAAAAAACGTCAGTTTTTAAAACATTTTTTTGAATTGATACATGTCCCCTGGGGCAAGACCCGGGTCCCCAAACACTTTTTATGACAATAACTTGCATATTAACCTTTAAAGTGAGCACTTAAATTTCTCCCATAGACTTTTAAAGGGTGTTCCGCAGCTTTTCGAATGCAGCTGCGACTACAGGAAATGACCGGAGACTGTGGCTACAGGGAATGACCAGAGACTGCGACTACAGGAAATGATCGGAGACCGAGACTACAGGAAATGACCAGAGACTACAACTACAGGGAATGACCAGAGACTGCGACTACAGGAAATGACCGGAGACTGCGACTACAGTAAAATGACCAGAGACTACGACTACATGGAATGACCAGAGACTGCGACTATAGGAAATTACCAGAGACTGCGACTACAGTAAATAAGCAGAGACTGTGACTACAGGGAATGTCCAGAGACTGCGAGTACAGGAAATGACCGGAGACTGCGACTACAGCAAATGACCAGAGACTGCGACTACAGGAAATGACCAGAGACTGCGACTACAGGTAATGACCAGAGACTGTGGCTGTGACTACAGGAAGTGACCAGAGACTGCTGCTGCGACTACAGGGAATGGCCGGAGACTGCGGCTGTGACTACAGGGAATGACCAGAGACTGCGGCTGCAACTACAGGGAATGACCAGAGACTGCGACTGCAACTACAGGGAATGACCAGAGACTGCGGCTGCGACTACAGGAAATGACCAGAGACTGTGGCTGCGACTACAGGGAATGACCAGAGACTACGGCTGCAACTACAGGAAATGACCGGAGACTGCGGCTGCGACTACAGGGAATGACCAGAGACTACAGCTGTGACTACAGGAAATGACCAGAGACTACAGCTGTGACAACAGGGAATGACATAGCATAACAGTAAGTCTACAGTCTACAGGCAGTGTGTAACTATTGGCAGAAGACCTACCTGGCCAGCTAGCTCACCTCCCTCTCTCAGAGGTCTGGGGGGCAGGGCTTTCTGTGGTAGGGGCTGGGCTTTCTGTGACAAGAGGTGGGGCTTCTGCGGTAGGGGGCGGGGCTCTAAGTGGTCCATGGCAGGGCTCTCACAGGGGAGGCACTCTCAGCACTCCCTCTCTGCTCCAAGCCTCTGAGCACATACAGGCTACATGGAGCGGTGTCCAGGGTCAGAGCATCAATGGACCTCCCAGCCCCACCCCTCCCTGCTGAAAGAGCCTCCCTCAGCCCAACACCCCGGTGGTCGGACGGTGTAACAGTAGGCTCAGGCAGCACACAACAACAGCATGTGTGTGTCAGTGGCTGCTGAATGCAGCAATGTATTTGTTGAAGCACACATAACATTACTACATCCAGGGATGGACTGGCCATAGGGACTACCGGGAGTTTCCCGGTGGGCCGATGGCTCAGTGGGCCGTTTTTTTTATGCAGTTCGGCGGCAGCGGGAGCGTGGCAGCAAACAGCGGCCCTCACAAAAAAAGTAAAAATGAAAAAAAATTAATTTTTTTTGTGGGCCGTTTTTTTATGCAGTTTTGTGGCAGCGGGAGCGTGGCAGCAAACAGCAGCCCTCACAAAAAAAAAATTGTGACCCGTTTTTTTTATGCAGTTCGGCGGCAGCGGGAGCGTGGCAGCAAACAGCGGCGGGGATTCGGGGAAGGTGGCCATCGAGGAGGGCAGTTGGATGTAAAATTCCGAGGGAGAAGAGCTCCACCCCCTCCCTGACCACCGAAGAGGCGGACAGTAGCGAGCGCGGCCACCCCGGCGCTCCCAGAACATCGATTCCTCCATCTCCTCTCTGCTCCAGGAACCATGTGGCCTGGGCCGGAGGGCAGGCTGACAGGGAGCCCGGAGGAAGAGAACATGCGCCGCTGTAAGGAGCCCCCCGGATGAAGAGGGAGACTCGGCGCTGCCGCTGATGGCCATCAGGTACCTGGCATCCTACACAAACATGTCAGAACACTGAGACAGCGGGGAGGTAAGCAGAGGAGGGACTTCAGAAAGGGACAGTGCTATGTGGTCTGTCTCAGCCCTCCCCTCTGTCTCTCTGCCCCCTCTGTCTCTCAGTCTCCCCCTCTGTCTCTCAGTCCCCCCTCTTTCAGCCCCCTCCTCTGTCTCTCAGCCCCCCACTATCTCTCAGACCCCTCCTCTGTCTCTCAGACCCCCCCTCTGTCTCTCAGACCCCCCCTCTGTCTCTCAGAACCCCCCCTCTGTCTCTCAGACCCCTCCTCTATCTCTCAGCTCTCCTCCTCTGTCTCTCAGCTCTCCTTCTCTGTCTCTCAGCTCCCCCTCTGTCTCTCAGCTCCCCCTCTGTCTCTCAGATCCCCCACTGTCTCTCAGCCCCCTCCTCTATCTCTCACCTCCCCCTTCTGTCTGTTTCTCAGTCCCCTCCACTGTCTCTCAGACCCCTTCACTGTCTCTCAGACCCCTCCACTGTCTCTCAGCCCCCCCTCTGTCTCTCAGCTCCCCCTGTCTCTCAGCTCCCCCCCTGTCTCTCAGACCCCCCCTGTCTCTCAGACCCCCCTCTGTCTCTCAGACCCCCCTCTGTCTCTCAGTCCCCCCCTCTGTCTCTCAGTTCCTGTGTCTCTCGGTCCCCCCTCTTTTATCCCCTCCTCTCTCTCTCTCAGCTCCCCTCTGTCTCTCAGACCCCCCTCCCTCTCTCAGACCCCTCCTCCATCTCTCAGACCCCTCCTCCATCTCTCAGACCCCTCCTCTGTCTCTCAGCTCTCCTCCTCTGTCTCTCAGATGCCTCCACTGTCTCTCAGACCCCTCCACTGTCTCTCAGACCCCTCCACTGTCTCTCAGCTCCCCTCCACTGTCTCTCAGCTCCCCTACACTGTCTCTCAGCTCCCCCCTCTGTCTCTCAGCTTCCCCCTCTGTCTCTCAGCTTCCCCCTCTGTCTCTCAGCTTCCCCCTCTGTCTCTCAGCTGTCTCTCAGCTCCCCCTCTGTCTTTCAGCTCCTCCTCTGTCTCTTAGCTCCCTCCCATTGTCTCTCAGCTCCCTCCCATTGTCTCTCAGCTCCCTCCCATTGTCTCTTAGCTCCCTCCCATTGTCTCTCAGCTTCCCCCTCTGTCTCTCAGTCCCCCCTCTGTCTCTCAGTCCCCATGTCTCTCAGTCCCCCTCTCTTTTATCCCCTCCTCTCTCTCTCAGCTCCCCTCTGTCTCTCAGACCCCTTCTCTGTCTCTAGGACCCCTCCTCTGTCTCTCAGCTCTCCTCCTCTGTCTGTCAGCTCCCCCTGTCTCTCAGAGCCCTCCACTGTCTCTCAGACCCCTCCACTGTCTCTCAGACCCCTCCACTGTCTCTCAGACCCATCCACTGTCTCTCAGCTCCCCTCCACTGTCTCTCAGCTTTCCCCTCTGTCTCTCAGCTTCCCCCTCTGTCTCTCAGCTTCCCCCTCTGTCTCTAAGCTCCTCCTTTGTCTTTCAGCTCCCCCTCTGTCTTTCAGTTCCTCCTCTGTCTCTCAGCTCCCTCCCATTGTCTCTCAGCTCCCTCCCATTGTCTCTCAGTTCCCTCCCATTGTCTCTCAGCTTCCCCCTCTGTCTCTCAGACCCCTCCTCTGTCTCTCAGCCCCCTCCTCTGTCTCTCAGCCATTCATTTCAATGGGCAGAAGCGGTGTGTACACCGCTCCTCCACCGCCCCAAAGATACTGCTTGGAGGACTTTCACACTAGGACTGCAGCGGAGGCGTTTTTCAGGGGCTTTACAGGCGCTATTTTTAGCCCAAAAGCACCTGAAAAACGCCTCAGTGTGTAAGGAGTCCTACACTCACCCCCTCTCTCTTACACTCACCCCCCTCTCTCACCCACCCCCTCTCATCCCCTTTCCCTCAACCCTCCCTCTCTCTCTCTCTCTCTCATTCCCCTCTCGCTCACCCTCTCATGATATACAATAATGGATGTAGGGGCCTTTTAGTGGGCGTGATTTTTTGGGGGGGTGGGGGGCAGCATTTTATTGAATTAAAGTGGGCCGGTCTGGATGAAGTCCAGGGCCAAATTTTGGTCCCAGTCCAGCCCTGACTACATCTGAACTGATGCTCTGGGGGGGTTTCAACTGTCCAAAACCCCCACCCTTAGCTACGTCCCTGCTATGGGGTCATTGTCTAGTGCTATAGGGCATAGCCTATGTGGTTTAGGCCAACATCCAGACAGAATGTATTCAATTCTTATTGTGAGTTTTCTCTATTCACATCTGACCCAAATATCTGCAGGCAGTTTTATTATTTGACACCTCTGTTCCTGCTTCTTAGCAGGGGCATTGCCTCATTTCTTAAAGCCAAACTTTATAACACCCGTAGCAACTTGATACAAAATAATGTTCTTTAGCAAGGAACATACATTCCACAATATTACCGTATATACTCGAGTATAAGCCGAGTTTTTCAGCACATGTTTTTGTGCTGAAAATACCCCCCTCTGCTTTTACTCAAGTCAACTTTTTGCACCTGATCTCCCAGACTTTGGGGACCCGGTACTGGCAAACTTGGCACACATGTAGACCCACTCTTCCTCTATAAGTGTGCAAAGTTTGTTGCATGGGGGACCTACAGCCGGGGAGCACCGATTTTTCAAAGCCGGGCACCCCTTCCATAGATTCCCATGTTAAACTGTAATTTCTCTGGTGATTTTGGGGACCCGGTACCGGCCGATCGTAGGTCCCCTGGACCCGAAACTTGGCACACATGTAGCCCCACTTCTCCTCTACAAGTGTGCAAAGTTCGATGTCTAGGGGACCTACGCCCGGGGAGCACCGATTTTTCAAAGTCGGGCACCCCTTCCATAGACTCGAGTCATCTTTTTGCGCCTGATCTCCCGGACTTTGGGGACCGGGTACCGGCCGGCCGTAGGTCCCCTAGACCCCAACCTTGGCACACATGTAGCCCCACTTCTCCTCTACAAGTGTGCAAAGTTTGTTGTCTAGGGGACCTACGCCCGGGGAGCACCGATTTTTCAAACCCGGGCACCCCTTCCATAGACTCATGTTAAACGTCAGTCTAGTCATGGGCACAGTGAGGCATGGGCACAGTGAGGCATAGGCACACTGAGGCATGGACACACTGAGGCATGGACACACTGAGGCATGCACATGGACACCCTGGGCTTATACTCAAGTCAATACGTTTTCCCATTTTTTTGTGGTAAAACTAGGGGCCTCGGCTTATATTCGGGTCGGCTTATACTCGAGTATATACGGTAATTATGCTACCAAAATTAGTGTGTGCTGTAAGTTGCCTTTAGCATTGCTCCTGTTTTTTTTTTCTTGCTGGAGACTGCCATTTTGCTGAAGCCCAGAGCCCCGGAACAGAAGTAAATCATAAAGTGGAACTAAACCCATCAATTTAACAGTTTCAAAAAACAGTTACATTCCTGGAATGCTGGGATTGCTAACTGTCATATTTGCTGTGTCCTCAACCAAACTGTCAAACATCAAATGGCTGGTGTCATAACCAATCACATCACTATGGCAGTTGCAGATAACACAGAAGCAGCTTCCTTGGCTGTAAAGGATAGGAGGGTTTTGTTCTGCTTTAAGGCTGTCAGCAGATCGGCCTCTACCAATTCTTCAGTGTCTAAATATATAGAGCAACTGAGCATGTGCAGAGAAGGGTGAGACAGTGTATTACTGGATTTTAAACAGTATAGGCACTTATTTGTAATGTTTTATATAGCTATACCCGCAAAAGGGGCCAGTCTAAAGTGGTCTAGCAGGACTTAATTATCTGACTAAAGATCCACTTTAAGTCTAAATATTGCAAACATTTTCAAATCAATTTTGACAGTTATTTAACCACTTCCCGACCGCGCCATGTACAAAAGACGTCCACAGCGCGGTCGAGTTATCCTGAGTGGACGTCCCAGGGACGTCCTCACAGAATCTTGCTCCCGCGCGCCCCCAGGGGCGCGCTCCAGGATATGTCCGTGACCGCCGGGTCCGGAAGACCCGGCGCATCACGGATCACGGTAGATGGCCGCTAATCGCGGCCGTTTACCACGTGATCGCTCCGTCAAATGACGGAGCGATCACTTGTAAACAGACCGGCGTCATTTGATGACGCCGGTTCCTCCCTCCCCTCTCTGTACCGATCGGTACAGTGTGAGAGGAGAGGGGAGGGAGCGGATCATGTCCGCTCCCTCCCCCATGTCAGCTGTGGGCTGGATCTGTGACAATTGCAGTCACAGATCCAGCAATCCATCCATCCCTGCTCAGCCATCCCTGTGCAATACTCTGCCAATACTCTGCAATACACCCTGTGCAATACTCTGCAATACACCCTGTGCAATACTCTGCAATACACCCTGTGCAATACTCTGCAATACCCTGTGCAATACTCTGCAATACACCCTGCCAATACTCTGCAATACCCTGTGCAATACTCTGCAATACACCCTGCCAATACTCTGCAATACCCTGTGCAATACTCTGCAATACACCCTGCCAATACTCTGCAATACCCTGTGCAATACTCTGCAATACACCCTGCCAATACTCTGCAATACACCCTGTGCAATACTCTGCAATACACCCTGTGCAATACTCTGCAATACACCCTGTGCAATACCCTGCCCATACTCTGCAATACCCTGTGCAATACCCTGCCCATACTGTGCAATACCCTGCCCATACCCTGCCATACTCCGCAATACTCCACAATACCCAGCAATACTCCACAATACCCAGCAATACTCCACAATACCCGGCAATACTCCACAATACCCGGCAATACTCCACAATACCCGGCAATACTCCACAATACCCAGCAATACTCCACAATACCCGGCAATACTCCACAATACCCGGCAATACTCCACAATACCCGGCAATACTCCACAATACCCGGCAATACTCCACAATACCCTGCAATACTCCACAATACCCTGCAATACTCCACAATACCCTGCAATACTCCTCAATACCCCGCAATACTCCTCAATACCCCGCAATACTCGTCAATACCCGGCAATACTCGTCAATACTCCTCAATACCCGGCAATACTCCTCAATACCCGGCAATACTCTGCAATAACCACTTCCCGCCCGCCCGCCGGCCGTCATATGACGTCCTTGACTTTGTGCGGAGATATCTGAATGATGGGAGCAGCTACAGGCATCATTCAGATATTCGCTTTTTCAGCTGGCGATTCCCTACACCATAAGAACAATCATAGCGGCTGTTCCACCGCTTGATCGCTCTTACGGAAGGTGAGAGGGGATGCCCCCCCCTCCCGCTGCCCTCCGGTGCTTCTACCGACTCACCGCTACGATCAAAGCCAAGATTGTTTTTTTTTTTGTTTTTTTTTCAGGCTTCCCAGCCTAGAGGTGAGATGTGGGGTCTTATTGACCTCATATCTCACTGTAAAGAGGACCTGTCATGCCATATTCCTATTACAAGGGATGTTTACATTCCTTGTAATAGGAATAAAAGTGCTAAAAAAAAAAATTTGGGGCGGAAAAACATGTCAAACTAAAATAAATAAAGTAAAATGAACAATAAAATATATATTTTTTTTTTAAAGCGCCCCTGCCCCCGCGAGCTCGCATGCAGAAGTGAACGCATACATAAGCCCCGCCCACATATGAAAACGGTGTTCAAGCCACACATGTGAGGTATCGTTGCGAACGTTAGAGCGAGAGCAATAATTTTGGCCCTAGACCTCCTCTGTAACTCAAAACATATAACCAGTATAAATATTTAAAGCATTGCCTATGGGGATTTTTAAGTAGCGAAGTTTGGCGCCATTCCACGAGCGTGTGCAATTTTGAAGGGTGACATGTTAGGTATCTATTTACTCGGCGTAACTTCATCTTTCACATTATGCAAAAACATTGGGCTAACTTTACTGTTTTTTTTTTCTTTTAGGCACAAAACAGTTTTTTTCCGTAAAAAACGCGTTAGAAAAATTTCTGCGCAAATACCGTGCAAGATAAAAAGTTGCAATGACCACCATTATATTCTTTAAGGTCTTTGCTAAAAAAACATATATAATGTTTTGGGGTTCTATGTAATTTTATAGCAAATAAATGATGATTTTTACATGTAGGAGAGAAATGTCAGAATTGGCCTGGGTGCTCCAGAACGCCTGAAGGTGCTCCCTGCATGTTGGGCCTCTGTATGTGGCCACGCTGTGTAAAAGTCTCACACATGTGGTATCGCCATACTCGGGAGGAATAGCAGAATGTGTTTTGGGGTGTAATTTGTGGTATGCATATGCTGTGTGTGAGAAATAACCTGCTAATATGACAATTTTGTGGAAAAAAAAAAAAAGAAAAAAAAATCTTGATTTTTGCAAAGAATTGTGGGAAAAAATGACAACTTCAAAAAACTCACAATGACTCTTTCTAAATACCTTGGAATGTCTTCTTTCCAAAAAGGGGTCATTTGGGGGGTATTTGTACTTTTCTGGCATGTTAGGGTCTCAAGAATTGAGATAGGCCGTCAGTACTTCAGGTGTGATCAATTTTCAGATATTGGCACTATAGCTTGTGGACTCTATAACTTTCACAAAGACCAAAAAATATCCACCAATTTGTACTTATTTTTACCAAAGATATGTAGCAGTATAAATTTTGGCCAAAATGTATGAAGAAAAAATACTAATTTGCAAAATTTTATAACGGAAACAAAGAAAAATTCATTTTTTTACAAAATTTTCAGTCTTTTTTCTCTTATAGCGCAAAAAATAAAAAACCCAACAGTGATTAAATACCACCAAAAGAAAGCTCTATTTGTGTGAAAAAAAGGACAAAAATTTCATATGGGTACAGTGTTGTATGACTGAGTAATTGTCATTCAAAATGTGAGAGCACCGAAAGCTGAAAATTCGCCTGGTTAGGAAGGGGGTTTAAGTGCCCAGTTGTCAAGTGGTTAAACAGACACAGGATTTTACATTGCATATTATCATATTTTATTTGTAGCAGAGGACTAACAGTAATATTGATAATAAATTATGTTATAATTGTGATTAATTATTTATAGAAAATGTGCTTGCTTTTTTCCATCTACTATAAACATGTAATCCCTGTTAATGGAGTTGTCTTTCTTACTGCTGAGACAATGCTGACTCTATTTAGAATGTTCCTGGCTACCATGACCCTGGTTCTTCGAATCTTCACTGTGAGCTTTGGACTCATCGTTGTGGCCTCCCTGGCCTTTGTGATCATCATGATCGCCATGCCCCTTTGAGCTTTGATCGCCATGCCCCTTTGAGCTTTGATCGCCATGCCTCTTTGAGCTTTGATCGCCATGTCCCTTTGAGCTGTCATGATGATCTCCATGACCTTTTGAGCCATTATCATGACTTCCTGAACCTTTTGAGCCATCATTGTGATCTCCATGGCCTTTATGGTCTTTAGATCCACCATCATGATGTTCTTGTCCTTTGTTTCCAGCATCATGGCCTCCATGGCTTTGATGCTGAGATGCACCTTAAGAAAAGAATTGAAACAAAATTACCGTATTGAAGAAATATCACAAAACACATTGTTTTGAATAGCAAAATTAATAAAGAATAGTTGAATGTGAATTAGTTATGTTTCTTTGGTTGATGCAAATTAGATTTGCCTTTTTTCACACTTTTTTCACAATACTAATGCTGAGACCCTAATATTTTTTTCCAAGCTTCTAGAAACATACCTGGTATATCACTCCTTTACCAGTTTTAATTGATATTAATACATAATTGTTGGGGAAATTGTATATTTCATATTTCTCTATTTTTGTTGGTTCCTATTGTGGCTCACTAATGAATTCTAAGCCTCCACATCCTGGTCAAAGAGCCATATAAGGACATAAGTATAGCTTTACCATATACCAAAGGAATGTTATTGTTAACTGGTCAAGTATTTGTGGGGTCATATTGCATAGGGAGTGGGCTGTGGGGTGGTCTATTCTTTATACACAAGTCTAGTATCAGAGCCCAAACTGGCATGTTAGTCTCACCCAGAACAGCCATGAGGCAAGTGTCTTGTCCTGATTACCTGTGCCATGTTATGGGACTCCATGGTGGCAAAAAGCACCTTTGGTTAAGTATTCTTGATATTTCCTTTATCTTTATCTGTATCTGTCATTACCTTTAATACATGTTATACTTTTAGGTATTTGTGTGATCTCTCTTTGCACATATCGACTAAAAACCCTAAAATAACTTAAAATATCACGTGACCGTGATTAAACAATAATAATACATAAGAGGATGGTAAGCTTACCTTATGTTTGCCACAAACAGTATTTTTTGGTTTAGCTAGATTTGTAGTTTTGAAACTTGGTGACCTGTTTGTAAATTATTGAATAACAATATTGTGTGTACATTTCTTGGTATATTTAGACTTTATTGTTATTAAATTGTGTGTGGAAGTTTCTCAGGCTTTCTGTGTAATTTCACTCTAAAAATGCTTAGTTTATTTTTAAATGTGTTAATATAAAGTATTTTGATGTCTACAAAGAGTTGGGGTGCTCTGTATTAATGAATGTGAATGTCAATGACGATGCTCATTAAAATTGTGGATATTGCATGCATTAAATTCCATGTGCTTGGCATAGGGTTTATAAGATTATATTTGGATCTAAAATAAAATATTTTAGGGTAGACATATATTGCAGTCAGAGACAGTATTGTCAGTTCTAATTTGAGGCCACTATAAATGATGCCCATTCTAAAACACAATTTTCTGTCACCTCCTGTTTCGGTGACAAATGTGAAATTTGAATTTTCCATCACTTTCTGTCCTGGTTTCAAATATTTTAGGGTAGACATATATTGCAGTCAGAGATAGTATTGTCAGTTCTAATTTGAGGCCACTCTAAATGATGCCCATTCTAAAACACAATTTTCTGTCACCTCCTGTTTCGGTGACAACTGTGAAATTTGAATTTTCCATCACTTTCTGTCCTGGTTTCAAATATTTTAGGGTAGACATATATTGCAGTCAGAGACAGTATTGTCAGTTCTAATTTGAGGCCACTCTAAATGATGGCCATTCTAAATCACAATTTTCCGTCACCTCCTGTTTCGGTGACAACTGTGAAATTTGAATTTTCCATCACTTTCTGTCCTGGTTTCAATGGTCCCTGGGACAAATAGAAGAGGGAATCTTCCCAATCTGAAGATTTTGGATATACTTTAAGACTCATATAGAAAATAAATTATTTTTAACCAAGTTTTAAATAAAGAGTCTAAACAATATCACGCGATGTGGAGCCCGTTTTCTTTTTGATTGCTGCGAGGTCCACCCTAGGAACACGGATCGCAACAAGGAGACTATGGTTCTAGCTGCTTCATGGATCCTTTGGTCATAGAGACCGCACACGTTCATATGACCTCTCTTGTCATACGGCATTGAGGGTCAACTACATTTGGTGAGTAGGGACTTTCACCTTATTTTTCTACAATTTGAGGGAGTACTTTTCCTCCCTAAATCAGAATTGTGTGGGATTTAAACGGAGAGCATGTTTTTTTGGACTTAAGGAATCAAGTATTGCAATTCATTCACTGAACTTGGACTTTGTATTGCATAGATTTGTGTCACTCATTTATATTAGTTATAACATTTGTGTCACCACCTTTCAACACTGTGTGGATCTATTGTGATTGTATATAGTTAATTGAGTTAATATATGTTTTCTGTTTCAGTATTAGCAAGCGCTGTTTGTCTGTGAGGTTTTAGATTCTGGTGACACCACCATTCATCATCAATCACTAGTTTTTGATTTGCAACAGCTGCTGCTTTTATTACTTTAATCACACTTCAGTCACTATTCCAGGCGCGAGTGTTTATTTTATTGCATACATCTAGAAAATAGCTTAATCACCTCTTCTACATTTCGTTTATAAAATACATGAAGATTCTCGATACAGGGATGATACAAGATATCTGCCTTGCTCATGTGCCAAAACCACACCCCCTGACAAAACCTGCAGCAACTAAAGTAACTGGACTTGTTGCTAACCTATTCCCAGTAAAATGTAATTCTTTACAAATTTTCCAGAAATTCATATTGAATAAATCAATTTACTTTAGTAATTTTAAGCATCCTGACAGTGCTGTGCCAGCAGATGACACCCCAACAGAGAGAAGGGCCTAGGGTATAGAGCAGGGATCTTCAAACTACGTCCCTCCAGCTGTTGTGGAACTACAAACCCCAAAAGGCATTGTGAAACTCTGACATTCATAGACATGACTTGGCATGATAGGAATTGTAGTTCCTGAATAACTGGAGGGCCATAGTTTGAGGACCCCTGGTATAGAGCAATCTGCACATGCAGGCAAGCAGTATGAAAGAAGTAAAGCCTTCTCTGCCTCTGCTGCTATCCCAATAACAATGCAAAGCTATATAAAGTGGTTCTAAAGGTTTAAGGTTTTTTACCTTCATGCATTCTATGCATGAAGGTAAAAAACATTCTGACTAGAGTTAAACTTAGTATGTATGGGCCAAATATCGGCCAGCATCAGCTGGTTCAATAGAAGCCGGCCAACATCCAGCACGTGTGTATAGCAGCCAATCCAACAGAAGTTGGTTGTTTGGCCAATGGCTGAGAGCACTGAATTAATGAGTGACTTGTATAGCACTACACATATGAACTGAATTGCCTCTAGGCACTTTTTTCAGCCAGTGTCTGCTTGGCTGGTGTGGTCATTTTACCCTGTAGGATCTCAACACGCTTGGGACACACATTCATACTGGGCCAACTTTGGACAAGATCCAATTAATCTACCAGCATGTCTTTGGAGTGTGGGAGGAAACCCACACAGACACAGGGAGAACATACAAACTCCAACCAGATGGTGTCATGGTCAGGATTCGAACCAGCAACCCTTTTGCTGCTAGGTGAAAGTGCTAACCACTACACCACTGTGCTGCTATGCTGCTAACTGGAGTGTTCTGGCAGGGGGGCTGAACAGCTCAGCAGGGGAGATTGATGTACTACCATTGGATTGTTAGTACAGTGGCTCCGATCTGAGCTGTCAGATGGTGTGTACTAGGCTTTAGACTTTGTTTCTCAATTATAATTCTCTGGGCTTTATGGTAGAGTTTAGCAAATTTCTGTTTGTAAACTTTTGGACGTATAGAGAATGAAAAGAGCAAAGGGCATAACCATAATAACCAAAAAGACTGCTGAAGTTTGACCAGCACAACATGAATTTTGATTGGTTGCTATGGATTACTTCATGTAAATGGAATAGTTAAAAAAAATACTGAGGCTGCCTTTGCTGACTTGTTTTTTAACCACTTAAGCCCCGAACCATTTGGTAGCTAGAGGACCAGAGGTGAATTCAGAATTTTGCACTGCGCTGCTTTAACTGTAAATTGTGCGGACATGCAATGTTGTACCCAAACTAAATTTGCGTCCTTTTCTTCCCACAAGTAGAGCTTTCTTTTAATGGTATTTGATTGCCTCTGCGATTTTTATTTTTTGCGATATAAACGGAAAAAGACCGAAAATTTTGAAAAAAAATGATATTTTCTAATTTTTGTTATAAGAAAAATCGAATAAACTCAATTGTAGTCATACATTTAGGCCAAAATGTATTCAGCCACATGTTTTTAGTAAAAAAAATGTCAATAAGCGTATATTTATTGGTTTGCGCAAAAGTTATAGAGTTTACAAACTAGGGTACATTTTCTGAAATTTACACAGCTTTAAATTTATGACTGCCTATCTCATTTCTTGAGGTGCTAAAATGACAGGGCAGTACAAAACCCCCCAAATTACCCCATTTTGGAAAGTAGACACCCCAAGGAAATTGCTGAGAGGCATGTTGAGCCCATTGAATTTTTTATTTTTTTGTCCCAAGTGATTGAATAATGACTAAAAAAAAAAAAATTACAAAAAGTTGTCACTAAATGATATATTGCTCACACATGCCATGGTTATATGTGGAATTTCACCCCAAAATACATTTTGCTGCTTCTCCTGAGTACGGGGATACCACATGTGTGGGACTTTTTGGGAGCCTAGCCGCGTACGGGACCCCGGAAACCAAGCACCGCCTTCAGGAT
The DNA here is from genome assembly GCA_029206835.1 of Rana muscosa. Classification (NCBI taxonomy): domain Eukaryota; kingdom Metazoa; phylum Chordata; class Amphibia; order Anura; family Ranidae; genus Rana; species Rana muscosa. The sequence continues at coordinate 75,986,328 of CM055123.1, forward strand.
TTCTAAGGGCGCAAATTTTTGATTTCACTCCTCACTACCTATCACAGTTTCGAAGGCCATAAAATGCCAAAATAGCACAAAACCCCCCCAAATGACCCCATTTTAGAAAGTAGACACCCCAAGGAAATTGCTGAGAGGCCTGTTGAGCCCATTGAATATAATTTTTTTTGTCCCAAGTGATTGAATAATGACAAAAAAAAAAAAAATTACAAAAAGTTGTCACTAAATGATATATTGCTCACACATGCCATGGTTATATGTGGAATTACACCCCAAAATACATTTTTATGCTTCTCCTGAGTACGGGGATACCACATGTGTGGGACTTTTTAGGAGCCTAGCCGCATACGGGACCCCGAAAACCAAGCACCGCCTTCAGGATTTCTAGGCACAAATTTTTGATTTCACTCCTCACTGCCTATCACAGTTTCGAAGGCCATAAAATGCCAAAATCGCACAAAACCCCCCCCAAATGACCCCATTTTGGAATATAGACACCCCAAGCTATTTGCTGAGAGGAATGGCGAGTATTTTACAGCTCTCATTTGTTTTTGAAAATGAAGAAAGAAAATATATATAAATATATATTTTTTTTTTCAATTTTCAAAACTTTGTGACAAAAAGCGAGATCTGCAAAATACTCACAATACCTCTCAGCAAATAGCTTGGGGTGTCTACTTTCCAAAATGGGGTCATTTGGGGGGGTTTTGTGCTATCTGGGCATTCCATGGCCTCCGAAACTGTGATAGGCAGTGAGAAGTGAAATCAAAAATTGACACCCTTAGCAACAGAATGTATTTTGGGGTGTAATTCCACATATGCCCATGGCATGTTTGAGCAATATATCATTTAGTGACAACTTTGTGCAAAAAAAAATAAAAAATTGTTGTTTTTCCGCAACTTGTGTCAACATATAAAATATTCCATGGACTCGACATGCCTCTCAGTATATAGCTTGGGGTGTCTACTTTCCAAAATGGGGTCATTTGGGGGGGTTTTGAACTGTTCTGGCATTTTATACACAACATTAGGAAGCTTACATCCACTCTTCTAACCACTTGAAGACAAAGCCCTTTTTGACACTTTTTGTTTACATGAAAACATTTTTTTTTTTGCAAGAAAATTATGTTGAACCCCCAAACATTATATATATATTTTTAAAGCAAAGGCCCTACAGATTAAAATGGTGGGTGTTGCATTTTTTTTTCTACACAGTATTTGCGCAGCGATTTTTCAAACGCATTTTTTGGGTTAAAAAATACACTTTTTTTAATTTTAATGCACTAAAACACACTATATTGCCCAAATGTTTGATGAAATAAAAAAGATGATCTTAGGCCGAGTACATAGATACCAAACACGACATGCTTTAAAATTTCGCACAAACGCGCATTGGCGACAAACTACATACATTTTTAAAAGCCTTTAAAAGCCTTTACAGGTTACCCCAGTAGATTTACAGAGGAGGTCTACTGCTAAAATGATTGCCCTCGATCTGACCTTCGCGGTGATACCTCACATGCATGGTGCAATTGCTGTTTACATATGACGCCAGACCGACGCTTGCGTTCGCCATTGGGCAAGAGCAGGGCAGGACAGGGGTGCTTTTTTTTTTTTTTTTTTTTTTTTTATTATTAATTTTGCTTTTTTATTTTATTTTTAAATTGTTCCTTCCAAGTATTTTTTTTTTTATCATTTTTATTGTTATCTCAGGGAATGTAAATATCCCCTATGATAGCAATAGGTAGTGACAGGTACTCTTTGTTTGAAAAAACTGGGGTCTTCTAGACCTTAGATTTTTCCTCTGCCCTCAAAGCATCTGACCACACCAAGATCGGTGTGATAAAATGCTTTCCCAATTTCCCAATGGCGCTTTTTATATCCGGGGGGGGCATTCCCTCCCACTGCTTGTAAAAGCAGTCCAGAGGCTAATTAGCCGCTAGGATTGCTTTTACATGAAAGCCGGCCGCAGGCTGAAAAGAATGATACCAAGATGATACCTAAACCCGCAGGCATCATTCTGGTATAAACATTCAAAGTCCAGCAACATACCAGTACGTTGCTGATCCTTGTTGGACATGTATTGTAATCTTTTTATTTCATGCAGCCAGTTGGCTGAACGAAAAAAGAGATTGATCGGTGGGTATGCCCACCATTAGAATACCGCCCTTCATCCACCCACTTCCAATGATGGGCATACACGCACCATTTATATATGCCGAAGCATGGGGGCATACTCCCGCAGAAAAGTTATGCCGCACACACATGGTCGGACTTTTCCACGGGCAAGCCTCCGTCGGAATTTCGACCGTATGTACGCGGCATTAGGAGCAAAATCGCTCCTCCGCCCCTGCTGCCCCAATGCTTCGGCATATTTGCTTTTTTTTTTTTAACTGTGGTGGTGAAATCACCTCCTACAGCACTGGAGTCGCAGGGATCAGGCCTGTCTCTGCGAACGCTGCAGTTATGTGTGTTGTGTTTTGTAAGTGACAGTGATCGATCGATACTGCACTTGGGTGGCCTGGGCTGGACGGAGGGGCAAAACGCAGGTGCCAGCAGGTATCTGGGCTGATCCCGCTAACACTGCGTTTTTGGGAACCCTAAACTGCTGGGGACGCTAGTATAGATCTGATCAGATCAGATATTGATCTGTTCAGATACTATATCACTAAGGGGGGTGTATGCTTCACGTGTGGGTGTTAGCGTTACTGGCACTAACCTGACGCTGCCTGGGGTGTGACTCAGACCCTCTCTGACGCTAAAACCTAATTGATATCACCCGCCGGGCGATCAGGGGGTTAAACCTTTATTGGGTTATATACACGGCGGGTGCCCTGACACTATAAAAAGCAAACTAACTAACCAGCGTCACCCGTAACACTTATATGGTGATCACTGGTGAAAGGGTTACCTGGGGGGCGATCAAGGGGGTTAAAACCTTTATTAGATAATATATGGGGGTACCTGACGCTATAAAAACCTGCGGCGAACCTAAAAAAAATTACCAGCTACCGATCTGCATCACCGACACTAAGACAGCGTTTAGAAAAACGATTGCTTAGCGACAGTGGTGATGGGGGTGAAAGGGTTACCTGGGGGGGCGATCAAGGGGGTTAAACCTTTATTAGATAATATATTGGGGTACCTGACGCTATAAAAACCTGCGGCGAACCTAAAAAAAATTACTGGCTACGATCTGCATCACCGACACTAAGACAGCGTTTAGAAAAACAATTGCTTAGCGACAGTGGTGATAGGGGGTGAAAGGGTTACCTGGGGGGCGATCAAGGGGGTTAAACCTTTATTAGATAATATATTGGGGTACCTGACGCTATAAAAACCTGCGGCGAACCTAAAAAAAATTACCGGCTACCGATCTGCATCACAGACACTAAGACAGCGTTTAGAAAAACGATCGCTTAGTGATAGTGGTGATAGGGGGTGAAAGGGTTACCTGGGGGGCGATCAAGGGGGTTAAACCTTTATTAGATAATATATTGGGGTACCCGACGCTATAAAAACCTGCGGCAAACCTAAAAAAAATTACTGGCTGCCGATCGGCATCACTGACGCTAAGACAGCGGTCAGAAAAATGATCGCTAAGCGACAGTGGTGATAGGGGGTGAAAGGGTTATCTGGGGGGTGATCAGGGGGTTAAACCTTTATTAGGGGGGTTAGGGGGCTACACTGGACCTAAGACTAAACTTTGGTGACACTTTTACAGTCACAAATGTCACTGATTGCAGTGATCACTAAATAAATGGTCACTGCAATCAGTGACACTGTGACTGGGGGCTGGGGGGGGGGTGATCTGGGGTGTCTGGGGGGGCCTGGGGGGGCGATTTATGTCCATATGTGTCCTGGTGTCAGTGTAGTGTTGTGTGCACTGACCTGATATCTTCTCTTGTACGGCGCTCGGTATATGTGAGCGCCGCACCAGAGATGACATCACTTCCTCCTGCTTCCTCTGTCTGACACAGACAGAGGGGGCATTTCTATTCGCCGGGAGCGATCGCGAGGGGGTGGCCAGAAACGAATGGCTGCCCCCTCATCCCGGAACGCTCCCGGACACTTAGCCACCGCTCACTGTATAGAAGGGGGGTCCGATTGGACCCCCCAACTGTACAAAGGCAATCACGTACACTCTACGTGATTGTGCCTGTCGGTGCCATTCTGCCGACGTATATATACAGTGAGAGATCGTTAAGTGGTTAAGGTGCAGACTTTGAGGCTGTCTTGCTTATCCTTTCTTTACTAGAATGTCCATATTATGTTTAGGGACACTTGATATAGCATGTGCTTGTTTTGGGACACTGGGATTTATTTACTAAAGCTGGAGAGTGCAAATTCAGGCTCACTTCTACATTAAAACCAATCGCTTCCAGTTTTTTTAGCCAAAGCTTAATTGAACAAGCTGAAGTTAGTAGCTACCATGCACAGTTTCACCAGATTCTGAGTGCACTAGTTTTAGTAAATCTACTCCAGTGTGTCCCTAAGTAATGAAACAATTATGTCAGAGCTTACACCTTTAGAAATCAATTACCAATGGCAGACCTCATATTTCTATCCTTATAGCTCCCAAGTAGGGATGAGCTTCGTGTTCGAGTCGAACATACGTTCGACTCGAACATCGGCTGTTCGATCGTTCGACGAAGATCGAACGATTTGGGCCGTTCGTGCCAAATTCGAGTGACGCGAACGGCCCACAATGCACTACGCCATCGCAGTGTCATCCAGGCGCTGTGATTGGCTAAGCATGCACTGTGACCCCGCATGCTTGGCCAATCACAGCGCCGGCAGCGAGGAGAGCAATGATTGGCCACCGGCAGGATGCCTGTGGCCAATTATTGCTGAGGGGGTTTAGTACACACCCCACACTATAAAAGGCCGCCACCAGCGTGGCGGCCTTGTGTAGTGTGTTCCGGAGCAGGGAAAGAGAAGCATAGGCATGGACAGTGTCATTATTTTTCCTTTACTAATCCTGGATTCCTTGTGTTTAGGGACAAATAAGGATAGGTAGGGAGAGTGTCAGTGACAGTGTGCTATTCTGTGCTAATCCTTGTTTGTAAGGACAGAGAGGTACAGTAAGGGAAAGTGTCAGTGTGCTATTCTGTTCTAAACCAATCTTGCTGAACCATATTTTCAATCCTTGAGTTTAGGGACAGAGAGGTACAGTGAGGGAAAGTGTCAGTGTGCTATTTTGTGCTAAATCTTGTTTGTAGGGAGGGACAGAGTAGGACAGTGAGGGAAAGTGTCAGTGTGCTATTCTGTTCTAAACCAATTTTGCTGTTCCATATTTTCAATCCTTGAGTTTAGGGACAGAGAAGGACACTCGTGGCAATTATCAGTGTGCTATTCTGTGCTAAATCTTGTTTGTAGGGAGGGACAGATTAGGACAGTGAGGGAAAGTGTCAGTGTGCTATTCTGTTCTAAACCAATTTTGCTGTTCCATATTTTCAATCCTTGAGTTTAGGGACAGAGAAGGACACTCGTGGCAATTATCAGTGTGCTATTCTGTGCTAAATCTTGTTTGTAGGGAGGGACAGAGTAGGACAGTGAGGGAAAGTGTCAGTGTGCTATTCTGTTCTAAACAAATTTTGCTGTTCCATATTTTCAATCCTTGAGTTTAGGGACAGAGAAGGACACTCGTGGCAATTATCAGTGTGCTATTCTGTGCTAAATCTTGTTTGTAGGGAGGGACAGAGTAGGACAGTGAGGGAAAGTGTCAGTGTGCTATTCTGTTCTAAACCAATTTTGCTGTTCCATATTTTCAATCCTTGAGTTTAGGGACAGAGAAGGACACTCGTGGCAATTATCAGTGTGCTATTCTGTGCTAAATCTTGTTTGTAGGGAGGGACAGAGTAGGACAGTGAGGGAAAGTGTCAGTGTGCTATTCTGTTCTAAACCAATTTTGCTGTTCCATATTTTTCAATCCTTGAGTTTAGGGACAGAGAAGGACACTTGTGGCAATTATCAGTGTGCTATTCTGTGCTAAATCTTGTTTGTAGGGAGGGACAGAGTAGGACAGTGAGGGAAAGTGTCAGTGTGCTATTCTGTTCTAAACCAATTTTGCTGTTCCATATTTTCAATCCTTGAGTTTAGGGACAGAGAAGGACACTCGTGACAATTATCAGTGTGCTATTCTGTGCTAAATCTTGTTTGTAGGGAGGGACAGAGTAGGACAGTGAGGGAAAGTGTCAGTGTGCTATTCTGTTCTAAACCAATTTTGCTGTTCCATATTTTCAATCCTTGAGTTTAGGGACAGAGAAGGACACTCGTGGCAATTATCAGTGTGCTATTCTGTGCTAAATCTTCTTTGTAGGGAGGGACAGAGTAGGACAGTGAGGGAAAGTGTCAGTGTGCTATTCTGTTCTAAACCAATTTTGCTGTTCCATATTTTCAATCCTTGAGTTTAGGGACAGAGAAGGACACTCGTGGCAATTATCAGTGTACTATTCTGTGCTAAATCTTCTTTGTAGGGAGGGACAGAGTAGGACAGTGAGGGAAAGTGTCAGTGTGCTATTCTGTTCTAAACCAATTTTGCTGTTCCATATTTTCAATCCTTGAGTTTAGGGACAGAGAAGGACACTTGTGGCAATTATCAGTGTGCTATTCTGTGCTAAATCTTCTTTGTAGGGAGAGACAGAGTAGGACAGTGAGGGAAAGTGTCAGTGTGCTATTCTGTTCTAAACCAATTTTGCTGTTCCATATTTTCAATCCTTGAGTTTAGGGACAGAGAAGGACACTCGTGGCAATTATCAGTGTGCTATTCTGTGCTAAATCTTGTTTGTAGGGAGGGACAGAGTAGGACAGTGAGGGAAAGTGTCAGTGTGCTATTCTGTTCTAAACCAATTTTGCTGTTCCATATTTTCAATCCTTGAGTTTAGGGACAGAGAAGGACACTCGTGGCAATTATCAGTGTGCTATTCTGTGCAAAATCTTGTTTGTAGGGAGGGACAGAGTAGGACAGTGAGGGAAAGTGTCAGTGTGCTATTCTGTTCTAAACCAATTTTGCTGTTCCATAATTTCAATCCTTGAGTTTAGGGACAGAGAAGGACACTCGTGGCAATTATCAGTGTGCTATTCTGTGCTAAATCTTGTTTGTAGGGAGGGACAGAGTAGGACAGTGAGGGAAAGTGTCAGTGTGCTATTCTGTTCTAAACCAATTTTGCTGTTCCATATTTTCAATCCTTGAGTTTAGGGACAGAGAAGGACACTCGTGGCAATTATCAGTGTGCTATTCTGTGCTAAATCTTGTTTGTAGGGAGGGACAGAGTAGGACAGTGAGGGAAAGTGTCAGTGTGCTATTCTGTTCTAAACCAATTTTGCTGTTCCATATTTTCAATCCTTGAGTTTAGGGACAGAGAAGGACACTCGTGGCAATTATCAGTGTGCTATTCTGTGCTAAATCTTGTTTGTAGGGAGGGACAGAGTAGGACAGTGAGGGAAAGTGTCAGTGTGCTATTCTGTTCTAAACCAATTTTGCTGTTCCATATTTTCAATCCTTGAGTTTAGGGACAGAGAAGGACACTCGTGGCAATTATCAGTGTGCTATTCTGTGCTAAATCTTGTTTGTAGGGAGGGACAGAGTAGGACAGTGAGGGAAAGTGTCAGTGTGCTATTCTGTTCTAAACCAATTTTGCTGTTCCATATTTTCAATCCTTGAGTTTAGGGACAGAGAAGGACACTCGTGGCAATTATCAGTGTGCTATTCTGTGCTAAATCTTCTTTGTAGGGAGGGACAGAGTAGGACAGTGAGGGAAAGTGTCAGTGTGCTATTCTGTTCTAAACCAATTTTGCTGTTCCATATTTTCAATCCTTGAGTTAAGGGACAGAGAAGGACACTCGTGGCAATTATCAGTGTGCTATTCTGTGCTAAATCTTGTTTGTAGGGAGGGACAGAGTAGGACAGTGAGGGAAAGTGTCAGTGTGCTATTCTGTTCTAAACCAATTTTGCTGTTCCATATTTTCAATCCTTGAGTTTAGGGACAGAGAAGGACACTCGTGGAAATTATCAGTGTGCTATTCTGTGCTAAATCTTGTTTGTAGGGAGGGACAGAGTAGGACAGTGAGGGAAAGTGTCAGTGTGCTATTCTGTTCTAAACCAATTTTGCTGTTCCATATTTTCAATCCTTGAGTTTAGGGACAGAGAAGGACACTCGTGGCAATTATCAGTGTGCTATTCTGTGCTAAATCTTGTTTGTAGGGAGGGACAGAGTAGGACAGTGAGGGAAAGTGTCAGTGTGCTATTCTGTTCTAAACCAATTTTGCTGTTCCATATTTTCAATCCTTGAGTTTAGGGACAGAGAAGGACACTCGTGGCAATTATCAGTGTGCTATTCTGTGCTAAATCTTGTTTGTAGGGAGGGACAGAGTAGGACAGTGAGGGAAAGTGTCAGTGTGCTATTCTGTTCTAAACCAATTTTGCTGTTCCATATTTTCAATCCTTGCGTTTAGGGACAGAGAAGGACACTCGTGGCAATTATCAGTGTGCTATTCTGTGCTAAATCTTGTTTGTAGGGAGGGACAGAGTAGGACAGTGAGGGAAAGTGTCAGTGTGCTATTCTGTTCTAAACCAATTTTGCTGTTCCATATTTTCAATCCTTGAGTTTAGGGACAGAGAAGGACACTCGTGGCAATTGTCAGTGTGCTATTCTGTGCTAAATCTTGTTTGTAGGGAGGGACAGAGTAGGACAGTGAGGGAAAGTGTCAGTGTGCTATTCTGTTCTAAACCAATTTTGCTGTTCCATATTTTCAATCCTTGAGTTTAGGGACAGAGAAGGACACTCGTGGCAATTATCAGTGTGCTATTCTGTGCTAAATCTTGTTTGTAGGGAGGGACAGAGTAGGACAGTGAGGGAAAGTGTCAGTGTGCTATTCTGTTCTAAACCAATTTTGCTGTTCCATATTTTCAATCCTTGAGTTTAGGGACAGAGAAGGACACTCGTGGCAATTATCAGTGTGCTATTCTGTGCTAAATCGTCTTTGTAGGGAGGGACAGAGTAGGACAGTGAGGGAAAGTGTCAGTGTGCTATTCTGTTCTAAACCAATTTTGCTGTTCCATATTTTCAATCCTTGAGTTTAGGGACAGAGAAGGACACTCGTGGCAATTATCAGTGTGCTATTCTGTGCTAAATCTTGTTTGTAGGGAGGGACAGAGTAGGACAGTGAGGGAAAGTGTCAGTGTGCTATTCTGTTCTAAACCAATTTTGCTGTTCCATATTTTCAATCCTTGAGTTTAGGGACAGAGAAGGACACTCGTGGCAATTATCAGTGTGCTATTCTGTGCTAAATCTTGTTTGTAGGGAGGGACAGAGTAGGACAGTGAGGGAAAGTGTCAGTGTGCTATTCTGTTCTAAACCAATTTTGCTGTTCCATATTTTCAATCCTTGAGTTTAGGGACAGAGAAGGACACTCGTGGCAATTATCAGTGTGCTATTCTGTGCAAAATCTTGTTTGTAGGGAGGGACAGAGTAGGACAGTGAGGGAAAGTGTCAGTGTGCTATTCTGTTCTAAACCAATTTTGCTGTTCCATAATTTCAATCCTTGAGTTTAGGGACAGAGAAGGACACTCGTGGCAATTATCAGTGTGCTATTCTGTGCTAAATCTTGTTTGTAGGGAGGGACAGAGTAGGACAGTGAGGGAAAGTGTCAGTGTGCTATTCTGTTCTAAACCAATTTTGCTGTTCCATATTTTCAATCCTTGAGTTTAGGGACAGAGAAGGACACTCGTGGCAATTATCAGTGTGCTATTCTGTGCTAAATCTTGTTTGTAGGGAGGGACAGAGTAGGACAGTGAGGGAAAGTGTCAGTGTGCTATTCTGTTCTAAACCAATTTTGCTGTTCCATATTTTCAATCCTTGAGTTTAGGGACAGAGAAGGACACTCGTGGCAATTATCAGTGTGCTATTCTGTGCTAAATCTTGTTTGTAGGGAGGGACAGAGTAGGACAGTGAGGGAAAGTGTCAGTGTGCTATTCTGTTCTAAACCAATTTTGCTGTTCCATATTTTCAATCCTTGAGTTTAGGGACAGAGAAGGACACTCGTGGCAATTATCAGTGTGCTATTCTGTGCTAAATCTTGTTTGTAGGGAGGGACAGAGTAGGACAGTGAGGGAAAGTGTCAGTGTGCTATTCTGTTCTAAACCAATTTTGCTGTTCCATATTTTCAATCCTTGAGTTTAGGGACAGAGAAGGACACTCGTGGCAATTATCAGTGTGCTATTCTGTGCTAAATCTTCTTTGTAGGGAGGGACAGAGTAGGACAGTGAGGGAAAGTGTCAGTGTGCTATTCTGTTCTAAACCAATTTTGCTGTTCCATATTTTCAATCCTTGAGTTAAGGGACAGAGAAGGACACTCGTGGCAATTATCAGTGTGCTATTCTGTGCTAAATCTTGTTTGTAGGGAGGGACAGAGTAGGACAGTGAGGGAAAGTGTCAGTGTGCTATTCTGTTCTAAACCAATTTTGCTGTTCCATATTTTCAATCCTTGAGTTTAGGGACAGAGAAGGACACTCGTGGAAATTATCAGTGTGCTATTCTGTGCTAAATCTTGTTTGTAGGGAGGGACAGAGTAGGACAGTGAGGGAAAGTGTCAGTGTGCTATTCTGTTCTAAACCAATTTTGCTGTTCCATATTTTCAATCCTTGAGTTTAGGGACAGAGAAGGACACTCGTGGCAATTATCAGTGTGCTATTCTGTGCTAAATCTTGTTTGTAGGGAGGGACAGAGTAGGACAGTGAGGGAAAGTGTCAGTGTGCTATTCTGTTCTAAACCAATTTTGCTGTTCCATATTTTCAATCCTTGAGTTTAGGGACAGAGAAGGACACTCGTGGCAATTATCAGTGTGCTATTCTGTGCTAAATCTTGTTTGTAGGGAGGGACAGAGTAGGACAGTGAGGGAAAGTGTCAGTGTGCTATTCTGTTCTAAACCAATTTTGCTGTTCCATATTTTCAATCCTTGCGTTTAGGGACAGAGAAGGACACTCGTGGCAATTATCAGTGTGCTATTCTGTGCTAAATCTTGTTTGTAGGGAGGGACAGAGTAGGACAGTGAGGGAAAGTGTCAGTGTGCTATTCTGTTCTAAACCAATTTTGCTGTTCCATATTTTCAATCCTTGAGTTTAGGGACAGAGAAGGACACTCGTGGCAATTGTCAGTGTGCTATTCTGTGCTAAATCTTGTTTGTAGGGAGGGACAGAGTAGGACAGTGAGGGAAAGTGTCAGTGTGCTATTCTGTTCTAAACCAATTTTGCTGTTCCATATTTTCAATCCTTGAGTTTAGGGACAGAGAAGGACACTCGTGGCAATTATCAGTGTGCTATTCTGTGCTAAATCTTGTTTGTAGGGAGGGACAGAGTAGGACAGTGAGGGAAAGTGTCAGTGTGCTATTCTGTTCTAAACCAATTTTGCTGTTCCATATTTTCAATCCTTGAGTTTAGGGACAGAGAAGGACACTCGTGGCAATTATCAGTGTGCTATTCTGTGCTAAATCGTCTTTGTAGGGAGGGACAGAGTAGGACAGTGAGGGAAAGTGTCAGTGTGCTATTCTGTTCTAAACCAATTTTGCTGTTCCATATTTTCAATCCTTGAGTTTAGGGACAGAGAAGGACACTCGTGGCAATTATCAGTGTGCTATTCTGTGCTAAATCTTGTTTGTAGGGAGGGACAGAGTAGGGCAGTGAGGGAAAGTGTCAGTGTGCTATTCTGTTCTAAACCAATTTTGCTGTTCCATATTTTCAATCCTTGAGTTTAGGGACAGAGAAGGACACTCGTGGCAATTATCAGTGTGCTATTCTGTGCTAAATCTTCTTTGTAGGGAGGGACAGAGTAGGACAGTGAGGGAAAGTGTCAGTGTGCTATTCTGTTCTAAACCAATTTTGCTGTTCCATATTTTCAATCCTTGAGTTTAGGGAGAGAGAAGGACACTCGTGGCAATTATCAGTGTGCTATTCTGTGCTAAATCTTGTTTGTAGGGAGGGACAGAGTAGGACAGTGAGGGAAAGTGTCAGTGTGCTATTCTGTTCTAAACCAATTTTGCTGTTCCATATTTTCAATCCTTGAGTTTAGGGACAGAGAAGGACACTCATGGCAATTATCAGTGTGCTATTCTGTGCTAAATCTTCTTTGTAGGGAGGGACAGAGTAGGACAGTGAGGGAAAGTGTCAGTGTGCTATTCTGTTCTAAACCAATTTTGCTCTTCCATATTTTCAATCCTTGAGTTTAGGGACAGAGAAGGACACTCGTGGCAATTATCAGTGTGCTATTCTGTGCTAAATCTTGTTTGTAGGGAGGGACAGAGAAGGACAGTGAGGGAAAGTGTCCTATTCTGTTCTAAACCAATTTTGCTGAACCATATTTTCAATCCTTGAGTTTAGGGACAGAGAGGTACAGTGAGTGAAACTGACAGTGTGCTATTCTGTTCTAAACCAATTTTGCTGTTCCATATTTCAAATCCTTGAGTTTAGGGACAGAGAAGGATAGGCAGGGGACAGTGTCAGTGTCATTGTTGCTAAGCCTCCTGCACAGTATACACCTGAAGGTAGCCCTTATTGCTCTTTTTCCCATCTCCCTGCAGGCCATCCATTAAAATGTCTGGAAGGCAAACAAGGAGAGGCAGACAGTCAGGAGGCAAAAAAAGAGGGCAAGCAGGCTTTGTGTCTGGGGGCAACAGTGCTGGTCGTGGACGCGGTGCATTGTCATCAGCACATGGCCATGGGACACGCTTGTCCTTCTTTTCGGCAGCTGGACATGTTGAGCCACATCATGCCGAAGACTTGGTAGAGTGGATGACCAAGCCCACCTCATCCTCCTCATCCTCTTTCACCCAGGCTCAGGGTACTGGCAAAGCAGCTGCCAAAGCGTCCTCTTCTCTGGTATCATTATCTTCATTAGTCAATCCTTCCCTAGACCCACCATGTCCTCCTCCTGAGGAGTCCCCCGAACTGTTTGAGCACAGTGTTGGGTACATGCTCCAGGAGGATGCCCAGCGTTTGGAAGGATCTGATGATGATACCCAGCTAGAGGAAGGCAGCAGCGTGAGAGCAGAGAGAGGGGATGCTCAAGAAGGACACCAATCTGGCAGTCATGCTCCAGCAGCTGCAGCATACTGCCAGATTGGCTCCAGTGATGAGGAGGGAGGGGATGATGAGGTCACTGACTCCACGTGGGTGCCTAATAGGAGAGAGGAGGAGGAGGAGGAGGATGAGGAGGAGGCACATCTCCAACGAGGCAGGATGCCCTTGAGTGGCCAGCGTATGGGCAGCACACCGACGGAATCATACCGCAGAGCTCCGCCTGTGCAGGGCGCTGCCTCTGCCCGTCATTCAAAAAGTTCTTTGGTGTGGGCCTTTTTTGAGGCGAGTGCATCAGATCGCACAGCTGCTGTTTGCAACATATGTCTCAAGCGTATATCGCGTGGCCAAAACATCAGCCGCTTGGGCACCACATGCTTGATCAGACATATGTTGACCTGCCATGCAGCTCGTTGGCAAGCCTACCTTGAAGACCCACACCAAAGAACAAAGCTGACCTCTTCTTGCACCGCATCAGCTGGGATCTCCAACCCCACTATACCTTCACTCCTCTCTGAAACCTGCTCTGAGAGGAATGAAGGTGTAGAATTAGGTGTGTCACAGGCAAGTACTTGCGGGCACTCTGCTAGCAGTACACCAACGTCCGATTCTAGCAGGCAAATTTCCCTGCCCCAGCTGCTGGACCGTCGAAAGAAGTTCACTCCCAGCCATCCACATGCCCAGCGGTTGAATGCTAGCTTGGCTAAATTGCTAGCGCTTCAACTGCTGCCTTTTCAGTTGGTAGACTCGGCCCCCTTCCGTGAGTTTGTGCAATGTGCGGTTCCTCAGTGGCAGGTTCCCAAACGCCACTTTTTTGCACGGAAGGCGATTCCGGCTCTCTACAGGCATGTGGAAGGCAATGTCTTGGCCTCCCTGGACAGGGCGGTCAGCGGTAAGGTGCATATTACCGCTGACTCATGGTCCAGCAGGCATGGACAGGGACGTTACCTTTCTTTCACGGCCCATTGGGTCACTCTTTTGGCAGCTGGGAAGGATGCAGGACAAGGTGCAGTAGTGTTGGAGGTTTTTCAACCGCCACGCCTCCAAAATGCTACTACTGGTTGTGACACACCTCTCTCCTCCACCCCCTCCTCTTCTTCTTCCTCCATGGCCTCTTCCTGTGGTTTGTTCTCGGAACCAGCGGTGCTCCGTAGGCGTTCAAGGGGCTACGCAAGTACGCAGGCAAAAAGATGCCATGCCGTGCTTGCGCTGGTGTGTTTGGGTGACAGGAGCCACACTGGGGCAGAGGTCCTGTCTGCTCTGCAGGGGCAGGCCGAGAGGTGGTTGATGCCACGCCAGCTTAAGCCAGGAATGGTGGTTTGCGACAATGGCACCAACCTCCTCTCCGCCCTCCGACAGGGACAACTGACCCATGTGCCCTGTATGGCTCACGTCCTTAACCTGGTGGTGCAGCGGTTCTTGGGCAGGTACCCAGGCTTACAGGATGTCCTGAGGCAGGCCAGGAAAGTCTGTGTGCATTTCCGCAGATCTTATAATGCCAGTGCTCGCCTGGCTGAGCTGCAAAAGGAGTTGAACCTGCCCAAGAACCGCCTTATATGTGACATGCCCACCAGGTGGAACTCAACGTTGGCCATGCTGCAGCGGCTGCACACGCAGCAGAGGTCCATCAATGAGTACCTGTGCGACTACGGCACCAGGACAGGGTCAGGGGAGCTCGGGTTTTTTTCACCACGCCAGTGGGGCATGATCAGGGATGCATGCACTGTCCTGGCACCATTTGAGGAGGCCACGAGGATGGTGAGCAGTGACAGTGCATGCATCAGTGACACTGTACCTCTTGTCCACCTGTTGGAGCACACGCTGCGTGGAATAATGGACAGGGCACTTGAGGCAGAACAGAGGCAGGAAGAGGAGGACTTCCTTGCCTCTCAAGGCCCCCTTTACCCAGACAGTGTTCCTTCTGTCCCACCCATCGCACAGGAAGAGGAGGAGGAGGAGGATTGTGTCAGCATGGAGGTGGAGGCTGGCACTCAGCATCATCAGCAGCAGTCTTTTAGGGATGATTTACAGTCCCAAGAAACCAGTGGACTTGTACGTGGCTGGGAGGAGGTGGCTGCGGATCATGTCGTCCTTAGTGACCCAGAGGACTCCGGACTGAATGCCTCAGCTAACCTACGCTGCATGGCCTCCCTGATCCTGCAAAGTCTGCGGAAGGATCCTCGTATTCTTCGGATCAAGGAGAGGGACCATTACTGGCTGGCCACTCTCCTTGATCCACGGTACAAGGGTAAGGTTGCGGACCTTATCTTACCGTCGCAGAGGGAGCAGAGGATGAGACAACTCCGGGAGGCCTTGCAGAAAGGTCTGTGCAACGCGTTCCCAGCGACTGGGAGGTTACAAACTCCTGGTCCTGGACAACGAGTTGCTGAGGCTTCGGGCAGTCAAAGAAGGAGCGGTGGGGAAGGTGGCCATCTGACCGATGCGTTCAGACAATTCTTTAGTCCGCAGCCCCAAAGTATGATCGGTTCCAGCAACCATCGCCAGCGTCTGATATACATGGTCCAGGAATACCTAGGGGCAAGGTCAGACTTGGACACCTTCCCCACCGAAAATCCTCTGGCTTACTGGGTCTTGAGGATGGATCACTGGCCAGAGCTTGCACAGTATGCAATTGAGCTACTGGCCTGTCCTGCATCCAGCGTTCTTTCAGAACGCACATTCAGTGCTGCTGGAGGATTTGTCACGGATCACAGGGTGCGCCTGTCCACCGACTCGGTTGATCGACTGACTTTCATCAAGATGAACCAGTCTTGGATCACCACCAGCTACCACACACCAGATGCTGATATAACAGACTAATTTATTTAAAAATGTCACATCCCTTCAAGACTGATGCTGATGCTGAGTGCCTGTGCTGTTATGTTGACTGGCTATCCTCCTCCTCCTCCTCAATGATACGATTAATGATGATAGCTTGGAAGATCATTTTGGTTTATGGGTGCCGCCACCAGTGGCTAAGGCCCAATTTTTCAGCCCCTGTTTAACAGGGACGTGTAATTAAAATTTTTGATGCAATACTTTGCAACAGGCCTCATTGCTGTGCTCCAAGTACAGTATCTGTGAGGGGTTGCAGTGTTGTGCCACCAGTGCCTAAGGCCCAATTTTTCAGCCCCTGTTCAACAGGGGCATGCAATTATAATTATTGATCTAATAATTCACAGCAGGGCCCATTGCTGCGCCCACCAAGAGTAACTGTCCGGCCTTACAGTGTTGTGGCACCAGCACCACCATCACCACCACCACCACCAAAGGCCCAATTTTTCAGCCCCTCTTCAACAGGGGCATGCAATTATAATTATTGATCGAATAATTCACAGCAGGACCCATTGCTGCGCCCACCAAGAGTAACTGTCAGGCCTTACAGTGTTGTGGCACCAGCACCACCATCACCACCACCACCACCACCACCACCAATGGCCCAATTTTTCAGCCCCTATTCAACAGGGGCATGCAATTATAATTATTGATCTAATAATTCACAGCAGGGCCCATTGCTGAGCCCACCAAGAGTAACTGTCAGGCCTTACAGTGTTGTGGCACCAGCACCACCATCACCACCACCACCACCACCAAAGGCCCAATTTTTCAGCCCCTGTTCAACAGGGGCATGCAATTATAATTATTGTTCGAATAATTCACAGCAGGGCCTATTGCTGCGCCCACCAAGAGTAACTGTCAGGCCTTACAGTGTTGTGGCACCAGCACCACCATCAAAGGCCCAATTTTTACTACCACTGATCAACAATTATATGTTATTACAATTCCTGATATAATAGTTGACAGCAGGGCGTTCCAGCACCCACCAAGAATAACTGTGAGTGCTTTCAGTGTTGTGCCAACACCAACACCTAAGGGGCCAATTTCTGCAGAGTATATACGGCAGGTCCCTACTTTCAAACATCCAACTTACAAACTACTACTACTTGCAAACGGAAGAAGACAACAGGAAGTGAGAGGAAATCTACCCCTTGGAAGGAAAATTCTCTCCTGTAAGAATTAATATGGGAGAAAGGTGTCTCCTCTCTACTGATGCTTTATCACCAATCCTTGTTTCAATAAAAACACCACATTTCAAAAACAGTTGTCATTGGGACGCAAAGTGAGGTGAAATGTTCTGAACAGGGGCACAGACAGCAAAAAAAATGTGACAGGGGTGATAACCGTTCCCTATGTTTTCCAAAAAGCTAAAAAAAAGGAATTTGGCATGGAGCTACACTTAAACAATGCAGTTGTTCAAAATTACAAACAGATTCTACATAAGAACAAACCTACAGTCCCTGTCTTGTATGCACCGCCTGTATACGGCTGTTCAGAGTATATAGGGCCTTTTTGATTTTGTGTGCGGGGTTCCCCTTAATATCCATACAAGACCCAAAGGGGCTGGTAATGGGCTGGGGTAGGGGGGGGGTTGATGGGGTAGCTATGCCATTTTTCATAAAGATTTTCATCCATATTACCGGGAACAGACATTGCATTAAAGCCGCAAGCAGTTTTAAATGGCTTTTTTTCCTTTAGAAATGTTATTTTGTGCAGGGACAGTTCTAAACACGGGAAACACGTGGCACTTCACAGGCATACTTTAGACACCCCCCAGGTACAATATTTAAAGGAATATTTGACTTTTTTTTTCACTTTATGCATCATTAAAATGACTGCTCCCGGAAAACGTCCGTTTTTAAAACTTCTTTTTGCATTGATACATGTCCCCTGGTGCAGAACCCCGGTTCCCAAACTCTGTTTCGGACAATAACATGGATAATAGTCGTTATAATTAGCACTTTAGAATCCGAACGTACGCATCCATTGTATTTAATAGGGTTCTAATGTTCATGCAAACTTTCGGTCCGTTCGCGGGTTCTGGTGCGAACCGAACCCGGGGGTGTTCGGCTCATCACTACTCCCAAGTGCTTTGCTCAAGGCACTTTTTAATAAGTAAACATCATAGTTTCAGTATGTTCCTAAGTTCAGTGAAATATCTACCTTTCCTGTGCCGGTGACTTTAATTTAGCATGTTAATGCTCAAAGGTGTAAACTGAGCCAGTTGGTAATGGGACTTGCCTATTGCCAAAAATACTTGAAAGAAACAAAGATTGATGGCTCCAAAAAAATTAACAAATGAAGGAATGCAATGCTTTTGTTTATGAACATCCATCATAAACTACAGATAATAACTTATCAAACTATTATCGGTGCCAAATGAACTTTTTATTTTAAGGTAGGAGCACTTTAAATTAATTTATTAAACTGCTAAGTCATCAGTTTTAAAAATTGTTGTATTTGTACCTTTAGATGGAGCTTGGTGTGTGTCATGACCCTGCAGAACAGGAATGTTGGCTGTTGGGAAAGATCATAAAGAACATTGTAAGCATTTATTTATGTTCTTCCTATTTATGATATTGAATCTAAACATAGGGGGTTATTTACGAAAGGCAAATCCACTTTGCACTACAAGTGCAAAGTGCACTTGAAAATGCACTGAAAGTGGACTTGGAAGTGCAGTCGCTGTAGATCAGGGATGAGCCGAACACCCCCCTGTTCGGTTCGCACCAGAACCTGCGAACAGACAAAATGTTCGTGTAAACTTTAGAACCCTATTAAATACAATGGACTCGAACGTTCGAAATCTAAAGTGTTAATTATAAAGGCTGATATGCAAGTTATTGTCCTAAAAAGTGTTTGGGGACCCGGGTCCTGCCCCAGGGGACATGTATCAATGCAAAAAGAAGTTTTAAAAACGGCCGTTTTTTCGGGAGCAGTGATTTTAATAATGCTTAAAATTAAAAAATAAAAGTGAAATATTCCTTCAAATTTCGTACCTGGGGGGTGTGTATGATATGCATGTGAAGTGGCGCATGTTTCCCGTGCTTAGAACTGTCCCTGCAAAAAATGTCATTTTTGAAAGAAAAAAAGTCTTTTAAAACTGACTCGCGGCTATTAATGAATTGTCGGCTCCCGGCAATACATACAAAAGTCATTGATAAAAAAAAAAAAAAAAAGCGTGGGGGTTCCCCAGAATTCAATTACCAGGCCCTTCAGGTCTGGAATGGATATTAAGGGGAACCCCGCCGCAAATTTAAAAAAAAATTGACGTGGGGTTCCCCCAAATATCCATTCCAGGCCCTTCAGATCTGGCATGGATTTTAAGGGGAACTCCACCCCAAATTTTTAAAAAATGGCGTGGAGTCCCCCTAAAAATCCATACCAGACCCCTTATCCGAGCACGCAACCTGGCCGGCCGCAGGGGAAAAGGGGGGACGAGAGAGCGGCCCCCCTCCCTCCTGAACCGTACCAAGCCACATGCCCTCAATATGGGGAGGATGTCCCCATGTTGATGGGGACAAGGGCCTCATCCCCACAACCCTTGCCCGGTGGTTGTGGGGGTCTGCGGGCGGGGGGCTTATCGGAATCTGGAAGACCCCTTTAACAAAGGGGACCCCCAGATCCCGGCCCCCCCTATGTGAATTGGTAAGGGGTACATTGTACCCCTACCATTTCACGAAGAAAGCGTAAAAAAATGTTTAAAAAAAAACACACAAACACCTTGAAAAAGTCCTTTATTTAAAAAAAAACAAAAAAACATTCCAGCGGTGAAATCCAGTGTCCCGCGGCGATCCCGATGTCCAGCGCTGTCCTTTATTGGTTGTGCCTGAGCGGACCTGATGGGGAACTCCCTCTCAGTATTTTAAATGTATAGACCCTCCCCTTCTAAAGTTCCCCATCAGGTCCGCTCAGCGGACCAGATGCGGAACATGAGAAGGGGCGGGTCTATACATGTATTGCCAAAGTGAGAGCAGTTCCCCATCAGGTCCGCCCCCTCGGTATGTCGGACCCGCCTACGTCATTGGCTTGAGCGGGGAACTTCCTTCACTATGTAAATTTAAATTACACAGTGAAGGAAGTTCCCCGCTCAAGCCAATGACGTAGGCGGGTCCGACATACCGAGGGAGCGGACCTGATGGGTAACTTTAGAAGGGGCGGGTCTATATATTTAAAATACTGAGAGGGAGTTCCCCATCAGGTCCGCTCAGGCACAACCAATGAAGGACAGCGCTGGACATCGGGATTGCCGCGGGACACTGGATTTCAGCGCTGGAATGTTTTTGTTTTTTTTATTATTTTAAATAAAGGACTTTTTCAAGGTGTTTGTGTGGTTTTTTTAAACATTTTTTTATGCTTTCTTCGTGAAATGGTAGGGGTACAATGTACCCCTTACCAATTCACATGGGGGGGGCCGGGATCTGGGGGTCCCCTTTGTTAAAGGGGTCTTCCAGATTCCGATAAGCCCCCCGCCCGCAGACCCCCACAACCACCGGGGCAAGGGTTGTGGGGATGAGGCCCTTGTCCCCATCAACATGGGGACATCCTCCCCATGTTGAGGGCATGTGGCTTGGTACGGTTCAGGAGGGAGGGGGGGCCGCTCTCTCGTCCCCCCCTTTTCCCCTGCGGCCGGCCAGGTTGCGTGCTCGGATAAGGGGTCTGGTATGGATTTTTAGGGGGACTCCACACCATTTTTTTAAAATTTGGGGTGGAGTTCCCCTTAAAATCCATGCCAGATCTGAAGGGCCTGGAATGGATATTTGGGGGAACCCCACATCAAATTTTTTTTTAATTTGCGGCGGGGTTCCCCTTAATATCCATTCCAGACCTGAAGAGCCTGGTAATTGAATTCTGGGGAACCCCTACGCTTTTTTTTTTTTTTTTATCAATGACTTTTGTATGTATTGCCGTGAGCCGACAATTCATTAATAGCCGCGAGTCAGTTTTAAAAGACTTTTTTTCTTTCAAAAATGACATTTTTTGCAGGGACAGTTCTAAGCACGGGAAACATGCGCCACTTCACATGCATATCATACACACCCCCCAGGTACGAAATTTAAAGGAATATTTCACTTTTATTTTTTCATTTTAAGCATTATTAAAATCACTGCTCCCGAAAAAACGGCCGTTTTTAAAACTTCTTTTTGCATTGATACATGTCCCCTGGGGCAGGACCCGGGTCCCCAAACACTTTTTAGGACAATAACTTGCATATAAGCCTTTATAATTAGCACTTTAGATTTCTCCCATAGATTTTTCGAATTTGCCGCGAACACCCCAATTTGTTCGCTGTTCGGCGAACGGGCGAACAGGCAATGTTCGAGTCGAACATGAGTTCGACTCGAACTCGAAGCTCATCCCTACTGTAGATCCGAGTGGGACATGCAAGGAAAATAAAATACAGCATTTTAGCTTGCACATGATTGGATGATAAAATCAGCAGAGCTTCCCCTCATATCGGATCTACCCCTCAGATTTACAGCGACTGCACTTCCAAGTGCACTTTCAGTGCAATTTCAAGTGCACTTTGCACTTGTAGTTTGCACTTGTAGTGCAAAGTGGATTTTCCTTTCGTAAATAACCCCCATAGTCTAGTCCAGGGGTCTCAAACTGGCGGCCCTCCAGCTGTTGTAAAACTACAAGTCCCATGAGGCATTGCAAGGCTGACAGTTACAAGCATGACTCCCACAGGCAGAGGCATGATGGGACTTGTAGTTTCACAACAGCTGGAGGGCCGCCAGTTTGAGACCCCTGGTCTAGTCCCTTCTAGGACAATGCATTATTACATTACAAGCTAGTAGATGTAGATTTATGAAAAAAAATCCTCAAAAATTTAGCAATATTTTTCAGATTTCAACATGATATCACTGTTTTACTCTACAAAACACTCAGCAAGCATAGCACAGGGAGGACCCCACCTCCAATGGTAAGGGGTTGAGGCAGAGAGGAGTCATTGGCACAGTTGTGTCTAGATCCATGTAGATAGAGGCACAGGTTCTGATGTACTTTTAAATAGAAATCATATAACATCTAACATAAATCTAACATTTAACCCTGCACCAATAAAAAAAAAATTATAATAATATATGATCTATGTATCACAGAATGCTGAAATGTATGCCTTGCATGAAATCAAATTCAAATGTTACCAAGCAACCTAACCAGGCAAATTACCACAATGTCATCAACATGCCCTCAAATGGCTCACTCACTTTAATCCATTTACAGTAAATGTTTCCACTGAAGTTACAATATCATAAAGGGTCCTTTAGGCCACTGGAATCTACCATCAAATATGTACAGTCATTCTTTATAAAATAAGTAGTACTTGCAGTTTCTAAAATAAAACCAATACATCTCCAGTAGTGTGTGTATGTATATATATATATATATATATATATATATATATATATATATATATATATACATATATTGCATTTGTAGCAACACAGGCTGATTTACTTACAATCATGGTCTTTAGATTGACCGCTGTGTTTTCCACTGCCTTTTGTTCCAGACATTTTTTTTTTTGTCAGTCAATAGGTTGAGCTAGAGGGAACGCTGGATGCTGGTTCTTAACTGTCCACCACATTTGGAGCTGTGTCTTTTTATACTGCTTTTGAAACCATTATACAGTGAGTAAGCACTATGCTTTATCTGCAGGTTCTTCCATTCACCAATGGCATTTCTGCATGATACATTGTTTGTTTAGCTGTAAATGAGGCAGTCCTTTAATTCAAACTATTATGTATAATTCAAACGTTTATATATGTTTCATCTTTGCGTGCTATTACTGAACTGAAAATACAATTTCTGTAGTTCAATTAATGCTTATAATGATAATAGCAGGTGATTTTGTATAAATAACCAATGTTCTAGTTCAACCAATTATCTACACAAAGTAATTTATGTCAATTCAAAGTCTTTGTAAAGGCGTGTGAAAAGAAAACTGTTTTATGCCTTTGTTTTTTGTTTTTTTACTATTTGTTGAAGCTATTCAAATTATTATAGTGTAGCCAATGGAGGGGTTTGATCAAATGTTTGCACAGAATAGCTATAGGGATTTGTGAAGCATGTACTTCCTTTCTGAAGCATGTTTGTTCGTATTAAAAAAAGTATTGGTGATAGAATACATTTTTTTCCCACACCCACCATCTCGGCGCTTTGTCCACCTTGCGTAGCCATAAGTGGAGGATAGTACTGGTATTCTGCAACATATAAGGAATGTGAACTTAAACTTGTTTGGGAGATGGCTGATGTCAGGCAGAAGTAGGCAACAGCTCTCCATCAAGGTAAAGACATGGCAGGGCATCTGCATGATAGCTGCAGAGTGGAAGATAAGAAATCAGCGATCTGATGCTGCAAAGGATATAAAGGAAGGAATGCAGAAGAAAGAAAAAGGGAGAGGTTGTAGGAAACTGTAATTAAGGTAGAGAGCAAACGTAAGATTTTTTGTTGAGAAAATATTCAGTTCACTATGGCAGGATTCACACTTATGCACTTACATTTCAGAGCATTTTTCAGGTGCGTTTTTATGCTCTTCTTGATCCACTGACATACATTGCCATTCCTATTCAAAGCATTTAATATTCATATAGATGAATGAAAAATTAACATTATCTCCGCAAAGGTTCCCTCCTCCCTTTTTTCTTCTCTCACAAACCTCTTTCTTCCCACTCTCTCTTTACCCCTAATTCTTCCTCTTCCCGCAACTTTCTCTCCTTCTACCCTATGATCAACCTTAGGTTGAACCTGCCCACTACTCGTTCTGGAGTTTGCTAACAATCCGGAACGGCTCATCAGTCAAAAAGGAGACTCTTTTTGTACCCTCT
Source organism: Rana muscosa (assembly GCA_029206835.1). Lineage (NCBI taxonomy): Eukaryota > Metazoa > Chordata > Amphibia > Anura > Ranidae > Rana > Rana muscosa. The sequence continues at coordinate 76,010,070 of CM055123.1, forward strand.
ACTATGATCTCCACTTGATCACCATATGTTTCTATTGTTAATTCCATGTTTATCTACTTAACATGACTCCCAGTGTGTTATATATCACGGTCAGGGGAGAGGCCAAGCCCTCTCCCTGCAGTTCCTGGTCGTACCCCCGGTTTCCCCAAGCACAACAGGCTCCCATTTGGGGTGCGAAGGTTACCTTAAGCAGAGTAATTTAGAATTGTTTTACCTATCAAACCCTGTTCATTCTTTTGTTTTGTTTCCTCTATGTTTATGATGGAGATTTCCCTTATATTGCACCAGCTCCTCATATGTTCTTTATCCTTTTTTCTGTACAACTGTTATATTTTTTGAATAAACATTTTAAAACGTAAAAAAAAAAAAAAAAATTAACATTATTTTTGGCCAATGCATGCTAACACATTGCTTATGTGTGAACCAGCACCATTAAAAACAATGGCAAACCTCTGCACATGCATTAATGCATATGTGTAAAAGAGCCCTTTGCTGGATACAATATTTTATTCCATTACCATTTTATCTCATGATAATTTTCTCACTTATGTATTCTTATAAATAATTTTACGTAAAACTGTTGTTTTAATGCTGAAAGCTATTTTTTTATTTTTTATAAATCTTTTTATTTTATCTTATGTAGGGTTATGTTATCACCACTAATTTCTCCTTTTGAAGACACATTTGAAAAAAAAAAAAAAAACTCCACTATATGTTTGCTATATTTTCACATTCGCATAGCCTATCTAAAAAAAAAAATTGATTGAAGCAGCTTTTTCATCCCTTCCCCCTGCAAAAACACCAGGTCCAGATGGTCTGCCGGGAGATTGGTATAAGATGAATGCAAAAAAGTTGGACCCCAGATTGCAAGCTCTTTACGCACAATGTTTGGAAAATAGTTCTCTCCCCCACACGATATACCAGGTCCACATAGTTCTCATTCCCAAACCTGGTAAAGACCGCGAATTATGTGCCTTCTATAGGCCTATTGCACTTTAAATTCTGATTTAAAAATTTGGGCCAAGATACTCGCTACAAGATTGGTTCAGGTACTGCCCTCCCTTATCAATATAAACCAAACTGGGTTTATGCCGGGGAAGTCTACAGATATAAATTTGAGACGAGTGTTAACACACCTGCAACTCCCCCTCCCTTTTCTTCTCAGACTCGGGTGTTGACGGCCTTAGACATAGAGAAGGCCTTTGACACTGAAATTTGGGATTACATACTTACTGTAATGCAAGCTTTCGGATTTGGTCCCATCTTCTGCAAATGAATCGCCATTTTGTATAAGTCCCCAACAGCACAAATCAAATTGGAAGGCATGCTCTCTGAGATGTTCCAGATACAACTGGGAACCAGACAGGGGTGTCCACTCTCTCATTTTTTTCTTTTGCCCTGGTGATGGAGCCCCTTGCCACTGTCATCCGTCAATCCACTAGTGTGCTAGGCATATGAGTGGGCACTATAAATGAAAAGCTAGCTCTGTATGCCGATGATTTAGTACTTTTTTTAATGATCCAGGACCCTCTCTTCGAGAGGCCCTTAACATTTTTTCCAGATTCACAGTCCTATATGGACTGAAAGTTAATTCGGGAAAAGTCCGAACTTTTGCCTATTGACCCGCAGGCTAGTCAGGCGGCAGACCCCTCACTTACCTTGTCCTGGGCCTCGTCGATCCGTAATCTGGGGATTACCCTTACCCCCAATGTGACGAAATTTAGTAAATTGAATCTTACTCCCTCCTCTCAACACTTAAATCCAAACTTTGTGTTTGGGACAATATGCCTCTATCTCTTATAGGCAGAATAAACCTATTTAAAATAAAATGCCTATGACATATGACACAGCCCGGTCAGGAAACCCAAAACATTTTTTACACAATTGGATCCTATTATTTCTCCATTCTTATGGGAATCTAAAACTCCCAGGTTTAGTAAATCAACCATTCAGAGGCCCTGGACAGAGAGGGGATTAGCTTGCCCAGACCTTCAAAAATATTTTTTTGCAGCCCTGTTTACACATGCTCATAATTGGGTGATCTCTGATGATACAAACGCCTCTGTGGTACTAGAAGCTGCCTTTTTGGGCTCCTTTGAGTCATTGAGAAATGCACTAAATAGAGGCTTCCAAGCACCTTTTGCTCTCACGCACTCAATGAAAACAGTAATACGTGTGTGGCAAATACAAGTGTGTAGACATAAAGAAGAACCGAATCGATGGTCTCCGGCTACCCCCTTGTGGTTCAACCTGCTCCTTGTGGAATTCCATTATATCCCTGAACAGAGAATTTGGGTAACAAGGGGCATCAAGTAAATTGAACATATATGTGAGGACAGGGGCTATTCTTCCCATGAATGCTCTCAAACAGAAATTTGAGTTGTCCAATCATGATTTCTTTTGATATCTCCAGCTCAGACATGCATTTTCTTCCCAATTTGGGTCTCAGTCAATATTACTTCTCCATTCCAATCTGTAATTCCTATTGTGAGATAACGAACTGGTAAGGCACTACTGCCATCAGTGCATTTTGGTCTTCAAACTCTACAGGCCAAGTGGCAGGTAGACTTCCCTGAATTAGATACGGAAGATTGGAAAGACATGTGGGAATACCCCTTTGTTCAATTAGTAGCAGTGAAGTACTGCTTAATTTAGGCTTCTACATCGGGTGCATTTAACTCTGCAACGGCTGAATAAAATGTATCCTGGGGCCTACCCTAGCTGTTGGAAGTGTGGTAATCTAGAAGTAGGCTTCTGTCATATGTTATGGTCCTGTCCCAAACTGACTCTTTCTGGGAGAAGGTAGTGCAGTTTATAACCTCGCTATTAACAATTCCAATCCCACAGACCATATTGGTATGTTTGGTTAATCCATACTACACTTAGAGGCGCTGTGTTTCTTTCCTTAGTTTGTTTGTTGGGCCTGGTGGGCACTCTGGTAACTGAAACCCTTATAGACCTGCTGCTCTTTTATGCCCATAAGGCAATACTATTAACATGGAAGCAACCAGAGGCTCCCTCCCTAAATCTTTGGAAAGCTCTGATTAATTCTGCAATCCCATTGTGTAAAGCCACATATCACTCTCATGGATGCATTGCTAAATTCAACAAAGTGTGGAAAATATGTCTGGATTGAATCTCTCCCCACTAATGCTGCTCAAAAGTTGGGGCTGACTCTGATGGTCTCTAATTACTCTCTTTATACTCTTACCAGTTAAACTCTCACATTATTCATCTGTTTTAATCCTTCAATATACTAGGCCTAGTACACAAGCTCCCCCTTGGGATATTTCATTCTTATTGAAGAAGTGTTGCGCATTTTACATTGAGAGACTGAGCAGTTTGAATTAAAGGTTGGTTTATGTCTTGTTTGGTAGCTAACCTGTTGATATGCAACCTGTTTATATATTTGTATTTCTCTGAGCTGGGGAATGCCCAGAGGCTCTGTATTGTAACAGATTTTTTTGTCTTTGGAAATACCAATAAAAAGAATAAAAAAAAAAAAAAATATGGAAACACGCTTCTTCGGCCACTCATAAATAAAGTGAACTAGGTAGGATTTTTCAGTGCTGAAGTTATTAGAAAAACCATCTAGAATGGTAAGCAGCAATTTTTACATATTTTTAAGTTATGGTACGTGAATGAGAACATGTAAAAAATATAAAGTAGGTATTGCCTCAATTTGACTGCAAATAGGCTTTACGTAGCACAGTCATTGCCAGCCTGCAGATTATTGTATTTCAAGAGCGATAACTAAGGTAATCTTTTAAAACTGACTTGCATAAACAATACCTAATCATTCTATAAGATAATGAGTGTGATAGATATAACATGTATGTGGTAAATTCATCTAATGTCTGAAATTTTGAAACTTAAAATATAGCAACACTTACTTTAAAAAATGGAAGGATTAATGTCTCAAGGTTCCAAAACTAACCACTTTAAATACTCTTATAGGGATATGGTGGTATGGAGCCCCTGGTAGAAACAATCAAAACCATCCACAGAGCTACCTAAATTAAGGGCTTAACAGACCACCATTTTTTTTTAAATATATAAATAGAGGTAAAGTAATAATAAACAGGAAGTGAAGCTGCTATATCACAAAATGTACATACTTATTACACACACAAAGGTATTAAAAATCATGGTCCATTGTTACAATTTCCCTTAGACCTGCTCTCATTGATTTGTCATGTTTTATACATTTAAATCCATAATATCAAAACACAACAATGGACACAAATAGTCTGAGTGCACCAGCTCCAAGACCCTATTAGTAACAGACACGGTTAACTTCTGTTTGTTCAAACTCTTTAAATCACTGAAGACATCAATGTTGTCAATAAACAGAGCAGTTACAGCCAGGTGGGTTGTATAACATTCCATATAAAAATATATGTAAAAATCTGTTTTTCAGTCAACATAAGAATCCTTATGGTTTCCAATTAGAGTAGAGAAGGCTTATAAAATATAGTATGTGTAAGCAGGGGTTAGTGCCCCTGTGAGGTTCCTTTTCTGGGTGGATATGGTGGATGGGGCTAGTATTTCCTATATATTGTAGAACCAGACAAGTCTGGGGCAGAGGAGTGTTGGGAAGAGGCTACCCCTGGTACTGTATGCAGACATGTATACCTGTAGCCTGAGAAAGTGAAGCCTTTGGGGCAGTCCCATGACAGACTTAGTTGCAGTAATACTTCATATTCCCATTGCACACGTTCCTGGATAAGCTCTCAAAGTTTGGATGCTGCAGCAACAACCAGCTGGATACTGGTTCAAGTCACAAAGTAGATATTTGCCAGCACACTATGGATCGGCACAAAGTAGCGTCCAAACGGATAGTTTATTGCATGATCACAACACAAGGAGAGTGCAACGTTAAGGAGTCACGCCAGACCCCTTCGTCAAACATGTGATAGACAAAGGGGTCCTGCGTGACTCTGAAAAGCTGCACTCTCCTTGTGTTGCAATCATGCAATAAACTATCCATTTGGATGCTACTTTGTGTCGATCCATGGTGTGCTGCCAAATTTCTACTTTGAGACTTAGTTGGAGAACCCGCCTATAGGGGACTTGTAGTGGGGACAATGAAAGAGTTGGCGGTTATCTTTTTTTATGTTGGATTTACAATACGTTGCGTGGAATATGTTTGATGAGTCAGAAGAAACTAAGCTGAAAATTGTGTTGTAAAGAACTGTTGAAAGGCTGAACATGTGGACATACCTTATTTCTGGAAGTGGGCCTTAGGCCTGGAAAATGTAAGTGACCCAATAATAGTGGAGTATTTCTCTTTGTTACAAATATGTGCATACTCTATCTCATCCCTGAGCAGGAGGAAGATGGGAGGGTCCCTGGAATGTCATTGATGTATGTATACCAGGACAAAATCCTGGACAGGTACATCCGCATCACCCATCTATCAAAAAGGTTTTTTTCCTATCTTATTTTTAGCCCTAGCTTGCAAAGTCTTCTTGATTACATCTAAACCCTTCTAAACCCTTCTGAGAGGATATTAAGAAATAAAGAACCTCAGCGTCTTATAGAAAAGTCTTCTCAGGGACTGTTATATTATCCAAGAGGGTAAGGGAGATTAGAGGTATCCCCAACATAGGAAGGGAGGTTCAAGAGAAATGTTTGTAACATCTGATCTATGTGTTCATTCAGCTTTTCAGTCAAGAAACCACTGCCCGAAATAATGGGTCCCTAACTGATTTGTGGGCTTTGTGTAAGGAATGGAAAATTGGTATTTTTCAATAAAGCAACATATGTACAGAAATTTAAATACTACATGTATTATGCTTTTGTAACTTGTACTAAATGAAGCTAAGGGGCAAAAGAGAGTTGAAAAAAATATGGTCAAGGTAAACAGAAAGCAGATAGACAAAAATGAAAGAGTTCCAGGCATATGAAATATGCTGCTAACCTGCTAGCAATTTTTATAAAAACCTTTAGTTACACTTTTGGCATTTTTTTTCTAGAAATAGACAGTAGCAATAACTAACATTTTTTCAGCAGCAGTGGACTAAGCAGCATAAAACTGGCTGTCCAATTTTTAGAAAATAACCACTACCATTTTGAATATGTATTGCCTACTGTTTGTGAAGGTTTGCTGTATCTATACTGTGTGTAATTGAAACTGTTGGCCAGAATGCATGTTATTAATTGACCTGGGCAAGTGAGTGGATTGGTGTGAAAGAAAACTGAAAAGTAAAGTAACAATGTTAAGGCTAAGTCCCTCCCCTCCCCTCCCCTCACGCCAGGGTACTAGGTGTAATCCTAGACTCTGACTTGTCCTTTCAGCCTCAAATCCAATCGTTGTCAAAAGTTTGTAGAATTCACCTCTGTAACATATCTAAATTTGCCCCTTTTTAACAAATGAAACCACCAAGCTCCTCATTTACTCCCTTGTTAACTCTCACCTTCACTATTGCATCTCCTTTCTCATTGGCCTGTCTCTCCATAGGCTATCCCCTCTTCAGTCTATCATGAATGCTGATGCCAGGCTTATCCACCTTACCCACCATTCAGCGTCTGCCAATCCTCTCCTACAATCCCTAAACTGGCTCCCAATTGCCCAGCGAATTAAATTCAAAATACTAACCACAACATACAAAGCCATTCACAACTCTGCCCCGAGCTACATCACCAATCTTGTCTCCAAATATCACCCAAACCGTCCTCTCCGCTCCTCCCAAGACCTCCTAGTCTCAAGCTCCCTCGTCTCCTCCTCCCATGCTCATCTCCGGGATTTCTCCAGAGCCTTTCTCATCCTCTGGAACTTGCTACCTCAACCTGTCCGGCTATCCCCTACTATAGCTGCCTTCAAGCGATCCCTGAGATCTCATCTCTTCAGGGAAGCCTATCACACCTCCAAATAATCTTTTACCACTTCCATCAGCTCATCCCCCACAGTTACAACCTTTTGTACCACCTGCCCCACCCTATTAGATTGTAAACTCTTCTTAGCAGGGCCCTCTTAATCCACGTATATTTTATTGTATTATAACTGTATTGTCTCCCTTTTATATTGTAAAGCGCTGTGTAAACTGTTGGCGCTATATAAATCTTGTATTATAATAATAATAATAATAAATAATATTCAAGTCATGTTTTCTTGGAGATTTTTTATTTTATTTGTTTGATTATGGATTTAATAGCTACTTATTTAAGTTCAGGAAGATATAAAAACATCTGCATTTAGTAATTTCCAGCCATTTCAAGTCTCATCGCAGGATTACTGCTACATGCTAGTTCTGATCTTCTGATCTAACCACAAAAGTTACCATTAAATAAATAAACAAAGCAGCAATGACGACATTGGGAAATGGGCTGTGGTAATCCCCCAGTATTCCACAGTTAAATTATTGCCGCGCTGCCAACTAATTTTCTATTAGTCATACTAGGGCTGAAATAGATACTGTATATGGGTTCTTTTAGAAGTGGGTGTTTATTTAATGTTACGTGTGTGCCAAAATCAATTTACACCTCTTTGCTGAAATACTGTTATATTTCCAGCACATGTAATATGCCTGTGAAAGGCTCAGAGACAGTCACCTCTCCTTCATACAGTGATGACATTTTTAGAAGTCTTTTCCTGGCCGTGTTTCCTGTCACAAGACAGCTCATGTCTCTGTGGAATAATCAGGCTGCATTTATCTGCATATTAGATCAGTGTTTCTCAACCTTTTTTTCAGTCAAGGAACCCTTTGGAATTCTGCATCTCCATCTCAGGGCAAACCAGGAGGAGCGTCTGAGCATGCGCACATTTCTTTTTATGCAGCCCTGTGGTTTTTAACAGGCTCCTTATGCACATGAAACAAGCTAAAAAGTTTCCTGCGCCTTGCATTTTTTAAAATCACACCACACCAAAACACAGGGTAACATGCCTTTCAGCAGGAGCAAACACATGTGCATTTGCTAGATGCATGGGGGTGCCATTAAGAATAAATGTTCAGTGGTCAGTAGGCTGTGATGCAGAGTTGCCTTGTACCTGCAGAAATCAGTGAGCAGTATGTACTGGCAGGACAAGGCAGTATGCAGGGGTAGGGCAGTCAGTGAGCAATATGGTAGTGTCAGTCAGTGAGTGGCATGGTAGTGGCGAGCGGTATAGTAGCATCAGTCAGTTAGCGGTATGGTTGTGGTGAGCAGTATGGTATCATCAATCAGTGAGCGTTACGGTAGTGTCAGTTAGTGAGCGGTATGGTAGCAGCAGTTAGTGGCTGGTATGGTAGTGGCAGTCAGTGGTGTGCGGTATGTAGTGTCAGTCAGTGAGCGGTATGATAGCAGCAGTTAGTGGGTGGTATGGTAGTGGCAGTTAGTGGTGTGCAGTATGTAGTGTCAGCCAGTGAGCGGTATGGTAGCAGCAGCGATATGGTAGTGGTGAGCGATATATAGTGTCAGTCAGTGAGCGGTATGGTAGCGGCAGTCAGTGAGTGGCATGCAATGGCAGTCATTGAGCAGAAGTATGGAATTCTTTCTGGAGAAGCCTCTCTCCATCTGCCACTTACCCCAACACTGGCGCTGAAGGGAGACTTACAGGGCTGTTTTCCTTGTTCTTCCATCTCCGGCTGATGGATCAGCCATAGCAGCCACCTGTGTGATGAGGGAAGGAGGTGGGCACAACCCCTGTCCCCACTCATCACCTCCTGCTGCACGGGGAGAAGTTGGGAGAGGAGAGTTGTGTCTAAACTCTTGAGGAGAAGGAAGCAGCATAGACAGCCCCCGTCCCCTACTGACCTGTACCTCCCTATCAACTGCGGAAAAAAGTCAGGGAAAACCAAGGACGCTTGGCGGGCTCCCGGCGTGCCCCTTAACAACTGATGATGTAATCGGTTGTCAGGATGCAGTTGGGTAACCCATAAAGCACATAGTCCCACAGGAGGTTACATTCCAGCTTAGAAGGAACAAGACTGGACTGCAGATAAAAAAAGCTTGAGCTAGCAGTACAAAATGTTTGCCTGCATTAGTTGGGGCAGTTTTTTCTGCTTTTGCCACGGCACCCCTGAGGACTCTTTGCGGCATCCCAGGGTGTCACAGCACCCCGGTTAAGAAACTCTGTGTTAGATGATGATGTCATCTGTGGGAAAATCTTGCAGTCTAAGGGGTGGAAGCAAGAAGAAATAAAGATGGCATCAGCGGCAAGAAAAGTAGGACAGTGTGCTGTACATGAGAAAACTTTAAGGATGGCATATACTGTATAAAGACTTGTGAGAGTTTTTATTAGGATTGTGTTGTTGAGCTCTATTTCCACTTTAAAACAAATACCAGATGCTGCAGGGTATTTTTTTTGGTATCTGGTTTTCCAATTATGGGTATATGTCTGCTGTTCTAGCCTGCAGGGATTTGAGGCTCATTCTTTTTTTTTTTTTTGTAACCACCTCAGTACCACCATAATACACCCCCTTCATTACCAGGCAATTCTTAAATTTTCAGTGCTGTGATAGAATGACCGATAATTACTCAGTCATCTAAAACTGTACCCAAATTGATTTTATATTATTTTTTAGACAGATAGAGCTTTCTGCTAGTGGTATTTAATAACCACTTTTGAAATTTTTTATATATAAGGAAAATATCTAAGAATGAAAAAAAAAACTGGTTTCCTTACTTTCTGTTGTAAGACATTTTTTTCTTTTATGATGGTGCTGTTTTTTCCTTGCATGTACAGTACTTGTTTCTTTCACCCCAGGGAGTGCTTGGCCTGTGGTGTTCACGGTTGACCTTGGGAAGCCCTGTCCGGACACCATTTAGGGTGCTGCAGAAGTCCTTCTTAGCAAGGGCCACTCTGACTTTTCTCACTCCACTGCGCAAACACAAGAAGGTGCATAGCGTGGTGAATGTGCTAGGTGGGGCTATGTGATGCGCAATGTCCGTACCCTGTCTAATATCATCACTCCAGCATCCAAGAGTGCACTCCAGAGTGGAGCACATTCAAGGCTTTTTGGTGTGAATGGCAGGGGCCACCAATTTTTTGGGATGGTCCCTCAGAAGGGTTTTTAGGGAGAGGGTGGGGTTGGGCAGGGTTGTGCCTTCTCCCCTTTCTAGACTCATGGGACAGTTTGCCTGCTGGACACGTATGATTCATATGTGTAAGCACACATTCATCAAATTACTCCTTGAGTCCTAGGGGTATTCCTAATGTACTGCAGCAGCATGCTGACCCATTTTGGTTGGAAAAACGTCTGTCCAATACCTGCGCATAGGCCTGACACTCTTTTACATGTGAGGGGAACATGTGGCCAAAATACTGGGTCTTATGGTGTCCACTCTTACAGTGGCTGTTTGAAGGGAGCAGTGTCATCTCATAATTGATTATTTAAGTACCATGTTTAATGTTGATCTTTAAATTAAGTAGTCATGGCCAGGTTTACTATATGGCACAGCTGCCTACCTTCTGAGGTCATGAGGTTTATTGGTGTCTTTTAATGTGTCTTATGCCAATGTATATGCTTACGTTTTATTTTTAGATGGAAATGGAAACCAAAGGTCTACTGTTTGTTGCATATGTGCCTCACATAAGAGCCTGGTCCAGAGGAAGCAGAATAACACAAAATGAACTGGCTTGGGCCCTGCAATACTGTTGTTCTGATCATGTGAATTTTTATATAATCATTTTCCATGTATCTCATGTAAATGAGCCCAATGTAGAAGGGTTTTGTTAGCACCTATATCTGGTTATTTCTATCATGAATAAATTAATAAAACTATTGTGTTTAAACAAATATTAGCATTATGTTGTGTTCAATCCTTAATTTCACTGTTAGATCCCTAATATAACAACCTCTATATATAGTTAAGTCACTACAGGAATGCTAGTAATAAGGGTGGTTAGTCATCCATAGTATATGATATTCCACTTTATTTCCCATTAACTGACTGTTGTAAAGCTGAAATTGCATTGCACTGAAGCTTCATTGGTGGTCAGTGGCATTTTAATCCCCCCCCCCCAATCATTTGTGATCAGTGGCACAAACAATCCCACAACATTGGTGGTCAATGGTTCCTTAAACTCCCCCCCACATGCGTGCACACACACCTTGTATTGCTCCTCTTCTTCCCCTGCTGCAACCTGGAGAATTTAATGAAACGATTCACTCCTTATGGGCTTGCTGACACCAGATACAGTCAAAAGCATTTTTAAATTAAAGGAGTTGTAAAGTCTCATGGTTTTTCACCTTAATGCATTCTATGCATTAAGGTGAAAAATCTTCTGTGCTGCAGCTCTGCCCCAGAGCTCCCCTTTTTCTTACCTGAACTCGATAGTTCCAGCGGTGAAAACTAGCCCAGCAGCTCCAGCCGCTGCCTCAGGTCCTCTTTGGACAGATTGATAGCATCAAGAGTCATTGGCTTCTGCTGTTATCAATCAAATCCAGTGACACAAGAGGCGGGGGCGGGGCCAAGTCCTGCTGTCTGTGTCAATGGACACAGCAGCAGGACTCGGGAGCGTGCACGTACGAGTGCCCCCATGGAAGCGGCACATCGTGGGGGCACTCGATGAAGAGGAGGAGCCAGGAGCGCCGCCAGGAGACCCCAGAAAAGGGGCCATTCTGTGCAAAACCCTTGCACAGACCAGTTAAGTATAACATGCTTATTATAAAAAAAAATAAGCTTTACAATCACTTTAAAGGGGTTGTAAACCCTCATGTTTTTTTTACGTTAATGCATTCTATGCCATAAGGTGAAAAACCTTCTGTGGTGCTGGTGCCCCCTGAGCCCCCGTTTTTCTTACCTGACCCCGATCTTTCTCCGGCCGGGAACAAGCACACCATCTCTAGCTGGTGTCTCGTGTCCTGATTGGATAGATTGATAGCAGCGTAGCCATTGGCTCCCGCTGCTGTCAATCTAATCCAATGACGCAGCACCGGGGGCCGGGGCCAAGTCCTGCATTCTGTGTGAATGGACACAGATGCAGGACTCGGGAGCGTGCCCGAATGGGTGTCCAAGGAGAGCGCTTCTCCAACGTGGACACTCGATGCGGGAAGGAGCCACCAGTGCCGTTGAGGGACCCCAGAAGAGGAGGACCGGGGCCACTCTGTGCAAAATGAACTGCACAGTGGAGGTAAGTATGACATGTTTGTTTGTTTTTTTAAACAAGGGTTTACAATCCTTTTAAGTACAGACGCATATGCAAGAAAAATGTATGTATTTCAATGAGTCTAGTTTACGACATTGAATAAAAATCAATGAGTGATGTTGCGCTCTAAGTAATAATTAAGATAATGATAGTGTGTACACAGTAAAACACATATGGAATAAATCCTAAATGCTAATCACACAGTAATAAAAATTGTTACTGTAAGCAGATAATAATATATAAACTGCAAGTGATAAAGGTGACAATAGTGCAATTTGATCTTCAAATAGGGTAATATTAAAGTGCTAGTGATAAGAAAATCCACATACCGTATATACTCGTGTATAAGCCGACCCAAGTATAAGCCGAGGCACCTAATTTTACCACAAAAAACTGGGAAAACGTATTGATTCGAATATAAGCCTAGGGTGAGATTGCAGCAGCTACTGTAAGGGGAAAAGAGGGTCAACAATGCCCATTTGCACGCCTCACTGTGCCCATTTGCACGCCTCACTGTGCCCAACCTCACTGTGCGCATTGCAACCTCACTGTGCCCATCCTCATTGTGCCCATTACAACCTCACTGTGCCCATTGCAACCTCACTGTGCCCATTACCTCACTGTGCCCATTACAACCTCACTGTGCCCATTGCAGTGTACCTGAAATTCTTGACAGGCTGCGCTGCGGGCGTCTATTTTTTAAAACTTGCGGCTTCCTCCTGGTCCCGTCCCATTCCGTGATAGGCGTTTGACACTGTGTTCAGTGTTCCGCCTATCACGGACATTTTTTCATCCTCGGACTCAGTTTGCCAGCAGACACTGTGTTCAGTGTTCCGCCAATCACGGACATTCTTTCATTCACGGACAAGAGAAGGTCTGTGATAGGCAGAACACTGAACACAGTGTCTGCTGGGAAACTGAGTCCGAGGATGAAAGAACGTCCGTGATGAGCGGAACACTGAACACAGTGTCAAACGCCTATCACAGAACGGGACGGGACCAGGAGGAAGCCGCGAGTTTTAAAAAATGGACGCCCAAGGTACACTGACTCAAGTATAAGCCGAGAGGGGTATTTTCAGCCCTAAAAAAAGGGCTGAAAAACTCAGCTTATACTCGAGTATATACGGTAAGTAATATTTCATATAAATGTTTCAAATAAATAAAGTGCTACTAGCAGAAAAAATATCCATATAAAGGTAAACTGGAGCCGTGAAGTGCTGCTCTAGATAATTCTGTGCAGATCAAGAAGTGTATACGGTGACTTTGGTGATTCGTTTCTTCGGTGCAATTACACTTCTGTGTAAGGTAGACCATTATCTTACCGCTGTAAGGTAACAGCATGAGATAATACAGAGACGACTAAGGGAGTCCGGGCCCCTACAGTGGGCAAGTAAAGGGTTCTCCTCTGTGTAACGCGGCGGCAAAAATAGAGAGGAAGCTCCAGATCCAATAAAATGTATAGAGGAGAAGGAAAAGAAGGGGGCCCAGATCGTGAAGTATGTTGAAACTGGATACGTTTATTATAATAACAGCCGATATGGTACTCACATTAAAAAAGTGTAAAAAAGAAATACAGCACCACGAGCGACTAGCTCACAACCTGACGTCACTTCTGGTGCCTATCTGTTCCGACAGTGAAAAATAATCCTCTCAAACTCACCCCCATCCCAGGAAGCCTTGTACTCCAGAGTCAAAGACGTGGAACTCATGGTGAAGATGACGGCCAGAATACGGAACAGGCTAGATGACCACAAAAGGGTCTGGGAGAGGTGGCATCTTCGGAAAGATCTGCCCTAAGCCGGTAAAAAAGCCAATGCGGTAACCTACTGCCTTCTCCTCTCTCGTTTCCCCTACTTTCTTTTCCCCCTCTTTCTCATCTACTTCTTCCTCTTTGGATACTATCTATGCAAAGTTAAACAAGTCATCAGTCTTAAGGTACTGCTTATTATAGTTCTAAAGCACTGTTATCATTGAAGTTGAAATGTGTAATGCAAAACTTTTGAAGAAGGTTCCTCCCTTCTCAACGCCATCGCGTACACTTCACGCATTGTCCTTTTCCTTTATTTATTTTTTGCTACACTTGTACCTGTGTACTGTTGCTTCTATTAAGACAACTAATGAAAAAAAAATATTTGAGAAAAAAAAAATAATCCTCTCCTTTTTGTAACCAATCCAATAAATTTTTTAACATAAACTTATCTAATATGAGCCATTTTTTTGCAATAGATGTTACATACCAACATTTTGAAGATTCAAGATTGGAAACAATGAAGAACTTACTGGAGGTAAGTAGAGCAATTTTACAAAAAGGGTTTTTAACCACTTGCCGACTAGCCGCCATTGTTATTAAAAAAAAAAAATACAGATAACTAACACAGTCTCCTTGTGAGGCACTAGGGATGGGCCGAACACCCCCCGGTTCGGTTCGCATCCAGAACATGCAAACAGGCAAAAAATGTGTTCAAACACGCGAACACCGTTAAAGTCTATGGGACACGAACATGAAAAATCAAAAGTGCTAATTTTAAAGTTTAATATGCAAGTTATTGTAATAAAAAGTGTTTGGGGACTGCCCCAGGGGACATGTATCAATGCAAAAGTTTTAAAAACTGCAGTTTTTTCGGGAGAAGTGATTTTAATAATGCTTAAAGTGGATGTAAACCCATTTTTTTTTCTTTTTTTTGCTGTCACAATGTAGAGCAGACTTTCTCAACCTTTTAACCCTAGAGGAACCCCAAAAATAATTTTCATGTCTTGAGGAACCCTTACCAAAATCAAATTAGCAGGGCTCAATAGGAACAATGCTCCTTATATTGGTGATCAATAGGAAGAAGGTCCCCTTTAAAGTGGTGTTCAGAATGCCACCCTTAAAGACAGCTGAACCTTGAACTCTGTAGAAATCATCAAATAGGTGGTCCATCAGCCACAGCTCAAGGAACCCCTAGCAACCTCTGGAGGAACCCCAGGGTTCCACGGAACCCGGGTTGAGAATGGCTGATGTAGAGTATAAGATTTCCTATCATTTGTGCCAGGTCTTGCCACAAAGAGTTAATCAAGCTCTGAGCAATCCTCTTTTATTGTTCAGTGAGATAAAACGGACAAACAGAGAAAAACCTTTGTCCGTTCCGCCCCCTTGCTTTGAGTGACAGGTCATTTACATATCTCGTGCAGCTTTAGACAGGCATTCGTTAATTTCCACCCCCACTCCTTTTCTGAAGTCATGTGGTTACTTTTCTGGATTTTGACTGGATGTTAGTGATCATAGCAGAAGGAGTCGCTGAAGATCATCCATCGCTGGAGAACGAGAATTGGATTACATCAATGGAGATCGAGGATGGATTTTTTGGATTACATCGCTGGAATCTCTTTTTAATTTTTTAATTTTTTAATAAAGGATTTGTCCCAAGCCGTCTCCTGTGGTTTTTAAAAATTTTGTGAAATGGTAGGGGTACAATGTACCCCTTACCAATTCACATGGGGGGTGGGATCTGGGGGTCCCCTTTGTTAAAGGGGGCTTCCAGATTCTGATAAGCCCCCGGCCCGCAGACCCTCACAACCACCGGGCAAGGGTTGTGGGGATGAGGCCCTTGTCCCCATCAACATGGGGACATCCTCTCCATATTGAGGGCATGTGGCCTGGTACGATTCAGGAGGGGGCGCTCTCTCATCCCCCCCTGTTTTACTGCGGCCTGCCAGGTTGCATGCTCGGATAAGGGTCTGGTATGGATTTTTGGGGGGAACCCTAGGCCATTTGTTTATTAATTTTGGCGCGGAGTTCACCTTAATATCCATACCAGACCTGAAGGGCCTGGTAATGGAATTGGGGGAGGGCCCCTACGCATTTTTTTATTTATTTATCAATGACTTTCAATGACTTTTATCTGTATTGCCGGGACCCAACAATTCATTATAGCCACGAGTAGTTTTATATGACTTTTTTTCATTTAGAAATGTCATTTTGTGCAGAGACTGTTATAAACACGGGAAACATGCACTACTTTACAGGCATACTATAGACACCCCCCAGGTACGAAGTTTCAAGGAATATTTCACTTTTATTGTTTCACTTTAAGCATTATTAAAATCACTGCTCCCGAAAAAACTGCAGTTTGAAAAAAAAAATGTTGCATTGATACATGTCCCCTGGGGCAGGACCCAGGTCCCCAAACACATTTTATGACAATAACTTGCATATTAACCTTTAAAATTAGCACTTTAGATTTCTCCCATAGACTTTTAAAGGGTTGGTCCACGGCTTTTCGAATTTGCCGCAAACACCCCAAATTGTTTGAGTCTAAATCATGTTGAACCCAGATCCCACCCCCCCCCCCAGCTGATTTCCAGATTTTTGACGTTGACCTAGTTGATTTAATTGAACTATTTGGTTTACCAACTGCTGCAATGGCTCAGCCCTGTGTGTGCTAACTATATAGTTCATACAGCGCTTACAGCTAATGCAGCAGTTAATAGGTTTGCAGTTTGGTACATAACAAACTATTCAAAGTTTACAAAAACAGGTGAGCTTTTAGCTTAACTTCTTCTGACCCGGGCCATGTACAAAATACGGCCACAAGGTGGCTCTAGAAATCCGGGAGGCCGTCTTTTTACGGCCTCCGCTCCTCCGGCCACTGGGGGGCGCGCGAGCGCCGCCGGCGTGTCACTGACAAGCCGATGCGCGTGCCTGGTGGCCGCGATGTCCGCCAGGTACCCGCGATCGGCCGGTACAGAGACAAGGATGTGGATCTCTGTGTGTAAACACAGAGATCCATGTCCTGTCAGGGAGAGGAGACCGATGCTGTGTCCCTTGTACATAGGGACACAGATCGGTCACCTCCCCCAGTCAGTCCCCTCCCCCCACAGTAGTAATCACTAATAGGGCACACATTAACCCCTTCCTCGCCCCCTAGTGTTAACCCCTTCCCTGCCAGTCACATTTATATAGTAATCCGTGCATTTTTATAGCACTGTTCGCTGTATAAATGTGAATGGTCCCAAAATAGTGTCAAAAGTGTCCGATGTGTCCGCCATAATGTCGCAGTAACAAAAAAAATCACAGATCGCCGCCATTACTAGTAAAAATAAAATAATTATTAAAAATGCCATAAAAATACCCCCTATTTTGTAAACTTTTGTGCAAACCAATCAATAAACGCCGATTGCGATTTTTTTTATACCAAAAATATGTAGAAGAATACGTATCGGGCTAAACTGAGGAAAACATTTTTTTTTTTTTTATTGAGATACCGTATATACTCGAGTATAAGCCGACTCAAGTATAAGCCGAGGTACCTAGTGTTGCCCAAAAAAACTGGGAAACCTTACTGACTCGAGTATAAGCCGATGCCCCACTGTTCCCTAGCTCGCTGTTCCCTGTAAATAGAAATGTTTACATTGTAAATATTACCTGTAAAGAAGTTGCGGCTGCGGCGTCCATCGTTCGAATTCCGCGGCGTCCATCGTTCAAAATTCCGCGGTCTCTTCCTGTTCCTTACTTGATAGGCGAGTCTCAGCAGACACTCTCCGCCTATCACGATCATTCTCTCATCCTTAGTTTTCCCAGCAGACACTGTGTTGGGTGTTCCGCCAATCACAGACGTCTGCTGGAAAACTGAGGATGAAAGAACGTTCGTGATAGGCGGAGAGTGTCTGCTGAGACTCGCCTATCAAGGAAGGAACAGGAAGAGACCGCGGAATTTGAACGATGGACGCCGCAGACGCAACTTCTTTACAGGTAATATTTACAATGTAAAAATGTCTATGACTCGAGTATAAGCCGAGGGGGGGACTTTCAGCCCCAAAAAAAGGGCTGAAAATCTCGGCTTATACTCGAGTATATACGGTATTTATTATAGCAAAAATCAAAAAATATTGTGTTTTTTTTTCAAAATTGTCGCTCTTTTTTGTTTATAGCGCAAAAGATAAAAACCGCAGAGATGATCAAATACCACCAAAAGAAAGCTCTATTTGTGGGAAAAAAAGGACGTTAATTTTGTTTGGAAGCCACGTCGCACGACCGCGCAAATTTCATTCAAAAAATGAATATGTTGCCAAAGGTTCTATACTCATTTCATACCTTGCCTGTGTCTCTAGTTCGAACCGACCTCCAAGCATTTTAAAATAAAATTCTTCAGTTTAAATGGGGAGATAAGAGGCTCAGGGTGAATAAGGGTACACTGTACACCCCAAAACAAAAAGGGGGTCTGGGACTGCCTGACCTGCTGAAATACTTCTATGCGGCCCAGCTGGCCCAACTCTCTAGGTTCCATTCCCTAAAACCCAAAGCCATATGGATTACTATGGAATCATATTCCTGTCGTTCTGAACCAATTTCTCACATTATGTGGCTCCTTATGAAAGAGAGACCAATCATATTATGTCCTACTCTTTCCTTTTCTCTAGAAATTTTGGACAGACTCTCAAGGTCCCAGAAATTTAAATCACCCCACAACCCGCTTGCTCCTTTATTGAGAAATAGGGATTTCACCCCGGGCCTCACTCCCCCCGCATTTGAATGGTGGACCAACAAGGGCCTAATACGGATAGCTGATCTTTGTGACCATAAAGGGATGCTATCAGAACGATCTTTGGTAGAAAAGTATCAAATACCATCCACTGAACGTTTTAGATATACTCAAATATACAATTTTCTACAAACTGTAGCTCGTAAAGGCGATCTAGTAACAATGACTCCCATGTAACATATGTGCAGGTAATATGATAAAATCAAGGGTCACATTTCCGCTATATACATTATCTTGACATATGTTTCGATAAAACTGAACTATATGCTCCAATGGGAGCAGGATCTTCAAGAAACTCTTGAACTTGATGAGTGGCACAAGTTATCAGAAACAGCATCTCGATCGCTCATAAATACCTCCATTATAGAGGCTAACTACAAGGTCTTACTGAGATGGTATATGGTCCCGGACAGATTGGCCACCTTTGTGCCTGGCACCACTCCGGAGTGCTTTAGGGGATGTGGCCAGATGGGATCCACCTACCATGTTTGGTGGACATGCCCCAAGGTCAGGAGATTTTGGATCAGGGTGTACAATTTTATCTATACCCTTACCCAGATTAACTTGATTAAATACGCAGAACATGCACTCCTGGGTGGCAGGGTAGCATCCAGATTACAAAGACGGCTCATTCCATTTATTTTTATATTGGCAAAAATAACTATAGCCAGAAATTGGAAGTCTGCAGCCTTACCATTTGATCAACTTAAACGTAAACTGTCTTGGCTTATGTTGAATGAACGGTTAACAGCAGTTGCGCAAGATAAGATGAAGTTGTTCCACAAAGTTTGGGACCCATGGATCGGATATCTGACCAATGATCCCAGGATGATCGCAACTTAGATGCAGTCCTGAGGATTGCTGTGAGGGGCACGGAGCCACAGCCCCCCCTCCCCCCTCCTATTGTCTCTTTTCTTCTTTCCCTCTTGGTTTTGCTTCTCTTCTTTGTTCTACCTCTCTCTCTCCTTATTCCTTGAAATTTATAATGGTACTGTAGGTTTCAATTTTTGTCTTTTACTCACTAATGGGTCATGTATGCTATGAGAGGAGGTTTCCTCAAGTATATTGGTTTACAGACATGTTACCCAGATGATATAGTTTATTTCATAATGAAAAGACGAAATCTTTGTGAGTTATACTGTAAAACTTTAATAAAAATTATTGAACCAAAAAAAAAAGTACAATCCACATGTATGTATCCTACATGAGACGCACTTGATGGGAAGTAGGGTGCTTGGCCTGAAGAAACCCTGGGTTGGGCACTACTATCACGCCACGCACTCTAGTTATGCCCGAGGTGTTAGTATACTGATCCATAAATCCCTAACGTATGAATTACTGGATGTTAAAGTGGACCCGGAGGGCAGATATGTGCTTTTACATGTGGTTATTGACACTATTGAATTGGTCATTCTTGGTCTGTATATACCACCACCGGCCACAATGGCTCTTTTAAAGCTCCTGATCCCTCTCATTTCTGGGTACCCCACTGATAACCTTTTCATTGCTGGTGATTTTAACATGGTCCTGAACCCCTCTCTGACAGACTATCAGAGAGGGGTAGACTATCTCAGGGGACCGGTGTGGACTCTCCTCTGTCACAATGGGCATCTCTCTACGGCCTAACTGATGTCTGGTGGTGGAGACACCCGATGGACAGGGTCTTCAACTGTCACTCCAGCTCTCATCGTGCTATGTCACGGATAGACCTGGTCTTTGTGAGTGGTGGGATGCTCTCCCGGGTTCGTGTGGTGGATATTCTACCAAGGGAGATATCAGACCATTCCCCTATGCTGTGAAGTTTTCAAACCGAAACGCCCCCCTCAGAGAGATTATGGCAGTTGTCTCGCTATTGGATCTCAGATCCCATAGTGGAGGCTGAAATCTCCAAACTTCTGGCTGACGAATGTAGGCACAGCCGCAGTTCATAGTACATGGGATGCATTTAAGGCCTATATCAGGGGTTCCTACCAGACCTCCATTTCTAAATCCCGACATGACACATCGGTCACACTGGGAGAGTCTCTGGAGTCCCGGTATGTGTTATCCCAAAACCCAATCACTTATCTCGATATGCAGGCTGCATATCGTGAGGTGATGCTCCTCAGGGTGTTCAAGGTGCATAAACAACAACTGGCACAGTCGCAGCACATTTTTGAGCAGGGGGGCAAGACTGGGCGGCTCTTGGCGTGGTTAGCTAGGGAGCAGCAGCCACTCTCCTCCATTGCCCGAATTCATGATGCGAACGGTGAGGTAGTGGTTGACCCCCTGGCTATAAATGCCCGTTTTGCCTCATACTATAGCAGCCTCTGCTCCTCCAAGGTGGACTACTCTGGGGCGGAACTGAACTTATTCCTAGACCAGATCACTTTCCCCACACTCTCGGACACGTGAAAGCCTTGATGGTTTCATAACTATGGAAGAGGTCCAACAGGCTTTGGGTGACCTTCAGGCAGGGAAGACCCCGGGCGTAGATGGGATACCTCCCGAATTTTACAAGCAGCAAGGTGAGCAATTGACACCTAAGCTTCATAAAAGGCTAGTCAAAACCTTGAAAGATGAGACGCTCCCCGTCTCTATGGCGGAGGCAGTTATTGTTGTTATACCCAAACCAGGTAAGGACCCCGAGCTGTGTACCTCCTATTGACCGATCTCATTGCTCAATGCTGACGCCAAGGTCCTCACCAAGGTCTTGGCGCAGAGATTGAACGAAGTTATACTTACCCTGGTCCATGAGGATCAAACTACCTTTATGCCGGGTAAAGGCACGGATATAAACCTACGGAGGCTCTACACGGTTCTGGGTTCTGATAAACACCTGGCCCCTTCTGATGCAGTGGCCTCCCTGGATGCTGAAAAAGCATTTGACTCGGTTGAGTGGATCTATCTATGGGAGGTCCTGCACCGCTTTGGCTTCGGCCCTAAGTTCATCTCCTGGGTGAAAGCTTTGTATGACTCCCAAGAGCTACAGTGCGTACTGGGTCAATTCTCTCCCCCTCCTTTTGCCTCCAGAGGGGAACGAGGCAGGGTTACCCACTCTCCCCAGCGCTTTTTGCGCTAGCTATAGAACCAGTGGTGATCCTGTTACGCTCCGCCCCTGTGGTTCGTGGAATCTCCATAGGGTCTATAGAGGAAAAGATCTCCCTCTATGCAGATGACACCCTCCTATACCTCAGAGACACTGACTCCTCACTGCGGGAAGCCCTTTCACTTATAAACTCCTTTGGCAGGTACTCAGGTGTCCGCATTAATTGGGAAAAGTCTGTCTTGTTTGCACTGCACCCCTCTGACGATAGGCTACCGATAGACACCCCACTACAAATAGTCTCCCAATTTAAGTATCTGGGGGTAGTTGTTCATAGAGAAGTTCCCCAATATATCCCACTCAACCTAGAGCCTGTGTTGTCCTCCTTGACTCGGAAATGTTCCGCCTGGAGGACCCTAACCCTCACTCCTGTCGGTAGGGACAATCTCGTGAAGATGTCAGTACTTCCCAAATTCATTTACCTGTTTAGACAAACCCCAGTCACCATCCCGCTTATGTTCTTTCGGAAACTGAACAGCCTACTCCTTTGTATAGAATGGGGGGCCCCCAGAATAGCGCAGGCTACTCTCCAGCTCCCAGTTTCTCTTTGGGGTCTGGCAATGCCCTGCTTTCTCAAATATTACTGGGCTGCAGTCCTTGTGACGGTCTGGTGGTGGCTGTCTGAGGAGCCAGCCAACCCTGCAGCCACTTTGGAGGTGGCGTTACTGGGTTCCTACTCCGAACTCCGGAACCTGATCCACAGGGGTCCCAACTGTAGCCAAAACATCACTCCCTCCATGCGTACTACGTTGCGGGTCTGGGATACGGTAAAGTGATCTGGGTCTGGGATACGGTAAGGGCCAGGGTAGAGCAACCTAATACTTGGTCCCCACACACTCCGTTGTGGGGGAACCCGAGACTACCGCACTTCCGGTCAATCCCAGACCCTGTCAAATGGGCCCGCTATGGTATCAAAACGCTTGCCTAACTTTATGTTCTTCCGGTACATCCAGCCCCGCCATGCCTATCGGAAACAATTCCCCCATCCTATCACGCTGGAGGCTAATGGGATAGAGCGTGTTGGCCCTAGCTGAGGACCTAAAACCCCTGTCGGCCCTCTACGCTGAAGTTATGGGCCTCGATACCTCTGCAGTTTCCTGGATGTTCTCCAGGTGGCAGGCGGACATACCTGCTCTCTCGGACGATGACTGGGAGGAGGGAATTCAGCAGTGCCTTCCCCTCATGATCACCCAACTTAAATTTATTCACCATGCCTACTACTCACAAAGCACCTGGCTAGGATCTATCCCAACAGGAGTGCCCTCTGCCCTAAATTCAACTCGGAGACGGGTTCCTTCTTTCACGTCATATGGTCCTGCCAGCATCTCCAACTCTTTTGGAAGGGGGTGGTGGCAGATATCAACGTTATAGGCAAACTACGAGTCCCCTGTGATCCGTTACCACTGTTGCTAGGTATTGTAGACAACTTGGAGGCGACACAGGCTATGAAACAGTTTGTATTCTACACAGCATTCTACGCGAGGAAGGCGGTACTCCTGAAATGGAAGGACCCTGCTCCCCCAATGGTGCAACAGTGGAGAGCTCTAGTGGATGCGGCCCTGCTACTCTATAAATGAACCTACCTGGGCCGTAATTGCCCCAAGAAATTTGAAAGAATATGGACGGCATGGATTTGGGTGCGCAGATCATTGTGGATTAAGACCTAGGGTAGGGAGGTGCTTACTTTGTGGTACCCTGAGATTGTAGTGATGGAGGGCTTCTGATCCCCCCCTCTGTATGCCTCTAGAACATAGTTATTACGAGTAACTGGGCCCAGGTCCCTGCCCCCCTCTTGTACTTGTTCAGCTCAGGGTCATGATTACGGATCTCCCTATTCACAGGGGTCCCTACCTCCATACCTTTTGATGTTTTGTATGTAATATGTTTTCTTGGATCACCTTGCTTTGCTGCATTATATAAAAAATAGACTTCTATGTTCCCCCTATTATGACTGTAACGGGAGGGCCTGTGGAACCCAGAATCTCTTGGAAAGTATGAGATACCCTTGCTTCAGCTCCCCATGCACCTCTTATGTCTAAATCACCCTATGTCCATTAGGGACATAGGGTTACTGAGAAAATATATCTTGGACTACTTCAAATGGGACAGTAATATTCATTAACAATATCTCTCAAGAAATATGAAGATGTTATCCCCTGTGTGCTGTGAGGTCTATGCCCAGGAAGTTCAATTTAAGAGTCATTAGAGCTCATTGTTGCTTCTGCTAATTGACCCTGCAATTGTGTGAAGGTGTATTTGTGATAATGTTGATTGTGTCTTCTGAGCCTAGACGCCAAGTCCAGCCTAAGGCCGGGTTCACACTAGTGCGACACGACACTAGTACTACTTTGGATCCGACTTTGTCCTGCGACTTGAAGCCAACATACATCCGACTTTCAATGAACCCTGCGCCCCCCCCCCCACCCCAAAGCACCCTGTCCCCATGTTGATGAGGACAAGGGCCTCTTCCCGACAACCCTGGCCGTTGGTTGTCGGGGTCTGCGGGCGGGGGGCTTATCGGAATCCGGAAGCCCCCTTTAATAAGGGGGCCCCCCACCCTATGTGAATGATTATGGGGTACATTGTACCCCTACCCATTAACCTGGGAGAAAAAAGTGCCAATAAAAAAAACACACCAGACAGGTTTTTTAAATAATTTATTAGGCAGCTCCAGGGGTCTTCTTCAGACTTCAGGGGTCTCTTCCGTCTTCTCCCCTCTCTCCAGCCCCTTATCCCGCTCTCCGGTGCCTTCTCCACGCTCTCCGGTTCTTCTCCCGCTTTTCTCACTTGCCCCATGCCTATATAAATCATTGCGCACCGCGCACACGGCATTACAGCGGGGGAGAGCGTCGTGTGAACATCGGAAGAAGACGATGGAGAAGACCGGGCCAACGCTAGTAAAAGAGCTGAAAGAAGATAGTGGAGGAGCCCGGCAGAAGGCAGAAAGCACCAGAGAGTAAGAGAAGAACCGGGGAGCGCGGAGAAGGCACTGGAGAGCGGGAGAAGAGGCCAGAGAGTCAGAAGAGACCAGTGAAGTCAGAAGAAGACCCCCGAAGTCGGAAGAAGACCCCCGGAGCTGCCTAATAAATGGCTTTAAAAACCTGTCTAGTGTGTTTTTTTTCTTGACACTTTTTCCCCCCCAGGTGAATGGGTAGGCGTACGATGTACCCCATACTCATTCACATAGGGTGGGGGGCCGGGATCTGGGGGCCCCCTAATTAAAGGGGGCTCCCGGATTCCGATAAGCCCCCCGCCCGCGGACCCCGACAACCAACGGCCAGGGATGTCGGGAAGAGGCCCTTGTCCTCATCAACATGGGGACAAGGTGCTTTGGGGTGGGGGGACCGCAGGGCTCCCCCTGCCCCAAAGCACTCACCCCCCATGTTGAGGGCATGCGGCCTGGTACGGTTCAGGAGGTGGGGCGCTCGCTCGTCCCCACCCACTTTCCTGACCAGCCAGGCTGCATGCTCGGATAAGGGTCTGGTATGGATCTTGGGGGGACCCCCACGCCGTTTTTTCGGCGTAGGGGTTCCCCTTTAAATCCATACCAGACCCAAGGGCCTGGTATGCTCCTGGAGGGGGAACCTATACTGTTTTTTTATTTAAAATTTGGCGTGGAGTTCCCCCTCAAGATCAGCAGAGCACAGCAGAGCACAAGTCGCATGCCAAAGTCGGAGCATGCAAGACGGCGTTCCGACTTTGATCCGACTTCAATGATATTCAATGGGCTGAAGTAGGATCAAAGTCGGACCAAAGTAGTACAGGGAGCATTTTCAAAGTCGGACCAACTTGTGTCGGACCAGTTAAGACGACTCCCATAGGGAAACATTGGTTTTCACACGTCATGCGACATGACCTCCCAATGTCGAAGCGTTTGTCGCACCAGTGTGAACCCGGCCTAAAGGTCATGTCTCTGAGTCAACAGCTGCTGTAAGGCATTAGTTAATTAGCTCATGTTAATTAGGTCTGGTCACAGGTGTATTTTGAGAGTAATATGAGCAGGATATGTATGCACCTCCTCTTTTACAGTATATAAGCCTGTAGTCTTTCAATAAAGATTGTGTTTCCTGTTTGAACCTCAACACGGAGCTTCGTCTCATATCTGGGGGAGAATTATTTGTATGGGGTCTTATTCGGCTGGTTGGAGTGTCTGGTAGCTGCCTTGTGTTCGGGAATGGAATATCCTAAACCCCTTTCATACACGGGGTGTCATTACAATGACATCCTGGTGTAATATACATTGGCGATTAGTTTGAACTTCCTGAATTGATGATGGCTGACACACTGTCGTTTCGCCTCTCATGTTATAACTATAGATTGTCAAGAATATACCGCTGTTCTTTTGTTTTCTATGTTCATTATGTATTTGTTTTCTTCAAAATAAACAAACTTTATGTTAAAAAAATAAAAGAGTGTCCCAGGCAGCAAATATAGCCTCCTTTCCCTGTTGATGCCTAGTACGGAGAAATGCAGCGTCGGGTGGAGCTACAGGACCTGACGTCACCACGCCTCAGCTGGCTGGCTTGAGCCACGGCTGTGAGATTAGTTTGAAAAATGTTATGCTAAATGCTTTTTTTAAGAAACCCACTACACTATGAAGCGCTTTTTCTTCCTCTTTTGACATGCCTGTATATTGTGCTCCATGAGCGATTATAACCTTTCAAGGATCCCACGGAAATCACTGCAGTCTCTGAACTGCCAGCGGAGGAGAGGATCTGGATGGACGTGTAAACCAACGACCCCTGCCTAAGTGATCCCTCCTGTGTGAGCCTGAATGATCCCCGTAATAGAGATCCTACTGATCTGGTAAGCGGCACTTTTGTATATTATTTCATGCCTTCGTTCTGCACTCCTGCTGACAACAGGTTAAAGCCCGCTGTCAGCTGAGGTCACCCAGCCGCTCCAGAATGGAGTACCTTAAGAAAGCTTGTGTACTGTAGGAGAAATGTTTTTTGGTGCCTGGATGGATTTTGAGTGTTTTTATCAGTGGTGGAACTACCAGGGTCGCAGCAGGCCCTGTCGTTCCGCCACTGTGGGGGGCCCAAGAGCCCGGTCTGTGGATCCACAGTGGGGTTTCTGGCTGCAGTTGTAAGCAGGGAGAGTGTTTGTTACAGAGCTAGTACTGACATCCTGTGGCCCTCCCCCATGCCGAACAGGAGAGGAGAGAGAGCTAGATCTACTCCTCCACCTCCTCCTGCCCCTGTCCTCCTGTGTGTACCTGTAGCACAGCAGCTGGGAAAAGCATGGAGCATGGAGAATGAACATGCAGACTGCATGAGTTTCCTTCCTCCTTCCTTCTTTGTGTGTATCCATTCATCCATTCACCCCCTCCCTTCTCTCTTCTGCCTCTGAAGCAGTACAATAATGTAAGATGACCTCAGATTTAAGGGGTGCTCTGCAGACTCTAAAGTAAAGGGTACTTTTGTTGAGCAAAGACCCCTAACATCAGAGTTCCCCTTTACACCAGAGTCCACAGCATTCCCCCTTACATCAGAGCACCCCCTTAAATCAGGTTTACCCTTTATATTAGAGTCCACAGAGCTCCCCCATACAGTGAAATTCTGCATACTCTGTTGTAAGGGGGAGACTCCCTGGCCTATGATTTAAGGGGGGCTCTGCAAACTGTGATGTAAGGGGGGCTCTGCGGACTGTGATGTAAGGGGGGCTCTGCGGACTGTGATGTAAGGGGGGCTCTGCGGACTGTGATGTAAGGGGGGCTCTGCGGACTGTCATGTAAGGGGGCTCTGTGGACTGTGATGTAAGGGGGGCTCTGCAGACTGTGATGTAAGGGGGCTCTCCGGCCTGTGATGTAAGAGTGGCTCTATAGACCTTGATGCAAATATCAACATCCCCAGCAGTAACCAATACAGCTATCAGTGCTCCCAGCAGTGAACAGTAAAGCTCTGCATCCCCATTACTAACTATTACAGATCTCAATGTCCCCAGCAGTGTCCACTACAGCTCTTAGTGTCCCCAGCAGTGACCAGTACAGATCTAAGTATGTGAGCAATGCCCAGTAAGAAACTCATTGTCCCCAGCAATGACCAGTGCATCTCTGTGCCTCACCAGTGACCAGTTCAGATCTCATTGTATCCAGCAGTGACCAATGCAGCTGTCAGTGTCCCCAGCATGACCAGTACAGATATCAGTGCCCCCAGCAGTGACCAGTACAGATCTTAGTGTCCCTAGTAGTGATCAGTATAGACCTCTATGTCTCAATGTTGATTCCATTCTGTGAATATGTGCGATTATATTTGTGAATGTGGATTAATCTAATCAATTAAATACTACTAGATTTGAGACTTCAATAGAATATTTATTTGATAACAGAGGGCAGCATGACAAGATTTAATGTGATATACAAACACGGTAGTAGGTACTCATTTTTACACAGGATTTAATTATTGAACATAGCTTGAAAACTGCAGTAGAGAGATTTGTTTTTATCATAGTGATCTTGAGTAAGGTTTATTTCTTTACTCCACCTCCACATCCGCCTTGGCTTGAATATCCTCCTTGTGGACCAAAGCTACCTGATACCTGGCTTGTCTGGCCTGATGAAGAGAATCCTCCTGATACTTGGCTTGTCTGGCCTTGTGAACCATATCCGCCGCCTGATACTTGGCCCATCTGGCCTTGTGAACCATATCCACCGCCTGATACTTGGCCCATCTGGTCTTGTGAACCGTATCCACCTCCTGATACTTGGCCCATCTGACCTTGTGAACCGTATCCACCACCTGATACTTGGCCCAGCTGGCATTGTGAGCCATATCCACCACCTGATACTTGGCCCAGCTGGCCTTGTGAACCATATCTGCCGCCTGATACTTGGCTGGCCTGGCCACCATATCCACCTGATCCTTGGTCCACCTGGCCTCGTGAACCATATCCACCGCCTGATACTTGGCTCATCTGGCCTTGGGAGCCATATCCACCGGAACCAAATCCACCTCCGCTGGTTTGCAATTGTGAACTAATTCCACCTGAGCCGCCAGATGACTGGGACAGAAATCCTCCTTGGCCACCATATCCACCTCCTTGTGTTTGGCAAGGATCAGGAACAGAGCAGGGGTCTAATAAGTAAACATAAAATGCAATTGTTTAAAATTCCTGATTTAATAAGCATTTTTTTTAATTATACTTTATTTTTAGCATAGTTTTGTACATGGAGGTTAATTTAAATTTGTTGCACTAGCTATGATATTGTTTTATAAAAGTAATTTTATTTTATCTTGTTTTTGAACCCTTCAAGATTATAATTTAGAATGTTTATTTGGGCATTGCCCTTATGCTTAAATAACCTTAGTGAGTTATTAGATTCAATCTAATGCTTTATTTAAAGGCTTTAGATTTGATTTGTTGTACAATATCTAGCTAATGAAACATGCAGGATTACTGTTGTGGTACTGTATATGTAAAGCCAAACCCTCTCCATTAGGTTTCGAAAGAGTAGAGAATTGCCATAGCAATTAAAAGATTTTTTCAGGGATTATATAGTGTTTTATTAAAAATAACACTCCTTCCTATTTTATTTTGCTCATAATTATCTCATTATTTATTAAATTGTGAATTGTATTAGGGTTACTATGACATATAGCTGACTTTTCAAACTTTCCCTGTCACTAACTTGTCAAAATAAAACTAGGACAAGCAGGTGGTATCCTAAATTTGTATTG
Organism: Rana muscosa; assembly: GCA_029206835.1. NCBI lineage: Eukaryota > Metazoa > Chordata > Amphibia > Anura > Ranidae > Rana > Rana muscosa. The sequence continues at coordinate 76,039,428 of CM055123.1, forward strand.
TATTTCAGATAATGGCTGCTGCATCCGACATGTTTGTCCAATACCTGGTTCCTCACCACATAATGTGTATGCTCTCATCTGCCCTTGTATTAGTACTGTATCCTGAAGTAATGTAGAGGCCAGTAGGAGAAACCACAGCACACAGTAGGGGACCAGGTTTTCAACATACTGGGAGATATCGGATACCAGTGTTAGCTGGATTTCTGTAATAATGCAAAGTTTCAGGGCACTGCTTGGCAAAGAGTAAGTAAATGACCTTCTACTTTTAATGTATAGGCTGATTTTAGTTTTTTATATGAGGTTAGTGACATGGTCATGTTAAATGTACACACATTTATTTTCAATAACTATATATAAGCCAAGAGTTTTGCTTGAGGATGGTTGGACTGTGCTTGTTTTGTAAATGGGCCAAACTTTGTTATCAATCTATGTGTTTTTCCATGTTTATTAAATCAGATTGGTTTGTTGGCCATGTGGCAACCCTATTAAATTGTTCTTGTAACTGTCACCAAAGTTTGAAAATCTCCCACCTGCAGTGGCACCTCAGTAAGCATTGAATGATAAGCCTTCCTTACTTTAACAACCTAAATTGAATGGAGGTTGAACCAGACACCATAGCAGGAAATGTCTTCCTTCCTGCATTGGGCCCAAGGATCAGTGTATTCATTGCATAATAGGAAGTGTAATGTCACCACATGGCTTTTGATTGAGACACAGAAGATTAAACAGTGAAAGGTCATGCAAGGAAGGTATAATCTGTACCCATGTAGCAAAAATAAGTGTTCCCCACTGAGCTGGACTCTTTCAGCCTGCTTATCAATCCAACTGATTAAAAAAGCTAGCTAGAGTTTAACAGAATGGTCCACAACTCCCTATAAGGTTGGCTTTACTGAAAAATGCTGGCATTCTAACACTGAGATATTCTGCCAACATGTAACATTATGAGTTTCAAAATGTGTCTGCACTTAAGGCCTTATTAAGGAAACGTTTAGTTACTACCTTGGCATGGGTTTGGCTGGCTCTGTTGTACAGGTGCACCACAACCTGTGAAAGATAAAAAAGCATTATAACATCCGCAATATGATAACTTTAATGTTATTCAGTTCATGGGTTAAGACAGGGGTGCTCAACCAGTGGCCCGAGGGCCACATGTGGCCCGCAGAGCCCTCTGATGTGGCCCGCGATCTCCAGCTCTGGGATGGGTCACCTCTTTTGAGCCACAGATGTAAACCAACTTGTGGCCATATACCCACCTACCTCCAATTCAATCTGATAAAGGGGGATCAATGCCCTTCCATCTTGGCAGATCGGATCAGAGGGCCCATAGAGTATAGTGGGCTGTGTCCATGTCCACTCTGCATATGCAGAGTGGACATGGACCTGTCATTCGCCCCCTCCGCTCATTGTGGCCCGCGACCGGATACCAAGCCGCTTACATAGCCTTCGCTCTTCAAAAGGTTGGGCACCCCTGGGTTAAGAGATACCAAAACAATTGCTTTATCTGGAATATATTATTTTAATTGCAATATTTGGGGCCACAGTTAAATTAGATCTAAACCCAGTCATTAAAAATCTCATGCAAGGCTTAACACATTAATGCAATTTCAAAAGTTTGTTTTATTTTTTTTAATCTCAAATTCATGAAAATATTAAAAACCATAAAAAATTGAAGACTAAAATTATAGGGAAAATTGCATGAACTCCGCTAGTCAAAATATCTCTTTGGCTCTCTTTTTATAGAAGCAATAGAAAAACATGAAAAAATATATATCCCACCTTTTGTTTTAAATACTATAAAGCAACATATCTGTCTTTAAATTACAGCACACAGATTCGGGGTACCCAGATTCAGGGGACCCCCACTCTCACCCAGCAAACCCCATAAGTGCATATCTTTAGTCGAATTGCTTACAGGACAACTGTCCATATATTACTGTGAATGTCCTATGATCTGTCAACAGCTCACATAAGAAACTCTACCACCATGGCTTTTTACTCATTAGGCATTTATCTGCAAAAATGTTTTCTCCATGTCCATAATCCTAACAATGGTAGTTTTTATTACAATGAAAATGCATCCTCATTCATGTATTCGTTTTCATATATTCTGCAATGTGTTGCCTTAGACGAATATAAACTCCACTTCTCCACCATCACTACTGGTGCAATAATTCTCACAGACCATAATCTCCACTATGTTCTAAGAGCATGTGCACACATGCACCCTTTGTTCAGTTCACTATCTTTATAAGGTACAATTTCTATCTGCTTTGGACATCATTTCACTTGTTTGGACCACATGCAACTAGCTATGCCACCATAAATGCACATGGATCCTTGTGTGCATTCTGGGGAGTGCGAAACTGCACCAGCAGGGATGTCATTATTTATGTAAACATAAAAATCACAGTGCCTTGTTGGAAATTTCACTCATTCAGCTATACATATTGATATATTCTGTTCAGTTCAGAGCAACTGATTTTTCTGAGCAGTTTAGATTAATATATATATATGTAAACAGATGTCCCCAGACAAGGCAAAATGATAGAAAATTCTAAGCACCTCCTGTGAAAGTGCTACTCTTGGTGTTGACCTCCAACCTGGTTTCCCTGGTTATATGTCACTGACACATCTCCTCTGATGAGGAAGACTATTCTTTTTTTTTTGGGCACTTATCACCCAAAATCATTTTTAATAACATTTTGCAAAATACATTTAGCAAATAAAATACTCTACTCACCACCTTGTTTTCCTCCCTTTGTTGCCATGATTGTGCTTTCTGAAGTATTGTGGCAGGAGAAGTCTTCTCAGAATGTTTAACCATGTGCTTTGGATCCTGTTTATATACAAGGTTTATTCCATTCCCAAATTATTCATCTGCATTCCAGATCCCTTTGCTAGCCAATGGAATTCCACCATGAGCAGTCAGATATGGGTGTTAATTTTTTTTAAACTTGCAGGTTTGTATTTTAAGCCTGGTAGTTATAGTAATTAGAAACTTAAATTATATTCTATTTCTGAACTAGCATGATTCGTTTGGTGTGATTGTTATTTATTTAATGATGTGATTCATTTTCTAAGCAATTTCTTTTGTATCAAAATTATCCATGTGTCCTGTTTGTAAAGTGTTCTTTATACTTATTTTACTTATGAACATATGAAGTGGAGTTAGTATTTGAAATTGCATTTAAAATGAAGAACATAAATGTTCATTCTCTTGTGGGGAGCTGACAGTTTTTTTTTATCTTAAAATACCTGACAGTGTCTCTTCAAGACTGAAGATATACAATAGAATTGAGATGAATATAACGTTTTTACAAAATGATGATAATGATATCACATGGATATGATTAATATATAATATTACTACAAAGTTGAAGCTTAACAATTGTAAAGAGCAGTTATGTCTTTGCCATCTGGTCATCCTATGCCACTTCTGTGGCTCTGTTTTGGAACATATACCTGATCTGGGTAAAAATGTAGAGTAAATATTCATATTCACTCCTTGCTTATTCTTCACGTGCAGCAGAGTAAATTTTTGGACATCATCTTGGCAAACATGGAATGGCATATGATGGTAAAATTTTACTTTTTTAATGGTGTTTCTATCCTGTTATAGTGTTAAATTGGAAGAATTCTATTTTCTTACACATTGACAATTTAAAACGTTATTTTTAATTTATTTTTTGTTAATTCTATTTTATTTAATTCTTTTGCTGGAATTCAGCTTTAAAAGTCTATATTTCTGGTAACTGTAAGCTAGTGGAGCTGCATCCCACAAACATCACACGTCTACAACAGGATTAAAAGTGAAAGGTTCTGGTTTGTGAGAAGCAACACATAACTATTAACCTTCCCTCCAAAAATACCATTGCTGCGTCCACACTGCCAAACAGGCCTACTTTATCACTCTCATTAACACCCTCTCACGCAGTTCCCGTCAACTCTTTTCTACCTTTACCACTCTACTTTGCCCTCCATTACCTTCACCCACTAACTTACTCACTGCCCAGGAGATTACTAATCACTTCAAAAATAAGATTGAGACAATTCGTCCCGAGAGCTCCACTCTATAGATATCTCCCTCACTTTACACTCCTTGTCCTCCTGCACAATCAATACTTGCCTCTTTTACCCAGCTACTATAGAGGAAGTCACTAAACTTTTTTCTAACGCCCACCTAACCTCCTGCCCCCTGGACTCTGTTCCTTCTTAAATACTACGGTCACCCTCTTGCTCTATCCTACACTCTTTAACTCATATCTTCAACCTCTCCCTCTCAACTGGCATCTTCCCCAACCCTCTAAAATATGCGTTAGTCAGTCCCATACCAAAAAAGGCCTCATTGGACCCCACCAATCTTAACAAACTAAGACCTATATCTTTACTCCCTTTTGCCGCCAAACTCCTTGAACGTTTAGTCTACAACCGACTGAGCAACCACCTCATTAGTTATAACCTTCTTGATCCCCTTCAGTCTGGATCCACACAGAAACTGCCCTCCTAAAACTCACAAACGACTTACTAACAGCCAAAACCAACGGTCATTATTTCACACTCTTATGCCGCGTACACACGATCGATTTTCTCGACGGTGAAAACACAGTCGAGAAAATCGACGGGAAAAACGAGGAACGCGGCTTGGTTCCCTACACACGGCCATTTTTCCCGACATTTTTTTTCTTGGTCGAGAAAAACGACCGTGTGTGGGCTCCGTGGCAGTGTTTCCTTATGGGAAAACTGCCGCGGAAAAAAATGACGGGAATCACGATGAGAAAAATTAGAGAATGTTCTAATTTTTCTCGTCGTGATCAATGCCGTTTTTCCCGTCGGGAAAAATGACAAAAAGCCCACACACGGTCGTTTTTCTTGTTAAAAAAAAAAATGTAATTTTTCCCAACGGGAAAAATGATTGTGTGTACGCGGCATTACTCTTGGACCTTTCTGCTGCCTTTGATACAGTTGACCACCCCCTCCTCCTCTGAAAACTCAATTTGTTTGGTCTCCATGGCTGTGCTCTCGGTTGGTTCGAATCTCACCTACCTCACCACACCTTCAGTGTCACTTACAACTCCACTTCCTCCTCTCCAACTTCTCTTGCCATTGGGGTCCCCCAAGGTTCTGTCCTTGGACCTATACTATTGATGACACCCAAATCTATCTCTGCCCCTCAGCTTACCCCATCAGTCTCCTCACATATCACTGATTTACTAACAGACATATCAGCCTGGATTTCAAACCACTTCCTCAAACTGAATCTATCTAAAACCGAGCTCTTAATATTTCCTCCCCCACATGCCCCTTCCCCTGACTTCTCTGTCAAGATCAATGGCACATCTATCAGTCCATCTCCACATGCCAGGGTGCTAGGGGTAACCTTAGACTCTGAACTGTCTTTTCAAGCCCACATCCAATCCCTGTCCAAATCATGCCACCTTAGCCTCCACAACATTTCCAGAATATGCCCCTTTTTAACTAATGACACCACCAAGCTTCTAATTCACTCCCTGGTTATCTCTCGCCTCGACTATTGCAACTCCCTCCTCATTGGATTACCTTTACATAGACTATCCCACCTTCAGTCCATAATGAATGCTGCTGCAAGACTCATCCACCTTACCAACCATTCAGTGTCCTCCACCCCTCTCTGCCAATCCCTCCACTGGCTTCAACTCACCAAATAAATAAAATTCAAAGTACTAACAATAATTTACAAAGCCATCCATAACTCTGCCCCCAGCTACATCACTAACCTAGTCCCAAAATACCAACCAAGTTTCTCTCTTCGGTCCTCCCAAGACCTCCTTCTCTCTAGCTCCCCTGTCACCTCCTCCCATGCTCGCCTCCAAGATTTTTCCAGAGCTTCTCCCATCCTTTGGAACGTCCTACCCCAATCTGTATGATCTGTCTCCTAATCTATCCTTCTTTAGACGATCCCTGAAAACCCTTTTCTTTAAAGAAGCCTATCCTGCTTATAACTAATACACTGTTTTTCTTCCTCCGTCAGCTCATCCCCCACAGCTATTACCTTTTGTATCAATTGATCCTCCCTTTTAGATTGTAAGCTCTAATGAGCGGGGCCCTCTTGTACCAAATTGTAATGTAACTGTAATGTCTGCCTTCATTTTGTTAAGCACTGTGAAAACTGTTGGCACTATATAAATCCTGTATAATAATAATAATAACTAATTGTGACAGCATCAGTCAGCTTTAGACAATATCAGAGAAAAAATTAATATATTTAATAAAATTGATTATCCACTATCCTTCTTTAACCACTAGCCGGACGAGGCAGCTCTCGTTCTGGGTAGACGTCATATGACGTCTTCGCCTTCCCAGGCCACTAGGGGGTGCACGCGCGCCGCGTCACTGGGGACCCGATGCACGTGCCCAGCAGGCCGTGATGTCCGCTGGGCACCCACGATTGCCCAGCAACTGAGGAGGACCATGGATTTCTGTGTGTAAACACATGGATCCACGTCCTGTCAGAGGAGAGGAGACCGATGGTGTGTCCCTTGTACATAGGGACACCGATCGGTCACCTTCCCCAGTCATTCCCCTCCCCCACAGTTAGAATCACTCCCTAGGATACACATTTAACCCCTTGATCGCCCCCTAGTGTTAACCTCTTCCCTGCCAGTCACATTTACACAGTAATCAATGCATTTTTATAGCACTAATCGCTGTATAAATGTGAATGGTCCCAAAAATGTGTCAAAAGTGTTCGATGTGTCCGCCGCAATATCGCAGTGACAATAAAAATCGCAGATCGCCGCCATTACTAGTAAAAATTAAATAAATAATAAAAATTCTATAAATCTATCCCCTATTTTGTAGACGCTATAACTTTTGCGCAAAGCAATCAATATTTGCTTATTGCAATTTTTTTTCCCAAAAATATGTAGAAGAATACGTATCACCCTAAACGTAAAAAATAAAAATTGGATATTTATTTTAGCAAAAAGTTAAAAATATTGTGTTTTTTTTAAACTTGTCCCTCTTCTTTTGTTTATAGCACAAGAAAAAAAAACCTGCAGAGGTGATCAACCACCAAAAGAAAGCTTTATTTGGGTACAGTGTTGCATGACCACGCAAATGTCATTCAAAGTGTGACAGCGCTGAAAGCTGAAAAATGGCTTGGGCAGGAAGGGGGTGAAAGTGCCCTATATTGAGGTGGTTAAGGTATTGGGCTTGTCAATGTTAGGATCCCTCACCTGAACACAGGATAGATGTAAATGGAACAAAGATGGTCCTGGTCACCAGCTGGATGAAGTCAACCAAGTAGTCAAATGGATGGTACAGTGGGCTGTTGGCCCTTTTAAGCCATTATTATTGTCCTATGTATATCAGGAAATAAGCATTGTTGAGTCATGTTATACAGAGTTGTTGTCAATATGTAAGATCTGGGAATGTCTATAAACATTAATATTTAAAGAAAAAAATAGATTAATAATTTAGTGGTACCTGGTCTTATCAGAACCAGGGATTACATGGTTAGAGCCTATGCAGTAGGCACCCCTAAATCGAGAGCCTCAGTATGGCCTCACTGCTGACAACCAGTAGGTCAAAGCATGCAAACATAAAGCAGGATTGTCTTTGAGCTAATCCCAAAGTCAATACCAGGAAATCAAAACAGTAATGCAAAGTACCAGGACAGATACAAGGGTACGTTCAGGACCCTTGACTGACTGAGGTCAAAGTGGGCAGACTGAGGTCAAAGTGGGCAGTGGCTGGATTAAACCCAGGTCAAACAGGAAGGCTAAATGAACAATGAAGCTTACTAAGCTCTACACCAGAGTGGCAAGTCACAGACAGGGCTAAACAAGCAACTCTTGAATCTGGGTACCCTGAATACGAGTGCTGTAATTTTAAAGACAGATATGTCATTTTATAGTATGTAAAAAAAGGTGGGATATACATTTTTTCTCTTTTTCTATTGCTTCTATAACAAAAAGAGTCAAAGAGATATTTTGACTTGTGGACTTTATGAGTTCCTATAATGTTAGTAAAAAAAGTTCAAGTAAAACGTCTTAAAGTTACCAAATGTCTGGTCTGAATTTCCTACAATGGGGTGCATGCAAGAGGAACGGGGCTTGTACTATAAAGTAGGATGAAGAGGAGCAAATAGATGTTCAACACAAAGTTTTAGAGTGCAGGAGAGTTAGCAGGAGAGGCAGCCATGTTGTTGTTATCACGAGTAACCAGTTGAGTGGTGTGAAATGTTATAGCAGCCAGCCAGCAGGACGTAGTGCCTTGGAATGGAAGACGATAGCCCTGGTAGTGAGGGGATTGTTGACCTTGATTCCCTCCCTAGCAATTGGTACCCCACATATTCAAGACTGGACTCACAGCATGGGGGACCTATGGACCTTGCCTAGAAGATACGGGAAGATAGAGGAAGTAAGAAGTGGATCCACATAAAGTATTTAAGCTTGATATCAATAGAGAACTGCCCTGTGTTCTCACATTGCCACTGGGAGTGAGGTGACAATAATGGCTTTGCTGGTGGAGCGGGACACAGGCTCCATGGTGTCTGCTTGGAAATGCTGCATTGGAAGAGAGGAGAGGTGAAGAGAGGAGAATGTGTACAGTGGAACAGGACAATTGCTTTACAGTGAAGTTCAGAGTATCAAGTGGAACTTTGCAAGGAAATGGCACACTTCTAAGTTGGGGTGCCGCCTTAATGTTGACTTTCACATGACCATGGCCCCCCTGGCTCTATTCCGGGTATAAGCAAGTGCATTCCCAAGGGTCCCCACATTGGGCAAAAATACACACCACATGTGGCCATCCCTGTCTGACAGAACTTGAATAGACCAGTTGGAAAGCTTTTCGCTGCAGCGGCAGATCAGTGTATTTTAACAGTGCTTGGTCCCGCTGTCAGAATACAATGTCCTGGCAGGAGAAATTATTCCATCCCACTGGATGAACAAAAAAAACTACCTATGGCAAATGATATTGTCCTGTTTTACATACTTATGGCCACTGGATTCTGTATGGTAGACTCTATTGTAGCATACTCCTGACCACTGCACTCTCTGTACTGGTCTATACTTTAAATACTTTTGACAGCGGCACTCTGCAGACTGGGCTGTAGGTTACATACCCACATTACATACTACTGATTAAGTGTGGGGTCATTTTAAGATGACCTCAGGCTTGAGCAAAATAGACGGGAGTTATACCTTTTATGACAAATAATAACGACCACAATTGCCAATAACTTAAACATACTGGATCACCTAAAAGTGAAAACCTTGCGCCAAACAAATAAAAAGTGAATGATATTTAAAGCTGCACCCCTAAAAAACTGAATGGGTGTCCCATAAAGTGCAAAGTGAAATATATAGAAAAAAGGGGGCGCTAGTGAATATATAAATTACAACTATTATATAATCGATCTCAATATAATATTGGAACAAATGTTAAATATTGATAAATTGTGTACAATAACAATTAGGTGTTTGGTATGAACATCAGCTGATGCTTTGACTAAACAATAATGAAACAAATCATATGTGATAACAGCAAGTGAAACCAAAAAAAATAATATATATATATATATAAACATCCAATAGGTGAATCGTGGCTAATCCATATAAAAGTCCATAGAAAGTAATCCAATATGTTCTTTGAAGTGACACCTTCACCAACACAGATAAGACACCCGAAGTGCTATGGATGGATGGCCGCTTACCCCAAGATGTTGAACCTCTTAACTAAAAAAGGGTCAAATAGCGCTTATTGTAAGATGCCACTTGCTAGTAAAGAGAATGTGATCCCAAATCCGTCTGTCTCCCCAGGGTGGACTCGATTGGAATATGCAGATAAAACGAATAATGCCAAAAATAGTGTAATCCCGTTTATTATAATATAAAAACAATATAAAAGTAAAGCCAAATGGCTGCTTACATTATGTAGTGCCTTAGCCCGGCACTGAGGCTGGAAGGCACGTAGAAGCCAAATAGTTCCGTCCGTCCGTGTAGAGCGCTGGCGTGCGTTCCACCTGTTATAGCGGCTAACCAGCAAGGACCGGAAGTTGTATGGAAAGCGTGACCAAGTACCGCCTCGACGTACGTTTCGTTAAACCATCATCAGGAAGCGTACTGGGTCACTGTATCGGCGGTCTTTTAAATGCCTGTCAATCAAGCCAGGCTGAAAAGCTAATTGTATCAGCCTCAATGCCGGATCATAGGCACCAACGCGGAACACAATAATTCAACAGTGCATTTAAAAACAAATTAAATTCACTTGTATAACAGGAATATTTGAATATACAACATATAAAAATGTTATTAAAATAACGGGAAATGAAGCAATTTAATAGAAATAAAAAAACATTAATAATAAAGATAGAAAATATATTGATTGAAAAAATAATCCAATATATATTCATCTGTAATTTAAAATGGACTACCAGAGGGAGAATTAATCATTTGTTAAAAAACAATTTAAATCTAGGTCTATGTTGAGTCCCTGTGGCTGCATTGTCTGAAGGCGATACAGCCATTGGGTCTCATTTTGAGAAATAGCTATTTTCAAGTCAGTACCTCTCCAATGGGTCACCACTCTATCAATCCAGTAGAATGTGAGCTGGCGAGGATCTCTGGCATGATACCGATCAAAATGCCGTGACACGCTATGATTCGGAAATCCTTTGGAGATATTAGTGACATGTTTATTGATTCTAACCCTTAATTCTCGTGTTGTGCTTCCCACATACTGTAGGGAGCACGGACATTCCAAAACGTATGTAACGTATTTGGAATAACACGTGATTAGGGGTTTGACTAAAAACTCTTGTTGTTTAACAGAGGACCGAAACTTGGTGATTTTTTTGCCATGTCGGATGGTTGTGCGACAAGATTTGCACCTTGTGCAATAATGGAAACCAGATCCATCCAAAAAAGTCAAGGGTTTCAATGGGGGGTCAGGGACATTAGGTGCTATCATATTTCTTAACCCTGGTGCTCGTCTATAGATAAATTTGGGTTTTGAGGGAAGTACGTTAACCAAATCTCTATCCCTAAGGAGTATGGGCCAAAATTTCTGGAAGGTACGCTCAATGGTTTTGTACTGCCTATGAAAGCCAGATACAAAGGCAAAATCTCCTTGAAAAAGAGGCTTTGTCTTTGAAATCAGAAGTGTCTCTCTATCCATAATGGCCACTTGATGCTGAGCTTTTTGAAGTACATGAGGAGAGTAGCCTTTTTCCATAAACTTTTCTGTTAGAATGGAAGCTTGTTCATGGAAATCAGTAATACTCTCACGATTCCTTCTAATCCTCATGTACTGACCTTTTGGTATAGCTCCTAGCCATTGTGGGTGATGACAACTAGTAATTGGTACAAATCCATTTCTTTTATTACAAACGTTTTTTATTGAGAAAAAACAATAAAGTAATACAAACACATGAAGTTATGCGTATCATATAGTACAGGTTGAAATATAATCATAAATGTCAACGCAGTGACAAAAAAGGAGACAGTAGAAACAAAACAAAAAAAAATAAAAATTTACTTTGAAGCATCTGAGAGAAGCCATAGCGGATTACAGAGAATCTACAGGTAACATAGTCTTACATATGAGGTATGACAGCGAGGGGGTGTAGCAGCGTCCCATGGTCTAAAGCTGCTGGGGAGTCTGTGTCAGCGGCTAAGACTGTGGCAATAGAATATGTCTATGCGAGTTCCAGGGATTCCACCTTTGGTCAAATAAGTGCATCCTGTCATTTAGAGTATATAGAATCCTTTCCATTATCATAATAGAATCCATCCTATGGAGGACGGAGGAGATAGGGACAGTAGGGGACTTCCAATGTAGGGCAATGGCCCACAGAGTGGCCAAGCAAATTGTGTGGATAAGGCCTTCTTCAGAATGAAGCGTACCTGGGATAGATGCACCAAGGAGGCACATAGAAGATGTAAGATGTACTGGAGTACCTGATAGTGCTGATGCTATAGCCATCACTGTGTTCCAAATGGGGGAAAGTCGATCACAGTCCCAAAATATATGCATAAAGGTCCCAGGAAGGCGACAGCCTCTGAAGCAGAGGTCAGAGGCTCCTGGGAAGATAGAGTGAAGTCTGGATGGGGTATAGTACCATCTGGTCAGTACTTTATATGCTGTTTCTCTGACAGCTAGGGATTTAGACGCTTTGCGTAGGTTAGTCAGCATTGTGTCCCAGTCGTCCGAGTCAAAGATTTTGTTGCAATCAGCCTCCCATTTACATTTATACGGGACCGCCCCGGGAAATGATGCAGTTAGAGCTGATTTGTAGAGGATAGAGATAAGCCCTTTTCCTCTGGGGGAGTCACGGCAGATCTGTTCAAACGTGGTAGAAGGGGATGATGGGGAGAGGGCAAAGTGGGAGAGATAAAAGTGTCTGATTTGCAAATAACGGAAGTGTTCTCTTAGTGGGATTTGTTTATGCGTACGTAACAGGTCAAATGAAGCAAAGGAGTCACCAATCTGCAGGTCAGCTAATGTGACCATAGAGTTAGAGATCCACCAGGAGAAACCCTCAGGGTTATCAAAGGCTAAGGTAAATAAGGGTTCTCCTACAAAGGAGGAGCCTCGGGGTGCATGGGACGCTAAGTCTAGTTTATGTTTGTATCTGTACCATAGGATAAGATAGTGAGCTACTAGGGAGTTAAGGGAGATAATTATATGACCCAATTTAGAGGGGGACCAAAGTATAGCAGAGAGCCTATATGGAGCGATGGAATGTGATTCAAATTCTACCCAGGGTACTTTAGAGTTAGGGATGTTCCATTGTGCCATCTGGGAGAAGCGAGCTGCAAGGAAATAGAGCCAAAGGTTTGGTAGGCCTAGTCCCCCATGTGCTTGTGGATTGAACAAAACATGTTTAGAGAACCTAGGTCGTTTGTTTTGCCAGATAAATTTGTGGATATCTTGTTGTAGTTTATCTATAAAAGCTTTGGGGATCAGGAATGGTAGGGCTCTGAATAGAAATAGAAGTTTGGGTAGGAGGGTCATTTAGATCGCCGTGACTCTCCCGAGAAACGAGATATGGTAGGTGCTCCATAGTTTGAGCAAATTTTGGAGACGGGACACACATGCTGGATAATTCGCAGCGAAAATGGAGGACCAATGTGGTGTGATATAGATGCCCAAATAGGGTATTTTATCAGTAGACCATTGCAGGGGGAAAGGGCTCTGGAGGGTCTCACACTGAGCAGGGGGAATGTTGATTGGGAGTGCAGTGGACTTGGACATATTAACTGTGAGTCCAGAAATAGAGGCGAATCGGGACAACAGGGTAAATAGATTGGGCAGGGAGATATGGGGTTGGGTTAGGAAAAGCATGACATCATCTGCATACATGCAGAGATGAGACGTGGTGGAAGCCATTGGGTATCCGGATATGTCAGGGTGTTGTTTAATTGCGGTGGCAAGGGGTTCCAGGGCCTGGGCGAATAATAGGGGTGATAGGGGACATCCCTGACGGGTGCCCCTGCGGTACAAATCCATTTCTATCAGTGCTCTTAAAGAAGGTCTTAGAGCTAATCATGTTATTTTTCTTAATCAGAGTCAAATCTAGGTAATTCACTGTATCCGTACTCCATTCAGCTGTGAATGTAAGGCCATATTGGTTGTTGTTAAGGTATGTGAGGAAAGTTAATAAATCCTCTAGTGGACCCTCCCACAATAGGATAATATCATCAATGTACCATTTGTAGTACAAAAGAGCTGCCTTGGGTTCATAATATATGGTTTCATTTTCCCACTTATTGAGTACTAGGTTGGCTACACTGGGAGGTTATCCCTATTCTAACCCAGGCTCAAGTCAATACCAGTCTAGACCACCTAGAGGTAGTTTTAGAGGGAACCATAGGGGCAGACCCAATCAACATCAAAATAATTACCAACAGGGGGGGAATGGAGGGGATGGAAAGAACCCTACAAAATTCCACCTATTACCCCGCAACAATCCAAAGAACCTACCGCAAAAGGGGTAGAAGAGGGGGAACCAGGAAGAAAAAGACCAAGGGACAATTAACAACAGGGATTTTTAATTTAACCAACATAGAACTCTCCAAAGAAGAAATAGGTGTCCTTTCTCAGGGTCTAAAGTATGCGCCAGATAAAAAACATCAATAAGTTTGAGTTATTTATAGATGTGGAAAAGTACGTCAGAAAAATTAATATCAAAAAACATTTTGCTTCCCAGATCCCTACTGTCTCATCCACAGTGGCAGCTGAACAGTTTGTTCAGAGTGGTTTGAAAAACAATTCTGTTTTTAATCCCAAAAAAGGGACTCATCATCATGTTGAGGTGTTTAAAAACATGGTGCAGGATGAAATCAAATCAGTTGAAGTCAAACATACTAGAAAAAATTGTGCATTAATAGAAGGTATCAAACAGCTAGAAAAAAACAAAAATCTGGTGGTTCGCCCGGCAGACAAAGGGGGTGCTGTCGTGGTAGTCACCAAGGATGAGTACAACATAGAAATACAACGGCTGTTGGGTGATGTTGAAACCTATAGGGTGCTCGCCTTTGATCCGATTATTAAATTACGAATTGAATTGACCAATTGGGTCTCTAGAGGTGTGGACCAACATATCCTGAATTTGAAAGAAGCCCAATATTTGATTCCACAGGCTCCACGTACCCCAGTGCTATATACGGTACCCAAAATCCACAAAACCAGAGTCAAACTCCCTGGCCGACCCATCATCAGTGGGATAGGGTCTCTATATTCCCGTGTTGGAGAATATATAGACATATATCTCCAACCGTTGGTAGCACAGGGTAAGTCCTATTTGAAGGATAGTAGAGAGCTTATTAAGTCTATATCCACCATATCAGTGACAACTAATACAATTTCGGTTACAGTCGACGTGGAGTCGCTGTATACTAATATCAAACAAGATGATGCAGTTGTAGCTGTAAGAGGGGCTTTGGTTGAGCAATCTAAGCTACCTATTGATCAAATCAATTTTTTGATAGAAGGTCTTAAACAAGCTATGGGCCATAATTATTTTTGGGCCCAGGGTCAATTCTTTAACCAAATTAGGGGGTAGCTATGGGGGCTCGCTATACTCCCAGTGTAGCCAACCTAGTACTCAATAAGTGGGAAAATGAAACCATATATCATTAACCAAAGGCAGCTCTTTTGTACTACAAAAAGTACATTGATGATATTATCCTATTGTGGGAGGGTCCACTAGAGGATTTATTAACTTTCATCACATACCTTAACAACAACCAATATGGCCTTACATTCACAGCTGAATGGAGTATGGATACAGTGAATTACCTAGATTTTACTCTGATTAAGAAAAATAACATGATTAGCTCTAAGACCTTCTTTAAGAGCACTGATAGAAATGGATTTATACGAATTACTAGTTGTCATCACCCACAATGGCTAGGAGCTATACTAAAAGGTCAGTACATGAGGATTAGAAGAAATTGTGAGAGTATTACTGATTTCCATTAACAAGCTTCCATTCTAACGGAAAAGTTTATGGAAAAAGGCTACTCTCCTCATGTACTTCAAAAAGCTCAGCATCAAGTGGCCATTATGGATAGAGAGACACTTCTGATTTCAAAGACAAATCCTCCTTTTCAAGGAGATTTGGCCTTTGTATCTGGCTTTCATAGGCAGTACAAAACCATTGAGCGTACCTTCCAGAAATTTTGGCCCATACTCCTTAAGGATAGAGATTTGGTTAACGTACTTCCCTCAAAACCCAAATTTATCTATAGACGAGCACCAGGGTTAAGAAATATGATAGCACCTAATGTCCCTGACCCCCCATTGAAACCCTTGACTTTTTTGGATGGATCTGGTTTCCATTATTGCACAAGGTGCAAATCTTGTCGCACAACCACCCGACATGGCAAAAAAATCACCAAGTTTCGGTCCTCTGTTACACAACAAGAGTTTTTGGTCAAACCCCTAATCACGTGTTATTCCAAATACGTTACATACGTTTTGTAATGTCCGTGCTCCCTACAGTATGTGGGACGCACAACATGAGAATTAAGGGTTAGAATCAATGAACATGTCACTAATATCTCCAAAGGATTTCCGAATCATAGTGTGTCACGGCATTTTGATCGGTATCATGCCAGAGATCCTCGCCAGCTCACATTCTACGGGATTGATAGAGCGGTGACCCATTGGAGAGGTACTGACTTGAAAAAAGCTATTTCTCAAAATGAGACCCAATGGCTGTATCGCCTTCAGACGATGCAGCCACAGGGACTCAACATAGACCTAGATTTAAATTGTTTTTTAACGAATGATTAATTCTCCCTCTGGCAGTCCATTTTAAATTACAGATGAATATATATTGGATTATTTTTTCAACCAATATATTTTCTATCTTTATTATTAATGGTTTTTTATTTCTATTAAATTGCTTCATTTCCGTTATTTTAATAACATTTTTATATGTTGTATATTCAAATATTCCTGTTATACAAGTGAATTTTATTTGTTTTTAAATGCACTATTGAATTATTGTGTTCCGCGTTGGTGCCTATGATCCGGCATTGAGGCTGATACAATTTGCTTTTCAGCCTGGCTTGATTGACAGGCATTTAAAAGACCGCCCATTCAGTGACCCAGTACGCTTCCTGTTGACGGTTTAACAAAACGTACTTCGAGGCGGTACTTGGTCACGCTTTCCATCCAACTTCCGGTCCTTGCTGGTTAGCCGCTGTAACAGGTGGAACGCACGCCAGCGCTTTACACGGACGGACGGAACTATTTGGCTTCTACATGCCTTCCAGCCTCAGTGCCGGGCTAAGGCACTACATAATGTAAGCAGCCATTTGGCTTTCCTTTTATATTGTTTTTATATTATAATAAACGGGATTACACTATTTTTGCCATTATTCGTTTTATCTGCATATTCCAATCGAGTCCACCCTGGGGAGACAGACGGATTTGGGATCACATTCTCTTTACTAGCAAGTGGCATCTTGCAATAAGCGCTATTTGACCCTTTTTTAGTTAAGAGGTTCAACATCTTGGGGTAAGCGGCCATCCATCCATAGCACTTCGGGTGTCTTATCTGTGTTGGTGAAGGTGTCACTTCAAAGAACATATTGGATTACTTTCTATCGACTTTTATATGGATTAGCCACGATTCACCTATTGGATGTTTATATATATATATATATATTTTTTTTTTTGGTTTCACTTGCTGTTATCACATATGATTTGTTTCATTATTGTTTAGTCACAGCATCAGCTGATGTTCATACCAATCACCTAATTGTTATTGTACGCAATTTATCAATATTTAACATTTGTTCCAATATTATATTGAGATCGATTATATAATAGTTGTAATTTATATATTCACTAGCGCCCCCTTTTTTCTATATATTTCATACTGGATCACTTGCTGACCTAACTTTGCTTTAAATGCACTGACTTTTATTTTCCGCATGCTTGTTTCTTCTTCAATATATTTTTATTGAGAAAAAGGAGACAGTTTAAACAGTGAACAGTATATCATTGGAACACAACGGAAGCAATACATTGGACTTATATACTTAATATAGAAAGCTTAAACGTGTCCAAATTAACACTCAGATTGACCAATAATACACCATAGGAAATAACAGGAGAGAAGAGGTGCAGTGTATAGCAAAGAAAAAGAGAGGGTGGGTTGGAAAATGGGTGGGGTAAGATAGAGAGCATGTGGAGTGTGATAAATGTTGATTGATGCTTTTCAACTATAGTGTTGGAGAAGACTCTTGAAAGTGCCTTGGATGGCAAGATATATCAAACCAGTCAATCCTGAAGAAATCAACCCTGATTATTCACTGGAAGGACAAATCCTGAAGCTGAAACTCAAAGACTTTGGCCACCTAATGAGAAGAGAGGACTCATTGGAAAAGACTCTGATGCTGAGAAACATGGAAGGACAAAGGAGAAGAGGATGACAGAAAAAAAAAATTGGAAAGATAGCATCATCGAAACAATGAACATGAAGTTAAGCAAGCTCCGGAAGGCAGTGGAGGATAGAAAAGCCTGGCACGCTATGGTAAATGAGGTCATGAAGAGTCATGCCGTGTACACACGACCATTTTTAATGACGAGAAAAATGAAATTTTTTAAAATGGTCATTAAAAACGATCGTGTGTGGGCTTCAAAGCATTTTTCACGACGTGAAAAACGGCCATGAAAAAATTGGAACATGCTCTAATTTTTCACGTCGTTTTTTACATCGTCGTTTTTCTCGTCATGAAAAACGGCCGTGTGTGGGCTTTAGTGATGAGCCGAACACCCCCGGGTTCGGTTCGCACCAGAACCCGCGAACGGACCGAAAGTTCGCACGAACGTTAGAACCCTATTAAATACAATGGATGCGAACGTTCGAAATCTAAAGTGCTAATTATAACGACTATTATGCATGTTATTGTCCTAAAAAGGGTTTGGGAACCCGGGTTCTGCACCAGGGGACATGTATCAATGCAAAAAGAAGTTTTTTTGGGAGCAGTCATTTTAATGATGCATGAAGTGAAAAAAAAAGTCTAATATTCCTTTAAATATCGTACCTGGGGGGTGTCTAAAGTATGCATGTGAAGTGCCATGTGTTTCCCGTGTTTAGAACTGTCCTTGCACAAAATTACATTTCTAAAGAAAAAAAAAGCCATTTAACCACTTAACGACCGCTCACTGTATATATACACAATGGCACCGACAGGCACAATCACGTAGAGTGTACGTGATTGCCTTTGTACAGTTGGGGGGTCCGATCGGACCCCCCTTCTGTACAGTGAGCGGTCGGAATTCGTTGGGGAGCGATCCGACATGAGGGGACGGCCGTTCGATTCCGGCCACCCCCCCCCGCGATCACTCCCGGCGAATAGAAATGCCCCCTCTGTCTGTCGAATGTACACTAGATGGCGCCCACTCCATGGCTTCGGATGTCACCATGGAGATGCGGCGTTTCCTTGTAATGAGACGTTGCTGTCTCACATCTTCTGACTGCGGCGTCGTGATGACGCGACGTAAAGGCGTCGTGACGTCATGACGCCGTCCTCTGGCGCGCGTGTGTGACGTTCACATGAACTACACGCTGCGTACGTCCATAGGTATGGTGCGACGCGGCGCCACGCTACTCTGGTGTCCCCAATACATATTGCGGCAACATCTGAGTGATGTTGCTGCATTTAGATGTTCCCGTGTGCCAGTTATGTGATGCCACCGGGCAATTGGACGCCCTCTTCTGGCGGTGGGGCTAACTGTGGACATTAGGACTCAGAGTTCCAGGTGCTTCACACAGATGCTGTCATCAGTTTGTGCAATCGGATTGGTTCGTATTTTTGGCGGGAATATTTGAAAATCATCTGTATAAATCTGTGCTATTTTGGGGTTTTTATTAATAATAGTATTAATACCATGCATTGTCTGTATATTATTTGTAGTTTGACATGTAGATTTTCAGGCCAAGGTATGATTTATATGGGTGATAGTCTGACACTGTGGGATATTTTGCTATTTCCTGTTTTGACTCCGCCCCTTCAGGGTGGGTCGGATATCTGTCAGACCTTATTTAAAGTCGGCAATGTGGGGGGTACAGCACTATGCCCCTGTTGATGACTTTGGGAGTCGAAACGCGTAGGGCCTGCTATCGCTGTACCCCACATTGCTTTTATATTTTTACTATTTTGTGATCACTTTTATTTGTTTCTATGTCTGTAAAGACAAAATTTATTCAATAAACCTTGATTGGTTATATTGACCTGCACCATCTGGAGTTTTCTTTTTTCTCCCACCCCTGCGTCTAATTTTGGAACGTTTTGGAGCCTGCAAACGATTAGAGGGATCACCATCGTGTGAGCTGATCATTCATCACCCTGCTGAAATCGGTCCCAGGTATTCAGGATTCTCAGTTCCATTGTCCGGTCACGGCAACCATTAAGCTCGATTGACCCACTGTCATACGACAGGTGGGTCCACCGTTTCCGGTAAGAGTACCCGACTTTATCAACTGTGCTCTCTTCTCTTCTTTTGTGTTTCCACCATCAACATTTGGGTCCTTTGATCTTTCCATGCTGAGCGGTGTGTTCTAGGAATAGACATCCCTCCCAACACACACATGTTGTTTTGGACTATTTTTCACGTATCATTTTTGTATTCATTCCACATTCACTTATAGGGGTATGTTCCTCAATTCCCATGGAGGATAATTCATATCAGAGATCACCCATTGGAATGGACTGTTCATGAACTCTATGTATTGATTTTCATATTCACTGTGTTTCAGTTCATCACTTATTTGAGCTACGTCCAGTAGCCATTATTTTAAAATTGATTTTTAAGCGCTGTACTATTTTGAATCCAGAATGTACACACAGACAGAAGTGATGTCATCTCCTGTGCGGCGCTCACATATACCGAGCGTCGTACAAGAGAAGACATCAAGGTTAGTACACAAACACTACACTAACACCAGCACACATAGGCACATAAATCGCCCCCCAGGCCCCCCAGATCACCCCCCAGCCCCCAGTCACAGTGTCACTGATTGCAGTGACCATTTATTTACTGATCACTGCAATCAGTGACATTTGTGACTGTAAAAGTGTCACTACATTTAGTTTTAGGTCCAGTGTAGCCCCCTAACCCCCCTAATAAAGGTTTAACCCCTTGATCACCCCCCAGATAACCCTTTCACCCCCTAGCACCGCCGTCGCTAAGCGATCATTTTTCTGATCGATGTCTTAGCGTCGGTGATGCAGATCGGTAGCCAGTAATTTTTTTTAGGTTCGCCGCAGGTTTTTATAGCGTCAGGTACCCCCATAAATGATCTAATAAAGGTTTAACCCCCATGATCGCCCCCCAGGTAACCCTTTCACCCCCTATCACCACTGTCGCTAAGCGATCATTTTTCTGATCGATGTCTTAGCGTCGGTAATGCAGATCGGTAGCCAGTATTTTTTTTTAGGTTCGCCGCAGGTTTTTATAGCGTCAGGTACCCCCATAAATGATCTAATAAAGGTTTAACCCCCTTGATCGCCCCCCAGGTAACCCTTTCACCCCCTATCACCACTGTCGCTAAGCGATAATTTTTCTGATCGCTGTCTTAGCGTCGGTGATGCAGATCGGTAGCCAGTAATTTTTTTTAGGTTCGCCGCAGGTTTTTATAGCATCAGGTACCCCCATAAATTATCTAATAAAGGTTTAACCCCCTTGATCGCCCCCCAGGTAACCCTTTCACCCCCTATCACCACTGTCGCTAAGCGATAATTTTTCTGATCGCTGTCTTAGCGTCGGTGATGCAGATCGGTAGCCAGTATTTTTTTTTAGGTTCGCCGCAGGTTTTTATAGCGCCAGGTACCCCCATAAATTATCTAATAAAGGTTTAGCCCCCTTGATCGCCCCCCAGGTAACCCTTTCACCCCCTATCACCACTGTCGCTAAGCGATCATTTTTCTGATCGCTGTCTTAGCGTCGGTGATGCAGATCGGTAGCCAGTAATTTTTTTTAGGTTCGCCGCAGGTTTTTATAGCGTCAGGTACCCCCATATATTATCTAATAAAGGTTTTAACCCCCTAATTGCCCCTAGTTAACCCTTTCACCAGTGATCATCATATAAGTGTTACGGGTGACGCTGGTTAGTTAGTTTGCTTTTAATAGTGTCAGGGCACCCGCTGTATATAACCCAATAAAGGTTTAACCCCCTGATCGCCCGGTGGGTGATATCAATTAGGTTTTAGCGTCAGAGAGGGTCTGCGTCACACCCCAGGCAGCGTCAGGTTAGTGCCAGTAACGCTAACACCCACGCGTGAAGCATACACCTCCCTTAGTGGTATAGTATCTGAACAGATCAATATCTGATCTGATCAGATCTATACTAGCGTCCCCAGCAGTTTAGGGTTCCCAAAAACGCAGTGTTAGCGGGATCAGCCCAGATACCTGCTAGCACCTGCGTTTTGCCCCTCCGTCCAGCCCAGGCCACCCAAGTGCAGTATCAATCGATCACTGTCACTTACAAAACACAACACACATAACTGCAGCGTTCGCAGAGACAGGCCTGATCCCTGCGACTCCAGTGCTGTAGGAGGTGATTTCACCACCACAGTTAAAAAAAAAAGCAAATATGCCGAAGCATTGGGGCAGCAGGGGCGGAGGAGTGATTTTGCTCCTAATGCCGCGTACATACGATCGAAATTCCGATGGAGGCTTGCCCGTGGAAAAGTCCGACCATGTGTGTGCGGCATAACTTTTTTGCGGGAGGATGCCCCCATGCTTCGGCATATATAAATGGTGCATGTATGCCCATCATTAGAAGTGGGTGGATGAAGGGCGGTATTCTAATGGTGGGCATACCCACCGATCAATCTCTTTTTTCGTTCAGCCACCTGACTGCATGAAAAAAAATGATTACAATACATGTCCAACAAGGACCAGCAACGTACTGGTATGTTGCTGGAATTTGATTGGTTATACCAGATTGATGCCTGCGGGTTTAGGTATCATCTTGGTATCATTCTTTTCAGCCAGCGGCCGGCTTTCATGTAAAAGCAATCCTAGTGGCTAATTAGCCTCTGGACTGCTTTTACAAGCAGTGGGAGGGAATGGAATGCCCCCCCCGGATATAAAAAGCGCCATTGGGAAATTGGGAAAGCATTTTATCACACCGATCTTGGTGTGGTCAGATGCTTTGAGGGCAGAGGAAAGATCTAGGGTCTAGACCCCAGTTTTTTCAAAAAAAGAGTACCTGTCACTACCTATTGCTATCATAGGGGATATTTACATTCACTGAGATAACAATAAAAATGATAAAAAAAAAAAAATATGGAAGGAACAATTTAAAAATAAAATAAAAAAGCAAAATTAATAATAAAAAAAAAAAAAAAAAAGCACCCCTGTCCTGCCCTGCTCTTGCCCAATGGCGAACGCAAGCGTCGGTCTGGCGTCATATGTAAACAGCAATTACACCATGCATGTGAGGTATCACCGCGAAGGTCAGATCGAGGGCAGTAATTTTAGCAGTAGACCTCCTCTGTAAATCTAACGGGGTAACCTGTAAAGGCTTTTAAAGGCTTTTAAAAATGTATGTAGTTTGTCGCCAATGCGCGTTTGTGCGAAATTTTAAAGCATGTCGTGTTTGGTATCTATGTACTCGGCCTAAGATCATATTTTTTATTTCATCAAACATTTGGGCAATATAGTGTGTTTTAGTGCATTAAAATAAAAAAAAGTGTATTTTTTCCCCCAAAAATGTGTTTGAAAAATCGCTGCGCAAATACTGTGTAGAAAAAAAAATGCAACACCCACCATTTTATTCTGTAGGGCCTTTGCTTTAAAAATATATATAATGTTTGGGGGTTCAACATAATTTTCTTGCAAAAAAAAATATGTTTTCATGTAAACAAAAAGTGTCAAAAAGGGCTTTGACTTCAAATGGTTAAAAGAGTGGATGTAAGCTTCCTAATGTTGTGTATAAAATGCCAGAACAGTTCAAAACCCCCCCAAATGACCCCATTTTGGAAAGTAGACACCCCAAGCTATATACTGAGAGGCATGTCGAGTCCATGGAATATTTTATATGTTGACACAAGTTGCGGAAAAAATACAATTTTTTTTTTTTTTTGCACAAAGTTGTCACTAAATGATATATTGCTCAAACATGCCATGGGCATATGTGGAATTACACCCCAAAATACATTCTGTTGCTTCTCCTGAGTACGGGGATACCACATGTGTGAGACTTTTTGGGAGCCTAGCCGCGTACAGGACCCCAAAAACCAATCACCGCCTTCAGGCTTTCTAAGGGTGTAAATTTTTGATTTCACTTCTCACTGCCTATCACAGTTTCGGAGGCCATGGAATGCCCAGATGGCACAAACCCCCCCCCCCCCAAATGACCCCATTTTGGAAAGTAGACACCCCAAGCTATTTGCTGAGAGGTATTGTGAGTATTTTGCAGATCTCGCTTTTTGTCACAAAGTTTTGAAAATTGAAAAAAAAAAAGAAAAAAAAAATGTTCTTTCTTCATTTTCAAAAACAAATTAGAGCTGTAAAATACTCACCATGCCTCTCAGCAAACAGCTTGGGGTGTCTACTTTCCAAAATGGGGTCATTTGGGGGGGGTTTTGTGCTATTTTGGCATTTTATGGCCTTCGAAACTGTGATAGGTAGTGAGGAGTCAAATCAAAAATTTGTGCCTAGAAATCCTGAAGGCGGTGATTGGTTTTCGGGGTCCCGTACGCGGCTAGGCTCCTAAAAAGTCCCACACATGTGGTATCCCCGTACTCAGGAGAAGCAGCAAAATTTATTTTGGGGTGCAATTCCACATATAACCATGGCATGTGTGAGCAATATATCATTTAGTGACAACTTTTTGTAATTTTTTTTTTGTCATTATTCAATCACTTGGGACAAAAAAAAAAAAATATTCAATGGGCTCAACAGGCCTCTCAGCAATTTCCTTGGGGTGTCTACTTTCTAAAATTGGGTCATTTGGGGGGGTTTTGTGCTATTTTGGCATTTTATGGCCTTCAAAACTGTGATAGGTAGTGAGGAGTGAAATCAAAAATTTGCGCCTTTAGAAATCCTGAAGGCGGTGCTTGGTTTCCGGGGTCCCGTACGTGGCTAGGCTCCTAAAAAGTCCCACACATGTGGTATCCCCGGACTCAGGAGAAGCAGCAGAATGTATTTTGGGGTGCAATTCCACATATAACCATGGCATGTGTGAGCAATATATCATTTAGTGACAACTTTTTGTAAATTTTTATTTTTTTTTCATTATTCAATCACTTGGGACAAAAAAAAAATATTCAATGGGCTCAACATGCCTCTCAGCAATTTCCTTGGGGTGTCTACTTTCTAAAATGGGGTCATTTGGGGGGGGTTTGTACTGCCCTGCCATTTTAGCACCTCAAGAACTGAGTCATAAATTTAAAGCTGTGTAAATTCCAGAAAATGTACCCTAGTTTGTAAACGCTATAACTTTTGCGCAAACCAGTAAATATATGCTTATTGACATTTTTTTACTAAAGACATGTGGCTGAATACATTTTGGCCTAAATGTATGACTAAAATTGAGTTTATTCGATTTTTCTTATAACAAAAAGTAGAAAATATCATTTTTTTTCAAAATTTTCGGTCTTTTTCCGTTTATATCGCAAAAAATAAAAATCGCAGAGGCAATCAAATACCATTAAAAGAAAGCTCTATTTGTGGGAAGAAAAGGACGCAAATTTCGTTTGGGTACAACATTGCATGTCCGCACAATTTACAGTTAAAGCAGCGCAGTGCAAAATTCTGAATTCACCTCTGGTCCTTTAGCTACCAAATGGTCCGGGGCTTAAGTGGTTAAAACTGCTTGCGGCTTTAATGTAATGTCTGGTCCAGGTAATATGGATGAAAATCTTTAAGAAAAATGGCATAGCTACCCCATCACACCCCCCTACCCCAGCCCATTACCAGCCCCTTTGGGTCTTGTATGGATATTAAGGGGAACCCCGCACACAAAATAAAAAAGGCCCTATATACTCTGAACAGCCTTATACAGGCGGTGCATACAAGACAGGGACTGTAGGTTTGTTCTTATGTAGAATCTGTTTGTAATTTTGAACAGGTACATTGTTTAAGTCTAGCTCCAGTCAAAAAATCTATTTTTAAGCTTTTTGGAAAACATAGGGAAGGGTTATCACCCCTGTAACATTTATTTTGCTGTCTGTGCAGTGTGCACCTGTTCAGAACATTTCACCTCACTTTCCGTCCTAATGACAAATGTTTTTTGAAAATTTGGGGTTTTTATTGAAACAAGAATTGGTGATAAAGCATCAGTGGAGAGGAGACACTTTTTTTCCCATATTAACTCTTACAGGAGAGAATTTCCCTTCCTAGTGGTAGATTTCTTCTCACTTCCTGTTGTATCCTTCCGTTTGCAAGGAGGAGTCATTTGTAAGTTGGATGTTTGAAAGTAGGGGCCTGCCGTATATACTCTGCTGAAATTTGCCCCTTACATGTTGGTGTTGCCACAACACTGTGAGCCCTCACAGTTACTCTTGGTGGGCACATGAATGGGCCCTGCTGTGAATTATTAGATCAAGAAATGTAATTGCATGCCCCTGTTGAACAGGGGCTGAAAAATTGGGCCTTTGGTGGTGATGGTGGTGGTGTTGACACAACACTGTAAGGCCTCACAGTTACTCTTGGTGGGCGCAGGAATGGGCCCTGCTGTGAACTATTAGATCAAGAATTGTAATTACATGCCCCTGTTAAACAGGGGCAGAAAAATGGGCCTTAGGCACTGGTGCCACAACACTGCAACCCCTCACAGATACTGTACTTGGAGCACAACAATGAGCCCTGTTGCAAAGTATTGCATCAAAAATTGTAATTACACGCCCCTGTTAAACAGGGGCTGAAAAATTGGGCCTTAGGCACTGGTGCTGGTGCCACGACACTGCAACCTCTCCCAGATACTCTAGTTGGAGTGCAGGAATGAGCCCTGCTGCAAAGCATTGCATAACAAATTGTAATTACATGCCCCTGTTAAACAGGGGCTGAAAAATTGGGCCTTAGCCACTGGTGGCGGCACCCAGAAACAAAAATGTTCTTCCAAGCTATCATCATCAATCTGATCATTGAGGAGGAGGAGGATAGTCAGTCAACATAACAGGACAGTCTCTCAGCATCAGCATCAGTCTTGAAGGGATGTGACATTTGAAAATAAATTAGTCTGTTATATCAGCTTCAGGTGTTTGGCAGCTGGTGGTGATCCAAGACTGGTTCATCTTTATGAAGGTCAGACGATCAACCGAGTCGGTGGACAGGCGCACCCTGTGATCCGTGACAAATCCTCCAGCAGCACTAAATGTGCGTTCTGAAAGAACGCTGGATGCAGGATAGGCCAGTAGCTCAATTGCATACTGTGCAAGCTATGGCCAGTGATCCATCCTCAAGACCCAGTAAGCCAGAGGGTTTTCGGTGGGGAAGGTGTCCAAGTCTGACCTTGCCCCTAGGTATTCCTGCACCATGTATATCAGACGCTGGCGATGTTTGCTGGAATCGATCATACCTTGGGGCTGCGGACTAAAGAATTGTCTGAACACATCGGTCAGACGGCCACCTTCCCCACCGCTCCTTCTTTGACTGACCGAAGCCTCAGCAACTCGTTGTCCAGGACCAGGAGTTTGTAACCTCCCAGTCTCTGGGAACGCGTTGCACAGACCTTTCTGCAAGGCCTCCCGGAGTTGTCTCATCCTCTGCTCCCTCTGCGACGGTAAGATAAGGTCCGCAACCTTACCCTTGTACCGTGGATCAAGGAGAGTGGCCAGCCAGTAATGGTCCCTCTCCTTGATCCGAAGAATACGAGGATCCTTGCGCAGACTTTGCAGGATCAGGGAGGCCATGCAGCGTAGGTTAGCTGAGGCATTCGGTCCGGAGTCCTCTGGGTCACTAAGGACGTCATGATCCGCAGCCACCTCCTCCCAGCCACGTACAACTCCACGGGTTTCTTGGGACTGTAAATCATCCCTAAAAGACTGCTGCTGATGATGCTGAGTGCCAGGCTCCACCTCCATGCTGACACAATCGTCCTCCTCCTCCTCTTCCTGTGCGATGGGTGGGACAGAAGGAACACTGTCTGGGTAAAGGGGGCCTTGAGAGGCAAGGAAGTCCTCCTCTTCCTGCCTCTGTTCTGCCTCAAGTGCCCTGTCCATTATTCCACGCAGCGTTTGTTCCAACAGGTGGACAAGAGGTACAGTGTCACTGATGCATGCACTGTCACTGCTCACCATCCTCGTGGCCTCCTGAAATGGTGCCAGGACAGTGTATGCATCCCTTATCATGCCCCACTGGCGTGGTGAAAAAAACCTGAGCTCCCCTGACCCTGTCCTGGTGCCGTAGTCGCACAGGTACTCATTGATGGCCCTCTGCTGCGTGTGCAGCCGCTGCAGCATGGCCTACGTTGAGTTCCACCTGGTGGGCATGTCACATATAAGGCGGTTCTTGGGCAGGTTCAACTCCTTTTGCAGCTCAGCCAGGCGAGCACTGGCATTATAAGATCTGCGGAAATGCACTTAGACTTTCCTGGCCTGCCTCAGGACATCCTGTAAGCCCGGGTACCTGCCCAAGAACCACCAGGTTAAGGACGTGAGCCACACAGGGCACATGGGTCAGTTGTTCCTGTCGGAGGGCGGAGAGGAGGTTGGTGCCATTGTCGCAAACCACCATTCCTGGCTTAAGCTGGCATGGCGTCAACCACCTCTCGGCCTGCCCCTGCAGAGCAGACAGAACCTCTGCCCCAGTGTGGCTCCTGTCCCCCAACACACCAGCACAAGCACGGCATGGCATCTTTTTGCCTGCGTACTTGCGTAGCCCCTTGAACGCCTACGGAGCACCGCTGGTTCCGAGGACAAAGCACAGGAAGAGGCCATGGAGGAAGAAGAAGAGGAGGGGGTGGAGGAGAGAGGTGTGTCACAACCAGTAGTAGCATTTTGGAGGCGTGGCGGCGGAACAACCTCCAACACTACTGCACCTTGTCCTGCATCCTTCCCAGCTGCCAAAAGAGTGACCCAATGGGCCGTGAAAGAAAGGTAACGTCCCTGTCCATGCCTGCTGGACCATGAGTCAGCGGTAATATGCACCTTACCGCTGACTGCCCTGTCTAGCGAGGCCAAGACATTGCCTTCCACATGCCGGTAGAGAGCCGGAATCGCCTTCCATGAGAAAAAGTGGTGTTTGGGAACCTGCCACTGAGGAACCGCACATTGCACAAACTCATGGAAGGGGGCAGAGTCTACCAACTGAAAAGGCAGCAGTTGAAGCGCTAGCAATTTAGCCAAGCTAGCATTCAACCGCTGGGCATGTGGATAGCTGGGAGTGAACTTCTTTCGACGGTCCAGCAGCTGGGGCAGGGAAATTTGCCTGATAGAATCGGACGTCGGTGTACTGCTAGCAAAGTGCCCGCAAGTACTTGGCTGTGACACACCTAATTCTACACCTTCATTCCTCTCAGTGCAGGTTTCAGAGAGGACTGAAGGTATAGTGGGGTTGGAGATCCCAGCTGATGCGGTGCAAGGAGACGTCCGCTTTGTTCTTTGGTGTGGGTCTTTAAGGTAGGCTTGCCAACGAGCTGCATGGCAGGTCAACATATGTCTGGTCAAGCATGTGGTGCCCAAGCGGGTGATGTTTTGGCCACGCGATATACGCTTGAGACATATGTTGCAAACAGCAGCTGTGCGATCTGATGCACTCGACTCAAAAAAGGCCCACACCAAATAACTTTTTGAATAACGGGCAGAGGCAGCGCCCTGCACAGGCGGAGCTCTGCGGTGTGATTCCATCGGTGTGCTGCCCTTATGCTGGCCCCCCGAGGGCATCCTGCCTCGTTGGAGATGTGCCTCCTCCTCATCCTCCTCCTCCTCCTCACAGTGCATGCTTGGCCAATCACAGCGCCAGGATTGCACTGCGATGACGCAGAGTATTGTGGGCCGTTCGCGTCACTCGAATTTGGCGCGAACGGCCCAAATCGTTCGATGTTCGCCGAACGGTCGAACAGCCGATGTTCAAGTCGAACGTATGTTCGACTCGAACACTGAGCTCATCCCTAGTGGGCTTTAACGACGCGAAAAAAAATATGCTCAGAATAGAGTATGAGACAGGAGCGCTCATTCTGGTAAAACTAGCATTCGTAATGGAGATAGCACATTCATCACGCTGTAACGGACTGAAAGGCACGAGGCTGAAAAGCGTGAATCGTCGCTCAACAAACTTTACTAACATGAAGGGTGGCGCCATCCGAATGGAACTTCCCCTTTATAGTGCCGTCGTACATGTTGTACATCACCGCGCTTTACTCAAGCGTTTTTTTCCACGATAGTGTGTAGGCAAGGCAGGCTTGAGAAGAATCACATCGAGAAAAATGCAGTTTTTTTCAATGACATTAAAAAACGGTCGTCTGTACACGGCAAAAGACTTTGGCCACCTAATGAGAAGAGAGGACTCATTGGAAAAGACTCTGATGCTGGGAAACATGGAAGAAAAAAGGAGACGAGGATGACAGAAAACAAAATGGATAGATAGCATCATCGAAACAATAAACATGAAGTTAAGCAAGCTCCGGAAGGCAGTGGAGGATAGAAAAGCCTGGCGCGCTATGGTTCATGAGGTCACGAAGAGTCAGACACGACTAAATGACTGAACAACAACAACAACAGACCAAGTTGTGCAGCAGAAGTGAATGTTAGAGGGCTGAGACAAACTTTATAACAATGACAGGAGCGCTTACAATGGTCAGCTTTTATTTGGTTAAATAAACCCTTTATTTCAAAATGAAAATAAAAACAGTTTCTGTAACTGCTTACAAAGTGTTAGCTGAATTTAGGGTTTCAGTTACTGTAGGTGAAGTCTATTTAAATCTATTAGTCCATCTAAATCTGGACAGCAGGGAGTAGCAGGTTCAGCAGGGACCAGCCGACTTACAATACATGTACTGTATAGGCAGGGAGGTTGTACAGAAGTCGATCTACCAATCAACTTCTGTACAACCACCCTGATGGATTTTCCCCACTTGATCAGAGCTGGAGGTTATAGCCTGCAACAGCGATCAGTGCATTTTGATGGTGTCAAATTATCTCTGCTGTAAGAATACATTAGCTCAGCAGGGAGGATTCCCCCACCCACACACAACCCGCACAATGTGGTTCAATGAGGTTGAATGAAAAAACTATCATCCACAGGCTGCTTAACACAACCCCCTCCAAACAGCGCTGCTGTCCATGGGTAGCACTGTTGCTTCATCATAGAAAGATCTCCGTAATAGAGATCCTACTGATCTGGTAAGCGGCCCTTTTGTATATTATTTCATGCCTGACTTGTGGAAGTATATGGTGAAGAGAACACACCTGTCTCCTTTGTTTGAAGGACTTGATTACATCACAAGTTCTCTGTATCGATATCATCTGATATGGACGCTTTTATGCTCTCCTATTGATTGGATGTTTCTATAATAATTTTTTCCAACTATACTTGTTGGAAGATATACAGTATATGTTTGCATTATTGTCTGCACAGTATTTGGTTGCACATCTAAACCTATCTTTATACATTTTCACAAGCCTAATATTCAGGTTTTTTCCTTAGTTGCAGCACCGTGATTTATATTAATAATTTATTTTCATTGTTTTTATCCATTTTTTCACTGTGCATTTGCACTTTGTTGGGGGTAGCGCGGATTGCCTTCCAAACACAGCAAATAATATAAATGGATGTCCAGAATATATCAAAGGCTGTCTGTATAGAGTAGACTCAAATGCACTATTGTTGTAACATCTGTGTGGTATGATGGCTTAAAGATTTAGATTTAAGACTCATTTCAGTGTATCGATATTCCAGGCTTGTGTAATATACTGTATACAGTATAGTAGGACCCAACCTTGTAAAGACCTCCAGCTGGATCCTGGTCTTCCTTTTTTTTTCATGAAAACTGGGATGGCTTAAAGTATTCTCCTATTATAACTGCTAACTATTTTGCATAATCAAATTCCTAGTGTTTCATTTCCCATCAATTTATGATCTGCAGGCAATTTTACTGAAAACCCACTTTACCTTTAATATCCCAGGTCCTAAATGGCTTTACAATGTATTAAACATCTTACTTTCAAATATATCTGCTGGGATCCCTTCAGTCTCTATATTATTGCCATTGCCATTAATAATATCAAACACTAAAACAAATGTAACACTTATGTCTTTATTTAATTGGTCCTACTTCTCCTGGGGATCACAGGAGTGCACTTCGTTCTGCACTCCTGCTGACAACAGGTTAAAGCCAGCTGTCAGCTGAGGTCACCCAGCCGCTCCAGAATGGAGTACCTTGAGAAAGCTTGTGTACTGTAGGAGAAATGTTTTTTGATGCCTGGATGGATTTTGAGTGTTTTTATCAGTGGTGGAACTACCAGGGTCGCAGCAGTCACACTTGCGACTGGGCCTTGGCGTTCCGCCACTGTGGGGGGCCCAAGAGCCTGGTCTGGGAATCCACAATGGGGTTTCTGGCTGCAGTTGTAAGCAGGGAGAGTGTTTGTTACAGAGCTAGCACTGACATCCTGTGGCCCTCCCCCATGCCGAACAGGAAAGGAGAGAGAGCTAGATCTACTCCTCCACCTCCTCCTGCCCCTGTCCTCCTGTGTGTACCTGTAGCACAGCAGCTGGGAAAAGCATGGAGAATGAACATGCAGACTGCATGAGTTTCCTTCCTCCTTCCTTCTTTGTGTGTATCCATTCATCCATTCACCCCCTCCCTTCTCTCTCCTGCCTCTGAAGCAGTACAATAATGTAAGATGACCTCAGATTTAAGGGGTGCTCCGCAGACTCTAAAGTAAAGGGGGCTTTTGTTGAGCAAAGACCCCCTAACATCAGAGTTCCCCTTTACACCAGAGTCAACAGCATTCCCCCTTACATCAGAGCACCCCCTTAAATCAGGTTTACCCTTTATATTAGAGTCCACAGAGCTCCCCTATACAGTGAAATTCTGTTCTGAAATTCTACAGTGAAACAGATGTAAGGGGGGCTCTGCGGACTGTGATGTAAGGGGGGCTCTGCGGACTGTGATGTAAGGGGGGCTCTGTGGACTGTGATGTAAGGGGGGCTCTGCAGACTGTGATGTAAGGGGGCTCTCCGGCCTGTGATGTAAGGGTGGCTCTACAGACCGTGATGCAAATATCAACATCCCCAGCAGTAACCAATACAGCTATCAGTGCTCCCAGCAGTGAACAGTAAAGCTCTACATCCCCATAACTAACTATTACAGATCTCAATGTCCCCAGCAGTGTCCACTACAGCTCTTAGTGTCCCCAGCAGTGACCAGTACAGATCTCAGTATGTGAGCAATGACTAGTGAGTAAGTCATTGTCCCCAGCAATGACCAGTGCATCTCTGTGCCTCACCAGTGACTAGTTCAGATCTCATTGTATCCAGCAGTGACCAATGCAGCTGTCAGTGTCCCCAGCATGACCAGTACAGATTTCAGTGTCCCAAGCAGTGATCAGTAGAGCTCTCTGTACCTTCAGCAGTGATCAGTACAGCTCTCAGTGCCCCCAGCAGTGACCAGTACAGATCTTAGTGTCCCTAGCAGTGATCAGTATAGACCTCTATGTCTCAATGGTAATTCCATTCTGTGAATATGTGCGATTATATTTGTGAATGTGGATTAATCGAATCAATTAAATACTACTAGATTTGAGACTTCGATAGCATATTTATTTGATAACAGAGGGCAGCATGACAAGATTAAATGTGATATACAAACACGGTAGTAGCTACTAATTTTTACAGGATGTAATTATTGAACATAGCTTGAAAACTGCAGTAGAGAGATTTGTTTTTATCATAGTGATCTTGAGTAAGGTTTATTTCTTTGCTCCACCTCCACATCCGCCTTGGCTTGAATATCCTCCTTGTGGACCAAAGCTACCTGATACCTGGCTTGTCTGGCCTGATGAAGAGAATCCTCCTGATACTTGGCTTGTCTGGCCTTGTGAACCATATCCGCCGCCTGATACTTGGCCCATCTGGCCTTGTGAACCATATCCACCTCCTGATACTTGGCCCATCTGACCTTGTGAACCATATCCGCCACCTGATACTTGGCCCAGCTGGCCTTGTGAGCCATATCCGCCACCTGATACTTGGCCCAGCTGGCCTTGTGAACCATATCCACCGCCTGATACTTGGCCAGCCTGGCCACCATATCCACCTGATCCTAGGTCCACCTGGCCTTGTGAACCATATCCACCACCTGATACTTGGCTCATCTGGCCTTGGGAGCCATATCCACCGGAACCAAATCCACCTCCGCTGGTTTGCAATTGTGAACTAATTCCACCTGAGCCGCCAGATGACTGGGACAGAAATCCTCCTTGGCTACCATATCCACCTCCTTGTGTTTGGCAAGGATCAGGAACAGAGCAGGGGTCTAATAATGAAAACATAAAATGCAATTGTTTAAAATTCCTGATTTTATAAGCATTTTTTTAATTTATACTTTTTATTTTTAGCATAGTTTTGTACATGGAGGTTAATTTAAGTTTGTTGCACTAGCTATGATATTGTTTTATAAAAGTAATTTTATTTAATCTTGTTTTTGAACTCTTCAAGATTATAATTTAGAATATTTATTTGGACATGGCCCTTATGCTTGAATAACCTTAGTGAGTTATTAGATTCAATCGAATGCTTTATTTAAAGGCTTTAGATTTGATTTGTTGTACAATATCTAGCTAATGAAACATGCAGGATTACTGTTGTGGTACTGTATATGTAAAGCCAAACCCTCTCCATTAGGTTTCAAAAGACTAGAGAATTGCCATAGCAATTAAAAGATTTTTTCAGGGATTATATAGTGTTTTATTAAAAATAACACTCCTTCCTATTTTATTTTGCTAACAATTATCTCATTATTTATTGAATTGTGAATTGTATTAGGGTTACTATGACATATAGCTGACTTTTCAAACTTTCCCTGTCACTAACTTGTCAAAATAAAACTAGGACCAGCCCATAGAAAAAGAAGATAATTAGTTACCTCTACAGCAGGTGGTATCCTAAATTTGTATTGCATTTCAGATTATGGCTGCTGCATTCGACATGTTTGTCCAATACCTGGTTCCTCACCACATAATGTGTATGCTCTCATCTGCCCTTGTATTAGTATTATATCCTGAAGTAATTTAGAGGCCAGTAGGAGAAACCACAGCACACAGTAGGGGACCAGGTATTCAACATACTGGGAGATATTGGATACCATTGTTAGCTGGATTTCTGCAATAATGCAAATTTTCAGGGCACTGCTTGACAAAGAGTAAGTAAATGACCTTCTACTTTTAAAGTATAGGCTGATTTTAGTTTCTTTATGTGAGGTTAGTGACATGGTCATGTTAAATGTACACACATTTATTTTCAATAACTATATATAAGCCAAGAGTTTTGCTTGAGGATGGTTGGACTGTGCTTGTTTTGTAAATGGGCCAAACTTTGTGTTATCAATCTATGTATTTTTCCATGTTTATTAAATCAGATTGGTTTGTTGGCCATGTGGCAACCCTATTAAATTGTTCTTGTAATTGTCACCAAAGTTTGAAAATCTCCCACCTGCAGTGGCACCTCAGTAAGCATTGAATGATAAGCCTTCCTTACTTTAACAACCTAAATTGAATGGAGGTTGAACCAGACACCATAGCAGGAAATGTCTTCCTTCCTGCATTGGGCCCAAGGATCAGTGCATCCATTGCATAATAGGAAGTGTAATGTCACCACATGGCTTTTGATTGAGACACAGAAGATTAAACAGTGAAAGGTCATGCAAGAAAGGTATAATCTGTACCCATGTAGCAAAAAGAAGTGTCCCCGATTAGCTGGACTCTTTCAGCCTGCTTTTCAAGCTAACTGATTAAAAAAGGTAGCTAGAGTTTAACAGAATGGTCCACAACTCCCTATAAGGTTGGCTTTACTGAAGAATGCTGGCATTCTAACACTGAGATATTCTGCTAACATGTAACATTATGAGTTTCAAAATGTGTCTGCACTTAAGGCCTTCATAAGGAAAGGTTTAGTTACTACCTTGGCATGGGTTTGGCTGGTTCTGTTGTACAGGTGCACCACAACCTGTGAAAGAGAAAAACGCATTATAACATCCGCAATATGATAACTTTAATGTTAATCAGTTCATGGGTTCAGAAATACCAAAACAATTGCTTTATCTCGAATATATTATTTTAAATGCAATATTTGGGGCCACAGTTAAATTAGATTTAAACCCAGGCATTAAAAATCTCATACAAGGCTTAACATATTAATGCAATTTCAAAAGTTTGTTTTATTTTTTTTAATCTCAAATTTATGAAAATATATAAAACCATAAAAATCGAAGACTAAAATTATAGGGAAAATTGTATGAACTCCGCTAGTCAAAGTATCTCTTTGGCTCTCTTTTTATAGAAGCAATAGAAAAAAAAAGAAAAAAATATATATCCCACCTTTTGTTTTACATACTATAAAGCAACATATCTGTCTTTAAATTACAGCACACAGATTCGGGGTACCCAGATTCAGGGGACCCCCACTCTCACCCAGCAAACCCCATAAGTGCATATCTTTAGTCGAATTGCTTTCAGGACAACTGTCCATATATTACTGTGAATGTCCTATGATCTGTCAACAGCTCACATAAGAAACTCTACCACCATGGCTTTTTACTCATTAGGCATTTATCTGCAAAAATGTTTTCTCCATGTCCATAATCCTAACAATGGTAGTTTTTATTACAATGAAAATGCATCCTCATTCATGTATTCGTTTTCATATATTCTGCAATGTGTTGCCTTAGACGAATATAAACTCAACTTCTCCACCATCACTACTGGTGCAATAATTCTCACAGACCATAATCTCCACTATGTTCTAAGAGCATGTGCACACATGCACCCTTTGTTCAGTTCACTATCTTTATAAGGTACAATTTCTATCTGCTTTGGACATCATTTCACTTGTTTGGACCACATGCAACTAGCTATGCCACCATAAATGCACATGGATCCTTGTGTGCATTCTGGGGAGTGAGAAACTGCACCAGCAGGGATGTCATTATTTATGTAAACATAAAAATCACAGTGCCTTGTTGGAAATTTCACTCATTCAGCTATACATATTGATATATTTTGTTCAGTTCAGAGCAACTGATTTTTCTGAGCAGTTTAGATTTATATATATATATATATATATATATATATATATATTTATATATGTAAACAGATGTTCCCAGACAAGGCAAAATGATAGAAAATTCTAAGCACCTCCTGTGAAAGTGCTACTCTTGGTGTTGACCTCCAACCTGGTTTCCCTGGTTATACGTCACTGACACATCTCCTCTGATGAGGAAGACTATTCTTTTTTTTGGGCACTTATCACCCAAAAACATTTTTAATAACATTTTGCAAAATACATTTAGCAAATAAACTACTCTACTCACCACCTTGTTTTCCTCCCTTTGTTGCCATGATTGTGCTTTCTGAAGTATTGTGGCAGGAGAAGTCTTCTCAGAATGTTTAACCATGTGCTTTGGATCCTGTTTATATACAAGGTTTATTCCATTCCCAAATTATTCATCTGCATTCCAGATCCCTTTGCTAGCCAATGGAATTCCACCACGAGCAGTCAGATATGGGTGTTAATTTTTTTTAAACTTGCAGGTTTGTATTTTAAGCCTGGTAGTTATAGTAATTAGAAACTTAAATTATATTCTATTTCTGAACTAGCATGATTCGTTTGGTGTGATTGTTATTTATTTAATGATGTGATTCATTTTCTAAGCAATTTCTTTTGTATCGAAATTATCCATGTGTCCTGTTTGTAAAGTGTTCTTTATACTTATTTTACTTATGAACATATTAAGTTGGGTTACTATTTGAAATTACATTTAAAATGAAGAACATAAATGTTCATTCTCTTGTGGGGAGCTGACAGTTTTTTTTTTATCTTATAATACCTGACAGTGTCTCTTCAAGACTGAAGATATACAATAGAATTGAGATGAATATAACGTTTTTACAAAATGATGATAATGATATCACATGGATATGATTAATATATAATATTACTACAAAGTTGAAGCTTAACAATTGTAAAGAGCAGTTATGTCTTTGCCATCTGATCATCCTATGCCACTTCTGTGGCTCTGTTTTGGAACATATACCTGATCTGGGTAAAAATGTAGAGTAAATATTCATATTCACTCCTTGCTTATTCTTCACGTGCAGCAGTAAAATTTTGGACATCATGTTGGCAAACATGGAATAGCATATGATAGTAAAATTTTACTTTTTTAATGGTGTTTCTATCCCGTTATAGTGTTAAATTGGAAGAACTCTATTTGCTTACACATTGACAATTTAAAACGTTATTTTTTATTTATTTTTTGTTAATTCTATTTTATTTAATTGTTTTGCTGGAATTCAGCTTTAAAAGTCTATATTTCTGGTATCTGTAAGCTAGTGGAGCTGCATCTCACAAACATCACACGTCTACAACATAATTAAAAGTGAAAGGTTCTGGTTTGTGAGAAGCAACACATAGCTATGAACCTTCCCTCCAAAAATACCATTGCTGCCTCCACACTGCCAAACAGGCCTACTTTATCACTCTCATTAACACTACTTTATCACTCTCATTAACACCGTCAACTCTTTATCACTCTCATTAACACCGTCAACTCTTTTCTACCTTTACTACTCTACTTTGCCCTCCATTACCTTCACCCTCCAACTTACTCACTGCCCAGGAGATTACTAATCACTTCAAAAATAAGATTGAGACAATTCGTCCCGAGATCTCCACTCTACAGATATCTCCCTCACTTTACACTCCTTGTCCTCCTGCACAATCAATACTTGCCTCTTTTAACCCAGCTACTATAGAGGAAGTCACTAAACTTTTTCTAACGCCCACCTAACCTCCTGCCCCCTGGACTCTGTTCCTTCTTAAATACTACGGTCACCCTCTGGCTCTATCCTACACTCTTTAACTCTATATCTTCAACCTCTCCCTCTCAACTGGCATCTTCCCCAACCCTCTAAAATATGCGTTAGTCACTCCCATACCAAAAAAGGCCTCATTGGACCCCACCAATCTTAACAACCTAAGACCCATATCTTTACTCCCTTTTGCCGCCAAACTCCTTGAACGTTTAGTCTACAACCGACTGAGCAACCACCTCATTAGTTATAACCTTCTTGATCCCCTTCAGTCTGGATCCCCACAGAAACTTCCCTCCTAAAACTCACAAACGACTTACTAACAGCCAAAACCAACGGTCATTATTTCGCACTCTTACTCTTGGACCTTTCTGCTACCTTTGATACAGTTGACCACCCCCTCCTCCTCTGAAAAATCCATTTGTTTGGTCTCCATGGCTGTGCTCTCGGTTGGTTTGAATCTTACCTACCTCACCACACCTTCAGTGTCACTTACAACTCCACTTCCTCCTCTCCAACTTCTCTTGCCATTGGGGTCCCCCAAGGTTCTGTCCTTGGACCTCTACTATTGATGACACCCAAATGTTTCTCTGCCCCTCAGCTTACCCCATCAGTCTCCTCACATATCACTGATTTACTAACAGACATATCAGCCTGGATTTCAAACCACTTCCTCAAACTGAATCTATCTAAAACCGAGCTCTTAATATTTCCTCACCCACGTGCCCCTTCCCCTGACTTCTCTGTCAAGATCAATGGCACATCTATCAGTCCGAATATAGAAGAAGCTAGATGGAGGGACTTGGACTTTTTAGGCACCATACACAAATTATATAAAAAAATAATTTTATTGTATAATAAACTAACATATCAATATTTCTGTATAAAAATTGTTCACAAGTTCTAAAAGAGACGATACAACAATACCGATATAGTACAACACCATAGCTCTAATGCAGATCATATAGGGCCAGTATTCATCCATAGGCCAGTTAGATGCATTCCCAAAAGTTGAGGTATGGTTGAAACGGCATAAGTCGTAGGAAAAGATGTAATAATTTCACTCTCGCTCGACAAGTTCCGCGTCCAATGACGCTTCTTCAGGAGCGTGTCATGTGAACTAAACAGGAAATATATTTAAACATATAACATATATCATGAGTTTGTAATTTGTCATCATGCATTCAAATATGCTATAATACATTTAGAAACCCTTATAGAAAAAGGGAAGATATGTTTACACTTTTGTAAAGGAACTCGGAGAAGACCTAAATTGTATATACTGACCTTGGAGACAGGGAAAAAGGTATAGAACGAACCCGACGGTCACTGTGGAGGCGTGCACCTATTGTTCAATTGATAACATTGGATTAGTGAAAAATGCTTACTGTTAAGAACATCTGGTTACTAGAAACCAGGATGTCTAATGTTGTATAAATAATTTGGCTTCATATGAAAAAGACAATTTCCCAAATTCCTATCGAGCAGAAATAGAATCCCTTGGAGATGGCAGGAGAGGAGGGGGAAAAAACAAAAAACGAAACGGAAGCCCCATAAAGTAATATGTTGGAAGTATGCTGGAAAATGGTTGTAGAAAAACTCTCGAACAGTCTGGGAATCAAACAAATGGATCCCAGAGTGTATATGCAGGTAGAGTGCATAGTGACCACAGCCATATTTATGTAAAGGAGAAAGTAGAAACAGAGGTAAATAAGACAATAGTTCTAATTGATTGATGTCCATAACCTTAGCTTGTTGCTAAGGGGTATAGCTTACCCACTAATGCAGTTTAAGATCTAGGGAATTAATCAGCTATATTATAGAGGATTCGCCAGGGGATCAAGTCGAAGTTGCCCATGTGTAGAAAGACAGTGAAGGCAAAAAGCGTCAAGTACATCCACTTGTTGCCATTAGCCTCACGATACGTTTTCAGTCAGGATACAATGTAACAGTTAATCTAGACAATGGGTCTAGAATGAAAGAAGAATCACAATTGGTAATTACTTCATATGATCCAATAGTTTGACTAATTGAGGGTAACACTCACAAGAATAGTATTACCTGGCAATAGATTCCCATCTGGTAAATTTGTAGCCAGGACGCCGTCCTGGGCGTCCTTAACAAGAACAGCTGAATTAAATAATATAATAATTGCTATTAGGACATCTAATTAGTCAAAACAGGTAATGTCTATAATTATATTGGATGAACATGACTATAAAAAACATATATGCTCCAACTTACTTTAAAACATAGATAATTCCCTTAGAAACGACAGGAGGAAGGCCCCCAGGGGAGTATATAAATTGTATCACAGTAGAGAAGAGGGAAGGATCGAATCTCCAAGGCTCTATACAGAAATGGTGAACCCTAAGATATGTATATAGAAAATATATATATAAAAATATATATATATATAATAGCCAAAACATTCGTATAAGTCATAGTGTTTAAATAAGTAATACTGGTGCTAAAGTGCCTCAGTCATTTATCTTAATACAGAGGGGTAAAAAACTTACCCACTACTAAACTTTGAATGTAAATAGATGGTCAACTGAATCATGCAGGATTCACCAGACAGCAAAGCACGCTGTCTGTGTAGCAGAGTGGAAACAATAACCCACAGGTGCATCCACTTGTTCACATCAACCCTGGGGTGTTACGATATATTTCCAGTGAACTGAGCCTGGATAATAGAAACCACAAATAGAATTTAACTAAATGCGGTTCAAGAGGGTCAACTAATTCAATTGGACTCAGAGGATATGTGTCCATACCTGGCGTACTGTTCCCATTTGATCGCCTCCCAACAGCAGCGCCGTATCAGAGATGTCAGCTCGATATAAAACACGCTATAATAGCGTGATTTTAAAGGTGCGCGCCTCTTCCGTAGTCTCCGCCTGAGCCAATGAGGAGGCTCGGCGTGACGTCATTCGGAACGGCCAGAGGATCAGCGTAGCCGCGTGCAACACTAAGGCACGCCCACATATCGGAAAGAATTTCCGAACGTGATGCGTGATTGGTTGCAGCGGCGTGAAGCTGAGCCAAGCCATCTCAAAGGGAGACAGGAATTCCGTCACCCGGAGACGGCTAATGCGCTGCCTGGCGATTGCCTGACAGCGCTCGGGTGGCCACACAGTGGCCATACATGGTCCTGTCCATT
Organism: Rana muscosa; assembly: GCA_029206835.1. Lineage (NCBI taxonomy): Eukaryota > Metazoa > Chordata > Amphibia > Anura > Ranidae > Rana > Rana muscosa. Next base: position 76,081,074 of record CM055123.1, read on the forward strand.
AACCCAAACCCTGCCAGATGTGAGGCCGGCATAAAAAGGTCCTGGATTCTCCGAATTGCAAAACAAAAGTAGAAAACCATAAAAGTATACATTAAGTTTGTATATCAAAAAACAATAATAGAAGAACAAGTTATTAGTATTCAATTTTACAATGTAAAACCAAAAGTAATTCCCATTTGATCTAATATAGGGATATAAATCACTTTCAATTTTAGCTCAAAGTGTAATTGTTAAAACTATATAAGACATGAATAAATGGTTCTATGAGTAGCCTATGTTTACATAGCTCTTGATTCATTAACTGGGAAGGGGGAAAATAAAGATGAAAGGAGCCCCCCTATGGACATTTTATTCAGTTAATTAGTACAGTATTCTATTGTTAATTATGCTTAATAAGCACTAAGTTTCTACACAACGATTTACCCTACGAATTGTTTTGTCTAAAGAAATGCTTTATAGGAGTGAGCTTCATTGATGCCAGGTGCAAGGGTGGCATCAAGACGCTCAATCCAGTAGGTTTCTTGACGAAGTATTTGCTTGTCCCAGTCGCCGCCTCGTGGGTCTCGTGGTACCACAGCGAGGGCTATAAATGTTACCAGCGAGGTGTTAAATTTATGATATAGATCCAAGTGTCTACTTACTGCAGTAATCATTTTTCCACTTCCTGAGTAGTATACATGGTCTTTATTGCGGGATCGGAAATGTCTTATAGTTTTTCCCACGTAAAACGCGCCGCATCGACAGGTCATTAAGTAGATTACTCCCTGTGTGTTACAGTCAGCATGGAAATTCAAGTTGTAAATGGTGCCATTGGGAAGTGTGAATCTGGTGCCTATGGAGATCCACGGGCAAAAAGCACATTTACCACATTGTGTCATCCCATTAGAGGTAGATCTGGCCGGTATATCATCGTGGAAATGACTAGACGTGAGTTGGTCGCGTAATGATTTTGATCTTCTAAAGGTTATGTCTGGTTTGGATTTAATGTATTTGTTGAGTATGGGGTCATCATATAGGAGGGACCAATGATTGGAAAGTATGTTCCTAAGTTCCACATGATGAGTCGAGTATCTTGTAATAAATCTCACAGGCTGCTCCTGTTTAGCTGTCTTTGTTTTGTATAGTAGTGAGTTCCTGGATTGTCGCAGCGCTTTATTAAATGCGCTGCGCAACAAGGATTTAGTATACCCCCTGGCTCTAAGTCTATCGCGAAGTAGATTCGCCTGTATTTTGAAGTCAGCAGTAGATGTGCAGTTACGGTGAAGTCTGAGGTATTGTGCATAGGGTATGCTACGTATTAGGGTGTTTGGATGGGCACTATCTGCATGTAATAAAGTGTTGCCCGCTGTCTCTTTACGGAAGAGGGTTGAGGCCAGTTGTCCATCAGGGTCCTTGGTTATGATTAAGTCCAGGAACGTAACTTTGTCCTTACTGTTCGACATGGTAAATTTCAAGTTGAAAGTGTTCTCATTTAACATGGCAGTAAATTGCTCCAGTGAGTTGAGGGTCCCGGTCCATATGATGAATATATCATCAATATAGCGTAGCCAACAGGCTACATGATTGGCACATTCAGCCAGGGAATCATCAGAGAACACATATCGTTCCCACCCCCCAGGTACAGGTTGGCGTAGGCCGGGGCACAGCAAGTGCCCATGGCCACCCCCTGCACCTGGAGGAAGTGGGACTCTTGAAAAGTGAAGACATTGTGGGTCAGCACAAACCGGAGCAGCCTGAGGATGAACTCGCAATATTCCCATCGGTGATGGTCCTGCTCTCTGAGGAATGTCCGTACTGTCCCGATGCCCTGCTCGTGAGGTATGCTGGAGTAGAGAGCCTCCACATCCAGCGTCATGAGCAGGGCATCGGGAGGCACGGACACTCCTTCAATGTGTTTCAATAAATCCAAAGTATCTTTAGTATATGATGGCAATGCCATGACATGTGGCATTAAAATCGAATCAATCAGCCGACTAGCATTCTCAGTGAGAGAACCAATGCCAGACACTATGGGTCTACCAGGTGGTGATATCGGGTTTTTGTGTATCTTAGGCAGTGCGTAAAATGTGGCAAGTCTGGGGTAGCGGACATTTAAGTAGTTGTATAGGTCTTGATCTATTAGGCCTTTTTGATGGGCGGAACCAATAATTATCAGGTAGTCATCTTTAAATTTCTGAATATTGGTAACATTGATAACTGTATACCAATCTTTATTGGATAAAATGTCCTTGACCATTTTAATGTAGACCTCTTTTGTCATTAAGACAATATTACCCCCTTTATCCGCAGATTTTATTTCCAAATCAGGGTGGTTCTGTAGTCGTATAATCGCTTGTTTTTCTGCAGGAGAGAGGTTACTTGGTTTGTTGGTCAAGGGCATTTTCTTGATATCACTGACCGCTCCAGTCAAGAAGGCCCAAACATTGGGGTTTGTCATCAAGTCGGGAAATCGCTGCGATTTGGGTTTAAATTTTTTTGGGGGAATTTTCTGGGAAGGGCAGGTGTATTGAGATTGTGTGGATTGGACATCAGTTTCTATTGATTCATTTTCATTCAACAACAACATAAGGTCCCGAAGAGCTCTAAAGTCTTTCATTGTGTAATTTTTGACTTGTTCAGAAATCTGTTTATCTTTAAGCGATCGAAGACGATCCCCATCGAAAAGAAATTTATATGTCAAGTTCCGTGCAAATAGGTATAAATCTTTAATTGCCTCATATTTATCGATTTTCATTGAGGGACAAAAATTGAGTCCCAGCTTTAGAACCTCCAATTCCAAAGAGGAAAAAGTATATGGGGTTAGATTAATTACATCCAGTTTAGGATTTAGGTCGGGAGAGTGGTGTTCAGGGGTAATTGAAAATTTGGAAGGGAAGTGGGAAGTGAAGATATGTGCGCATCAAGAGTGCTTTGTCTTGAAGTAGATAAGCGTTGTGTCATTGGTAATAAATTGTGCATTGGGGTACCAGGAAGCAACTGATTTTGTCCTGGACCAGTGATGTTGGTAGGGGCCATCAAATCGGTGATGTTTGTGGCTATATTGCCAGTGTTTTGAGAGGAAGTTTGAGCACTAAGTATTTGTATAGCCTGTAGGGCAGTGTCACCCAGATAATTAACTTGTGATTATCCACCAACACCATTAGATTGTACATTACCTTGTATAGGATAGTGAAGGGTAAGAGTAGTGTCCCTAGTGGGAGGGCGTTTTTTGTAAGGTGAAAAAGACCCACCACCAAAGTCCCGCTTACGTGATCCCTGGTTGTGAGAAGAGGATGCTGGATTATTCTTTCTGGACATATGCTGTGAAGGAAAAAAAGAAGCAGAATCGGATTCAGTATCATCGTCAGTGGTGAATTGATCATTATTTTTATTTCTTGGCCTACGAAAATTTGATCTAGATCCTTTGTTCTGAGTAGATATTTGCCATCTATAGGCAAAGCCCTCACTAAATGCTGTCCTATCTTTGGATAGTTTATTTTGTTTTTTATAGATTATGTCTCTGGTGATTCGAGTGACATAATCTTTTATATCTTGACCCCGCTTGGCATATTGGGAATGTTTTTTGATATTTTCATTACTAGATTGCAATAATGTAATTTCTTGATCTAATAACAACAGTTCAGATTGGTATTGGGCAATAAGTAGCCGCATTAGATTTGTGCTACAAGTGGTCAATATGTTTTCCCATGCCAGTTTGAATTCTGGGGTAGCATTCTGGAAAGAAGGATAGACTTGTACCCTTAGTCCCAGAGGGCTAATATTTTCATGAACGTATTTGCCTAAGAATTCAATGTGCCAGTGTAAGTTAGATTTCTTTTTAAGAAGTCGTTTGAGTTTGGCCATAAATTGATTAATGCCGATCTCTTGTTCAGTCTCAGCATTACAGTTTGTCTGGATATCTGACATATATCCAGACCAAGCAGTGCCCAAAAAGTCCATGTCACCAGTTAATAGAACCAAAATTGGCATTCATGTAAATAAATTTACCATATATAACGAGGGAAACCCTCAAATAATTTTTTATATGGTTTCAAAAAAATGTTTTTTTATAAAATATATTGAATAACTATTGATATTAAACCAATTTATTTTTAGAAAATAGTAATACAACTTTCAGTCAATAATGACTGATTGCCCGGGTGCTTCCACCCTAATCTGTTTCGGAGAGAGAGAATATGTTGTATCAGCCACAGAGTGGTAACTGTGGATATCAACAAAAAGTACCTGGCGTGCCACGTCCTAACATTTGAATATAGAAGAAGCTAGATGGAGGGACTTGGACTTTTTAGGCACCATACACAAATTATATAAAAAAATAATTTTATTGTATAATAAACTAACATATCAATATTTCTGTATAAAAATTGTTCACAAGTTCTAAAAGAGACGATACAACAATACCGATATAGTACAACACCATAGCTCTAATGCAGATCATATAGGGCCAGTATTCATCCATAGGCCAGTTAGATGCATTCCCAAAAGTTGAGGTATGGTTGAAACGGCATAAGTCGTAGGAAAAGATGTAATAATTTCACTCTCGCTCGACAAGTTCCGCGTCCAATGACGCTTCTTCAGGAGCGTGTCATGTGAACTAAACAGGAAATATATTTAAACATATAACATATATCATGAGTTTGTAATTTGTCATCATGCATTCAAATATGCTATAATACATTTAGAAACCCTTATAGAAAAAGGGAAGATATGTTTACACTTTTGTAAAGGAACTCGGAGAAGACCTAAATTGTATATACTGACCTTGGAGACAGGGAAAAAGGTATAGAACGAACCCGACGGTCACTGTGGAGGCGTGCACCTATTGTTCAATTGATAACATTGGATTAGTGAAAAATGCTTACTGTTAAGAACATCTGGTTACTAGAAACCAGGATGTCTAATGTTGTATAAATAATTTGGCTTCATATGAAAAAGACAATTTCCCAAATTCCTATCGAGCAGAAATAGAATCCCTTGGAGATGGCAGGAGAGGAGGGGGAAAAAACAAAAAACGAAACGGAAGCCCCATAAGGTAATATGTTGGAAGTATGCTGGAAAATGGTTGTAGAAAAACTCTCGAACAGTCTGGGAATCAAACAAATGGATCCCAGAGTGTATATGCAGGTAGAGTGCATAGTGACCACAGCCATATTTATGTAAAGGAGAAAGTAGAAACAGAGGTAAATAAGACAATAGTTCTAATTGATTGATGTCCATAACCTTAGCTTGTTGCTAAGGGGTATAGCTTACCCACTAATGCAGTTTAAGATCTAGGGAATTAATCAGCTATATTATAGAGGATTCGCCAGGGGATCAAGTCGAAGTTGCCCATGTGTAGAAAGACAGTGAAGGCAAAAAGCGTCAAGTACATCCACTTGTTGCCATTAGCCTCACGATACGTTTTCAGTCAGGATACAATGTAACAGTTAATCTAGACAATGGGTCTAGAATGAAAGAAGAATCACAATTGGTAATTACTTCATATGATCCAATAGTTTGACTAATTGAGGGTAACACTCACAAGAATAGTATTACCTGGCAATAGATTCCCATCTGGTAAATTTGTAGCCAGGACGCCGTCCTGGGCGTCCTTAACAAGAACAGCTGAATTAAATAATATAATAATTGCTATTAGGACATCTAATTAGTCAAAACAGGTAATGTCTATAATTATATTGGATGAACATGACTATAAAAAACATATATGCTCCAACTTACTTTAAAACATAGATAATTCCCTTAGAAACGACAGGAGGAAGGCCCCCAGGGGAGTATATAAATTGTATCACAGTAGAGAAGAGGGAAGGATCGAATCTCCAAGGCTCTATACAGAAATGGTGAACCCTAAGATATGTATATAGAAAATATATATATAAAAATATATATATATAATAGCCAAAACATTCGTATAAGTCATAGTGTTTAAATAAGTAATACTGGTGCTAAAGTGCCTCAGTCATTTATCTTAATACAGAGGGGTAAAAAACTTACCCACTACTAAACTTTGAATGTAAATAGATGGTCAACTGAATCATGCAGGATTCACCAGACAGCAAAGCACGCTGTCTGTGTAGCAGAGTGGAAACAATAACCCACAGGTGCATCCACTTGTTCACATCAACCCTGGGGTGTTACGATATATTTCCAGTGAACTGAGCCTGGATAATAGAAACCACAAATAGAATTTAACTAAATGCGGTTCAAGAGGGTCAACTAATTAAATTGGACTCAGAGGATATGTGTCCATACCTGGCATACTGTTCCCATTTGATCGCCTCCCAACAGCAGCGCCGTATCAGACATGTCAGCTCGATATAAAACACGCTATAATAGCGTGATTTGACCACTTGTAGCACAAATCTAATGCGGCTACTTATTGCCCAATACCAATCTGAACTGTTGTTATTAGATCAAGAAATTACATTATTGCAATCTAGTAATGAAAATATCAAAAAACATTCCCAATATGCCAAGCGGGGTCAAGATATAAAAGATTATGTCACTCGAATCACCAGAGACATAATCTATAAAAAACAAAATAAACTATCCAAAGATAGGACAGCATTTAGTGAGGGCTTTGCCTATAGATGGCAAATATCTACTCAGAACAAAGGATCTAGATCAAATTTTCGTAGGCCAAGAAATAAAAATAATGATCAATTCACCACTGACGATGATACTGAATCCGATTCTGCTTCTTTTTTTCCTTCACAGCATATGTCCAGAAAGAATAATCCAGCATCCTCTTCTCACAACCAGGGATCACGTAAGCGGGACTTTGGTGGTGGGTCTTTTTCACCTTACAAAAAACGCCCTCCCACTAGGGACACTACTCTTACCCTTCACTATCCTATACAAGGTAATGTACAATCTAATGGTGTTGGTGGATAATCACAAGTTAATTATCTGGGTGACACTGCCCTACAGGCTATACAAATACTTAGTGCTCAAACTTCCTCTCAAAACACTGGCAATATAGCCACAAACATCACCGATTTGATGGCCCCTACCAACATCACTGGTCCAGGACAAAATCAGTTGCTTCCTGGTACCCCAATGCACAATTTATTACCAATGACACAACGCTTATCTACTTCAAGACAAAGCACTCTTGATGCGCACATATCTTCACTTCCCACTTCCCTTCCAAATTTTCAATTACCCCTGAACACCACTCTCCCGACCTAAATCCTAAACTGGATGTAATTAATCTAACCCCATATACTTTTTCCTCTTTGGAATTGGAGGTTCTAAAGCTGGGACTCAATTTTTGTCCCTCAATGAAAATCGATAAATATGAGGCAATTAAAGATTTATACCTATTTGCACGGAACTTGACATATAAATTTCTTTTCGATGGGGATCGTCTTCGATCGCTTAAAGATAAACAGATTTCTGAACAAGTCAAAAATTACACAATGAAAGACTTTAGAGCTCTTCGGGACCTTATGTTGTTGTTGAATGAAAATGAATCAATAGAAACTGATGTCCAATCCACACAATCTCAATACACCTGCCCTTCCCAGAAAATTCCCCCAAAAAAATTTAAACCCAAATCGCAGCGATTTCCCGACTTGATGACAAACCCCAATGTTTGGGCCTTCTTGACTGGAGCGGTCAGTGATATCAAGAAAATGCCCTTGACCAACAAACCAAGTAACCTCTCTCCTGCAGAAAAACAAGCGATTATACGACTACAGAACCACCCTGATTTGGAAATAAAATCTGCGGATAAAGGGGGTAATATTGTCTTAATGACAAAAGAGGTCTACATTAAAATGGTCAAGGACATTTTATCCAATAAAGATTGGTATACAGTTATCAATGTTACCAATATTCAGAAATTTAAAGATGACTACCTGATAATTATTGGTTCCGCCCATCAAAAAGGCCTAATAGATCAAGACCTATACAACTACTTAAATGTCCGCTACCCCAGACTTGCCACATTTTACGCACTGCCTAAGATACACAAAAACCCGATATCACCACCTGGTAGACCCATAGTGTCTGGCATTGGTTCTCTCACTGAGAATGCTAGTCGGCTGATTGATTCGATTTTAATGCCACATGTCATGGCATTGCCATCATATACTAAAGATACTTTGGATTTATTGAAACACATTGAAGGAGTGTCCGTGCCTCCCGATGCCCTGCTCGTGACGCTGGATGTGGAGGCTCTCTACTCCAGCATACCTCACGAGCAGGGCATCGGGACAGTACGGACATTCCTCAGAGAGCAGGACCATCACCGATGGGAATATTGCGAGTTCATCCTCAGGCTGCTCCGGTTTGTGCTGACCCACAATGTCTTCACTTTTCAAGAGTCCCACTTCCTCCAGGTGCAGGGGGTGGCCATGGGCACTTGCTGTGCCCCGGCCTACGCCAACCTGTACCTGGGGGGTGGGAACGATATGTGTTCTCTGATGATTCCCTGGCTGAATGTGCCAATCATGTAGCCTGTTGGCTACGCTATATTGATGATATATTCATCATATGGACCGGGACCCTCAACTCACTGGAGCAATTTACTGCCATGTTAAATGAGAACACTTTCAACTTGAAATTTACCATGTCGAACAGTAAGGACAAAGTTACGTTCCTGGACTTAATCATAACCAAGGACCCTGATGGACAACTGGCCTCAACCCTCTTTCGTAAAGAGACAGCGGGCAACACTTTATTACATGCAGATAGTGCCCATCCAAACACCCTAATACGTAGCATACCCTATGCACAATACCTCAGACTTCGCCGTAACTGCACATCTACTGCTGACTTCAAAATACAGGCGAATCTACTTCGCGATAGACTTAGAGCCAGGGGGTATACTAAATCCTTGTTGCGCAGCGCATTTAATAAAGCGCTGCGACAATCCAGGAACTCACTACTATACAAAACAAAGACAGCTAAACAGGAGCAGCCTGTGAGATTTATTACAAGATACTCGACTCATCATGTGGAACTTAGGAACATACTTTCCAATCATTGGTCCCTCCTATATGATGACCCCATACTCAACAAATACATTAAATCCAAACCAGACATAACCTTTAGAAGATCAAAATCATTACGCGACCAACTCACGTCTAGTCATTTCCACGATGATATACCGGCCAGATCTACCTCTAATGGGATGACACAATGTGGTAAATGTGCTTTTTGCCCGTGGATCTCCATAGGCACCAGATTCACACTTCCCAATGGCACCATTTACAACTTGAATTTCCATGCTGACTGTAACACACAGGGAGTAATCTACTTAATGACCTGTCGATGCGGCGCGTTTTACGTGGGAAAAACTATAAGACATTTCCGATCCCGCATTAAAGACCATGTATACTACTCAGGAAGTGGAAAAATGATTACTGCAGTAAGTAGACACTTGGATCTATATCATAAATTTAACACCTCGCTGGTAACATTTATAGCCCTCGCTGTGGTACCACGAGACCCACGAGGCGGCGACTGGGACAAGCAAATACTTCGTCAAGAAACCTACTGGATTGAGCGTCTTGACGCCACCCTTGCACCTGGCATCAATGAAGCTCACTCCTATAAAGCATTTCTTTAGACAAAACAATTCGTAGGGTAAATCGTTGTGTAGAAACTTAGTGCTTATTAAGCATAATTAACAATAGAATACTGTACTAATTAACTGAATAAAATGTCCATAGGGGGGCTCCTTTCATCTTTATTTTCCCCCTTCCCAGTTAATGAATCAAGAGCTATGTAAACATAGGCTACTCATAGAACCATTTATTCATGTCTTATATATTTTTAACAAATACACTTTGAGCTAAAATTGAAAGTGATTTATATCCCTATATTAGATCAAATGGGAATTACTTTTGGTTTTACATTGTAAAATTGAATACTAATAACTTGTTCTTCTATTATTGTTTTTTGATATACAAACTTAATGTATACTTTTATGGTTTTCTACTTTTTTTTTGCAATTCGGAGAATCCAGGACCTTTTTATACCGGCCTCACATCTGGCAGGGTTTGGGTTAATGGACAGGACCATGTATGGCCACTGTGTGGCCACCCGAGCGCTGTCAGGCAATCGCCAGGCAGCGCATTAGCCGTCTCCGGGTGACGGAATTCCTGTCTCCCTTTGAGATGGCTTGGCTCAGCTTCACGCCGCTGCAACCAATCACGCATCACGTTCAGAAATTCTTTCCGATACGTGGGCGTGCCTTAGTGTTGCACGCGGCTACGCTGATCCTCTGGCCGTTCCGAATGACGTCACGCCAAGCCTCCTCATTGGCTCAGGCGGAGACTACGGAAGAGGCGCGCACCTTTAAAATCACGCTATTATAGCGTGTTTTATATCGAGCTGACATCTCTGATACGGCGCTGCTGTTGGGAGGCGATCAAATGGGAACAGTATGCCAGGTATGGACACATAGCCTCTGAGTCCAATTGAATTAGTTGACCCTCTTGAACCGCATTTAGTTAAATTCTATTTGTGGTTTCTATTATCCAGGCTCAGTTCACTGGAAATATATCGTAACACCCCAGGGTTGATGTGAACAAGTGGATGCACCTGTGGGTTATTGTTTCCACTCTGCTACACAGACAGCGTGCTTTGCTGTCTGGTGAATCCTGCATGATTCAGTTGACCATCTATTTACATTCAAAGTTTAGTAGTGGGTAAGTTTTTTACCCCTCTGTATTAAGATAAATGACTGAGGCACTTTAGCACCAGTATTACTTATTTAAACACTATGACTTATACGAATGTTTTGGCTATTATATATATATATTTTTATATATATATTTTCTATATACATATCTTAGGGTTCACCATTTCTGTATAGAGCCTTGGAGATTCGATCCTTCCCTCTTCTCTACTGTGATACAATTTATATACTCCCCTGGGGGCCTTCCTCCTGTCGTTTCTAAGGGAATTATCTATGTTTTAAAGTAAGTTGGAGCATATATGTTTTTTATAGTCATGTTCATCCAATATAATTATAGACATTACCTGTTTTGACTAATTAGATGTCTTTAATAGCAATTATTATATTATTTAATTCAGCTGTTCTTGTTAAGGACGCCCAGGACGGCGTCCTGGCTACAAATTTACCAGATGGGAATCTATTGCCAGGTAATACTATTCTTGTGAGTGTTACCCTCAATTAGTCAAACTATTGGATCATATGAAGTAATTACCAATTGTGATTCTTCTTTCATTCTAGACCCATTGTCTAGATTAACTGTTACATTGTATCCTGACTGAAAACGTATCGTGAGGCTAATGGCAACAAGTGGATGTACTTGAAGCTTTTTGCCTTCACTGTCTTTCTACACATGGGCAACTTCGACTTGATCCCCTGGCGAATCCTCTATAATATAGCTGATTAATTCCCTAGATCTTAAACTGCATTAGTGGGTAAGCTATACCCCTTAGCAACAAGCTAAGGTTATGGACATCAATCAATTAGAACTATTGTCTTATTTACCTCTGTTTCTACTTTCTCCTTTACATAAATATGGCTGTGGTCACTATGCACTCTACCTGCATATACACTCTGGGATCCATTTGTTTGATTCCCAGACTGTTGGAGAGTTTTTCTACAACCATTTTCCAGCATACTTCCAACATATTACTTTATGGGGCTTCCGTTTCGTTTTTTGTTTTTTCCCCCTCCTCTCCTGCCATCTCCAAGGGATTCTATTTCTGCTCGATAGGAATTTGGAAATTGTCTTTTTCATATGAAGCCAAATTATTTATACAACATTAGACATCCTGGTTTCTAGTAACCAGATGTTCTTAACAGTAAGCATTTTTCACTAATCCAATGTTATCAATTGAACAATAGGTGCACGCCTCCACAGTGACCGTCGGGTTCATTCTATACCTTTTTCCCTGTCTCCAAGGTCAGTATATACAATTTAGGTCTTCTCCGAGTTCCTTTACAAAAGTGTAAACATATCTTCCCTTTTTCTATAAGGGTTTCTAAATGTATTATAGCATATTTGAATGCATGATGACAAATTACAAACTCATGATATATGTTATATGTTTAAATATATTTCCTGTTTAGTTCACATGACACGCTCCTGAAGAAGCGTCATTGGACGCGGAACTTGTCGAGCGAGAGTGAAATTATTACATCTTTTCCTACGACTTATGCCGTTTCAACCATACCTCAACTTTTGGGAATGCATCTAACTGGCCTATGGATGAATACTGGCCCTATATGATCTGCATTAGAGCTATGGTGTTGTACTATATCGGTATTGTTGTATCGTCTCTTTTAGAACTTGTGAACAATTTTTATACAGAAATATTGATATGTTAGTTTATTATACAATAAAATTATTTTTTTATATAATTTGTGTATGGTGCCTAAAAAGTCCAAGTCCCTCCATCTAGCCTCTTCTATATTCAAATGTTAGGACGTGGCACGCCAGGTACTTTTTGTTGATATCCACAGTTACCACTCTGTGGCTGATACAACATATTCTTTCTCTCCGAAACATCTATCAGTCCGTCTCCACATGCCAGGGTGCTAGGGGTAACCTTAGACTCTGAACTGTCTTTTCAAGCCCACATCCAATCCCTGTCCAAATCATGCCACCTTAGCCTCCACAACATTTCCAGAATACGCCCCTTTTTAACTAATGACACCACCAAGCTTCTAATTCACTCCCTGGTTATCTCTCGCCTCGACTACTGCAACTCCCTCCTCATTGGATTACCTTTACATAGACTATCCCACCTTCAGTCCATAATGAATGCTGCTGCAAGACTCATCCACCTTACCAACCATTCAGTGTCCTCCACCCCTCTCTGCCAATCCCTCCACTGGCTTCAACTCACCAAATAAATAAAATTCAAAGTACTAACAATAATTTACAAAGCCATCCATAACTCTGCCCCCAGTTACATCACTAACCTAGTCCCAAAATACCAACCAAGTCGCTCTCTTTGGTCCTCCCAAGACTTCCTTCTCTCTGGCTCCCCTGTCACCTCCTCCCATGCTCGCCTCCAAGATTTTTCCAGAGCTTCTCCCATTCTTTGGAACGTCCTACCCCAATCTGTATGATCTGTCTCCTAATCTATCCTTCTTTAGACGATCCCTGAAAACCCTTTTCTTTAAAGAAGCCTATCCTGCTTATAACTAATACACTGTTTTTCTTCCTCCGTCAGCTCATCCCCCACAGCTATTACCTTTTGTATCAATTGATCCTCCCTTTTAGATTGTAAGCTCTAATGAGCGGGGCCCTCTTGTACCAAATTGTAATGTAACTGTAATGTCTGCCTTCATTTTGTTAAGCACTGTGAAAACTGTTGGCGCTATATAAATCCTGTATAATAATAATAATAACTAATTGTGACAGCATCAGTCAGCTTTAGACAATATCAGAGAAAAAATGTATATATTTAATAAAATTGATTATCCACTATCCTTCTTTAACCACTAGCCGGACGAGGCAGCTCTCGTTCTGGGTAGACGTCATATGACGTTTTCGCCTTCCCAGGCCACTAGGGGGCGCGCGCGCGCCGCGTCACTGGGGACCCGATGCACGTGCCCAGCAGGCCGTGATGTCCGCTGGGCACCCACGATTGCCCAGCAACTGAGGAGGACCATGGATTTGTGTGTGTAAACACATGGATCCACGTCCTGTCAGAGGAGAGGAGACCGATGGTGTGTCCCTTGTACATAGGGACACCGATCGGTCACCTTCCCCAGTCATTCCCCTCCCCCACAGTTAGAATCACTCCCTAGGATACACATTTAACCCCTTGATCGCCCCCTAGTGTTAACCTCTTCCCTGCCAGTCACATTTACACAGTAATCAATGCATTTTTATAGCACTAATCGCTGTATAAATGTGAATGGTCCCAAAAATGTGTCAAAAGTGTTCGATGTGTCCGCCGCAATATCGCAGTCACAATAAAAATCGCAGATCGCCGCCATTACTAGTAAAAATTAAATAAATAATAAAAATTCTATAAATCTATCCCCTATTTTGTAGACGCTATAACTTTTGCGCAAACCAATCAATATTTGCTTATTGCAATTTTTTCCCAAAAATATGTAGAAGAATACGTATCACCCTAAACGTAAAAAATAAAAATTGGATATTTATTTTAGCAAAAAGTTAAAAATATTGTGTTTTTTTTTAAACTTGTCCCTCTTCTTTTGTTTATAGCACAAGAAAAAAAAACCTGCAGAGGTGATCAACCACCAAAATAAAGCTTTATTTGGGTACAGTGTTGCATGACCACGCAAATGTCATTCAAAGTGTGACAGCGCTGAAAGCTGAAAAATGGCTTGGGCAGGAAGGGGGTGAAAGTGCCCTATATTGAGGTGGTTAAAGTATTGGGCTTGTCAATGTTAGGATCCCTCACCTGAACACAGGATAGATGTAAATGGAACAAAGATGGTCCTGGTCACCAGCTGGATGAAGTCAACCAAGTAGTCAAATGGATGGTACAGTGGGCTGTTGGCCCTTTTAAGCCATTATTATTGTCCTATGTATATCAGGAAATAAGCATTGTTGAGTCATGTTATACAGAGTTGTTGTCAATATGTAAGATCTGGGAATGTCTATAAACATTAATATTTAAAGAAAAAAATAGATTAATAATTTAGTGGTACCTGGTCTTATCAGAACCAGGGATTACATGGTTAGAGCCTATGCAGTAGGCACCCCTAAATCGAGAGCCTCAGTATGGCCTCACTGCTGACAACCAGTAGGTCAAAGCATGCAAACATAAAGCAGGATTGTCTTTGAGCTAATCCCAAAGTCAATACCAGGAAATCAAAACAGTAATGCAAAGTACCAGGACAGATACAAGGGTACGTTCAGGACCCTTGACTGACTGAGGTCAAAGTGGGCAGACTGAGGTCAAAGTGGGCAGTGGCTGGATTAAACCCAGGTCAAACAGGAAGGCTAAATGAACAATGAAGCTTACTAAGCTCTACACCAGAGTGGCAAGTCACAGACAGGGCTAAACAAGCAACTCTTGAATCTGGGTACCCTGAATACGAGTGCTGTAATTTTAAAGACAGATATGTCATTTTATAGTATGTAAAAAAAGGTGGGATATACATTTTTTCTCTTTTTCTATTGCTTCTATAACAAAGAGAGTCAAAGAGATATTTTGACTTGTGGACTTCATGAGTTCCTATAATGTTAGTAAAAAAAGTTCAAGTAAAACGTCTTAAAGTTACCAAATGTCTGGTCTGAATTTCCTACAATGGGGTGCATGCAAGAGGAACGGGGCTTGTACTATAAAGTAGGATGAAGAGGAGCAAAGAGATGTTCAACACAAAGTTTTAGAGTGCAGGAGAGTTAGCAGGAGAGGCAGCCATGTTGTTGTTATCACGAGTAACCAGTTGAGTGGTGTGAAATGTTATAGCAGCCAGCCAGCAGGACGTAGTGCCTTGGAATGGAAGACGATAGCCCTGGTAGTGAGGGGATTGTTGACCTTGATTCCCTCCCTAGCAATTGGTACCCCACATATTCAAGACTGGACTCACAGCATGGGGGACCTATGGACCTTGCCTAGAAGATACGGGAAGATAGAGGAAGTAAGAAGTGGATCCACATAAAGTATTTAAGCTTGATATCAATAGAGAACTGCCCTGTGTTCTCACATTGTCACTGGGAGTGAGGTGACAATAATGGCTTTGCTGGTGGAGCGGGACACAGGCTCCATGGTGTCTGCTTGGAAATGCTGCATTGGAAGAGAGGAGAGGTGAAGAGAGGAGAATGTGTACAGTGGAACAGGACAATTGCTTTACAGTGAAGTTCAGAGTATCAAGTGGAACTTTGCAAGGAAATGGCACACTTCTAAGTTGGGGTGCCGCCTTAATGTTGACTTTCACATGACCATGGCCCCCATGGCTCTATTCCGGGTATAAGCAAGTGCATTCCCAAGGGTCCCCACATTGGGCAAAAATACACACCACATGTGGCCATCCCTGTCTGACAGAACTTGAATGGACCAGTTGGAAAGCTTTTCGCTGCAGCGGCAGATCAGTGTATTTTAACAGTGCTTGGTCCCGCTGTCAGAATACAATGTCCTGGCAGGGGGAATTATTCCATCCCACTGGATGAACAAAAAAAAACTACCTATGGCAAATGATATTGTCCTGTTTTACATACTTATGGCCACTGGATTCTGTATGGTAGACTCTATTGTAGCATACTCCTGACCACTGCACTCTCTGTACTGGTCTATACTTTAAATACTTTTGACAGCGGCACTCTGCAGACTCGGCTGTAGGTTACATACGCACATTACATACTACTGATTAAGTGTGGGGTCATTTTAAGATGACCTCAGGCTTGAGCAAAATAGACGGGAGTTGTACCTTTTATGACAAATAATAACGACCACAATTGCCAATAACTTAAACATACTGGATCACTTAAAAGTGAAAACCTTGCGCCAAACAAATAAAAAGTGAATGATATTTAAAGCTGCACCCCTAAAAAACTGAATGGGTGTCCCATAAAGTGCAAAGTGAAATATATAGAAAAAAGGGGGCGCTAGTGAATATATAAATTACAACTATTATATAATCGATCTCAATATAATATTGGAACAAATGTTAAATATTGATAAATTGTGTACAATAACAATTAGGTGATTGGTATGAACATCAGCTGATGCTGTGACTAAACAATAATGAAACAAATCATATGTGATAACAGCAAGTGAAACCAAAAAAAATAATATATATATATATATAAACATCCAATAGGTGAATCGTGGCTAATCCATATAAAAGTCCATAGAAAGTAATCCAATATGTTCTTTGAAGTGACACCTTCACCAACACAGATAAGACACCCGAAGTGCTATGGATGGATGGCCGCTTACCCCAAGATGTTGAACCTCTTAACTAAAAAAGGGTCAAATAGCGCTTATTGCAAGATGCCACTTGCTAGTAAAGAGAATGTGATCCCAAATCCGTCTGTCTCCCCCAGGGTGGACTCGATTGGAATATGCAGATAAAACGAATAATGCCAA
The DNA here is from genome assembly GCA_029206835.1 of Rana muscosa. Classification (NCBI taxonomy): domain Eukaryota; kingdom Metazoa; phylum Chordata; class Amphibia; order Anura; family Ranidae; genus Rana; species Rana muscosa. The sequence continues at coordinate 76,098,078 of CM055123.1, forward strand.
AAATAGTGTAATCCCGTTTATTATAATATAAAAACAATATAAAAGTAAAGCCAAATGGCTGCTTACATTATGTAGTGCCTTAGCCCGGCACTGAGGCTGGAAAGCATGTAGAAGCCAAATAGTTCCGTCCGTCCGTGTAAAGCGCTGGCGTGCGTTCCACCTGTTATAGCGGCTAACCAGCAAGGACCGGAAGTTGGATGGAAAGCGTGACCAAGTACCGCCTCGACGTACGTTTCGTTAAACCGTCATCAGGAAGCGTACTGGGTCACTGAATGGGCGGTCTTTTAAATGCCTGTCAATCAAGCCAGGCTGAAAAGCTAATTGTATCAGCCTCAATGCCGGATCATAGGCACCAACGCGGAACACAATAATTCAACAGTGCATTTAAAAACAAATTAAATTCACTTGTATAACAGGAATATTTGAATATACAACATATAAAAATGTTATTAAAATAACGGGAAATGAAGCAATTTAATAGAAATAAAAAAACATTAATAATAAAGATAGAAAATATATTGATTGAAAAAAGAATCCAATATATATTCATCTGTAATTTAAAATGGACTACCAGAGGGAGAATTAATCATTTGTTAAAAAACAATTTAAATCTAGGTCTATGTTGAGTCCCTGTGGCTGCATTGTCTGAAGGCGATACAGCCATTGGGTCTCATTTTGAGAAATAGCTATTTTCAAATCAGTACCTCTCCAATGGGTCACCACTCTATCAATCCAGTAGAATGTGAGCTGGCGAGGATCTCTGGCATGATACCGATCAAAATGCCGTGACACGCTATGATTCGGAAATCCTTTGGAGATATTAGTGACATGTTCATTGATTCTAACCCTTAATTCTCGTGTTGTGCGTCCCACATACTGTAGGGAGCACGGACATTCCAAAACGTATGTAACGTATTTGGAATAACACGTGATTAGGGGTTTGACCAAAAACTCTTGTTGTTTAACAGAGGACCGAAACTTGGTGATTTTTTTGCCATGTCGGGTGGTTGTGCGACAAGATTTGCACCTTGTGCAATAATGGAAACCAGATCCATCCAAAAAAGTCAAGGGTTTCAATGGGGGGTCAGGGACATTAGGTGCTATCATATTTCTTAACCCTGGTGCTCGTCTATAGATAAATTTGGGTTTTGAGGGAAGTACGTTAACCAAATCTCTATCCCTAAGGAGTATGGGCCAAAATTTCTGGAAGGTACGCTCAATGGTTTTGTACTGCCTATGAAAGCCAGATACAAAGGCAAAATCTCCTTGAAAAAGAGGCTTTGTCTTTGAAATCAGAAGTGTCTCTCTATCCATAATGGCCACTTGATGCTGAGCTTTTTGAAGTACATGAGGAGAGTAGCCTTTTTCCATAAACTTTTCTGTTAGAATGGAAGCTTGTTCATGGAAATCAGTAATACTCTCACAATTCCTTCTAATCCTCATGTACTGACCTTTTGGTATAGCTCCTAGTCATTGTGGGTGATGACAACTAGTAATTGGTACAAATCCATTTCTTTTATTACAAACGTTTTTTATTGAGAAAAAACAATAAAGTAATACAAACACATGAAGTTATGCGTATCATATAGTACAGGTTGAAATATAATCATAAATGTCAACGCAGTGACAAAAAAGGAGACAGAAAGAAACAAAACAAAAAAAAAAAATTTACTTTGAAGCATCTGAGAGAAGCCATAGCGGATTACAGAGAATCTACAGGTAACATAGTCTTACATATGAGGTATGACAGCGAGGGGGTGTAGCAGCGTCCCATGGTCTAAAGCTGCTGGGGAGTCTGTGTCAGCGGCTAAGACTGTGGCAATAGAATATGTCTATGCGAGTTCCAGGGATTCCACCTTTGGTCAAATAAGTGCATCCTGTCATTTAGAGTATATAGAATCCTTTCCATTATCATAATAGAATCCATCCTATGGAGGACGGAGGAGATAGGGACAGTAGGGGACTTCCAATGTAGGGCAATGGCCCACAGAGTGGCCAAGCAAATTGTGTGGATAAGGCCTTCTTCAGAATGAAGCGTACCTGGGATAGATGCACCAAGGAGGCACATAGAAGATGTAAGATGTACTGGAGTACCTGACAGTGCTGATGCTATAGCCATCACTGTGTTCCAAATGGGGGAAAGTCGATCACAGTCCCAAAATATATGCATAAAGGTCCCAGGAAGGCAGAGGTCAGAGGCTCCTGGGAAGATAGAGTGAAGTCTGGATGGGGTATAGTACCATCTGGTCAGTACTTTATATGCTGTTTCTCTGACAGCTAGGGATTTAGACGCTTTGCGTAGGTTAGTCAGCATTGTGTCCCAGTCGTCCGAGTCAAAGATTTTGTTGCAATCAGCCTCCCATTTACGTTTATACGGGACCGCCCCGGGAAATGATGCAGTTAGAGCTGATTTGTAGAGGATAGAGATAAGCCCTTTTCCTCTGGGGGAGTCACGGCAGATCTGTTCAAACGTGGTAGAAGGTGATGATGGGGAGAGGGCAAAGTGGGAGAGATAAAAGTGTCTGATTTGCAAATAACGGAAGTGTTCTCTTAGTGGGATTTGTTTATGCGTACGTAACAGGTCAAATGAAGCAAAGGAGTCACCAATCTGCAGGTCAGCTAATGTGACCATAGAGTTAGAGATCCACCAGGAGAAACCCTCAGGGTTATCAAAGGCTAAGGTAAATAAGGGTTCTCCTACAAAGGAGGAGCCTCGGGGTGCATGGGACGCTAAGTCTAGTTTATGTTTGTATCTGTACCATAGGATAAGAGAGTGAGCTACTAGGGAGTTAAGGGAGATAATTATATGACCCAATTTAGAGGGGGACCAAAGTATAGCAGAGAGCCTATATGGAGCGATGGAATGTGATTCAAATTCTACCCAGGGTACTTTAGAGTTAGGGATGTTCCATTGTGATATATGGTTTCATTTTCCCACTTATTGAGTACTAGGTTGGCTACACTGGGAGGTTATCCCTATTCTAACCCAGGCCCAAGTCAATACCAGTCTAGACCACCTAGAGGTAGTTTTAGAGGGAACCATAGGGGCAGACCCAATCAACATCAAAATAATTACCAACAGGGGGGGGGAATGGAGGGGATGGAAAGAACCCTATAAAATTCCACCTATTACCCCGCAACAATCCAAAGAACCTACCGCAAAAGGGGTAGAAGAGGGGGAACCAGGAAGAAAAAGACCAAGGGACAATTAACAACAGGGATTTTTAATTTAACCAACATAGAACTCTCCAAAGAAGAAATAGGTGTCCTTTCTCAGGGTCTAAAGTATGCGCCAGATAAAAACATCAATAAGTTTGAGTTATTTATAGATGTGGAAAAGTACGTCAGAAAACTTAATATCAAAAAACATTTTGCTTCCCAGATCCCTACTGTCTCATCCACAGTGGCAGCTGAACAGTTTGTTCAGAGTGGTTTGAAAAACAATTCTGTTTTTAATCCCAAAAAAGGGACTCATCATCATGTTGAGGTGTTTAAAAACATGGTGCAGGATGAAATCAAATCAGTTGAAGTCAAACATACTAGAAAAAATTGTGCATTAATAGAATGTATCAAACAGCTAGAAAAAAACAAAAACCTGGTGGTTCGCCCGGCAGACAAAGGGGGTGCTGTCGTGGTAGTCACCAAGGATGAGTACAACATAGAAATACAACGGCTGTTGGGTGATGTTGAAACCTATAGGGTGCTCGCCTTTGATCCGATTATTAAATTACGAATTGAATTGACCAATTGGGTCTCTAGAGGTGTGGACCAACATATCCTGAATTTGAAAGAAGCCCAATATTTGATTCCACAGGCTCCACGTACCCCAGTGCTATATACGGTACACAAAATCCACAAAACCAGAGTCAAACTCCCTGGCCGACCCATCATCAGTGGGATAGGGTCTCTATATTCCCGTGTTGGAGAATATATAGACATATATCTCCAACCGTTGGTAGCACAGGGTAAGTCCTATTTGAAGGATAGTAGAGAGCTTATTAAGTCTATATCCACCATATCAGTGACAACTAATACAATTTCGGTTACAGTCGACGTGGAGTCGCTGTATACTAATATCAAACAAGATGATGCAGTAGTAGCTGTAAGAGGGGCTTTGGTTGAGCAATCTAAGCTACCTATTGATCAAATCAATTTTTTGATAGAAGGTCTTAAACAAGCTATGGGCCATAATTATTTTTGGGCCCAGGGTCAATTCTTTAACCAAATTAGGGGGTAGCTATGGGGGCTCGCTATACTCCCAGTGTAGCCAACCTAGTACTCAATAAGTGGGAAAATGAAACCATATATCATTAACCAAAGGCAGCTCTTTTGTACTACAAAAGGTACATTGATGATATTATCCTATTGTGGGAGGGTCCACTAGAGGATTTATTAACTTTCATCACATACCTTAACAACAACCAATATGGCCTTACATTCACAGCTGAATGGAGTACGGATACAGTGAATTACCTAGATTTGACTCTGATTAAGAAAAATAACATGATTAGCTCTAAGACATTCTTTAAGAGCACTGATAGAAATGGATTTATACGAATTACTAGTTGTCATCACCCACAATGGCTAGGAGCTATACTAAAAGGTCAGTACATGAGGATTAGAAGAAATTGTGAGAGTATTACTGATTTCCATTAACAAGCTTCCATTCTAACGGAAAAGTTTATGGAAAAAGGCTACTCTCCTCATGTACTTCAAAAAGCTCAGCATCAAGTGGCCATTATGGATAGAGAGACACTTCTGATTTCAAAGACAAATCCTCCTTTTCAAGGAGATTTGGCCTTTGTATCTGGCTTTCATAGGCAGTACAAAACCATTGAGCGTACCTTCCAGAAATTTTGGCCCATACTCCTTAAGGATAGAGATTTGGTTAACGTACTTCCCTCAAACCCCAAATTTATCTATAGACGAGCACCAGGGTTAAGAAATATGATAGCACCTAATGTCCCTGACCCCCCATTGAAACCCTTGACTTTTTTGGATGGATCTGGTTTCCATTATTGCACAAGGTGCAAATCTTGTCGCACAACCACCCGACATGGCAAAAAAATCACCAAGTTTCGGTCCTCTGTTACACAACAAGAGTTTTTGGTCAAACCCCTAATCACGTGTTATTCCAAATACGTTACATACGTTTTGTAATGTCCGTGCTCCCTACAGTATGTGGGACGCACAACACGAGAATTAAGGGTTAGAATCAATGAACATGTCACTAATATCTCCAAAGGATTTCCGAATCATAGTGTGTCACGGCATTTTGATCGGTATCATGCCAGAGATCCTCGCCAGCTCACATTCTACGGGATTGATAGAGCGGTGACCCATTGGAGAGGTACTGACTTGAAAAAAGCTATTTCTCAAAATGAGACCCAATGGCTGTATCGCCTTCAGACGATGCAGCCACAGGGACTCAACATAGACCTAGATTTAAATTGTTTTTTAACGAATGATTAATTCTCCCTCTGGTAGTCCATTTTAAATTACAGATGAATATATATTGGATTATTTTTTCAACCAATATATTTTCTATCTTTATTATTAATGTTTTTTTATTTCTATTAAATTGCTTCATTTCCCGTTATTTTAATAACATTTTTATATGTTGTATATTCAAATATTCCTGTTATACAAGTGAATTTTATTTGTTTTTAAATGCACTGTTGAATTATTGTGTTCCACGTTGGTGCCTATGATCCGGCATTGAGGCTGATACAATTAGCTTTTCAGCCTGGCTTGATTGACAGGCATTTAAAAGACCGCCCATTCAGTGACCCAGTATGCTTCCTGTTGACGGTTTAACAAAACGTACGTCGAGGCGGTACTTGGTCACGCTTTCCATCCAACTTCCGGTCCTTGCTGGTTAGCCGCTGTAACAGGTGGAACGCACGCCAGCGCTTTACACGGACGGACGGAACTATTTGGCTTCTACATGCCTTCCAGCCTCAGTGCCGGGCTAAGGCACTACATAATGTAAGCAGCCATTTGGCTTTCCTTTTATATTGTTTTTATATTATAATAAACGGGATTACACTATTTTTGCCATTATTCGTTTTATCTGCATATTCCAATCGAGTCCACCCTGGGGAGACAGACGGATTTGAGATCACATTCTCTTTACTAGCAAGTGGCATCTTGCAATAAGCGCTATTTGACCCTTTTTTAGTTAAGAGGTTCAACATCTTGGGGTAAGCGGCCATCCATCCATAGCACTTCGGGTGTCTTATCTGTGTTGGTGAAGGTGTCACTTCAAAGAACATATTGGATTACTTTCTATCGACTTTTATATGGATTAGCCACGATTCACCTATTGGATGTTTATATATATATATATATATTTTTTTTTGGTTTCACTTGCTGTTATCACATATGATTTGTTTCATTATTGTTTAGTCACAGCATCAGCTGATGTTCATACCAATCACCTAATTGTTATTGTACGCAATTTATCAATATTTAACATTTGTTCCAATATTATATTGAGATCGATTATATAATAGTTGTAATTTATATATTCACTAGCGCCCCCTTTTTTCTATATATTTCATACTGGATCACTTGCTGACCTAACTTTGCTTTAAATGCACTGACTTTTATTTTCCGCATGCTTGTTTCTTCTTCAATATATTTTTATTGAGAAAAAGGAGACAGTTTAAACAGTGAACAGTATATCATTGGAACACAACGGAAGCAATACATTGGACTTATATACTTAATATAGAAAGCTTAAACGTGTCCAAATTAACACTCAGATTGACCAATAATACACCATAGGAAATAACAGGAGAGAAGAGGTGCAGTGTATAGCAAAGAAAAAGAGAGGGTGGGTTGGAAAATGGGTGGGGTAAGATAGAGAGCATGTGGAGTGTGATAAATGTTGATTGATGCTTTTCAACTATAGTGTTGGAGAAGACTCTTGAAAGTGCCTTGGATGGCAAGATATATCAAACCAGTCAATCCTGAAGAAATCAACCCTGATTATTCACTGGAAGGACAAATCCTGAAGCTGAAACTCAAAGACTTTGGCCACCTAATGAGAAGAGAGGACTCATTGGAAAAGACTCTGATGCTGAGAAACATGGAAGGACAAAGGAGAAGAGGATGACAGAAAAAAAAATTGGAAAGATAGCATCATCGAAACAATGAACATGAAGTTAAGCAAGCTCCGGAAGGCAGTGGAGGATAGAAAAGCCTGGCACGCTATGGTAAATGAGGTCATGAAGAGTCATGCCGTGTACACACGACCGTTTTTAATGACGAGAAAAATGACATTTTTTAAAACGGTCATTAAAAACGATCATGTGTGGGCTTCAAAGCATTTTTCACGACGTGAAAAACGGCCATGAAAAAATTGGAACATGCTCTAATTTTTCACGTCGTTTTTTACATCGTCGTTTTTCTCGTCATGAAAAACGGCCGTGTGTGGGCTTTAGTGATGAGCCGAACACCCCCGGGTTCGGTTCGCACCAGAACCCGCGAACGGACCGAAAGTTCGCACGAACGTTAGAACCCTATTAAATACAATGGATGCGAACGTTCGAAATCTAAAGTGCTAATTATAACGACTATTATGCATGTTATTGTCCTAAAAAGGGTTTGGGAACCCGGGTTCTGCACCAGGGGACATGTATCAATGCAAAAAGAAGTTTTTTTGGGAGCAGTCATTTTAATGATGCATGAAGTGAAAAAAAAAAGTCTAATATTCCTTTAAATATCGTACCTGGGGGGTGTCTAAAGTATGCATGTGAAGTGCCATGTGTTTCCCGTGTTTAGAACTGTCCTTGCACAAAATTACATTTCTAAAGAAAAAAAAAGCCATTTAACCACTTAACGACCGCTCACTGTATATATACACAATGGCACCGACAGGCACAATCACGTAGAGTGTACGTGATTGCCTTTGTACAGTTGGGGGGTCCGACCCCCCTTCTGTACAGTGAGCGGTCGGAATTCGTTGGGGAGCGATCCGACATGAGGGGACGGCCGTTCGATTCCGGCCACCCCCCCCCCCCCCCCCGCGATCGCTCCCGGCGAATAGAAATGCCCCCTCTGTCTGTCGAATGTACACTAGATGGCGCCCACTCCATGGCTTCGGATGTCACCATGGAGATGCGGCGTTTCCTTGTAATGAGACGTTGCTGTCTCACATCTTCTGACTGCGGCGTCGTAATGACGCGACGTAAAGGCGTCGTGACGTCATGACGCCGTCCTCGGGCGCGCGCGCGTGTGACGTTCACATGAACTACACGCTGCGTACGTCCATAGGTATGGTGCGCCGCGCCGCCACGCTACTCCGGTGTCCCCAATACATATTGCGGCAACATCTGAGTGATGTTGCTGCATTTAGATGTTCCCGTGTGCCAGTTATGTGATGCCACCGGGCAATTGGACGCCCTCTTCTGGCGGTGGGGCTAACTGTGGACATTAGGACTCAGAGTTCCAGGTGCTTCACACAGATGCTGTCATCAGTTTGTGCAATCGGATTGGTTCGTATTTTTGGCGGGAATATTTGAAAATCATCTGTATAAATCTGTGCTATTTTGGGGTTTTTATTAATAATAGTATTAATACCATGCATTGTCTGTATATTATTTGTAGTTTGACATGTAGATTTGCAGGCCAAGGTATGATTTATATGGGTGATAGTCTGACACTGTGGGATATTTTGCTATTTCCTGTTTTGACTCTGCCCCTTCAGGGTGGGTCAGATATCTGTCAGACCTTATTTAAAGTCGGCAATGTGGGGGGTACAGCACTATGCCCCTGTTGATGACTTTGGGAGTCGAAACGCGTAGGGCCTGCTATCGCTGTACCCCACATTGCTTTTATATTTTTACTATTTTGTGATCACTTTTATTTGTTTCTATGTCTGTAAAGACAAAATTTATTCAATAAACCTTGATTGGTTATATTGACCTGCACCATCTGGAGTTTTCTTTTTTCTCCCACCCCTGCGTCTAATTTTGGAACGTTTTGGAGCCTGCAAACGATTAGAGGGATCACCATCGTGTGAGCTGATCATTCATCACCCTGCTGGAATCGGTCCCAGGCATCCAGGATTCTCAGTTCCATTGTCCGGTCACGGCAACCATTAAGCTCGATTGACCCACTGTCATACGACAGGTGGGTCCACCGTTTCCGGTAAGAGTACCCGACTTTATCAACTGTGCTCTCTTCTCTTCTTTTGTGTTTCCACCATCAACATTTGGGTCCTTTGATCTTTCCATGCTGAGCGGTGTGTTCTAGGAATAGACATCCCTCCCAACACACACATGTTGTTTTGGACTATTTTTCACGTATCATTTTTGTATTCATTCCACATTCACTTATAGGGGTATGTTCCTCAATTCCCATGGAGGATAATTCATATCAGAGATCACCCATTGGAATGGACTGTTCATGAACTCTATGTATTGATTTTCATATTCACTGTGTTTCAGTTCATCACTTATTTGAGCTACGTCCAGTAGCCATTATTTTAAAATTGATTTTTAAGCGCTGTACTATTTTGAATCCAGAATGTACACACAGACAGAAGTGATGTCATCTCCTGTGCGGCGCTCACATATACCGAGCGTCGTACAAGAGAAGACATCAAGGTTAGTACACAAACACTACACTAACACCAGCACACATAGGCACATAAATTGCCCCCCCAGGCCCCCCCAGATCACCCCCCAGCCCCCAGTCACAGTGTCACTGATTGCAGTGACCATTTATTTACTGATCACTGCAATCAGTGACATTTGTGACTGTAAAAGTGTCACTACATTTAGTTTTAGGTCCAGTGTAGCCCCCTAACCCCCCTAATAAAGGTTTAACCCCTTGATCACCCCCCAGATAACCCTTTCACCCCCTAGCACCGCCGTCGCTAAGCGATCATTTTTCTGATCGATGTCTTAGCGTCGGTGATGCAGATCGGTAGCCAGTAATTTTTTTTAGGTTCGCCGCAGGTTTTTATAGCGTCAGGTACCCCCATAAATTATCTAATAAAGGTTTAACCCCCTTGATCGCCCCCCAGGTAACCCTTTCACCCCCTATCACCACTGTCGCTAAGCGATCATTTTTCTGATCGATGTCTTAGCGTCGGTGATGCAGATCGGTAGCCAGTATTTTTTTTTAGGTTCGCCGCAGGTTTTTATAGCGTCAGGTACCCCCATAAATGATCTAATAAAGGTTTAACCCCCTTGATCGCCCCCCAGGTAACCCTTTCACCCCCTATCACCACTGTCGCTAAGCGATAATTTTTCTGATCGCTGTCTTAGCGTCGGTGATGCAGATCGGTAGCCAGTAATTTTTTTAGGTTCGCCGCAGGTTTTTATAGCATCAGGTACCCCCATAAATTATCTAATAAAGGTTTAACCCCCTTGATCGCCCCCCAGGTAACCCTTTCACCCCCTATCACCACTGTCGCTAAGCGATCATTTTTCTGATCGCTGTCTTAGCGTCGGTGATGTAGATCGGTAGCCAGTATTTTTTTTTAGGTTCGCCGCAGGTTTTTATAGCGCCAGGTACCCCCATAAATTATCTAATAAAGGTTTAACCCCCTTGATCGCCCCCCAGGTAACCCTTTCACCCCCTATCACCACTGTCGCTAAGCGATCATTTTTCTGATCGCTGTCTTAGCGTCGGTGATGCAGATCGGTAGCCAGTAATTTTTTTTAGGTTCGCCGCAGGTTTTTATAGCGTCAGGTACCCCCATATATTATCTAATAAAGGTTTTAACCCCCTTATTGCCCCTAGTTAACCCTTTCACCAGTGATCATCATATAAGTGTTACGGGTGACGCTGGTTAGTTAGTTTGCTTTTTATAGTGTCAGGGCACCCGCTGTATATAACCCAATAAAGGTTTAACCCCCTGATCGCCCGGCGGGTGATATCAATTAGGTTTTAGCGTCAGAGAGGGTCTGCGTCACACCCCAGGCAGCGTCAGGTTAGTGCCAGTAACGCTAACACCCACGCGTGAAGCATATACCTCCCTTAGTGGTATAGTATCTGAACAGATCAATATCTGATCTGATCAGATCTATACTAGCGTCCCCAGCAGTTTAGGGTTCCCAAAAACGCAGTGTTAGCGGGATCAGCCCAGATACCTGCTAGCACCTGCGTTTTGCCCCTCCGTCCAGCCCAGGCCACCCAAGTGCAGTATCAATCGATCACTGTCACTTACAAAACACAACACACATAACTGCAGCGTTCGCAGAGACAGGCCTGATCCCTGCGACTCCAGTGCTGTAGGAGGTGATTTCACCACCACAGTTAAAAAAAAAAAGCAAATATGCCGAAGCATTGGGGCAGCAGGGGCGGAGGAGTGATTTTGCTCCTAATGCCGCGTACATACGATCGAAATTCCGATGGAGGCTTGCCCGTGGAAAAGTCCGACCATGTGTGTGCGGCATAACTTTTTTGCGGGAGGATGCCCCCATGCTTCGGCATATATAAATGGTGCATGTATGCCCATCATTAGAAGTGGGTGGATGAAGGGCGGTATTCTAATGGTGGGCATACCCACCGATCAATCTCTTTTTTCGTTCAGCCACCTGACTGCATGAAAAAAAATGATTACAATACATGTCCAACAAGGACCAGCAACGTACTGGTATGTTGCTGGAATTTGATTGGTTATTCCAGATTGATGCCTGCGGGTTTAGGTATCATCTTGGTATCATTCTTTTCAGCCAGCGGCCGGCTTTCATGTAAAAGCAATCCTAGTGGCTAATTAGCCTCTGGACTGCTTTTACAAGCAGTGGGAGGGAATGCCCCCCCCGGATATAAAAAGCGCCATTGGGAAATTGGGAAAGCATTTTATCACACCGATCTTGGTGTGGTCAGATGCTTTGAGGGCAGAGGAAAGATCTAGGGTCTAGACCCCAGTTTTTTAAAAAAAAGAGTACCTGTCACTACCTATTGCTATCATAGGGGATATTTACATTCCCTGAGATAACAATAAAAATGATAAAAAAAAAATATGGAAGGAACAATTTAAAAATAAAATAAAAAAGCAAAATTAATAATACAAAAAAAAAAAAAAAAGCACCCCTGTCCTGCCCTGCTCTTGCCCAATGGCGAACGCAAGCGTTGGTCTGGCGTCATATGTAAACAGCAATTACACCATGCATGTGACGTATCACCGCGAAGGTCAGATCGAGGGCAGTAATTTTAGCAGTAGACCTCCTCTGTAAATCTAACGGGGTAACCTGTAAAGGCTTTTAAAGGCTTTTAAAAATGTATGTAGTTTGTCGCCAATGCGCGTTTGTGCGAAATTTTAAAGCATGTCGTGTTTGGTATCTATGTACTCGGCCTAAGATCATATTTTTTATTTCATCAAACATTTGGGCAATATAGTGTGTTTTAGTGCATTAAAATTAAAAAAAGTGTATTTTTTCCCCAAAAAATGTGTTTGAAAAATCGCTGCGCAAATACTGTGTAGAAAAAAAAAATGCAACACCCACCATTTTATTCTGTAGGGCCTTTGCTTTAAAAATATATATAATGTTTGGGGGTTCAACATAATTTTCTTGCAAAAAAAAATATGTTTTCATGTAAACAAAAAGTGTCAAAAAGGGCTTTGTCTTCAAGTGGTTAGAAGAGTAGATGTAAGCTTCCTAATGTTGTGTATAAAATGCCAGAACAGTTCAAACCCCCCCCAAATGACCCCATTTTGGAAAGTAGACACCCCAAGCTATATACTGAGAGGCATGTCGAGTCCATGGAATATTTTATATGTTGACACAAGTTGCGGAAAAAATACAATTTTTTTTTTTTTTTTTTGCACAAAGTTGTCACTAAATGATATATTGCTCAAACATGCCATGGGCATATGTGGAATTACACCCCAAAATACATTCTGTTGCTTCTCCTGAGTACGGGGATACCACATGTGTGAGACTTTTTGGGAGCCTAGCCGCGTACAGGACCCCAAAAACCAATCACCGCCTTCAGGCTTTCTAAGGGTGTAAATGTTTGATTTCACTTCTCACTGCCTATCACAGTTTCGGAGGCCATGGAATGCCCAGATGGCACAAAAACCCCCCCAAATGACCCCATTTTGGAAAGTAGACACCCCAAGATATTTGCTGAGAGGTATTGTGAGTATTTTGCAGATCTCGCTTTTTGTCACAAAGTTTTGAAAATTGAAAAAAAAAAAGAAAAAAAAAAAGAAAAAAAAAATGTTCTTTCTTCATTTTCAAAAACAAATGAGAGCTGTAAAATACTCACCATGCCTCTCAGCAAACAGCTTGGGGTGTCTACTTTCCAAAATGGGGTCATTTGGGGGGGTTTGTGCTATTTTGGCATATTATGGCCTTCGAAACTGTGATAGGTAGTGAGGAGTCAAATCAAAAATTTGTGCCTAGAAATCCTGAAGGCGGTGATTGGTTTTCGGGGTCCTGTACGCGGCTAGGCTCCTAAAAAGTCCCACACATGTGGTATCCCCGTACTCAGGAGAAGCAGCAAAATTTATTTTGGGGTGCAATTCCGCATATAACTATGGCATGTGTGAGCAATATATCATTTAGTGACAACTTTTTGTAATTTTTTTTTGTCATTATTCAATCACTTGGGACAAAAAAAAATAATATTCAATGGGCTCAACAGGCCTCTCAGCAATTTCCTTGGGGTGTCTACTTTCTAAAATGGGGTCATTTGGGGGGGTTTTGTGCTATTTTGGCATTTTATGGCCTTCAAAACTGTGATAGGTAGTGAGGAGTGAAATCAAAAATTTGCGCCCTTAGAAATCCTGAAGGCGGTGCTTGGTTTCCGGGGTCCCGTACGTGGCTAGGCTCCTAAAAAGTCCCACACATGTGGTATCCCCGGACTCAGGAGAAGCAGCAGAATGTATTTTGGGGTGCAATTCCACATATAACCATGGCATGTGTGAGCAATATATCATTTAGTGACAACTTTTTGTAATTTTTTATTTTTTTTTCATTATTCAATCACTTGGGACAAAAAAAAAATATTCAATGGGCTCAACATGCCTCTCAGCAATTTCCTTGGGGTGTCTACTTTCTAAAATGGGGTCATTTGGGGGGGTTTTGTACTGCCCTGCCATTTTAGCACCTCAAGAAATGAGATAGGCAGTCATAAATTTAAAGCTGTGTAAATTCCAGAAAATGTACCCTAGTTTGTAAACGCTATAACTTTTGCGCAAACCAGTAAATATACGCTTATTGACATTTTTTTTTACTAAAGACATGTGGCTGAATACATTTTGGCCTAAATGTATGACTAAAATTGAGTTTATTCGAATTTTCTTATAACAAAAAGTAGAAAATATCATTTTTTTTCAAAATTTTCGGTCTTTTTCCGTTTATATCGCAAAAAATAAAAATCACAGAGGCAATCAAATACCATTAAAAGAAAGCTCTATTTGTGGGAAGAAAAGGACGCAAATTTCGTTTGGGTACAACATTGCATGTCCGCACAATTTACAGTTAAAGCAGCGCAGTGCAAAATTCTGAATTCACCTCTGGTCCTTTAGCTACCAAATGGTCCGGGGCTTAAGTGGTTAAAACTGCTTGCGGCTTTAATGTAATGTCTGGTCCAGGTAATATGGATGAAAATCTTTAAGAAAAATGGCATAGCTACCCCATCACACCCCCCTACCCCAGCCCATTACCAGCCCCTTTGGGTCTTGTATGGATATTAAGGGGAACCCCGCACACAAAATAATATATACTATATACTCTGAACAGCCTTATACAGGCGGTGCATACAAGACAGGGACTGTAGGTTTGTTCTTATGTAGAATCTGTTTGTAATTTTGAACAGGTACATTGTTTAAGTGTAGCTCCAGTCAAAAAAACTATTTTTAAGCTTTTTGGAAAACATAGGGAAGGGTTATCACCCCTGTAACATTTATTTTGCTGTCTGTGCAGTGTGCACCTGTTCAGAACATTTCACCTCACTTTCCGTCCTAATGACAAATGTTTTTTGAAAATTTGGGGTTTTTATTGAAACAAGAATTGGTGATAAAGCATCAGTGGAGAGGAGACACTTTTTTCCCATATTAACTCTTACAGGAGAGAATTTCCCTTCCTAATGGTAGATTTCCTCTCACTTCCTGTTGTATCCTTCCGTTTGCAAGGAGGAGTCGTTTGTAAGTTGGATGTTTGAAAGTAGGGGCCTGCCGTATATACTCTGCTGAAATTTGCCCCTTACATGTTGGTGTTGCCACAACACTGTGAGCCCTCACAGTTACTCTTGGTGGGCACATGAATGGGCCCTGCTGTGAATTATTAGATCAAGAAATGTAATTGCATGCCCCTGTTGAACAGGGGCTGAAAAATTGGGCCTTTGGTGGTGATGGTGGTGGTGTTGACACAACACTGTAAGGCCTCACAGTTATTCTTGGTGGGCGCAGGAATGGGCCCTGCTGTGAATTATTAGATCAAGAATTGTAATTACATGCCCCTGTTAAACAGGGGCAGAAAAATGGGCCTTAGGCACTGGTGCCACAACACTGCAACCCCTCACAGATACTGTACTTGGAGCACAGCAATGAGCCCTGTTGCAAAGTATTGCATCAAACATTTTAATTACACGCCCCTGTTAAACAGGGGCTGAAAAATTGGGCCTTAGGCACTGGTGCTGGTGCCACGACACTGCAACCTCTCCCAGATACTCTAGTTGGAGAGCAGGAATGAGCCCTGCTGCAAAGCATTGCATAAAAAATTGTAATTACATGCCCCTGTTAAACAGGGGCTGAAAAATTGGGCCTTAGCCACTGGTGGCGGCACCCAGAAACAAAAATGTTCTTCCAAGCTATCATCATCAATCTGATCATTGAGGAGGAGGAGGATAGTCAGTCAACATAACAGGACAGTCTCTCAGCATCAGCATCAGTCTTGAAGGGATGTGACATTTGAAAATAAATTAGTCTGTTATATCAGCTTCAGGTGTTTGGCAGCTGGTGGTGATCCAAGACTGGTTCATCTTTATGAAGGTCAGTCGATCAACCGAGTCGGTGGACAGGCGCACCCTGTGATCCGTGACAAATCCTCCAGCAGCACTAAATGTGCGTTCTGAAAGAACGCTGGATGCAGGACAGGCCAGTAGCTCAATTGCATACTGTGCAAGCTATGGCCAGTGATCCATCCTCAAGACCCAGTAAGCCAGAGGGTTTTCGGTGGGGAAGGTGTCCAAGTCTGACCTTGCCCCTAGGTATTCCTGCACCATGTATATCAGACGCTGGCGATGTTTGCTGGAATCGATCATACCTTGGGGCTGCGGACTAAAGAATTGTCTGAACACATCGGTCAGACGGCCACCTTCCCCACCGCTCCTTCTTTGACTGACCGAAGCCTCAGCAACTCGTTGTCCAGGACCAGGAGTTTGTAACCTCCCAGTCTCTGGGAACGCGTTGCACAGACCTTTCTGCAAGGCCTCCCGGAGTTGTCTCATCCTCTGCTCCCTCTGCGACGGTAAGATAAGGTCCGCAACCTTACCCTTGTACCGTGGATCAAGGAGAGTGGCCAGCCAGTAATGGTCCCTCTCCTTGATCCGAAGAATACGAGGATCCTTGCGCAGACTTTGCAGGATCAGGGAGGCCATGCAGCGTAGGTTAGCTGAGGCATTCGGTCCGGAGTCCTCTGGGTCACTAAGGACGTCATGATCCGTAGCCACCTCCTCCCAGCCACGTACAACTCCACGGGTTTCTTGGGACTGTAAATCATCCCTAAAAGACTGCTGCTGATGATGCTGAGTGCCAGGCTCCACCTCCATGCTGACACAATCCTCCTCCTCCTCCTCTTCCTGTGCGATGGGTGGGACAGAAGGAACACTGTCTGGGTAAAGGGGGCCTTGAGAGGCAAGGAAGTCCTCCTCTTCCTGCCTCTGTTCTGCCTCAAGTGCCCTGTCCATTATTCCACGCAGCGTTTGTTCCAACAGGTGGACAAGAGGTACAGTGTCACTGATGCATGCACTGTCACTGCTCACCATCCTCATGGCCTCCTGAAATGGTGCCAGGACAGTGCATGCATCCCTGATCATGCCCCACTGGCGTGGTGAAAAAAACCTGAGCTCCCCTGACCCTGTCCTGGTGCCGTAGTCGCACAGGTACTCATTGATGGCCCTCTGCTGCGTGTGCAGCCGCTGCAGCATGGCCTACGTTGAGTTCCACCTGGTGGGCATGTCACATATAAGGCGGTTCTTGGGCAGGTTCAACTCCTTTTGCAGCTCAGCCAGGCGAGCACTGGCATTATAAGACCTGCGGAAATGCACTTAGACTTTCCTGGCCTGCCTCAGGACATCCTGTAAGCCCGGGTACCTGCCCAAGAACCACCAGGTTAAGGACGTGAGCCACACAGGGCACATGGGTCAGTTGTTCCTGTCGGAGGGCGGAGAGGAGGTTGGTGCCATTGTCGCAAACCACCATTCCTGGCTTAAGCTGTCGTGGCGTCAACCACCTCTCGGCCTGCCCCTGCAGAGCAGACAGAACCTCTGCCCCAGTGTGGCTCCTGTCCCCCAACACACCAGCGCAAGCACGGCATGGCATCTTTTTGCCTGCGTACTTGCGTAGCCCCTTGAACGCCTACGGAGCACCGCTGGTTCCGAGGACAAAGCACAGGAAGAGGCCATGGAGGAAGAAGAAGAGGAGGGGGTGGAGGAGAGAGGTGTGTCACAACCAGTAGTAGCATTTTGGAGGCGTGGCGGCGGAACAACCTCCAACACTACTGCACCTTGTCCTGCATCCTTCCCAGCTGCCAAAAGAGTGACCTAATGGGCCGTGAAAGAAAGGTAACGTCCCTGTCCATGCCTGCTGAACCATGAGTCAGCGGTAATATGCACCTTACCGCTGACTGCCCTGTCCAGCGAGGCCAAGACATTGCCTTCCACATGCCGGTAGAGAGCCGGAATCGCCTTCCGTGAGAAAAAGTGGTGTTTGGGAACCTGCCACTGAGGAACCGCACATTGCACAAACTCACGGAAGGGGGCAGAGTCTACCAACTGAAAAGGCAGCAGTTGAAGCGCTAGCAATTTAGCCAAGCTAGCATTCAACCGCTGGCCATGTGGATAGCTGGGAGTGAACTTCTTTCGACGGTCCAGCAGCTGGGGCAGGGAAATTTGCCTGATAGAATCGGACGTCGGTGTACTGCTAGCAAAGTGCCCGCAAGTACTTGGCTGTGACACACCTAATTCTACACCTTCATTCCTCTCAGTGCAGGTTTCAGAGAGGACTGAAGGTATAGTGGGGTTGGAGATCCCAGCTGATGCGGTGCAAGGAGAGGTCCGCTTTGTTCTTTGGTGTGGGTCTTTAAGGTAGGCTTGCCAACGAGCTGCATGGCAGGTCAACATATGTCTGGTCAAGCATGTGGTGCCCAAGCGGGTGATGTTTTGGCCACGCGATATACGCTTGAGACATATGTTGCAAACAGCAGCTGTGCGATCTGATGCACTCGACTCAAAAAAGGCCCACACCAAAGAACTTTTTGAATAACGGGCAGAGGCAGCACCCTGCACAGGCGGAGCTCTGCGGTGTGATTCCATCGGTGTGCTGCCCTTATGCTGGCCCCCGAGGGCATCCTGCCTCATTGGAGATGTGCCTCCTCCTCATCCTCATCCTCCTCACAGTGCATGCTTGGCCAATCACAGCGCCAGGATTGCACTGCGATGGCGCAGAGTATTGTGGGACGTTCGCGTCACTCGAATTTGGCGCGAACGGCCCAAATCGTTCGATGTTCGCCGAACGGTCGAACAGCCGATGTTCGAGTCGAACGTATGTTCGACTCGAACACTGAGCTCATCCCTAGTGGGCTTTAACGACGCGAAAAAAAATATGCTCAGAATAGAGTATGAGACAGGAGCGCTCATTCTGGTAAAACTAGCATTCGTAATGGAGATAGCACATTCATCACGCTGTAACGGACTGAAAAGCACGAGGCTGAAAAGCGTGAATCGTCGCTCAACAAACTTTACTAACATGAAGGGTGGCGCCATCCGAATGGAACTTCCCCTTTATAGTGCCATCGTACATGTTGTACATCACCGCGCTTTACTCAAGCGTTTTTTTCCACGATAGTGTGTAGGCAAGGCAGGCTTGAGAAGAATCACGTCGAGAAAAATGCTGTTTTTTTCAATGACATTAAAAAACGGTCGTCTGTACACGGCAAAAGACTTTGGCCACCTAATGAGAAGAGAGGACTCATTGGAAAAGACTCTGATGCTGGGAAACATGGAAGAAAAAAGGAGACGAGGATGACAGAAAACAAAATGGATAGATAGCATCATCGAAACAATAAACATGAAGTTAAGCAAGCTCCGGAAGGCAGTGGAGGATAGAAAAGCCTGGCGCGCTATGGTTCATGAGGTCACGAAGAGTCAGACACGACTAAATGACTGAACAACAACAACAACAGACCAAGTTGTGCAGCAGAAGTGAATGTTAGAGGGCTGAGACAAACTTTATAACACTGACAGGAGTGCTTACAATGGTCAGCTTTTATTTGGTTAAATAAACCCTTTATTTCAAAATGAAAATAAAAACAGTTTCTGTAACTGCTTACAAAGTGTTAGCTGAATTTAGGGTTTCAGTTACTGTAGGTGAAGTCTATTTAAATCTATTAGTCCATCTAAATCTGGACAGCAGGGAGTAGCAGGTTCAGCAGGGACCAGCCGACTTACAATACATGTACTGTATAGGCAGGGAGGTTGTACAGAAGTCGATCTACCAATCAACTTCTGTACAACCACCCTGATGGATTTTCCCCACTTGATCAGAGCTGCAGGTTATAGCCTGCAACAGCGATCAGTGCATTTTGATGGTGTCAAATTATCTCTGCTGTAAGAATACATTAGCTCAGCAGGGAGGATTCCCCCACCCACACACAACCCGCACAATGTGGTTCAATGAGGTTGAATGAAAAAACTATCATCCACAGGCTGCTTAACACAACCCCCTCCAAACAGCGCTGCTGTCCATGGGTAGCACTGTTGCTTCATCATAGAAAGATCTCCGTAATAGAGATCCTACTGATCTGGTAAGCGGCCCTTTTGTATATTATTTCATGCCTGACTTGTGGAAGTATATGGTGAAGAGAACACACCTGTCTCCTTTGTTTGAAGGACTTGATTACATCACAAGTTCTCTGTATCGATATCATCTGATATGGACGCTTTTATGCTCTCCTATTGATTGGATGTTTCTATAATAATTTTTTCCAACTATACTTGTTGGAAGATATACAGTATATGTTTGCATTATTGTCTGCACAGTATTTGGTTGCACATCTAAACCTATCTTTATACATTTTCACAAGCCTAATATTCAGGTTTTTTCCTTAGTTGCAGCACCGTGATTTATATTAATAATTTATTTTCATTGTTTTTATCCATTTTTTCACTGTGCATTTGCACTTTGTTGGGGGTAGCGCGGATTGCCTTCCAAACACAGCAAATAATATAAATGGATGTCCAGAATATATCAAAGGCTGTCTGTATAGAGTAGACTCAAATGCACTATTGTTGTAACATCTGTGTGGTATGATGGCTTAAAGATTTAGATTTAAGACTCATTTCAGTGTATCGATATTCCAGGCTTGTGTAATATACTGTATACAGTATAGTAGGTCCCAACCTTGTAAAGACCTCCAGCTGGATCCTGGTCTTCCTTTTTTTTTCATGAAAACTGGGATGGCTTAAAGTATTCTCCCATTATAACTGCTAACTATATTGCATAATCAAATTCCTAGTGTTTCATTTCCCATCAATTTATGATCTGCAGGCAATTTTGCTGAAAACCCACTTTACCTTTAATATCCCAGGTCCTAAATGGCTTTACAATGTATTAAACATCTTACTTTCAAATATATCTGCTGGGATCCCTTCAGTCTCTATATTATTGCCATTGCCATTAATAATATCAAACACTAAAACAAATGTAACACTTATGTCTTTATTTCATTGGTCCTACTTCTCCTGGGGATCACAGGAGTGCACTTCGTTCTGCACTCCTGCTGACAACAGGTTAAAGCCAGCTGTCAGCTGAGGTCACCCAGCCGCTCCAGAATGGAGTACCTTGAGAAAGCTTGTGTACTGTAGGAGAAATGTTTTTTGGTGCCTGGATGGATTTTGAGTGTTTTTATCAGTGGTGGAACTACCAGGGTCGCAGCAGTCACACTTGCGACTGGGCCTTGGCGTTCCGCCACTGTGGGGGGCCCAAGAGCCTGGTCTGGGAATCCACAATGGGGTTTCTGGCTGCAGTTGTAAGCAGGGAGAGTGTTTGTTACAGAGCTAGCACTGACATCCTGTGGCCCTCCCCCATGCCGAACAGGAAAGGAGAGAGAGCTAGATCTACTCCTCCACCTCCTCCTGCCCCTGTCCTCCTGTGTGTACCTGTAGCACAGCAGCTGGGAAAAGCATGGAGAATGAACATGCAGACTGCATGAGTTTCCTTCCTCCTTCCTTCTTTGTGTGTATCCATTCATCCATTCACCCCCTCCCTTCTCTCTCCTGCCTCTGAAGCAGTACAATAATGTAAGATGACCTCAGATTTAAGGGGTGCTCCGCAGACTCTAAAGTAAAGGGGGCTTTTGTTGCGCAAAGACCCCCTAACATCAGAGTTCCCCTTTACACCAGAGTCAACAGCATTCCCCCTTACATCAGAGCACCCCCTTAAATCAGGTTTACCCTTTATATTAGAGTCCACAGAGCTCCCCTATACAGTGAAATTCTGTTCTGAAATTCTACAGTGAAACAGATGTAAGGGGGGCTCTGCGGACTGTGATGTAAGGGGGGCTCTGCGGACTGTGATGTAAGGGGGGCTCTGTGGACTGTGATGTAAGGGGGGCTCTGCAGACTGTGATGTAAGGGGGCTCTCTGGCCTGTGATGTAAGGGTGGCTCTACAGACCGTGATGCAAATATCAACATCCCCAGCAGTAACCAATACAGCTATCAGTGCTCCCAGCAGTGAACAGTAAAGCTCTACATCCCCATAACTAACTATTACAGATCTCAATGTCCCCAGCAGTGTCCACTACAGCTCTTAGTGTCCCCAGCAGTGACCAGTACAGATCTCAGTATGTGAGCAATGACCAGTGAGTAAGTCATTGTCCCCAGCAATGACCAGTGCATCTCTGTGCCTCACCAGTGACTAGTTCAGATCTCATTGTATCCAGCAGTGACCAATGCAGCTGTCAGTGTCCCCAGCATGACCAGTACAGATTTCAGTGTCCCAAGCAGTGATCAGTAGAGCTCTCTGTACCTTCAGCAGTGATCAGTACAGCTCTCAGTGACCCCAGCAGTGACCAGTACAGATCTTAGTGTCCCTAGCAGTGATCAGTATAGACCTCTATGTCTCAATGTTAATTCCATTCTGTGAATATGTGCGATTATATTTGTGAATGTGGATTAATCGAATCAATTAAATACTACTAGATTTGAGACTTCGATAGCATATTTATTTGATAACAGAGGGCAGCATGACAAGATTAAATGTGATATACAAACACGGTAGTAGCTACTAATTTTTACAGGATTTAATTATTGAACATAGCTTGAAAACTGCAGTAGAGAGATTTGTTTTTATCATAGTGATCTTGAGTAAGGTTTATTTCTTTGCTCCACCTCCACATCCGCCTTGGCTTGAATATCCTCCTTGTGGACCAAAGCTACCTGATACCTGGCTTGTCTGGCCTGATGAAGAGAATCCTCCTGATACTTGGCTTGTCTGGCCTTGTGAACCATATCCGCCGCCTGATACTTGGCCCATCTGGCCTTGTGAACCGTATCCACCTCCTGATACTTGGCCCATCTGACCTTGTGAACCATATCCGCCACCTGATACTTGGCCCAGCTGGCCTTGTGAGCCGTATCCGCCACCTGATACTTGGCCAGCCTGGCCACCATATCCACCTGATCCTAGGTCCACCTGGCCTTGTGAACCATATCCACCACCTGATACTTGGCTCATCTGGCCTTGGGAGCCATATCCACCGGAACCAAATCCACCTCCGCTGGTTTGCAATTGTGAACTAATTCCACCTGAGCCGCCAGATGACTGGGACAGAAATCCTCCTTGGCCACCATATCCACCTCCTTGTGATTGGCAAGGATCAGGAACAGAGCAGGGGTCTAATAATTAAAACATAAAATGCAATTGTTTAAAATTCCTGATTTTATAAGCATTTTTTTAATTTATACTTTTTATTTTTAGCATAGTTTTGTACATGGAGGTTAATTTAAGTTTGTTGCACTAGCTATGATATTGTTTTATAAAAGTAATTTTATTTAATCTTGTTTTTGAACTCTTCAAGATTATAATTTAGAATATTTATTTGGACATGGCCCTTATGCTTGAATAACCTTAGTGAGTTATTAGATTCAATCGAATGCTTTATTTAAAGGCTTTAGATTTGATTTGTTGTACAATATCTAGCTAATGAAACATGCAGGATTACTGTTGTGGTACTGTATATGTAAAGCCAAACCCTCTCCATTAGGTTTCAAAAGACTAGAGAATTGCCATAGCAATTAAAAGATTTTTTCAGGGATTATATAGTGTTTTATTAAAAATAACACTCCTTCCTATTTTATTTTGCTAACAATTATCTCATTATTTATTGAATTGTGAATTGTATTAGGGTTACTATGACATATAGCTGACTTTTCAAACTTTCCCTGTCACTAACTTGTCAAAATTAAACTAGGACCAGCCCATAGAAAAAGAAGATAATTAGTTACCTCTACAGCAGGTGGTATCCTAAATTTGTATTGTATTTCAGATTATGGCTGCTGCATTCGACATGTTTGTCCAATACCTGGTTCCTCACCACATAATGTGTATGCTCTCATCTGCCCTTGTATTAGTATTATATCCTGAAGTAATTTAGAGGCCAGTAGGAGAAACCACAGCACACCGTAGGGGACCAGGTATTCAACATACTGGGAGATATCGGATACCAGTGTTAGCTGGATTTCTGCAATAATGCAAAGTTTCAGGGCACTGCTTGACAAAGAGTAAGTAAATGACCTTCTACTTTTAAAGTATAGGCTGATTTTAGTTTCTTTATGTGAGTTTAGTGACATGGTCATGTTAAATGTACACACATTTATTTTCAATAACTATATATAAGCCAAGAGTTTTGCTTGAGGATGGTTGGACTGTGCTTGTTTTGTAAATGGGCCAAACTTTGTGTTATCAATCTATGTATTTTTCCATGTTTATTAAATCAGATTGGTTTGTTGGCCATGTGGCAACCCTATTAAATTGTTCTTGTAATTGTCACCAAAGTTTGAAAATCTCCCACCTGCAGTGGCACCTCAGTAAGCATTGAATGATAAGCCTTCCTTACTTTAACAACCTAAATTGAATGGAGGTTGAACCAGACACCATAGCAGGAAATGTCTTCCTTCCTGCATTGGGCCCAAGGATCAGTGCATCCATTGCATAATAGGAAGTGTAATGTCACCACATGGCTTTTGATTGAGACACAGAAGATTAAACAGTGAAAGGTCATGCAAGAAAGGTATAATCTGTACCCATGTAGCAAAAGGCTCCATGTACACAGAAGCTCAAAAACGGCCGTTTTTAAAGCAGCAGAAAAAGCTAGCTTTTATCAGCGTTTTTTTTACTAGCTTTTATTAGCGTTTTTCAGTGTAGCTTTTTTTAGCTTTAAAAAAAAAAATAAAAAATTTTCAATGGACCAAAAAACGCTCGCGGCCAGCGTTTTTGAGCATTTTTGAGCGTTTATGAGCGTTTTTCGGCGTTTTGCGTTTTTTTGCGTTTTTTTCTGCCGAAAAACGGCACTTTGAACGCAAATTTCCTGCGTTCAGAAAAAAGCCCATTAACTCCACTGCTCATTAAAGCTAAAAAACGTTATGTGTACATGAACACATATTCTAACATAGAGTGCAGTTAATGGGCTTTTAAAAAAAACGCCAAAACGCCCATTAACTGCAGTTTATCAGCTTCTGTGTACATGGAGCCAAAAGAAGTGTCCCCCATTAGCTGGACTCTTTCAGCCTGCTTTTCAAGCTAACTGATTAAAAAAGGTAGCTAGAGTTTAACAGAATGGTCCACAACTCCCTATAAGGTTGGCTTTACTGAAGAATGCTGGCATTCTAACACTGAGATATTCTGCCAACATGTAACATTATGAGTTTCAAAATGTGTCTGCACTTAAGGCCTTCATAAGGAAAGGTTTAGTTACTACCTTGGCATGGGTTTGGCTGGTTCTGTTGTACAGGTGCACCACAACCTGTGAAAGAAAAAAACGCATTATAACATCCGCAATATGATAACTTTAATGTTAATCAGTTCATGGGTTCAGAAATACCAAAACAATTGCTTTATCTCGAATATATTATTTTAATTGCAATATTTGGGGCCACAGTTAAATTAGATTTAAACCCAGGCATTAAAAATCTCATACAAGGCTTAACATATTAATGCAATTTCAAAAGTTTGTTTTATTTTTTTTAATCTCAAATTTATGAAAATATATAAAACCATAAAAATCGAAGACTAAAATTATTGGGAAAATTGTATGAACTCCGCTAGTCAAAAATATATATCCCACCTTTTGTTTTACATACTATAAAGCAACATATCTGTCTTTAAATTACAGCACACAGATTCAGGGTACCCAGATTCAGGGGACCCCCACTCTCACCCAGCAAACCCCATAAGTGCATATCTTTAGTCGAATTGCTTTCAGGACAACTGTCCATATATTACTGTGAATGTCCTATGATCTGTCAACAGCTCACATAAGAAACTCTACCACCATGGCTTTTTACTCATTAGGCATTTATCTGCAAAAATGTTTTCTCCATGTCCATAATCCTAACAATGGTAGTTTTTATTACAATGAAAATGCATCCTCATTCATGTATTCATTTTCATATATTCTGCAATGTGTTGCCTTAGACTAATATAAACTCCACTTCTCCACCATCACTACTGGTGCAATAATTCTCACAGACCATAATCTCCACTATGTTCTAAGAGCATGTGCACACATGCACCCTTTGTTCAGTTCACTATCTTTATAAGGTACAATTTCTATCTGCTTTGGACATCATTTCACTTGTTTGGACCACATGCAACTAGCTATGCCACCATAAATGCACATGGATCCTTGTGTGCATTCTGGGGAGTGCGAAACTGCACCAGCAGGGATGTCATTATTTATGTAAACATAAAAATCACAGTGCCTTGTTGGAAATTTCACTCATTCAGCTATACATATTGATATATTCTGTTCAGTTCAGAGCAACTGATTTTTCTGAGCAGTTTAGATTTTTATATATATATATATATATATATATATATATGTAAACAGATGTTCCCAGACAAGGCAAAATGATAGAAAATTCTAAGCACCTCCTGTGAAAGTGCTACTCTTGGTGTTGACCTCCAACCTGGTTTCCCTGGTTATACGTCACTGACACATCTCCTCTGATGAGGAAGACTATTCTTTTTTTTTGGGCACTTATCACCCAAAAACATTTTTAATAACATTTTGCAAAATACATTTAGCAAATAAACTACTCTACTCACCACCTTGTTTTCCTCCCTTTGTTGCCATGATTGTGCTTTCTGAAGTATTGTGGCAGGAGAAGTCTTCTCAGAATGTTTAACCATGTGCTTTGGATCCTGTTTATATACAAGGTTTATTCCATTCCCAAATTATTCATCTGCATTCCAGATCCCTTTGCTAGCCAATGGAATTCCACCATGAGCAGTATGGGTGTTATTTTTTTTTAAACTTGCAGGTTTGTATTTTAAGCCTGGTAGTTATAGTAATTAGAAACTTAAATTATATTCTATTTCTGAACTAGCATGATTCGTTTGGTGTGATTGTTATTTATTTAATGATGTGATTCATTTTCTAAGCAATTTCTTTTGTATCGAAATTATCCATGTGTCCTGTTTGTAAAGTGTTCTTTATACTTATTTTACTTATGAACATATTAAGTTGGGTTACTATTTGAAATTACATTTAAAATGAAGAACATAAATGTTCATTCTCTTGTGGGGAGCTGACAGTTTTTTTTTATCTTATAATACCTGACAGTGTCTCTTCAAGACTGAAGATATACAATAGAATTGAGATGAATATAACGTTTTTACAAAATGATGATAATGATATCACATGGATATGATTAATATATAATATTACTACAAAGTTGAAGCTTAACAATTGTAAAGAGCAGTTATGTCTTTGCCATCTGATCATCCTATGCCACTTCTGTGGCTCTGTTTTGGAACATATACCTGATCTGGGTAAAAATGTAGAGTAAATATTCATATTCACTCCTTGCTTATTCTTCACGTGCAGCAGAGTAAAATTTTGGACATCATGTTGGCAAACATGGAATAGCATATGATAGTAAAATTTTACTTTTTTAATGGTGTTTCTATCCCGTTATAGTGTTAAATTGGAAGAACTCTATTTGCTTACACATTGACAATTTAAAACGTTATTTTTTATTTATTTTTTGTTAATTCTATTTTATTTAATTGTTTTGCTGGAATTCAGCTTTAAAAGTCTATATTTCTGGTATCTGTAAGCTAGTGGAGCTGCATCTCACAAACATCACACGTCTACAACATAATTAAAAGTGAAAGGTTCTGGTTTGTGAGAAGCAACACATAGCTATGAACCTTCCCTCCAAAAATACCATTGCTGCCTCCACACTGCCAAACAGGCCTACTTTATCACTCTCATTAACACTACTTTATCACTCTCATTAACACCGTCAACTCTTTATCACTCTCATTAACACCGTCAACTCTTTTCTACCTTTACTACTCTACTTTGCCCTCCATTACCTTCACCCTCCAACTTACTCACTGCCCAGGAGACTACTAATCACTTGAAAAATAAGATTGAGACAATTCGTCCCGAGATCTCCACTCTACAGATATCTCCCTCACTTTACACTCCTTGTCCTCCTGCACAATCAATACTTGCCTCTTTTAACCCAGCTACTATAGAGGAAGTCACTAAACTTTTTCTAACGCCCACCTAACCTCCTGCCCTCTGGACTCTGTTCCTTCTTAAATACTACGGTCACCCTCTGGCTCTATCCTACACTCTTTAACTCTATATCTTCAACCTCTCCCTCTCAACTGGCATCTTCCCCAACCCTCTAAAATATGCGTTAGTCACTCCCATACCAAAAAAGGCCTCATTGGACCCCACCAATCTTAACAACCTAAGACCCATATCTTTACGCCCTTTTGCCGCCAAACTCCTTGAAGATTTAGTCTACAACCAACTGAGCAACCACCTCATTAGTTATAACCTTCTTGATCCCCTTCAGTCTGGATCCCCACAGAAACTGCCCTCCTAAAACTCACAAACGACTTACTAACAGCCAAAACCAACGGTCATTATTTCGCACTCTTACTCTTGGACCTTTCTGCTGCCTTTGATACAGTTGACCACCCCCTCCTCCTCAAAAAACTCAATTTGTTTGGTCTCCATGGCTGTGCTCTCCGTTGGTTCGAATCTTACCTACCTTACCACACCTTCAGTGTCACTTACAACTCCACTTCCTCCTCTCCAACTTCTCTTGCCATTGGGGTCCCCCAAGGTTCTGTCCTTGGACCTCTACTATTGATGACACCCAAATCTATCTCTGCCTCTCAGCTTACCCCATCAGTCTCCTCACATATCACTGACTTACTAACAGACATATCAGCCTGGATTTCAAACCACTTCCTCAAACTGAATCTATCTAAACCGAGCTCTTAATATTTCCTCCCCCACGTGCCCCTTCCCCTGACTTCTCTGTCAAGATCAATGGCACATCTATCAGTCCGTCTCCACATGTCAGGGTGCTAGGGGTAACCTCAGACTCTGAACTGTCTTTTCAAGCCCACATCCAATACCTGTCCAAATCATGCCACCTTAGCCTCCACAACATTTCCAGAATACGCCCCTTTTTAACTAATGACACCACCAAGGTTCTAATTCACTCCCTGGTTATCTCTCGCCTCGACTACTGTAACTCCCTCCTCATTGGATTACCTTTACATAGACTATCCCACCTTCAGTCCATAATGAATGCTGCTGCAAGACTCATCCACCTTACCAACCATTCAGTGTCCTCCACCCCTCTCTGCCAATCCCTCCACTGGCTTCAACTCACCAAATAAATAGAATTCAAAGTACTAACAATAATTTACAAAGCCACCCATAACTCTGCCCCCAGCTACATCACTAACCTAGTCCCAAAATACCAACCAAGTCGCTCTCTTCGGTCCTCCCAAGACCTCCTTCTCGCTAGCTCCCCTGTCACCTCCTCCCATGCTCGCCTCCAAGATTTTTCCAGAGCTTCTCCCATCCTTTGGAACGTCCTACCCCAATCTGTATGATCTGTCCCCTAATCTATCCATCTTTAGACGATCCCTGAAAACCCTTTTCTTTAAAGAAGCCTATCCTGCTTATAACTAATACACTGTTTTTCTTCCTCCGTCAGCTTATCCCCCACAGCTATTACCTTTTGTATCAATTGACCCTCCCTTTTAGATTGTAAGCTCTAATGAGCGGGGCCCATTTGGACCAAATTTTAATGTAACTGTAATGTCTGCTTTCATTTTGTTAAGCACTGTGAAAACTTTAGACAATATCAGAGAAAAAATAAATATATTTAATAAAATTGTTTATCCTTCTTTAACCACTAGCCGGACGAGGCAGCTCTCGTTCTGGGCAGACGTCATATGACGTCTTCGCCTTCCCAGGCCACTAGGGGGCGTGCGCGCGCCGCGTCACTGGGGACCCGATGCGCGTGCCCGGCAGGCCACGATGTCCGCTGGGCACCCACGATTGCCCAGTAACTGAAGAGGACCATGGATTTGTGTGTGTAAACACACGGATCCACGTCCTGTCAGAGGAGAGGAGAACGATGGTGTGTCCCTTGTACATAGGGACACCGATCGGTCACCTCCCCCAGTCAGTCCCCTCCCCCACAGTTAGAATCACTCCCTAGGAAACACATTTAACCCCTTGATCGCCCCCTGTTGTTAACCCCTTCCCTGCCAGTCACATTTACACAGTAATCAATGCATTTTTATAGCACTAATCGCTGTATAAATGTGAATGGTCCCAAAAATGTGTCAAAAGTGTTCGATGTGTCGGCCGCAATATCGCAGTCACAATAAAAATCGCAGATCGCCGCCATTACTAGTAAAAAAAAAAATAATAAAAATGCTATAAATCTATCCCCTATTTTGTAAACGCTATAACTTTTGCGCAAACCAATCAATATTTGCTTATTGCAGTTTTTTTCCCAAAAAATATGTAGAAGAATACATATCACCCTAAACTGAAGAAAAAATAAATAAAAATTGGATATTTATTTTAGCAAAAAGTTAAAAATATTATGTTTTTTTTAAACTTGTCCCTCTTCTTTTGTTTATAGCACAAGAAATAAAAACCGCAGAGGTGATCAAATACCACCAAAAGAAAGCTCTATTTGGGTTCAGTGTTGCATGACCACGCAAATGTCATTCAAAGTGTGACAGCGCTGAAAGCTGAAAAATGGCCTGGGCAGGAAGGGGGTGAAAGTGCCCTGTATTGAGGTGGTTAAGGTATTGGGCTTGTCAATGTTAGGATCCGTCACCTGAACACAGGATAGATGTAAATGGAACAAAGATGGTCCTGGTCACCACCTGGATGAAGTCAACCAAGTAGTCAAATGGATGGTACAGTGGGCTGTTGGCCCTTTTAAGCCATTATTATTGTCCTATGTATATCAGGAAATAAGCATTGTTGAGTCATGTTATACAGAGTTGTTGTTAATATGTAAGATCTGGGAATGTCTATAAACATTAATATTTAAAGAAAAAAATTGATTAATAATCTAGTGGTACCTGGTCTTATCAGAACCAGGGATTACATGGTTGGAGCCTATGCAGTAGGCACCCCTAAATCGAGAGCCTCAGGATGGCCTCACTGCTGACAACCAGTAGGTCAAAGCATGCAAACATAAAGCAGGATTGTCTTTGAGCTAATACCAAAGTCAATACCAGGAAATCAAAACAGTAATGCAAAGTACCAGGACAGATACAAGGGTACATTCAGGACCCTTGACTGACTGAGGTCAAAGTGGGCAGTGGCTGGATTAAACCCAGGTCAAACTGGAAGGCTAAATGAACAATGAAGCTTACTAAGCTCTACACCAGAGTGGCAAGTCACAGACAGGGCTAAACAAGCAACTCTTGAATCTGGGTACCCTGAATACGAGTGCTGTAATTTTAAAGACAGATATGTCATTTTATAGTATGTAAAAAAAGGTGGGATATACATTTTTTCTCTTTTTCTATTGCTTCTATAACAAAGAGAGTCAAAGAAACATTTTGACTTGTGCACTTCATGAGTTCCTATAATGTTAGTAAAAAAAGTTCAAGTAAAAGGTCTTAAAGTTACCAAATGTCTGGTCTGAATTTCCTACAATGGGGTGCATGCAAGAGGAACGGGGCTTGTACTATAAAGTAGGATGAAGAGGAGCAAAGAGATGTTCAACAGAAAGTTTTAGAGTGCAGGAGAGTTAGCAGGAGAGGCAGCCATGTTGTTGTTATCATGAGTAACCAGTTGAGTGGTGTGAAATGTTATAGCAGCCAGCCAGCAGGAAGTAGTGCCTTGGCATGGAAGACGATAGCCCTGGTAGTGAGGGGATTGTTGACCTTGATTCCCTCCCTAGCAATTGGTACCCCACATATTCAAGACTGGACTCAGCATGGGGGACCTATGGACCTTGCCTAGAAGATACAGGAAGATAGAGGAAGTAAGAAGTGGATCCACATAAAGTATTCAAGCTTGATATCAATAGAGAACTGCCCTGTGTTCTCACATTGTCACTGGGAGTGAGGTAACAATAATGGCTTTGCTGGTGGAACGGTACACAGGCTCCATGCTGTCTGCTTGGAAATGCTGCATTGGAAGAGAGGAGAGGTGAAGAGAGGAGAATGTGTACAGTGGAACAGGACAATTGCTTTACAGTGAAGTTCAGAGTATCAAGTGGAACTTTGCAAGGAAATGGCACACATCTAAGTTGGGGTGCCGCCTTAATGTTGACTTTCACATGACCATGGTCCCAATGGCTCTATTCCTGGCATAAGCAAGTGCATTCCCAAGGGTCCCCACATTGGGCAAAAATACACACCCACATGTGGCCATCCCTGTCTGACAGAACTTGAATGGACCAGTTGGAAAGCTTTTCGCTGCAGCGGCAGATCAGTGTATTTTAACAGTGCTTGGTCCCGCTGTCAGAATACAATGTCCTGGCAGGGGGAATTATTCCATCCACCTCCCACTGGATGAACAAAAAAAAACTACCTATGACAAATGATATTGTCCTGTTTTACATACTTATGGCCACTGGATTCTGTAAGGTAGACTCTATTGTAGCATACTCCTGACCACTGCACTCTCTGTACTGGTCTATACTTTAAATACTTTTGACAGCTGCACTCTGCAGACTGGGCTGTAGGTTACATACCCACATTACATACTACTGATTAAGTGTGGGGTCATTTTAAGATGACCTCAGGCTTGAGCAAAATAGACGGGAGTTATACCTTTCATGACAAATAATAAGGACCACAATTGCCAATAACTTAAACATACTGGATCACCTTTGCTTTAAATGCACTGACTTTTATTTTCCGCATGCTTGTTTCTTCTTCAATATATTTTTATTGAGAAAAAGGAGACAGTTTAAACAGTGAGCATGTTCCATGGTGCAACGGAAGCAATACATTGGACTTATATACTTAATATAGAAAGCTTAAACGTGTCCAAATTAACACTCGGATTGACCAATAATACACCATAAGAAATAACAGGAGAGAAGAGGTGCAGTGTATAGCAAAGAAAAAGAGAGGGTGGGTTGGAAAATGGGTGGGGGGAATGGCTTAGCCTCTTATTTTATACCGTTAGGTAAGATAGAGAGCGTGTGGAGTGTGATAAATGTTGATTGATGCTTTTCAACTATAGTGTTGGAGAAGACTCTTGAAAGTGCCTTGGATGGCAAGAATATCAAAACAGTCAATCCTGAAGAAATCAACCCTGATTATTCACTGGAAGGACAAATCCTGAAGCTGAAACTCAAAGACTTTGGCCACCTAATGAGAAGAGAGGACTCATTGGAAAAGACTGATGCTGGGAAACATGGAAGGAAAAAGGAGAAGAGGATGACAGAAAACAAAAATGGATAGATATCATCATCGAAACAATGAACATGAAGTTAAGCAAGCTCCGGAAGGCAGTGGAGGATAGAAAAGCCTGGCGCGCTATGGTTCATGAGGTCATGAGGAGTCAGACATGACTAAATGACTGAACAACAACAACAGACCAAGCTGTGCAGCAGAAGTGAATGTTAGAGGGCTGAGACAAACTTTATAACACTGACAGGAGCGCTTACAATGGTCAGCTTTTATTCGGTTAAATAAACCCTTTATTTCAAAATGAAAATAAAAACAGTGTCTGTAACTGCTTACAAAATGTTATCTGAATTTAGGCTTTCAGTTACTGTAGGTAAAGTCTATTTAAATCTATTAGTCCATCTAAATCTGGACAGCAGGGAGTAGCAGGTTCAGCAGGGACCAGCCGACTTACAATACATGTACTGTATAGGCAGGGAGGTTGTACAAAAGTCGATCTACCAATCAACTTCTGTACAACCACCCTGATGGATTTTCCCCACTTGATCAGAGCTGCAGGTTATAGCCTGCAACAGCGATCAGTGCATTTTGATGGCGTCAAATTATCTCTGCTGTAAGAATACATTAGCTCAGCAGGGAGGATTCCCCCACCCACACACAACCCGCACAATGTGGTTCAATGAGGTTGAATGAAAAAACTATTATCCACTGGCTGCTTAACACAACCCCCTCCAGACAGCGCTGCTGTACATGGGTAGCACTGTTGCTTCATCATAGATAGAGGAGCC
The DNA here is from genome assembly GCA_029206835.1 of Rana muscosa. Taxonomy (NCBI): domain Eukaryota; kingdom Metazoa; phylum Chordata; class Amphibia; order Anura; family Ranidae; genus Rana; species Rana muscosa. The sequence continues at coordinate 76,131,997 of CM055123.1, forward strand.
ACCTTAATATAGGAAGTGTGTTATTGGCCAGATCACCTAGTGAAAAATGAAAGAAATTGGTAAGTTGCAAAATATAACATTTTTGGTTTTGGGTGTAGTATTGTTTTAAGAAAGCCAAAACAAAAAGGTTTATTCACTAGTACAAAAGCTTACACAGCTACCATGTAACCATTTAACATCTCATATTTAACTGATGATTGATTTACAATTTTTTATTGATTTTGGGTGCATTTGATTGCTGGAGCATTGGAGAATGTCAGTGATTCTCAGCTTACAGCGTCATACAGTATGTATGGTAACAATCTCTTTCCTTTTTTATTTGCTGGAGATGGTAGGCTAAATACCTACTTTCAAGGAGTTTTCCTGCAAGTTAGATTGGCCCTTTTCAAAGCAAACCTTAAAGTGATTGCAAACGATCACCTTGTAAAACAACTCATTCAGTTTAAAATAGAAATGAAAGGCAAAACATTTTTGTATAGATATAAAAAACTATTATAAATATATTTTTTCCCTGTTTTAATAAGTGATCACGCTCCCTCTGTTCTTAGCTGCATAAGAGCTGGGGGAAGGAGAAGCAGCAGCACACTGAGCTTCCCAGTAAATGGCTATGCAGTCGGGGTGTGTCAGGACATGTCTGACCATTGAAGGAGAGCAGGCTGAGCTCCCAGCATAGCTAGAGAACCGACCAGTGGCGGCCCATCAATAGAGGGCGCACGGGCGCCACCTCCCCTATCCATGCATCCGGCCCCCTGATCGACATATCAGTGGCGTCGGACTATGGATTTCAATGCAGGGTGGTTCTCATTGGCTTCAAAAGAGCATTGCGCTTCGAGACCACCCAGTTGTGTGATCATATTGAATTAATTTATGCTATTTTCACACTAAAGTTCCTCACCGCCACTCAGGAAGCAGGTCTGTAAGACCTGTTTCCCGATTGGCCAAATGTCAGGCGATCCTATTGGATGCCTAGCGCTTTGGCGGAAGAGGAGACACACAGTGGAGAAAGCTGCTAGAGGAGCGGACACTGGAGCAGCCGCGGGTAAGTGCCGGACCATCCAGGGGGTGTTTCAGTGCCGTGCCCCACCGCTGGAGGGGGGATGTTCTTTGTTTGCGGTCCCCTCCAAAAGAAGAACCCACCAGCCGCCACTGAAACTGACCACGTTGTGCTCTCCTGCTTAATGTGGTCAGTTTTTGATAGGTAAGCAGAGGGACTGGCAGGATCACCAGGGATCTCACACAAAGGAAGCAATACAAAGAGAACAGGATACTTTTTCATACAAGTACATGGTACAGCAGACACATATCACAAATGCTTTAAGCAAGCCATAGACAAGTTGGTCGTTCGTTTTTTTTTCATATGCCAGCTGGGACACGCGGTTTTCGTGCTGCAACCGAAAGGGCTTGATCTAACATGCTGGATTTTGTTTAAAAAAATAATGACACAATTGTATGGTTCGGTTCGGTTTTCAATCAGCAGGACGTTTGACTTTCGACTTGTTTATGGCTGGCCTTACTCTGATTAGAGCTACTGATTGCTTTACTAATATTAACATTTCAGTTTTGTCATTTGTATATACATATTTATACAAAAAAAATACTCTAAGTATATTATATATAATGTTTTCTGTGCTTCTTTCAAACCAAATACAGTGATATTTTAATATTTAATATTAATAATAAAATTAATATTATAATGTGACCTGTACAGTCTTTTCACAGCAGGGGCTGCAGTTGGATTTGCTAGATTATTGTGTCTATAAATATAAATGTGTTTTGGATGTGTCATGATGAACTTAGAATGTAAAGTCTGTGTCGTGACCGATTGACGTACACTGAGCTGATTGACAATGATAAATTATAGACTTGGGAGTTATGCTAGGGGTGTGAATCTTCTGGGAGGTAATAATCAAATAACAAAGCTGCATGTAATACTGGATGTTTTATTTGGGTTGATTGAGGTGTGTGAATGATTTAATTTGCAAGGTATAATACGTCAGCTTAGAATGATTTTCGAATTTTGGAATTTTGCCTTTGGACCCTATGAATCAGATCTTTTTTGCTTGTTTGTTAAAAAGCATGCATGTAAATGTATTGCCTTATAATGGTTTTTAAAATGTAAGCAAAACCAAATAACTTATACATTGATATGCAATACAGTATATAAAAATTCTATTCATCTTACTAGTGTAGCGGGTGTTTGAATTTATGTGAGGACTTCGGTGGTGTGGGGTTCCTTGGGGCCTGCAGGTGGCGTTGTTGCCTTGGGCCGGAGTGAACTCACATGGCAAACTGTGCCTTTTTGTCCTCCCCTGGAGCTGGTACAGCGGGGCGGGGAACCCGATGTGACGCAAAGGGAGAGGTCATAAAAGGGGTGGACGCCCTGATTTGGGGGAGAGAGTCGGAGGACGCGGCCGCACCCAGGCACCTTCAGCTTGGGTGCTGGTGTTCCGGTGTTTCAGGCCTAGGCGCCCTTGGTCTGGCTGGAGCAGGGATGGAGTCCATCTCAGGCACCTTTAGCCTGGGGTGAGGTACTATGGCGGATGCCTGGGGCTCAGTACCTTCGACTGAGTTCCACGAGGGTGGAGGAATCCGAGGGGGCCCTAACTCCTTGGGTGCCCGTGTCTGAGTTTGTGAGGACTGGTGCGCAGTAACTTCTCTGAAGAGCCCGGCGCAGCATCGCTGGTGATGGAGAGGCCTCCACTTCTCCCTTGGACGGATTTCTTCCCCTGACAGGGGCAAAGTGAGCGAAGGTAATTCACGTTCTATATCACCTAGTCAGTGGCAGTGACTATTCACCACTGGTGACAGCACAGTGGGCAGCAGCAAGAAGGGAAAGGATTGTGCCTCGATCTGTCCCCATTTTCCAAAGGAGAAAGATTGTTTTATTGCTTGGCAAGAAGAATAAAACTGAGTTGTACCTATTCACTGTGTGGAACTTGGGTTACTAAAGCAAAGGAGTCAGGGATGAAGGACTGGACTTGACTCTAGAACACCTACACAAAAGCCCTATCTTCTGGCCTTCACCTCCCAGTTACGGAGGACATGGGCCGTGGTGTGTATTATCTCTCTCTCCCAGGTACCCCTAGACAACAGCCATATGACCGATAAAGAAAGGGAGAGGTGAGGCCGCCACACTTCAGTTTACAGACTATGAAACTCACAAGTAGGGATGAGCTTCGTGTTCGAGTCGAACATACGTTCGACTCGAACATCGGCTGTTCGATCGTTCGACGAAGATCGAACGATTTGGGCCGTTCGCGCCAAATTCGAGTGACGCGAACGGCCCACAATGCACTACGCCATCGCAGTGTCATCCAGGCGCTGTGATTGGCCAAGCATGCACTGTGACCCCGCATGCTTGGCCAATCACAGCGCCGGCAGCGAGGAGAGCAATGATTGGCCACAGGCAGGATGCCTGTGGCCAATTATTGCTGAGGGTGTTTAGTACACGCCCCACACTATAAAAGGCCGCCAGCACGGCGGCCTAGTGTAGTGTGTTCCGGAGCAGGGATAGAGCAGCATAGGCAGGGACAGTGACTGTTATTTCTTTCTTGCTTAACCTGGATTCCTTTAGTTTAGGGAAAGAGAAGGATAGGTAGGGAGAGTGTCAGTGTGTTTTGTGCTTGTGCTATAGTGTGCTTAAAAAAAACATTTATTCTAGGGACAGAAAACTGTAGGTAGGGACAGTGTCAGTTTCTTTCACTCTGCAAGTCCTTGTTTCCAGGGACCTGGAAGGACAGTGAGTGAATTGTCCTTGTGCTATATTGTGCTTAAAAAAACATTTATTCTAGGGACAGAAAACTGTAGGTAGGGAGAGTGTCAGTTTCTTTCACTCTGCAAGTCCTTGTTTCCAGGGACCTGTAAGGACAGTGAGTGAATTGTCCTTGTGCTATATTGTGCTTAAAAAAAACATTTATTCTAGGGACAGAAAACTGTAGGTAGGGAGAGTGTCAGTTTATTTCACTCTGCAAGTCCTTGTTTCCAGGGACCTGGAAGGACAGTGAGTGAATTCTCCTTGTGCTATATTGTGCTTAAAAAAAACATTTATTCTAGGGACAGAAAACTGTAGGTAGGGACAGTGTCAGTTTCTTTCACTCTGCAAGTCCTTGTTTCCAGGGACCTGTAAGGACAGTGAGTGAATTGTCCTTGTGCTATATTGTGATTAAAAAAAACATTTTTTCTAGGGACAGAAAACTGTAGGTAGGGAGAGTGTTTTTTTTCTTTCACTCTGCAAGTCCTTGTTTCCAGGGACCTGTAAGGACAGTGAGTGAATTGTCCTTGTGCTATATTGTGCTTAAAAAAAACATTTTTTCTAGGGACAGAAAACTGTAGGTAGGGAGAGTGTTTTTTTTCTTTCACTCTGCAAGTCCTTGTTTCCAGGGACCTGTAAGGACAGTGAGTGAATTGTCCTTGTGCTATATTGTGCTTAAAAAAAACATTTATTCTAGGGACAGAAAACTGTAGGTAGGGAGAGTGTCAGTTTATTTCACTCTGCAAGTCCTTGTTTCCAGGGACCTGGAAGGACAGTGACTGAATTGTCCTTGTGCTATATTGTGATTAAAAAAACATTTATTCTAGGGACAGAAAACTGTAGGTAGGGAGAGTGTCAGTTTATTTCACTCTGCAAGTCCTTGTTTCCAGGGACCTGTAAGGACAGTGAGTGAATTGTCCTTGTGCTATATTGTGATTAAAAAAAACATTTTTTCTAGGGACAGAAAACTGTAGGTAGGGAGAGTGTTTTTTTTCTTTCACTCTGCAAGTCCTTGTTTCCAGGGACCTGTAAGGACAGTGAGTGAATTGTCCTTGTGCTATATTGTGCTTAAAAAAAACATTTATTCTAGGGACAGAAAACTGTAGGTAGGGAGAGTGTCAGTTTATTTCACTCTGCAAGTCCTTGTTTCCAGGGACCTGGAAGGACAGTGAGTGAATTGTCCTTGTGTTATATTGTGATTAAAAAAAACATTTTTTCTAGGGACAGAAAACTGTAGGTAGGGAGAGTGTTTTTTTTCTTTCACTCTGCAAGTCCTTGTTTCCAGGGACCTGTAAGGACAGTGAGTGAATTGTCCTTGTGCTATATTGTGCTTAAAAAAACATTTATTCTAGGGACAGAAAACTGTAGGTAGGGAGAGTGTCAGTTTATTTCACTCTGCAAGTCCTTGTTTCCAGGGACCTGGAAGGACAGTGACTGAATTGTCCTTGTGCTATATTGTGATTAAAAAAAACATTTATTCTAGGGACAGAAAACTGTAGGTAGGGAGAGTGTCAGTTTATTTCACTCTGCAAGTCCTTGTTTCCAGGGACCTGTAAGGACAGTGAGTGAATTGTCCTTGTGCTATATTGTGATTAAAAAAAACATTTTTTCTAGGGACAGAAAACTGTAGGTAGGGAGAGTGTTTTTTTTCTTTCACTCTGCAAGTCCTTGTTTCCAGGGACCTGTAAGGACAGTGAGTGAATTGTCCTTGTGCTATATTGTGCTTAAAAAAAACATTTATTCTAGGGACAGAAAACTGTAGGTAGGGAGAGTGTCAGTTTATTTCACTCTGCAAGTCCTTGTTTCCAGGGACCTGGAAGGACAGTGAGTGAATTGTCCTTGTGTTATATTGTGATTAAAAAAAACATTTTTTCTAGGGACAGAAAACTGTAGGTAGGGAGAGTGTTTTTTTTCTTTCACTCTGCAAGTCCTTGTTTCCAGGGACCTGTAAGGACAGTGAGTGAATTGTCCTTGTGCTATATTGTGATTAAAAAAAACATTTTTTCTAGGGACAGAAAACTGTAGGTAGGGAGAGTGTTTTTTTTCTTTCACTCTGCAAGTCCTTGTTTCCAGGGACCTGTAAGGACAGTGAGTGAATTGTCCTTGTGCTATATTGTGCTTAAAAAAAACATTTATTCTAGGGACAGAAAACTGTAGGTAGGGAGAGTGTCAGTTTATTTCACTCTGCAAGTCCTTGTTTCCAGGGACCTGGAAGGACAGTGAGTGAATTGTCCTTGTGTTATATTGTGATTAAAAAAAACATTTTTTCTAGGGACAGAAAACTGTAGGTAGGGAGAGTGTTTTTTTTCTTTCACTCTGCAAGTCCTTGTTTCCAGGGACCTGTAAGGACAGTGAGTGAATTGTCCTTGTGCTATATTGTGCTTAAAAAAAACATTTATTCTAGGGACAGAAAACTGTAGGTAGGGAGAGTGTCAGTTTATTTCACTCTGCAAGTCCTTGTTTCCAGGGACCTGGAAGGACAGTGACTGAATTGTCCTTGTGCTATATTGTGATTAAAAAAAACATTTATTCTAGGGACAGAAAACTGTAGGTAGGGAGAGTGTCAGTTTATTTCACTCTGCAAGTCCTTGTTTCCAGGGACCTGTAAGGACAGTGAGTGAATTGTCCTTGTGCTATATTGTGATTAAAAAAAACATTTTTTCTAGGGACAGAAAACTGTAGGTAGGGAGAGTGTTTTTTTTCTTTCACTCTGCAAGTCCTTGTTTCCAGGGACCTGTAAGGACAGTGAGTGAATTGTCCTTGTGCTATATTGTGCTTAAAAAAAACATTTATTCTAGGGACAGAAAACTGTAGGTAGGGAGAGTGTCAGTTTATTTCACTCTGCAAGTCCTTGTTTCCAGGGACCTGGAAGGACAGTGAGTGAATTGTCCTTGTGTTATATTGTGATTAAAAAAAACATTTTTTCTAGGGACAGAAAACTGTAGGTAGGGAGAGTGTTTTTTTTCTTTCACTCTGCAAGTCCTTGTTTCCAGGGACCTGTAAGGACAGTGAGTGAATTGTCCTTGTGCTATATTGTGATTAAAAAAAACATTTTTTCTAGGGACAGAAAACTGTAGGTAGGGAGAGTGTTTTTTTTCTTTCACTCTGCAAGTCCTTGTTTCCAGGGACCTGTAAGGACAGTGAGTGAATTGTCCTTGTGCTATATTGTGATTAAAAAAAACATTTATTCTAGGGACAGAAAACTGTAGGTAGGGAGAGTGTCAGTTTATTTCACTCTGCAAGTCCTTGTTTCCAGGGACCTGGAAGGACAGTGAGTGAATTGTCCTTGTGTTATATTGTGATTAAAAAAAACATTTTTTCTAGGGACAGAAAACTGTAGGTAGGGAGAGTGTTTTTTTTCTTTCACTCTGCAAGTCCTTGTTTCCAGGGACCTGTAAGGACAGTGAGTGAATTGTCCTTGTGCTATATTGTGATTAAAAAAAACATTTTTTCTAGGGACAGAAAACTGTAGGTAGGGAGAGTGTTTTTTTTCTTTCACTCTGCAAGTCCTTGTTTCCAGGGACCTGTAAGGACAGTGAGTGAATTGTCCTTGTGCTATATTGTGCTTAAAAAAAACATTTATTCTAGGGACAGAAAACTGTAGGTAGGGAGAGTGTCAGTTTATTTCACTCTGCAAGTCCTTGTTTCCAGGGACCTGGAAGGACAGTGACTGAATTGTCCTTGTGCTATATTGTGATTAAAAAAAACATTTATTCTAGGGACAGAAAACTGTAGGTAGGGAGAGTGTCAGTTTATTTCACTCTGCAAGTCCTTGTTTCCAGGGACCTGTAAGGACAGTGAGTGAATTGTCCTTGTGCTATATTGTGATTAAAAAAAACATTTTTTCTAGGGACAGAAAACTGTAGGTAGGGAGAGTGTTTTTTTTCTTTCACTCTGCAAGTCCTTGTTTCCAGGGACCTGTAAGGACAGTGAGTGAATTGTCCTTGTGCTATATTGTGCTTAAAAAAAACATTTATTCTAGGGACAGAAAACTGTAGGTAGGGAGAGTGTCAGTTTATTTCACTCTGCAAGTCCTTGTTTCCAGGGACCTGGAAGGACAGTGAGTGAATTGTCCTTGTGTTATATTGTGATTAAAAAAAACATTTTTTCTAGGGACAGAAAACTGTAGGTAGGGAGAGTGTTTTTTTTCTTTCACTCTGCAAGTCCTTGTTTCCAGGGACCTGTAAGGACAGTGAGTGAATTGTCCTTGTGCTATATTGTGCTTAAAAAAAACATTTATTCTAGGGACAGAAAACTGTAGGTAGGGAGAGTGTCAGTTTATTTCACTCTGCAAGTCCTTGTTTCCAGGGACCTGGAAGGACAGTGACTGAATTGTCCTTGTGCTATATTGTGATTAAAAAAAACATTTATTCTAGGGACAGAAAACTGTAGGTAGGGAGAGTGTCAGTTTATTTCACTCTGCAAGTCCTTGTTTCCAGGGACCTGTAAGGACAGTGAGTGAATTGTCCTTGTGCTATATTGTGATTAAAAAAAACATTTTTTCTAGGGACGGAAAACTGTAGGGAGGGAGAGTGTTTTTTTTCTTTCACTCTGCAAGTCCTTGTTTCCAGGGACCTGTAAGGACAGTGAGTGAATTGTCCTTGTGCTATATTGTGCTTAAAAAAAACATTTATTCTAGGGACAGAAAACTGTAGGTAGGGAGAGTGTCAGTTTATTTCACTCTGCAAGTCCTTGTTTCCAGGGACCTGGAAGGACAGTGAGTGAATTGTCCTTGTGTTATATTGTGATTAAAAAAAACATTTTTTCTAGGGACAGAAAACTGTAGGTAGGGAGAGTGTTTTTTTTCTTTCACTCTGCAAGTCCTTGTTTCCAGGGACCTGTAAGGACAGTGAGTGAATTGTCCTTGTGCTATATTGTGATTAAAAAAAACATTTTTTCTAGGGACAGAAAACTGTAGGTAGGGAGAGTGTCAGTTTCTTTCACTGTGAAAGTCCTTGTTTCAAGGGACAGAGAAGGACACCTGAAGGTAGCCCTTATTGCTTTTTTCCCATCTCCCTGCAGGCCATCTATTAGAATGTCTGGAAGGCAAACAAGGAGAGGCAGACAGTCAGGAGGCAATAAAAGAGGGCAAGCAGGCTCTGTGTCTGGGGGCAACAGTGCTGGTCGTGGACGCGGTGCATTGTCATCAGCACATGGCCATGGGACACGCTTGTCCTTCTTTTCGGCAGCTGGACATGTTGAGCCACATCATGCCGAAGACTTGGTAGAGTGGATGACCAAGCCCTCCTCCTCCTCCTCATCCTCTCTCACCCAGGCTCAGGGTACTGGAAAAGCAGCTGCCAAAGCGTCGTCTTCCCTGGTATCAATGTCAGACAAATCATCAGTCACTCCTTCCCTAGACCCACCATGTCCTCCTCCTGAGGAGTCCCCCAAACTGTTTCAGCACAGTGTTGGGTACATGCTCCAGGAGGATGCCTAGCGTTTCGAAGGGTCTGATGATGAAACCCAGCTAGAGGAAGGCAGTAGCGTGAGAGCAGACAGAGGGGATGCTCAAGAAGGACACCAATCTGGCAGTCATGTTCCAGCAGCTGCAGCATACTGCCAGATTGGCTCCAGTGATGAGGAGGGAGGGGATGATGAGGTCACTGACTCCACGTGGGTGCCTAATAGGAGAGAGGAGGAGGAGGAGGATGAGGAGGAGGCACATCTCCAACGAGGCAGGATGCCCTTTGGTGGCCAGCGTAAGGGCAGTACACCGACGGAATCACACCGCAGAGCTCCGCCTGTGCAGGGCGCTGCCTCTGCCCGTCATTCAAAAAGTTCTTTGGTGTGGGCCTTTTTTGAGGCTAGTGCATCAGATCGCACAGCTGCTGTTTGCAACATATGTCTCAAGCGTATATCGCGTGGCCAAAACATCAGCCGCTTGGGTACCACATGCCTGACCAGACATATGTTGACCTGCCATGCAGCTCGTTGGCAAGCCTACCTCAAAGACCCACACCAAAGAACAAAGCGGACCTCTCCTTGCACCGCATCAGCTGGGATCTCCAACCCCACTATAACTTCAGTCCTCTCTGAAACATGCACTGAGAGGAATGAAGGTGTAGAATTAGGTGTGTCACAGCCAAGTACTTGCGCCCACTCTGCTAGCAGTACACCGACGTCCGATTCTAGCAGGCAAATTTCCCTGCCCCAGCTGCTGGACCGTCGAAAGAAGTTCACTCCCAGCCATCCACATGCCCAGCGGTTGAATGCTAGCTTGGCTAAATTGCTAGCGCTTCAACTGCTGCCTTTTCAGTTGGTAGACTCGGCCCCCTTCCGTGAGTTTGTGCAATGTGCAGTTCCTCAGTGGCAGGTTCCCAAACGCCACTTTTTCTCACGGAAGGCTATTCCGGCTCTCTACCGGCATGTGGAAGGCAATGTCTTGGCCTCGCTGGACAGGGCGGTCAGCGGTAAGGTGCATATTACCGCTGACTCATGGTCCAGCAGGCATGGACAGGGACGTTACCTTTCTTTCACGGCCCATTGGGTCACTCTTTTGGCAGCTGGGAAGGATTCAGGACAAGGTGCAGTAGTGTTGGAGGTTGTCCCACCGCCACGCCTCCAAAATGCTACTACTGGTTGTGACACACCTCTCTCCTCCACCCCCTCCTCTTCTTCTTCCTCCATGGCCTCTTCCTGTGGTTTGTCCTATGAACCAGCGGTGCTCCGTAGCCGTTCACGGGGCTACGCAAGTACGCAGGCAAAAAGATGCCATGCCGTGCTTGCGCTGGTGTGTTTGGGGGACAGAAGCCACACTGGGGCAGAGGTCCTGTCTGCTCTGCAGGGCCAGGCCGAGAGGTGGTTGACGCCACGCCAGCTTAAGCCAGGAATGGTGGTTTGCGACAATGGCACCAACCTCCTCTCCGCCCTCCGACAGGGACAACTGACCCATGTGCCCTGTGTGGCTCACGTCCTTAACCTGGTGGTGCAGCGCTTCTTGGGCAGGTACCCGGGCTTACAGGATGTCCTGAGGCAGGCCAGGAAAGTCTGTGTGCATTTCCGCAGATCTTATAATGCCAGTGCTCGCCTGGCTGAGCTGCAAAAGGAGTTGAACCTGCCCAAGAACCGCCTTATATGTGACATGCCCACCAGGTGGAACTCAACGTTGGCCATGCTGCAGCGGCTGCACACGCAGCAGAGGGCCATCAATGAGTACCTGTGCGACTACGGCACCAGGACAGGGTCAGGGGAGCTTGGTTTTTTTTCTCCACGCCAGTGGGGCATGATCAGGGATGCATGCACTGTCCTGGCACCATTTGAGGAGGCCACGAGGATGGTGAGCAGTGACAGTGCATGCATCAGTGACACTGTACCTCTTGTCCACCTGTTGGAGCACACGCTGCGTGGAATAATGGACAGGGCACTTGAGGCAGAACAGAGGCAGGAAGAGGAGGACTTCCTTGCCTCTCAAGGCCCCCTTTACCCAGACAGTGTTCCTTCTGTCCCACCCATCGCACAGGAAGAGGAGGAGGAGGAGGAGGAGGAGGAGGAGGATTGTGTCAGCATGGAGGTGGAGGCTGGCACTCAGCATCATCAGCAGCAGTCTTTTAGGGATGATTTACAGTCCCAAGAAACCAGTGGACTTGTACGTGGCTGGGAGGAGGTGGCTGCGGATCATGTCGTCCTTAGTGACCCAGAGGACTCCGGAGCGAATGCCTCAGCAAACCTACGCTGCATGGCCTCCCTGATCCTGCAAAGTCTGCGGAAGGATCCTCGTATTCTTCGGATCAAGGAGAGGGACCATTACTGGCTGGCCACTCTCCTTGATCCACGGTACAAGGGTAAGGTTGCGGACCTTATGTTACCGTCGCAGAGGGAGCAGAGGATGAGACAACTCCGGGAGGCCTTGCAGAAAGGTCTGTGCAACGCGTTCCCAGAGACTGGGAGGTTGCAAACTCCTGGTCCTGGACAACGAGTTGCTGAGGCTTCGGCCAGTCAAAGAAGGAGCGGTGGGGAAGGTGGCCGTCTGACCGATGCGTTCAGACAATTCTTTAGTCCGCAGCCCCAAAGTATGATCGGTTCCAGCAACCATCGCCAGCGTCTGATAAACATGGTGCAGGAATATCTAGGGGCAAGGTCAGACTTGGACACCTTCCCCACCGAAAATCCTCTGGCTTACTGGGTCTTGAGGATGGATCACTGGCCAGAGCTTGCACAGTATGCAATTGAGCTACTGGCCTGTCCTGCATCCAGCGTTCTTTCGGAACGCACATTCAGTGCTGCTGGAGGATTTGTCACGGATCACAGGGTGCGCCTGTCCACCGACTCGGTTGATCGACTGACTTTCATCAAGATGAACCAGTCTTGGATCACCACCAGCTACCACACACCTGATGCTGATATAACAGACTAATTGATTTTAACATGTCACATCTCTTCAAGACTGATGCTGATGCTGAGTGCCTGTGCTGTTATGTTGACTGGCTATCCTCCTCCTCCGAGTCCTCAATGATACGATTGATGATGATAGCTTGTAAGATCATTTTTGTTTATGGGTGCCGCCACCAGTGCCTAACGCCCAATTTTTCAGCCCCTGTTTAACAGGGGCGTGTAATTACAATTTTTGAAGCAATACTTTGCAACAGGGCTCATTGCTGTGCTCCAAGTACAGTATCTGTGAGGAGTTGCAGTGTTGTGCCACCAGTGCCTAAGGCCCAATTTTTCAGCCCCTGTTTAACAGGGGCGTGTCATTATAATTTTTGAAGCAATACTTTGCAACAGGGCTCATTGCTGTGCTCCAAGTACAGTATCTGTGAGGGGTTGCAGTGTTGTGCCACCAGTGCCTAAGGCCCAATTTTTCAGCCCCTGTTCAACAGGGGCATGTAATTACAATTCTTGATCTAATAATTCACAGCAGGGCCCATTGCTGCACCCACCAAGAGTAACTGTCAGGGCTTACAGTGTTGTGGCACCAGCACCACCATCAAAGGCCCAATTTTTACTACCACTGTTCAACAATTATATGTAATTAAAATTCCTGATATAATAGTTGACAGCAGGGCGTTCCAGCACCAACCAAGAGTAACTGTGAGTGCTTACAGTGTTGTGCCAACACCAACAACTAAGGGGCCTATTTCTGCAGAGTATATACGGCAGGTCCCTACTTTCAAACATCCAACTTACAAACGACTCCTACTTGCAAACGCAAGAAGACAACAGGAAGTGAGAGGAAATCTACCACTAGGAAGGAAAATTCTCTCCTGTAAGAATAAATATGGGAGAAAGGTGTCTCCTCTGTACTGATGCTTTATCAGCAATCCTTGTTTCAAGAAAAACACCACATTTCAAAAACAGTTGTCATTGGGACGGAAAGTGAGGTGAAATGTTCTGAACAGGGGCACAGACAGCAAAACAAATGTTACAGGGGTGATAACCCTTACCTATGTTTTCCAAAAAGTTTAAAAATAGATTTTTGGTCTGGAGCTACACTTCAACAATGTACCTGTTCAAAATTACAAACAGACTCTACATAAGAACAAACCTACAGTCCCTGTCTTGTATGCACCGCCTGTATAGGGCTGTTCAGAGTATATAGGGCCTTTTTTATTTTATGTGCGGGGTTCCCCTTAATATCCATACAAGACCCAAAGGGGCTGGTAATGGGCTGGGGTAGGGGGGGGGGGTCATGGGGTAGCTATGCCATTTTTCTTAAAGAATTTCATCCATATTACCGGGACCAGACATTACATTAAAGCCGCAAGCAGTTTTAAATGGCTTTTTTTTTTCCTTTAGAAGTGTCATTTTGTGCAGGGACAGTTCTAAACACGGGAAACACGTGGCACTTCACAGGCATACTTTAGACACCCCCCAGGTACGATATTTAAAGGAATATTTGACTTTTTTTTTTTCACTTTATGCATCATTAAAATGACTGCTCCCGAAAAACGACCGTTTTTAAAACTTCTTTTTGCATTGATACATGTCCCCTGGTGCAGAACCCGGGTTCCCAAACCCTTTTTAGGACAATAACATGCATAATAGTTGTTATAATTAGCACTTTAGAATTCGAACGTTCGCATCCATTGTATTTAATAGGGTTCTAATGTTCGTTCGAACTTTCGGTCCGTTCGCGGGTTCTGGTGCGAACCGAACCCGGGGGTGTTCGGCTCATCACTACTCACAAGTGTTTATTTACAAAGAGCTACTACATCCTCTTGGTAGTTAGTTTAAGGGTAACTCCACTTTCGTGGGGAAAAAAAATATCAAATAAAAAAATAATAATATAGCACATACAATTGCTACACGTGGTATATTTTAATTGAATGTTATTTAAAAAAAATTACCTTTCATTTTCATTTTTTCAGTGCTGTCATTTTTTGTAAAATGCAATGTGGCAACCTGGAGACGTTCTGTACACAGATGGTGTACAGAACGGCCCCCAGAAAAGTAATTTCCTGTTTGTGTGATTGGCTCACTGATTTCCTCAGAAGTCTACATTAAGATACAAGTCTAATTTTGGGCACCCCCTGCAACAAAAATTGAATTTTTAGTGGGATACTCCCAAAGGGAAATCACACGAAACTATAATCCTGCCACTTTATAAACTCTGGTTCGGCCACATATGGAGTATTACGCCCAGTTCTCATCCCCAATCCTTTAGGAAGGATGTGCTGGAACTGGAGAGAGTCCAGAGAAGGGCAATAAAACGAATATGGGGACTGGAGGATCTCATTTACGAGGAATGACTAAAAACGTATAAACGTATAAAATGTATTCTACCTGGAGAAGAGACGCCTGAGAGGAGATATGATTGTAATCTACAAATAACTCAACGGTGATCCCAGCATAGGTAGGAAACTTTTAAATCTCAGGAAGTATAAGAGGAGACAGGGCCACACAATGAGATCGAAGGAGAAGCGGTTTAACCCTAAGCTGCGTAGGGGGCAGTGGTGGGCCATCCATGGAGGGCGCACGGGCACTGCCTCCCCTATCCATGCATCTGGCCTCCTGATCTACATATCAGTGGCACCGGACCATGGATTCCAATGCCGCGGGGTGTTATTTTGAAGCACCTCAATAGAGTCAGAGGCTCTAACAGGGTACAAAAAAGGGTCAGAGCATTGCCCTCCGAGTCCACCCAGTTGTGTGATGATAAGCGAATGAATTTTCGCTATTATCACACTAAAGTTCCTCCAATCAGGAGGCAGGTCCTATTGGATACCTAGCGCTTTGGCGGAAGAGGAGACACACGGCGGTGGAGGAAGCTGGAAGAGCGGACACCCATTGGATTCACGTTCAAAGCTATGCAAAGTTATTTACAAATTTAAAGTAAACTGCTTTTGTTTTGTTTTTTCAATTTTACACATTTTTTTTAAGTGTAAACATATGTTAAATATGGCAAAATGTTAATAAAAACAAAAAACATTTATATATTAACCATTTGCCTCCCACCCATAGTAATTCTACTGTGAGCGAGTGGCAGCTCCAGTTTAGGCAAAGTTATTGTACATCACTGCCTTTCATCTGGGTTCAGGGCACACATGCGTGTGCTCCCTGCTGATCCGTGCTGTGTTTGGCAGCTGATTTTAGCCAATGATTTTGGCTGAAGTCAGCTGATTGGCTGTAGCCAATCACACACAGAGTTCTGTGTTTACAGCTGACAATTACGGTATACTTGGAGGGGGGTGTCCCAGAAGCAGGGCAGAGAGAATGGATGTCCTACACATGCCCTGTGTACAATGATGACTTTTTTTTTTTTGTTTTTGCATGTGTAGCATGCCCAAAGCCTGCAACTAGTTAAACAAACGTCCCCTAGAAAGCCAACGCTGGCACTAGAAAATTATAAAAAAAGAATAAATAATTAGATGTGCCTTTAGGGAGTGTTTACCTCATTATATGTGCATACCAACATAAATCAACTCAGATTTACATCATGTCCCACTGATAAAGACATGTGTAAAGGTGTCAGTATATGTAAAACAGAAGGAATCACAATACCAAAATAACAGAGTTGAGTTATACTGTATGTGAAAGCTGAAAGGGACATCCTCATTGGCACATTCAAATATTTTTGGGGTATATTTATTGATGTTTTAGTTGTTTTGGACCAATGTATATTGTCTGTCACTACCCATGTAAGTGTATGTGCCTTCTATGGGTAAGTATTAAACTGGGGGCTATCAATGGAAAGATCATCTGTACGTGGTAACTCTGGCCTAGCTCCATTGCATAGATGAACATGCCAAAGATCAGCAAAACATTTATTCAGGGAATCTACTGTTGTGCGTTTAGTAACACTTTAATCACCCACTTAAAGTTCCTTTCTCCTTCCTACTTCTTTATTCTCTTTTCTGTATCTGTTTTCTATACTTTGATCTTTTTTTTGCTACTTCTAAAGACTTATCAGGGTTAATTCTCAATGTTACCCCCATATATTCATAAAAAACATTGCTTGTTGAGGAGTTCATTAACTGCTGTTTGTATATTTGCTGGTTTGTATTTCCTAAAATAATACCCAAAGAATTGCCAGAAAATAGGATCATAAGCTTGCAAACAAAAGGCAGAACTCAAAAGAAACCTATCATGGGAGAAACATGGAGGGTGTCATTGTCAGGCCTCGTACACACGGCCGAGATTCTCATCGAAAAAAACATGTCGTTTTTTTCGACGAGATTCTTGGACAGGAAAATTGTCCCGGCCGAGTGTACACACGCTCGATTCAAAGAACCCGCGGTTCTTTGAATGGAGCGTACGCGGTGACGTCGTCGACTACGACGAGCATGCGCTCGTCACATTCGATGCCGTCGCCGCCATCTTGGTATACCCTATCTATGCCTAGGAAGCTACCGCGCATGCGTCAAATTCATTTCGAACATGTGCAGGCTTCCGGGAGGACAGGTAAGTGTACACACACTCACTTTTCTCGTCGAGAAACATGCCGACGAGAATCCCGACGAGAAAATAGAGAGCAGGATCTCTATTTTCTCGTCGAGATTCTTGTCGCTTTTCTTGACGAGAAACCATACACATGAACGAATTTCTCTGCAAAAACTCTCTGCCAGAAAGTTTCTTGCTGGTTTTTGCCGAGAAACTCGTTTGTGTGTACGAGGCTTTACACTCTTGAAAGATTTATGTAAGTAGTCATATGTTCATTGTCAATAATTCTAGAGCAATAAATATATCTTATGAATCACAGTATTCCCAGATTCATCCTATTGAAGCTATTAAAAAGTGTTTAATTAATGAATCCATATAAAGTGCAGATTTATAAATATATCCAAATAAAATGTTAGGTTGCAAAATGGAAAAAATATTTCCGTTCGTAAATCCAAAAAGTTTATCAAACAAGTCAAAATCAGTTCATGTGGTTGATTTACAGTGGGGGTTAACTTACAAAGGGGGTTGGGGTTGATTTACAGAGCTTAGTAAATGAGCAGAAGCCTTGCTGACTTCCATCATCCAATTATGTGCAGGCAAAAATGCTTTTTATTTTCCTTGCATGTAGTTGGGTATTCTTTGTAAAGTGGAACTTTACCTAATTTTCTAAGCTCTGGAGCAACTGCAATTGATTGGAGCAAGAGACTCTAATAGGCTCCAAAAAAGGGTGGGCTCGGGGCGCAGAGTCACTATGGTGACAATGAACTACTCTAACGACAGGATGTCAATTTAAAAATAAATAAATTGAAGAGATAATTATTCTTTTTTTTTTTTCTATTTAACATACTGTCACCAGTCAGTGTCCCTGATCACTGTCACATCAGTCATATGACGATGCTGTACGGCACTGGTGATAGTATGTAAAAACTGTGCAAAAAAAAATAAAAAATATTGCATTTCTTCATTTTCAAAAAAAATTGTGACAAAAAAATACAACTTCCAAAAGCTCACTATGCCTCTTACTAAATTCCTCAGACTGTCTACTTTCCAAATAGGGTTTATTTGGGGGGAATCTGTGCTGTCCTAGTATTTTACGGCCTTAAGAAATCAAATAGGCTGTCAGTACATCAGAATTGATAAATCTTCAAATATATATACCATAGTTTGTAGACGTTACAACGTTCACACAAACCAACTAATATACACTAATAGGGATTTTATTTTATCAAAGACATGTAGCAGAATACATTTTGGCCTAAATTTATGACAAGATTTGATTTTAGTGGCTATGTATTATGACAGAAATTAGGAAATATATTTTTTTCAAAAATGTTCAGTCTTTTTTCGTTTATATCACAAAAAAAATTAAAACCCAGCGGTGATCAAATACCACCAAAAGAAAGGGATGCGTCTGCTCAGCAGGGAGAGAGGTTGGCACCAGTAAGTCCTGGGGAGAGGGGCAGGGTTTGGTGGTGCATGTGTGGAGGGCACGTAGTTCATAGAAGAAACATGACGCACTACTAATGCCTTAGCAGGCATTGTGGGAAAGCCCTGCTGTACTGGTTGCTGAGTGATCTGCTGCTCAGCATATTCTGGGTTAATTGGAGCTGGGGGTTCTGCATAAAAGTGAAGGAGTGCATCCCCATTACTCTGGAGAAGCATGAGGCTTTGGATGCCGCCAACATTGCTGCCAAGCAAAAAAGCTGAAGGACTATAGGCTACACCTGCAGCCCCAGGTGGAGGTTTGCCTACACCTGCTAATAACAGAGATGCTATGCTGGGGGATTGTACTGGAGGAGCTAGTGTGCCACCCTGCCTGCTGTCTTTGTCATGGAAGAGCCAGTGAATGCTGCCCTGGAAGGCGAGCCTGTGGGAGAGGTTAGTGATCCGGAGACTGACCCAGGGTAACCCAGGTTGGGAGTGTGACAGAAGAGATAGAGCAGTTGAGGCATGTGCTGGCACTGAAAGAATTTGTCACTCAGGTGCGGGAGAGTAGCGATAGACTGCATCTGGATGCAATCCATAAGGATTTGGGCGGAATGGCTCCTGATTCCTCGGTGTTGAAAAAAGGAAGAACAGATAATCTGTGTTTGTTTGCTCCTCATCTGTTGTCGCTCACATGTCAATAGTACACAATGGTTTTCATTAAAAGCCATTCATTGTGTACTATTGTGAACTCTGTTTTTGGTCACAGTGATCACATGGTCCAAGGGCCAATCAAGCACAGAGGCGGGTGGAGACAAAGAGGTGCAGGAACCAGAAAAGAGTAGATGGGTGACAGTCAGGAAGGATAGAGGGGGAAGTGCCAGGGAGACTGATCCTGGGCTAGAGCATCCCAATAAGTATGCTCCATTGAGTAACATTGGTGAAACCAGTCAGGGACCAGCACTGCTGGAGCTGAGGGACTCTACTAGCTGCCAGGAGAAGAACTTGAGAGTGGGGGGGTAGCGAAGGGAAAGGATAGACAGTTTCTGGTGGTAGGGGGACTCAATTCTTAGGACAGAGAGGGCAATCTGTGACAAAGACCTGAAGCGCCGAACTGTATGCTGACTACCGGGTGCTCAGGTTCGGCACATCACGGATCTGGTGGACAGATTACTGGGAGGGGCTGGGGAAGACCTGGCTGTCATGGTGCACGTTGGCACCAATGACAAAGTCAGAGGCAGATGGAGTGTCCTAAAGAATGATTTTAGGGACTTAGGAGCTAAATTGAGGAAAAGGACCTCCAAGGTAGTTTTCTCAGGAATACTACCGGTAAATCGAGCCACACCAGAAAGGCAGAGGAAGATTAGGGAAGAAACAAGTGACTGAGGAGCTGGTGTAGTAAGGAGGGGTTTGGGTTCCTGGAGGACTGGGCCGACTTCTCAGTCGGTCACCAGTACTATAGAAGGTACGGACTGCACCTAAATGAGGAGGGTGCAGATGTGCTGGGAGTAAAGATGGCCAAAAAGTTAGAAGGGTTTTTTTTTAAACTAGGCGACTGGGGGGGGGGGGGGTCCGGAGGTAGACATAGTCAGCACGGAACATATTCCAGAGGGTAGTATTGGGGGCATTAGTGGTAGGTTGACTAAAGCACATAAACCCAAGGTAATTATAGTAACAAGTCCTAGTTGCAATCTCGGAACACCCAATAAGACAATAATATTCGACCGGTCTAAACTAAGTGGCATGTTCACCAATGCCGGGAGCCTGGCGGACAAGATGGGTGAACTAGAGATATTGTTGTACGAGGAGGATTTGGATTTTGTTGGAATTTCAGAGACTTGATTCATCAGCTCTCATGATTGGCTGGCAACCATTCAAGGGTATACACTTTATCGCAGGGATAGAGAGGGTAAAAAAGGGGGAGGGGTATGCCTGTATATCAAGAATAATGTACAAGTGAATGTGAGAGATGACATCACTAATGCCACGTACACACGGTCAAAATTTCTGATGGAAAAGGTCTGATGGGAGCTTTTCGGCAGGTATTCCGACTGTGTGTATGCCCCATCGGACTTTTTCTGTCGGAATTTCCGACGGACTTATATAGAGAGCAGGTTCTCTATTTTTCCGATTAAAAATCTGTTCATCTGTATGCAATTCCGACGCACTAAAAACCATGCATGCTCAGATTTAAGTCGACGCATGCTCGGAAGCATTGAACTTAATTTTCTTGGCTCGTCGTAGTGTTGTACGTCACCGCGTTTTTGACGGTCGGAATTTGGTGTGACCGCGTGTATGCAAGACAGCTTGAGCGGAATTCCGTTGGAAAAACCATCCGAGTTTATTCTGACGGGAAAACTGGTCGTGTGTACAGGGCATAAGGGAGCTAGGTAAGAGGTGGCATCCTTATGGGTAGAGCTCCAAAGGGATGAAGCTAAGGGGAAAATAATACTGGGAGTATGCTATAGGCACCCTAACCTGAGGGAAGAGGGGGAGGCGGACCTCCTATCACAATTTGGATTATCAGCAAGGATGGGAAGTGTTATCATAATGGGGGATTTTAATTATCCAGACATAGACTGGGCGGAGGTAACCACGCATTCGTCTGAGGCTCGCCAGTTCCTAAATGTCTTGCAGCACAATTTAATGGGTCAGATGGTAGACGCATGAACTAGAAATAAAGCGTTACTAGATCTACTGATTACCAACAATACAAACCTGATCACGGATGTGGAAATACGGGGCAATTTAGGAAACAGCGATCAAGGTCAATTGGCTTCAGTATAAATCACTCAAATAGGAAACATAAGGGAAATACAAAGACACTGAATTTCAAAAGAGCCAACTTCCCTAAACTACGAACCTTGCTAGAAGATATGAATTGGGATAAAATCTTAGGAACAAAGAACATGGAGGAGAGATGGATTCGCTTTAAGAGCATATCAAATAAGGGCAGTAAGCAGTGCATCCCATTGGGTAATACATTTAAAAGAGTGAACAAAAGTCCTGGATGGCTTAACGCCAATGTAAAAATGCATGTAAAAGCAGAAGAGAAGGTCTTCAAAAAATACAAGGTTGAGGGATCATCATCAGCATTCAAATATTATAAAGAATGCAACAAGAAATTTAAGGGTGCAATTAGGGCAGCTAAGATAGAACACGAAAGACACATAGCGAAGGAGAGCAAAAATAATCCCAAGAAATTCTTGTAAAAAGTATGTAAACAGTAAAAAAGGGAGGACAGACCATATTGGCCCCATAAAGAATGAATAAGGGTATCTGCTCAAATGGATGGGGAGATGGCGAAGGTATTGAATTTATTCTTCTCCTCAGCCTCCACGAGGGAATTGGGGGCTTTAGTAACTAAACCTGCAGTGTTTATCCTCGTGACACTGTCATTGCTAACAGAGGACAGAATTAGAATGAAGCCTTGTACACTCGGGCGGGAATCCCGTTGAAAAAAAAAACGTTGGTTTTCTCAACGGGATTCCTGTCAAGCTTGTCTTGCCAAGCCCTGTGTACACACGCGCCATTCAAAAGAACCGCCGTTCTTTTGAATGTCAAGAATGCGGCAACGTCATCGACTACGACGAGTCGGCGCTCGTCACAATCGATGCCGTTGCCGCCATCTTGCTACACCCTACACTACCCATGTATGCTACAGCGCATGCGTCGAAGTCTCATCGAGCATGCGCGAGTTTCCCTGGACAGGTAAGCATACAGATGACCGGGTTTCTCGGCAGGAAACACTCTGCCGAGAATCCCAACGAGAAATATAGAGAGCAGGTTCTCTATTTTTCTCGTCGAGATTCCCGGCAGTTTTCCTGCCGAGAAACCATACACACAAGCGTTTTTTTCGGCAAAAAGCTCTCCCAGCAGTTTTCTTGCAGAGAAAACCGGTCGTGTGTACGAGGCTTTAGACTTGGGAAACTTAACATTAATAAATCACAGGGACTGGGTGGCTTGCACCCAAGGGTACTCAGGGAACTCAGTCAAGACCAGACCATTGTTCCTAATTTTTACTGACAGTCTACTGACTGGAATGGTACAAGCAGATTGGAGAAAAGCTAATGTAGCACCAATATTTAAAAAGGACCCAAAATACCTCCCTGGGAATTACAGACCAATTAACCTAACATTAATAGTATGCAAGCTCTTAGAGGGGATGATAAGGGACTATATACAAGATTTTAGTAATAAAAACTGTATTATTAGCAGTAATCAGCATGGATTCATGAAGAATCATTCTTGCCAAACCAATCTATTCACCTTCTATGAGGAGGTGAGTTGCCATCTAGATAAAGGAAGGCCCGTAGACGTGGTGTATCTGGATTTTGCTAAAGCATTTAACACAATTCCCCATAAACGTTTACTGTACAAAATTTAGTCCGTTGGCATGGACCAAAGGGTGAGTACATGGATTGAAAACTGGCTACAAGGGCAAGTTCAGAGGGTGGTGATAAATGGGGAATACTCGGAATGGTCAGGGGTGGGTAGTGGGGTCCCACAGGGTTCTGTGCTGGGACCAATCCTATTTAATTTGTTCATAAACGACCTGGAGGATGGGGTAAACAGTTCAATCTCTGTATTTGCGGACGATACTAAGCTAAGCAGGGCAGTAACTTCTCCGCAGGATGTGGAAACCTTGCAAGAAGATCTGAACAAATTAATGGGGTGGGCAGCTACATGGCAAATGAGGTTTCATGTAGAAAAATGTAAAATAATGCATTTGGGTGGCAAAAATATGAATGCAATCTATACACTAGGGGGAGAACCTCTGGGGGAATCTAGGATGGAAAATGACTTGGGGGTCCTAGTAAATGATAGGCTCAGCAATGGCGTGCAATGCCAAGCTGCTGCTAACAAAGCAAACATATTGGCATGCATTAAAAAAGGTATTAACTCCAGGGATAAAGCGATAATTCTCCCACTCTACAAGACTCTGGTCCTGCCACACCTGGAGTATGCTGTCCAGTTCTGGGCACCAGTCCTCAGGAAGGATGTACTGGAAATGGAGCGAGCAACAAGGGCAACAAAGCTAATAAAGGGTCTGGAGGACATTAATTATGAAGAAAGTTTGGAGCACTGAACTTATTCTCTCTGAAGAAGAGACGCTTGAGAGGGGATATGATTTCAATTTACAAATACCATAATGGTGATCCCACAATAGGGATTAAAACTTTTTTGCGGAAGGGAGTTTAACAAGACACAAAGCCACTCATTAAAATTAGAAGAAAAGAGGTTTAATCTTAAACTTCATGGAGGGTTCTTTACTGTAAGAGCGGCAAGGATGTGGAATTCCCTTCCACAGGCGGTGGTCTCAGCAGGGGGCATCGATAGTTTAAAAAACAATTAGATAAGCACCTGAACGACCGCATATATACATATACACACACACACTGTGTGTGTATATATATATATATATATATATATATATATATATATATATATAAAGATTAATCTTCTTGTACGGTAGGTGGGTTTGAATATCCCAGGGCAACCGTGACAGGGCTTTCTTTGTTCCCTACACATATATAGGTTGAGTTAGCCAGTGAGGATCATTTCATGGAATGTGAGGGGTGCCAATAGCCCCCTGAAATTACAGTTGATTTTTGACACTCATACAAATTTAAAACTTGATCTCGTTTGTTTGCAGGAGACAGATGCTACCCCAGGCACAGTTCAGTTTTTGAAGCACTGTGGTGTAAATATGGTAAATCATTCTACATACTCTATATACAGTATGCCAGGGGTGTGTCCACTTTGGTGAATGGTGACGATGGTGGTTTCTCCTGTAAATGGAAGAAGATAGATAAATACACAAGATACATTTTTCAGTACTGCAGACCTTTTAATAGGTGCAATTGCTAATGTGTATATTCCATCTCTATATTCAGGTGAGGTAATTCAGCTGTGTAAAATTCTTAGCTGATATACTACCTATTCCAGTTTTAATGAAGGGAGATTTCAATAACGTCTTTAAAGCGGAGCTCCATCCTATTTCAAGACATTAGCCTAATCAAATAGCAGACTCGAATGCAGTAAGAAACTGAAGTTTTTCATTTTTTTTTTGTGACCGTACCTTTGTTCTCTGCATCTGTCACTGTGCTTCCTGTCTCTATCTCCTGCGGGTAGTCTGCGGGTAGTGCGTCATTTCCTTTGGCCGCAATGTCTCCTGGGAGCTTTTGTCATTGCTCCCAGGAGTCATTGCAGAGGCTTGCTGCAAGTTATCGTGTGATTTCCAAAAGCAGAAGTGAGGCAATTACAATAACAAAGTGTGGAGGGCGTTTCAAAACCCTCCATAACAAACGAGGGACAATGCCGTGAAGACTGTGCATGCGCGAGAACGAGCGGTGAATGCTGGGAGAACAGCATTCACCGCAACAAGGAAGTGAGTGCTTGTGGGCTTCTCATGCCCACAAGCAAAATGGAAACAGCATTACTATGAGAATATAAGTTAAAATTAAAGACTGAATTGGACAGCGGATGAATAAAAAAAGCAAAACAGTGAGTACTCTTTTAATAAGCCATAAATAAATTAATGACCAAAAAAAACAAACAAAAAAAAAAAAAGGCCGCGGGGGATCTGCTTTAATATCACACGAGATAGGTTCCCCCCACCTAAGCATGTCAATGTAGAATGCTAAGCCCCCATGGGTGAATTATGTGGGGAATTGGGTCTGCACGACCTCTGGCACAAGTCATATCCTGCAGAGACTAAATATACCTGTTGTTCCAAGACCTATAATTATTTTTCTTGCATTGATTTGACACTTGGAGATGTTCAGGTACAGAGCCGTGACAAGGGGTGGGCAGAAGGGACAGCTGCCCTGGGCACTGTGGTATCATGTGAGGTTTGGGGGCACCACAAGGTGATTGGGGGGAGGAGATTTGTGTTGGAAGGGGGAATTGGGGGGGGCAGGAGGTAAAAATTGTTCTTGGAGGGGAAATGATTTGTGGTAGGATGGGGGATTGGGGGAGGGTAATGTGTACTGGGAGGGGGGATTTGAAGTGGGGGGGAGAGGATTTGTGCTCCAAGGGGGAATTGGAGGGGTAGAGGATTTGTGCTAGAAAGGGGGACTTTTTTTTGGGGGGTGGTAATTGTGCTGGAAGCTTATGTGATATTAGAGGATTTGAGCTAAGCATGCAGAAAAGGGGAGAGGGCAAGGAAGAAGAGCAAGAAGTGGAAGAAGTATTAGGGATCAGGAAAGGGGGAGAAGGGGGGAAAATTGAGGATAAGAGTGGATGACACAGTATAATCAGCTTTATCAGTAGGAGTTGAAATTTGCACATTCCCATCCATACACAGAAGGGGTCATCAGGAACCCCATAAATCAATCCCAGCAGTCCATATTTTAGTACATTTTGGGGGGCATTTCCTACTCTCACTACTCTCAGCTTATGCATTAGCAGGACATTATTAAAAGCTGCATGCTAAGAGGACAAAGTGGGAGGTTAAGGCAGCTTCCACTTAACTATTTCAATACCGGACACTTTTACCCCCTTCCTACCTGAACCCATTTTCCATTTTCAGTGCTCACACACTTTGAATGGCAATGACTCATGCAACACCGTACCCAAATTAAGCTTTTATAATTTTTGAGACAGAAAGAGCTTTCTTTTCATGGTATTTAATCAACACTGTTTTTTTATTTTATGCTATATAAGCAAAAAAATATGGGGGAAAAACATGTTTTTCTTAGTTTCTGTTATAAAATTTTGCAAATAAATAATCTTAATAAATTAAAGCCAAGATGTGATATGCTACGTTTCTTTGGTAAAAATAACCCACATCAGTATGTTACAGTATTTAGTCTGTGTGAAAGTTATAGAGTCTACAAACTATGGTGTGTGTATATATA
This sequence comes from Rana muscosa, assembly GCA_029206835.1. Lineage (NCBI taxonomy): Eukaryota > Metazoa > Chordata > Amphibia > Anura > Ranidae > Rana > Rana muscosa. The sequence goes on from CM055123.1 coordinate 76,157,854, forward strand.
TATATATATTGTGAGGGGGTTAACTCGGTAGCGGGTGTGTGTGACCCCCTGGTTGGGCTCCCCACACAAAAACAGGGCCAGCAGACGGAGGTTGTGGTTTTCAAAATCAAAAGGTGCGGTTTATTTCTCTATGTACAGTGACAAAAACACAGCAAAGCCAAAAAAGAAACAAACAAAATAAATCCTGGTCAGTTTGACCTCTGACTAAACATGCAGGTTTCCTAAACTAACAACTGGGATCAGCCTGGTGCTGTCCTAGTCCCTAAGTCCCTGGTTTAGTAAAAGTCCAAACAAATAGCCACACAGGCTTTGCCTCACCGCACAGGGGTTCACTCTCCCTAGACAGTCCACACAGGTCTGGTTCCAGGCATGAGCTAACATCTAATGAAGCTGGGAGTTCCTTATAGAGGCCTAAATGAGCTGACAAGGTTCAGCTGGTCTCATCTCTGTCTGCACGACGCCCCACACTCTCCCTAGAGGTATGAGTCATCCATGAGCCTACTAGCCTCAGCTGGGCTTATACAACTCTCCACCCTAGTTGTATAAGTCAGCATAAAGCCTGAATCTGGGAGAAATATATCTACCCCCCTGGATGCAACCAGGTGACTTTACCTTCCTGCTGTCACATACCCCCCCCTCTTGTTTTAACCTTGGGGTTGGAACACCAGCAATCAGGCATTCATGTACTCGAGACAAAGCATCCACATTCCCCATTTGAACGCCAGGGCGATGCTTTACTGTGAAGTTGAATTCCTGTAGGGCCAGGAACCACCTATTCACTCTTCTATTTGTCTCCTTGTTTTGAGCCATCCACTTTAACGGAGCGTGATCCGTAACCATGTCAAAGTGCCTACCTAGCAGATAGTACCGAAGGGAATCTAGAGCCCACTTCACCGCTAAACACTCCTTTTCAACCGTGGCGTAATTTACCTCATGGGACTTCAACTTCCTGCTGAGGTAAATGACTGGGTGCTCTTCCCCGTTCCAGACCTGGGACAATACTGCTCCTAACCCCACATCTGACGCATCACTTTGTACGACAAAGTCTTTAGAGAAGTCGGGTGAGTACAACACTGGCTGGCTACATAAGGCTTGTTTCAAGAATTGGAATGCTGCCTCAGCCTCGGGGGTCCATTTAATCATGACCGACCCTTTCCCTTTCGTCAGGTTGGTTAGGGGCACAGCCTTAGAAGCAAAGTGGGGAATGAAGCGCCGATAATAACCCGCGATTCCCAGAAAGGCCCGTACCTGCTTCTTGCTGTTGGGACGTGGCCAACTCTGGATGGCCTCGACTTTGTTGAGTTGGGGTTTTATCACTCCCCTGCCAATGGTGTACCCAAGATATTTGGCCTCCTCCTGCCCAATGGTACACTTCTTGGGGTTAGCCGTAAACCCCGCTTCCCGGATAGAGTCTAGGACTGCTTGCACTTTTGGCAGATGTGAGGCCCAATCTGTGCTATGGACAATTACGTCATCCAGGTAAGCCGCAGCATACTTCCGATGGGGCCTCAGTATCTGGTCCATTTTCCGCTGGAATGTGGCCGGCGCATTCTGTAACCCGAACGGCATTCTCTTATATTGGAACGCCCCGTCTGGGGTTACAAATGCGGTTTTCTCTTTGGCCGACTTGGCCAGGGGAATTTGCCAATACCCTTTTGTGAGGTCAAGAGTCGTCATGTATCGGGCTGTTCCCAGCCGGTCGATCAACTCATCTATACGTGGCATGGGGTAGGTGTCAAATTTTGTAACTTTGTTCAACTGACGAAAATCGTTACAAAATCGCCAGCTCCCATCCGGTTTAGGCACCAACACAATGGGACTAGACCAATCACTTTGGGACTCCTCTATCACCCCTAAGTTCAGCATTTTCTGTACTTCCTCCCGTATTGCCTCCCGTCGGGCCTCTGGGATCCGATAGGGTTTTAACTTCACCCTTTCACCGGGCGGGGTAATAATATCATGCTCTACCCCAGATGTTTGTCCCGGCAGCTCAGAGAACACCTCCTTGTTGCGAAGCACAAACTCCTTAACCTCCTGTTGTTGGGGTTGTGACAAGGTGGCTGCTATTCCAACCTCCGGAATCACGCAACCAGTTTGAGCTGGTGACCAAGTTTCTGCGACTAGGGACTCTCTATCCCTCCAGGCTTTCAACAGATTAACGTGATATATCTGTTCGGGCTTTCGCCTTCCTGGTTGTCTGACCTTGTAATTCACTTCGCTCACTTTTTCCATTATCTCGTAGGGGCCTTGCCATTTGGCAAGGAATTTACTTTCAACCGTAGGGACAAGTACCAATATCCTATCCCCCGGGGAAAAGGTACGGGTCTTTGCTCCACGGTTGTACACTCTCTGCTGTGCCAACTGCGCTTGGGCCAAATGTTCCTTCACGATGGGCATTACCTGTGCAATTCGATCTTGCATCAGGGCGACATGCTCAATCACACTCCTGTGGGGAGAACTCTCACTTTCCCAAGTTTCCTTGGCAATATCCAACAGCCCTCTTGGGTGTCTCCCATACAGTAACTCAAAGGGGGAGAATCCCGTAGAGGATTGGGGCACCTCCCTAATAGCAAACATCAAATAAGGAAGTAGACAGTCCCAATCCTTTCCATCTCTATCCACCACTTTCTTCAACATTTGTTTTAGGGTTTTGTTGAATCTTTCAACCAGCCCATCGGTTTGGGGGTGATACACAGATGTACGCAATTGCGTCACTTTGAACAATTTACACAGCTCTTTCATAACCCGGGACATAAAGGGTGTACCTTGGTCCGTAAGCAGTTCTTTACAAATACCCACCCGGCTAAAAACAAGAGATAGCTCTTTGGCTATGGTTTTGGCCGAGGTATTTCTGAGAGGGATCGCTTCTGGATAACGGGTGGCATAGTCCATTATAACCAATATGTACTGGTGCCCCCTAGCGGACTTGATTATAGGACCTACCAAATCCATTGCGATTCTCTCAAACGGGACCTCAATGATGGGTAGAGGGACCAGCGGGCTACGGAAATGTGGCATCGGGGCCGACCTCTGACACACAGGGCAGGAGGAACAATAATTTTCTATGTCCTTCATCACCCCAGGCCAATAGAATCTCTGTAATACCCTCTCTCGGGTTTTCTCTGTCCCCAGATGACCTCCAAGAATGTGCCCATGGGCCAACTCCAACACCAACTTCCTGTAAGGTTTGGGCACCACCAGCTGCTCAACGGTTTCTTCTGCCCTTTTTGCCACCCGATACAGTAGGTCCTTCTCTACGCTGAAGTATGGGTAAGTGCAGGTATTATCTGGGTTCACTAACTCGCCATCTATTTCCACTACGTTTTCCCGTGCCTTTATTAGGGCGGGGTCTTTTAACTGTTCTGTGGCAAAATTTTCCCTGTGAACCTCCAGATCAGAAAACTCCACAGACGGTAGGTTTTCGTCTGAGGAGGTGGGCTCCTCTCCAGTTTCTTGAGTCTCCCCTGCCAATACTGACAAGGGAAATTCTGGAGAGTCCTCCCCACTCTCAGAGGAGTTCTGGCTATCACATTCCTGGTACATAGGGGCACCAGTGGGGGGCTCAGGATCATCCCACAGTTCCCAGAACTTCGGAAAATCCCTTCCCACAATGGCATCATGCGGTAATTGAGATACTAACCCCACTGGATGAGAGAGGGTACCTTTGGGGGTCTCGAAACACACTGTAGTCACTGGATACTCTCGGGTGTCCCCATGCACACAAATAACAGCTACCTTGCTATTCCCAGAGACCTCTGTTTTAACTAATTCAGCCTTTATCAGGGTCACAAGGCTACCTGAATCCAGCAATACCACAACATTTCTACCATTAATACACATTTTGCATAAATGTTTCTCAGTTCCCCGAATGGCAGTGCATGCGACTGTCGCACACAGCGACTGATGTCTGTCCGTCAGAAAGTCACACTGCATGGGTTCCTCCACAACCGGGCAATTGGCTGCAATATGTCCCGCTTGCCGGCAGCGGTAGCAAACGATCCTTCTTGCGGCCTCTTGAGCCGCTGATTTCCCAGGCTGTTCTCGCCAAACTTGGGGTAGAGCTCCCACCCTCTCACTCTCTCCACCCTCACCCCTTGGAATCCTCTTATCCGCCCCTGGGGATGGTCTGGTCTTAGGGTGGAAAGTCCGAGTGTCTCTGGAAGAGGCCGTCAGGTTCTCTGTAGCCAAGTATTTCTCTACACGATCCACAAGACCACCGGCCGTCTCTGGGTCTCCATGGCTTACCCACTTTTGGATGGCAGTAGGAAGAGCTCTCAAAAACCGATCCATTACAACACGTTCCACAATCTCTGGTGCGGACAAAGTCTCTGGCTGTAGCCACTTCCTGCTCAGGTGAATGAGATCATACATTTGAGACCTGGGGGGTTTTCCAAGCTGGAAAGTCCAGTTATGCACACGCTGAGCCCGGACAGCCAGGGTGACACCCAGCCTTGACAATATTTCAGCTTTTAGCATCACATAGTCTTTTGCTTGGTCAGGCTCTAGGTCATAGTAAGCCTTCTGCGATTCACCAGTTAACAGAGGAGCCACCAGTCCAGCCCACTGCTCCTCAGGCCACTTTTCTCTTTCAGCAGTCCTTTCAAATGTGGTCAAAAATACCTCTGGATCATCCTCTCCAGTCATTTTTGTCAATAAACGACTCACCCCAAAGGACGCGGTATTAGTGGGACGGCTTTCCTCACTGGTCTGCGGACGTTGCTGCATTACTGCTTCCATTTGTTGTAGTCTCTGCTCTTGCTTCTGTAACAGGTCTATGAAGCGGGCCTCAGATTGCTGCTGGGCTTGTTGATGAGCTTGCTGCTGGGCTGCAAGGCTCCTTTGCAAACCTGCATTTGTCTGCTGTTGATTGGCATTTGCTAGAGCCAGCTGTTTCAGTATCTCCTCCATGCTGGCTTAAAAAAAACTGCCCGCATTCTCCACCAACTGTGAGGGGGTTAACTCGGTAGCGGGTGTGTGTGACCCCCTGGTTGGGCTCCCCACACAAAAACAGGGCCAGCAGACGGAGGTTGTGGTTTTCAAAATCAAAAGGTGCGGTTTATTTCTCTATGTACAGTGACAAAAACACAGCAAAGCCAAAAAAGAAACAAACAAAATAAATCCTGGTCAGTTTGACCTCTGACTAAACATGCAGGTTTCCTAAACTAACAACTGGGATCAGCCTGGTGCTGTCCTAGTCCCTAAGTCCCTGGTTTAGTAAAAGTCCAAACAAATAGCCACACAGGCTTTGCCTCACCGCACAGGGGTTCACTCTCCCTAGACAGTCCACACAGGTCTGGTTCCAGGCATGAGCTAACATCTAATGAAGCTGGGAGTTCCTTATAGAGGCCTAAATGAGCTGACAAGGTTCAGCTGGTCTCATCTCTGTCTGCACGACGCCCCACACTCTCCCTAGAGGTATGAGTCATCCATGAGCCTACTAGCCTCAGCTGGGCTTATACAACTCTCCACCCTAGTTGTATAAGTCAGCATAAAGCCTGAATCTGGGAGAAATATATCTACCCCCCTGGATGCAACCAGGTGACTTTACCTTCCTGCTGTCACAATATATATATATATATATACACACATACATACACACACAGTATCTCACAAAAGTGATTACACCCCTCACATTTTTGTAAATATTTTATTATATCTTTTCATGTGACAACACTGAAGAAATTACACTTAGCTACAATGTAATGCAGTGAGTGTACTGCTTTTGTTGCCAGTGGTTTAGACATTATTGCCTGTGTGTTGAGTTATTTTGAGTGGACAGCATATTTACACTGTTATATACAAGCTGTACACTCACTACTTTACATTGTAGCAAAGTGTCATTTCTTCAGTGTTGTCACATGAAAAGATATAATAAAATATTTACAAAAATGTGAGGGTGTACTCACTTTTGTGAGATACTGTGTATGTGTGTGTATATATATATATATATATATATATATATATATATATATACACATATACACATACACACAGTGGAACCTTGTATTACGAGCATAATCTGTTCCATGTTTGCAATCACTCGCATATCAAAGCGAGTTTCCCCATCGAAGTCAATGGAAACAAAGATAATTAGTTCCGCATTGACTTCTATGGCATGCAATACCACATGTGGCCAGAGGTGGGGGGCGCCAGAGAGCCTCGGAAATACTCGGGGACAGCTCGGCTGATCTTGGAAACCCTCAAAGGTTTGGAAACACTCGGGAACGGAGTATTTCAGAGTATTTTTAAGTGATTCCGAGCATTTCCGAACGGCTTGGAACAGCTCCGAACCATTCCGAGTGTCACCGGCGCCCCCGCACCTCTGGCCAAATGCGGTACTGCACACCCCATTAGCTTGAATTATGCTCCTTTTGCGAGACAACACTCGCAAACCAAGTCAGAATTAAAAAAAAAAAAGTTGCTTGTTATTCAAAACGCTCATTAACCGCGTTACTCGTAAACCAAGGTTCCACTGTTTATATATGTTTGAAAAATTATCAATTCTGATGTACTGACTGCCTATCTCATCTCATGAGACTCTAAAATGCCAGGACAGTACAAATACCCCCCAAATGACCCCTTTTTGGAAACACAGTCCAATGTAAGTTGTAATTTTTTGTCATAGTTTTTTGGAAAATTAGGAAATGTATTATTTTTTTTTCATAAAGTTATTTCTCACACAGAGCATAGGCATACTTACACCCCAAACACATTCTGCTATGTCTCCAGAGTATGGGGATAGCACATGTGTGAGACATTTTCACAGCCTAGATGAATAGAGGGGCCCAAAATCTAATTTCCTGACTAGCTAACACATTTTTGGAGGCCCTGGAGCCACAGGACAGTAAAAACACCCAAAAAATGACCACAATTTTGGAAAGTAAACACCCCAAGGTATTTTTTGAAAGGCATAATGAGTCTTTTGAAAATGTAATTATTTGCCAAAAGTTTTTGTAAAATTTAGGAAAGAAAGTTAAAATATATATTTTTTGACACAAAGTTGTCAAATAATAAGATATTTCTAACATACATCATGGGCATCAGTGACAACTCCTGATGACTTCACTCTGACGAAATGCGCAGGGCGGGGCTTGGAGCGTCAACATGTCACTTCCGGTTTTCGGTTCTTCGGTCCATGGAAAGGAAGGCGTCCCGGACACACTGTTTAGTGCATGCTGTGATTCATCTCTAATTTTGTCTTTTGGCTTTGTTACAATACATTTTATCTACAGAATCGCACTATAAGATGCTTTTCTGTTCAACCATCCCGATATGAGCATATCCATTGATTATATAAAGTAAGGAGGAGGAGGAGATACTGTATATCAGCTACAAGGATTGGAAGGGTTTTATGTGTGGTGCCTTTGACCCCTGCAGGGTGGTTTAGTGAGATATCAGGGGTCTTAACAGACCTCTGACATCTCCCCTTTGAGACAGGGAAAGGGACTAGGGACACAGATTCCACAGTCCCTTTCTTAGCAGCCTTACCTGCACTGAAAATGAATGGAGAGAAGTCAACGGCTTCTCTTCATTCATAAACTGAAACATTGTAAACACAGTTTACGATGTTTCAGTCATGTGAATGGACAGAGTCAGTGATCACTGACTCTGTACATTCCGAACAGTAAGGAGCCGGATTTACCGGCTCCTACCTCCGCTCTCCATCCTGACAGATCGAGGGGATGGAGGAGGAGAACGGAGTGGGATGGCAGCACGGAGGGAGACATCAGAATGCAGGGGGACACGGAGGGAGACATCAGAATGGAGGGGGACACCGAGGGAGACATCAGAATGGAGGGGGACACGGAGGGAGACATCAGAATGGAGGGGACACGGAGGGAGACATCAGAATGGAGGGGGACATGGAGGGAGACATAAGAATGGAGGGGGACATGGAGAGAGACATCAGAATGGAGGGGACACGGAGGGAGACATCAGAATGGAGGGGGACACGGAGGGAGACATCATAATGGAGGGGGACACGGAGGGAGACATCAGAATGGAGGGGGACACGGAGGGAGACATCAGAATGGAGGGGGACACGGAGGGAGACATCAGAATGGAGGGGGACACGGAGGGAGACATCAGCATGGAGGGGGACACGGAGGGAGACATCAGAATGGAGGGGGACACGGAGCGAGACATCAGAATGGAGGGGGACACGGAGGGAGACATCAGAATGGAGGGGGACACGGAGGGAGACATCAACATGGAGGGGGACACGGAGGGAAACATCAGAATAAAGGGGGACACGGAGGGAGACATCAGAATGGAGGGGGACATGGAGGGAGACATCAGAATGGAGGGGGACACAGAGGGAGACATCAGAATGGAGTGGGACACGAGACCGCAACATGGAGGGAGGGAGACAGCAGCAGAACGGAGGGGGACTGGAGGAGGATGCGGGGACAGTCAGCGGTGATCGTGTGTGGGAGAGTGACAAGCACCGATCACTGCTGAATTCACTAAAGCAGCTGAAAGCCGCGGGGGGAGGGGAGATGAGCAGAGAAACGGCTGTCAGACTTTTAAATCTATACAGCGGTGATCGGTGCTTGTAACTCTCCCACCGCACTGATCACCGCTGACTGTCCAGGTATCTGGTGAAGCATCGGGAGCATTTGCCCCAGTACAAGTACTCAGGCAAATGCTCTGTATCGGTACCAATACCGATACTAGTATCGGTATCGGGACAACCCTAATATATATATCTATATCTATATATATATATATATATATATATATATATATATATATATATATAGATATATATATATACACACACACACACACAATTGTAGCAGAACCAATGTACCAAATGGTCACCTCTGTACGACTGTTCAGGGGATATAGCTTAGTATAGCGTCAACCAGAGCAGTCCCAGTTCCTATAAGTCAAGCAAGCCTAGCCTCCTGGTAAATGGCTGGCCCCAGGAATGTTATGTTCAATGACCAGGAAGTACAAGAGGCTGAAGAAAGGAAGAACAAAAGAGTCATTGTGGTTCCAGGAGTGCAATTGTCTGCAGGGTTGGATGGGACCGGTGTCTCACAGGAACAGTCAGTTATACTGTATGTGCAGATGGGTCAATTCAAGCGCTGGCAGAGATATGGCCAGCAAACATATAGGCAGGTGCAGTCTATTTCTCCACTGCAGATGGTGCTCAACGGCAGTAGAAGTACAGAGGAAGAGGAGGTCAAGAGGAACATGGTTCTTCTACGATTTCCTGGGTCTTTGGGGCAGCAATCCGGCTGGGAGATGACAGCCCATGTGACTCTGGTGGCCATCTTGGGTCAGGCAGAGTCTATTTAAGATCCTGGCTCCTGAGTTTGGTGCACATTTAGCTTGTGGGTAGTGTAGGGACACCTGTCTGTCAAGGACAGTAATAGCGGCAGGGAAAATTTTCAGACAAGTAGGGAAAGCCTAGGGATCCAGAACTCCTCCTGGAAACCTCCCCGCTTGGGCATGAACTGGCCAGGCCTCATTCCACCCCTGAAGACAGAAGCTTTCAGTTAGGCTGAGATCTGCTCTGCCACAATTTGCTCTCCATCCGTGCGTGCTCCTCTTTGGGCTGCCTTCCCACCAGGCTTATACTCTGACTACAATTCAAGGTCTTTCTATTGCATCTGGACTGTGAGTGTGTGTATGTAGGTTACTGCCATTGCACCCTGCTGCATTCACCCACAAACAGGCAAAGGATCAGTCCAGGTAACAGGCAGAAATGTGGTCAATAAACAGGCCAGGGTCCGTACAGGCAGCAGGCAGAGGCAACACTGCACTGGTGTGGTGGGGATCAGGAACATTGTTTCTGGCTGCACTGGTCTGGTGACACTGGAAACTAGTGTGGCAGCAATCAGGGACACTGCTGCTGACTTACACTGGTCAGGTGACACTGGAACTGGTGTGGCGGCAATCAGGAACATCATTGCTTGTTTACACTGGTGTGGTAACACTGCAATTTGTGTGGTGATGATCAGGGACAGTGTCCCTGGTGTGGAGGTGATTAGGGAGAATATGACTGGTGAGGTAGTGATCAGGGACACTGTAACTGGTGTGGCGGTGATCAAGGACAATATGACTCATGTGGTGATGATTAGGAACTAAATGACTGGTGTGGCAGTAATCAGGGACACTGAGTGGCGTGGCAGTGATTGGGGACACTGACTGGTGCGGTGGTGATTGGGGTCACTAACTGGCATCACTGGTGTGGTGACACATTAAACTGTGGATGAAGTTCCCCATCAGGTCCACCCCCTCGTATGTCAGACCCCGCCTACGTCATTGGATGAGCGGACCTGATGGGGAACTTCCTCCGCAGTATAATACATGAATAGACCCGCCCCTTCTCACGTTCCGCATCATGGGACCTGATGGGGAACTTTAGAAGGGGCGGGTCTATTAATTTAATACACTGCCGAGGAAGTTCCCCATCAGGTCCGCTCAGGCTCAGCCAATGATATTTCATCTGGACAGCACTGGACATCGGGATCGCCGCAGGACACTGGATTTCATCGCTGGAATGTTTTTTTTATTTTTTATTTTTTTATTTTTAATAAAGGACTTTCCCAATGGTGTCTGTGTATTTTTTTTACAATTTTTTACATTTTCTTTGTGAAATGGTAGGGGTACAATGTACCCCATTACCAATTCACATAGGGGGGGCGGGATCTGGGGGTCCCCTTTGTTAAAGGGGTCTTCCAGATTCCGATAAGCCCCCCGCCCGCAGACCCCCACAACCACCGGGCAAGGGTTGTGGGGATGAGGCCCTTGTCCCCATCAACATGGGGACATCCTCCCCATGTTGAGGGCATGTGGCCTGGTACGGTTCAGGAGGGGGGGGGGCGCTCTCTCGTCCCTCCTCTTTTCCTGCGGCCTGCCAGGTTGCATGCTTGGATAAAGGGTCTGGTCTGGATTTTTGGGGGTACTCCACGCCATTTTTTTTTAAATTTTGGGTGGAGTTCCCCTTAAAATCCATACCAGACCTGAAGGGCCTGGTAATTGAATTTGGGGGAACCCCCACGCTTTTTTTTTATCAATGACTTTTCTATGTATTGCCGGGAGCCGACAATTCATTAAAAGCCGCAAGTGAGTTTTAAATGACTTTTTTTCCTTCAGAAATTACACTTTGTGCAGGGACAGTTCTAAGCACGGGAAACAAGCGCGACTTTACATGCATATTGCCGAACACCGGACCCGAACATACAGTCAATTAATCGGGTTCGGGACCCCAAAACCCAAAAGTTCGGTACCGACCCGAACTTTACAGTTCGGGTCCGCTCAACCCTACAGATCACCTGCCCAATCCTGGGGCGGGTGATCTGTCTATCAAAGTTCCCGGACAAGGGGGAGGGGCTATATATGAAGACGCGTGGCGGGGAACACAGCTATTGAAATGAAAACTGTTATGTTCCCCGGGCGCTGATCAATGCGGCGGTGGCGGCGGCGGCAGCAGCAGCAGCTCTCCTCTCCTCTCTTGCCCCACGATGCCCCCCCCCCCACTCCCAGGCAGCCCACGCTCGCCCAGCCCTCAAATACCACTCGCAAAATGCGAGCAGGCGAGTGGAATTTTTGAGGGCTGATGTATAGTATGTAATTTCATTTTATTCTACTATATAATTATAGGGCAAACAAAGGTTTATGACTGCTTGCTAATTCTGTTCACTGTATTTATCTTAAATAGCCACATATGGCCTATACTCCCAATGTTACATTCTGAGCCATGCTTCCAAACGATTACATTGCAAAAAATTACTGACATTGTGCCAATAAAAAGGATCAGCAGGGATAAGTACTAATGCCATGAGAGAACAAGGAACAGTGGATTGTATTGTTGCATACAATAATGAGTTTTAAAAATCACATATACTAACATTTACTAACATTCCAATAGTTATTTGATTTCTTTAAATGTTTTATAATAAAATATGTTAAAGTCGTTGTAAAAGAAAACGGAAAATTGAATACTCACCTTTACGTAATTTTCCTTTCCTGGTGCCTACCCATGGCAGCATACCAATGGTTGGTGGCTCCGCCCTCGACCAACCCACAGGACCACGTAACTCTATAAAAAAAGTTCCTCCCCCCCTCAGGTATTCTTGCAACTAGTCTTCAGAACCTTTAAGGACTAACAAAGGGAGGGTGTATGCTGCCAAGGGTAGTACCAGGAAAGAAAAATTACGGAAAGGTGAGTATTCAATTTTCAGTTTTCCTGGTGCCTCCATGGCAGCATACCAATGGTAAATAACTCGCTTACAGGGAGGGTACTGCAATAATAAATTAATGAGTTTACAGAACTGATAACTCTAAGGTCCTTTTCCCAAAATCTCGGGAGGTGAGGACTGCCGAATCTAGGTTATAGTGCGTCATGAAGGTGTTGAAGGATGACCAACTAGCCACCCTGAAAATTGTCTCAGGGGAGACCCGAGCCAAAGCTGCTCAAGAAGAGGCCATTTTCTGCGTTGAGTGTGCATTCACCACATTTGGGACTGGGAGACCACTAGCCCGATACGCCTTCTGGATTAGTTTCACGATCCAGGTGGCCAAGGTCGTCTTGGAGGCCGCTATTCCTTTCTTTGCGCCCTTGGGAATAACGAATGAACATTGATCCTTGCGGAACTGTTGCGTCAGTTCTAAATAACGCCTCAGGGATCTGGCTACCTCCAATTTGTGTAGTTTTGAGGAGGTTGGATCTTCTCGGAAGGCCGGGAGAACCTATTCCTGGTTGAGATGGTAGACTGAAGGTACCTTAGGGACCAACTGGTGAATAGGCTGCAGGACTACCCTGTCTGGGAAAAAGGTGATGTAAGGTTCCTGTGTCCCTAGAGCCTGAATTTCTGACTCTACGCCCTGACGTGATGGCGATCAGAAAGGTCATTTTCCAGGTAATATCCTCCAATGCCACATTCTTCAGTGGGTTTGTTAAGGCATTGAGGACAACTGTCAGATCCCATTGGGGTATAGTGCTTTCCTGGGAGGACATAATCTTAGGACTGCTTTCAGGAAATGGTCTACGAGGGGATTCAGTGCCCAGCGTGTGTCCGTTAGAGCTGACAAGGCTGAAACCTGAACCTTCAGTGTGTTAAGACCTAAGCCTAAGTCCAGACCAGTCTGTAGAAAGAGTAGAATATTTTGTACTCCTGGATCCAGCGAATTGAAAAGGCTGGATTCCGCCAGCTCCGTGAACTTTCTCCAAACCCTGTAGTAGGTGTCATTGGTGGACGATTTTCTTGCCTGGAATAATGTCTGCATAACATCATGTGAGCACCCTAAGTCGCCCAGTCTCTTCCGCTCAATTTCCAGGCCTTTCAAGTCCAGGATCTCCGGATGTGGGTGAAAGAAGTTGCCTTGAGATAGGAGGTTGTCCGTGTGTGGAAGCGGAAGTGGGCTGCACAGAGCCATTTTGACTAAGAGCGGAAACCATTGTCTCCTCAGCCAGTATGGGATGACTGCCAGGATAGTGACCTTCACCGACGTCAGACGCTGGAGGAACCTCAGTATCAGAGGGATCGGAGGGAACGCATATCCTTATTGGAAGTTCCATGGTTGGACTAGGGCATCCACTCCTGTTGACCTTAGAGATGGGAAACTCGTAAAAAAACATGAGTTTTCGCGTTGAGCGGGAAAGCGAAAAAGATCTATCTGGGGAGTACCCCACTGTTGGCATATCCAGCGGAAAACCCGCGGGTCTAGTGACCATTCGTTGTTGCTGCTAAAAGATCTTGAAAGGTGATCGTCTAGCCGATTCTCGGGAGCTGGGATGTAGGCAGCCCAAAGTTTGATCAAATTTCTCTCGGCCCATGATATAATTGGGGCCACCTCGCTGGCAGGTACCTGCTGTGCATCCCCTCTTGGTTTTGAACATAGGCTACTGCCGCCCTGTTGTCCATCTGGAGCAGTATGGACTTGCCTCTGAGAAGAGGGGCTAGATGTAGAATTGCCATTCATGCTGATCTTAGCTTGAGGATATTGGAAATCATCCCTTCTGCATTGATCACCCCTGCAGTTTTAATTTTTTGCCCTATAAACAAAAAAATAGCGTAAATTTTGAAATTTTTGCTATAATTAATATCCCCCAAAAATATATATAAAACATTTTTTTTCCTCAGTTTAGGCCGATACGTATTCTTCTACATATTTTTGGTAAAATTTTTGCAATAAGCATTTATTGATTGGTTTATGCAAAAGTTATAGTGTCTACAAATCAGGGGATAGTTTTATGGCATTTTTATTAATATTTTTTTTTTTACTAGTAATGGCGGTGATCAGCGATTTTTATCGTGACTGCGACATTATGGCGGACACATCGGACACTTTTGACGCCATTTTGGGACCATTGTCATTTATACAGCGATCAGTGCTATAAAAATGCACTGATTACCGTGTAAATGACACTGGCAGGGAAGGGGTTAACCACTAGGAGGCGCTGAAGGGGTTAAGTGTGTCCTAGGGATGTGTTCTATCTGTGTGGGGTCTGGGCTACGTGTGACACGACACTGATCACTGCTCCCGATCACAGGGAGCAGTGATCAGTGTCCTGTCACTAGGCAGAACGGGGAAATGCTTGTTTACGTTCTTCCTCTCCGTGAAACGATCGCAGGACTCCCGGCGGACATCGCGCCTGCGGGACCCATGGTCACACTCATGGAGCTTCCACAATGCCGTGTCTTAAAGGTGACGTACCTATACATTAATATGCCCAGCCGTGCCATTCTGCCGACGTATATCGGCGTGAGCCGGTCCTTAAGTGGTTAAAATAACAAACATGTCATACTTACCTCCACTGTGAAGTTCGCTTTGCACAGAGTGGCCCCGATTCCTCCTGTTCTGGGGTCCCACGGCAGCTCTCTTGGCTCCTCCCCACAATAGCTAACCCCCTCTGGGAAGCTCTCTCCCAAAGGGGGTTACCTTGCGGGCGCGCTCCCGTCTCATACAGTCGACGTCCATAGACACAGAGTGTATGACTCGGTCCCGCCCCCCCGGCGGCCGCGTCATTGGATTTGATTGACAGCAGCAGGAGCCAATGACTGCGCTGTTATCAATCTATCCAATCAACGCCAAGACTCTATGGAGAAGAGGACGCTGTGGACGCGCAGAGCAGGTGAAGGGCCCGGGTAAGTAAAACTGGGGGGCAGGGGGGGCCTGTGACAGCCAGGTGTTTTTTCACCTTAATGCATAGGATGCATTAGGGTGAAAAAAACACGAACCTTTACAAACCCTTTAATGCACCACAACCCCCTTAAATACTCACCTGATCCCGATCTCTGTCCAGCGCTGTGTACGTCTGCAGCAGCTCCTCTCCCCTGTCTCACAGGCTTGGCTGAGAGCAGCAGAAACCATTGGCCCCTGCTGCTGTCAGTCAAAATGTGTGAGCATAAAGCGGGGGGCTCCAAGCAAGATTCAGGGGCTTGGGATCGAGCACGCATGAGTGCCCCATAGGAAGCGGCTTTCTATGGGAGCAATCAGCAGAGGGTAAGAGCCATGAGCACTGGTGGGAGATCCAAGAAGAGGAGGATCAGGGCTGCTTTATGCAAAACCATTGCACAGCGCAGGTAAGTATGACATGTTTATTATTTTAAAGGAAGCTTTACAAACACTTTAATCCATAAAATAGGAGATATCTAATCCAAAAGCTTGCATGCAAAATATTTTGTCACTATCATTTCTAGTACTCTAAATTTTCCTCTTTGCTGAAAGGAGCATTATTTGATTTACACACTGTGTATATTATTGAACAATAAAATAGGACTGACTGCGGAGAGATTGTTGTACTGGAAAAAGGGAGTACATAATCACGAGTAACCACTGGGTGGCAGTGATGTGCACCTCTGTATTTCAATTGCAACACAGAAACTATTAATCTCTAATAATTGCAAAATATATTTATGAGTAATGTTTTACAAATAGTTTATTCTTGTGGTGAATTAGATTGAGTCTCTCAAAGTTTTGATGATCCACACCTAAATATTTTACACCCTTTTGTCTCTATGTTAGCATTTTTTATTTTTTGTTTTTGCTACTGAACTTCAACAAGCATATGCAAAAACTGCAGAAAAAACAGTAGAAGAATTGTTCCCATTTGCAATCTATGAGCTCTCAGGTCCTCCTTTCAGTGGTATAAGCAGTGGCGGTGCGTCCATAAAGGGAGCAGGAGCATTTGATGGGCTCAGTGGCAGCATTTGATGGCACAGTGACTGCGTTTGATGGGCACAGTGGCAGCGTTTGATGAGCACAGTGGCGGCGTTTGATGGGCGCAGTGGCTGCGTTTGATGGGAACAGTGGCTACGTTTGATGGGCACAGTGGCTGCAATTAATGTTTATTTTTATTATTTTTTTCAGTTTGTTTGCGTCCCCCCAAAAATTTTGAGCACCAGTCGCCACTGGGTATAAGGCAACATAGGCAGACGCAGGCAGTGTTGTGTTTTTTTTTATATTTCTAACACCAAAATGCATCTGTAATGCCTGAGCCATATCCATACTGATGTGCGGGATCCACGAGAGACCTGGATTTTTTCCACATTAGGCAGTTTCCGCAGAAGGAAAACACTATTTTTTCCTACATCTCCACATGGGGGATCTCATTTGATGCCTATGTTTGCAGTATCTTTGGGGACGGGATGGCTAACCGATGAGGACGGACCCACCATGAGTATGGGGGGAGTGAATCAAACCCTTTATGGAGCCCTTTCTATTCTCTATCATAAGTGAGGAATATATTAGATCCGCAATTGAGTGTGCTGTTTTTGTCTATTATGTGGGCTCCTTTTGGTCTCCCCCTAATCCAGATGTCCTGGATGGCTTAAAAATTCTGAGTTAGTTACAAAGCAAGCAAGCCCTGAAGAAGTGGATACATAGACTGCGAAACATGTTGGCTACTTCAATGTAACACTTCTGTTTGATATGTTGTGTATATATATACTATTGTTCTATGTCTTTAAGTCTTTTTCTATTTTCTAATAAATATCTAAATGTTAACATGTATTTTTATTTGTCTGGAGGAGATCATTTAATGCCCAAATCCATTACATATTCCTTTTCCCATTATTTATATTGAGGGTTGGCACTCCATTACAATGTTATTTAAAACCAAAGTATATGGGCCTGGACTATATATTCTCACTATACTAAATGGCTACGCAGGTAACTTAGAAAACAGAAAAATCACACAATGGATTTATTTTCAGCCGCATCGCAAACAAAGGTACTTTTTATCACTAAGGACACCATTGATTCTAACCAAATGCTCAATTGCCTGTGTTGTGTATGTATGTCTGTGTATACTCTAAAGCCCCGTACACACGATCGGATAACCTATGGATTTTCGTCCGATGGATTTGTCCATCGGAAATCCGATGAAACTGTTTTTCATCAGTCTTGGCCACACACCATCAGTCAAAAAACCGACCGTTCCAAACGCGGTGACGTAAAACACTCCGATGAGCCGAGAAAAATTAAGTTTAATGCTTCTGAGCATGCGTCGACTTGATTCTGAGCATGCGTGGGTTTTTTAACCGATGGACTTGCCCATAGACGATCGGAAATTCCCATCGGTTTTTTATCCATCGGAAAATTTTAAAACAAGTTCTATTTGTTACAACCGATGGAAAAAAGACCGATGGGTACCATACACGATCGGTTGGTCTGATGAAAACCGTCCATCGGACGGTTTTCATCAGTCAAACCGATCGTGTATACGGGGCTTTAGAGGAGGAGATGCTCAAATGGTGTTTTGGCAATGGTAAACATTGAACGAGACAGAGACACCTAAGAACAGTCCAGACCAGTTTTTCCTGCACTTTTTTTATCAAAGCAACATAAAAAAATAAAGTAGCAATGCCCCGTAGGGGTTGCTGAAAGTTGTGGTTCACCCGTCTCCCTGCCCAGCCATCCATCTTACAAACAGTCAGCACTTGTACCCATTTAGTTTAAAAAGATTTTGTTACCCTGCAGCAGGCTCCCGCAGCAGAAAGAGTGAAAAAGTGCCCTGATCATCAGTAAGCTCACATATATAAAGACCTATGAACAGTAACGGCCAGGTAAGATAAGGATCTAAGAAAAGGAGTGTTGCAGATCTGCAGTTCTGGCTCCATCATCATTCCCCTGACTTCCAGCTTTCACAGCAGAAGCCGAGGGCACCAGAGCCATAGGCTTTTGATTCTGTCTATCAAATTCCTGTGAGGTGGGAGCGGGGGCATGGCTTACCAGTGTTGTGTGTCTATGGATACACGCAGCCCCCCACAGGACTCAACAAGAGGGAGCATGCACAGGTGTTTCCTTAGCACCCTTAGCTACAGGAGGCACCCAAAGGAGGGAGGAGCATACAGTGTCATATGAAAGGAACCCAAATCATACATCAGAACCAGCATATGCGCATAGAGTCAGTCTGAGTGTAGTGGCAGATTGACTGTTTATTTGAAACACAAGGTGGGCTTTTATACCGTAGCGTGAAACTAATACGTGTAGTATAGCATGATACCGACTTTGCATAGGATTATACAAGTTTGACACTGTTTAATTATTTAGACAGATAACAGATACATACTATCAAGAGGGAGTGGTACATTTCACAGGAGCGGGCGGGAGTGTATTTCACAAAAATGGTTATAACATAAGTTCCTGAAATTCTCTAATGCCGCGTACACACGACCGCTTTTCTCGACGAGAAAAACTGCATTTTTTTTTTTTCGCCGAGAAAAACGATCGTCTGTGGGCTTTATGTCGTTTTTCTCGTTGAGAAAAACGGCAGAAAAAACGACGAGAAAAATTAGAACATGTTCTAAATTTTCTCATCGTTTTTTCCATCATTTTTTTCTGCGGCAGTTTTCCCATAGGGAGACACTGCCGCGGAGCCCACAGACGGTCGTTTTTCTCGTCAAGAGAAAAAATGACGGGAAAAACGACCGTGTGTAGGGAACCCTTGGAACCGAAGCGGTTCCCTCGTTTTTCCTGTCATTATTCACGGCGGATTTTTAACCGCCGTGAATAATGATCGTGTGTACGCGGCATAAGGCTCGATTCACACTAATGCATTTTTTTATGCATTTTGCAGAAATGCAGGGAATTTTTTTAACATGGGTTCCTATGGAACATGTTCACATCAATGCTTTTTTGTGCCTCTGCGTTTTTGGAGAGTCGGGGACTTTTTTCCCCGCAAAAAGCAGCATTTTGCATGTAATAGAATTCAATGGACCCGCATCCAAATTGCAAGTACCGCGATTTTGACGCGATTTGTGTTTTGCGTTTTTTTTTTTTATTTCTTTTTTTTTACACTGTATATATCTGTTGCTAAGGAGGGGGCCGGGTCATCAGTTGTCAGCCGGCTTCCCGCTAAATGTAAAAAAAAAATTGCCGGCTAAAAAAAAAATTGAGAAAAAAGACAGCGTGGGCCCCCCCCCCCCGGTCCATACCAGGCCCTTGGGTCTACTATGGATTCGGAGGGGACCCCCCCCCCCCCCACACCAATTTTTTTTTTAAATGGCGTGGGGGTCCCCCCCAAAATCCATACCAGACCCCCCTTATCCGAGCATGCAGCCCGGCAGGTCAGGAAAGGGAGGGGGCGAGCGAGCGTCCCCCCTGAACCATACCAGGCCACATGCCCTTAACATGGGGGGATGGGTGCTTTGGGGCAGGGGGGCTCTGCGCCCCCCACCCCAAAGCACCTTGCCCCCATGTTGATGGGGACAAGGGCCTCTTCCCGACAACCCTTACCCAGTGGTTGTCGGGGTCTGCAGGCGGGGGGGTTATCAGAATCTGGAAGCCCCCTTTAACAAGGGTGCCCCAGAGCCTGGCCCCCCCCATTGTACCCCTACCCATTCACTTAAAAAAAAGTAGTGTAGTGTTAATAAATACAGTAAACAGTTTTTGACAAGTATTTTATTAAAAATCTTCTTCTTCGCTTCTTCCTCTATCTTCTCCCGCATCTTCATCCTCCAGTCTTCTCCTCCCCCTGCTTCTTCTTCCACTGTTCTTCTGTCTTCTTTGTCCGGTGTTCTTCTTCCTGTACCGCAGCTCCTCCTCCGATGCTGTGTCCCGCTGATCTTTCGGCGCCGATGTCCTGCATTACTTAAATAACGGCGGGGGCGTGGCAATTGGATTGCGCCACCTGTAGGACATGCCCCCTTGTGACGTCACCACCCAGGGCATGATTGGTCCGTGACGTCACAAGGGGGCGTGGACACCGCGTGCGTCATTCGCCCCGGGAGCCTTCTATGGAGGAGGCTGTATCGTTCGCAGCAGTGGGTACGGGTCGTGGAAGGATGTACATCACTGGTATTTATTTTTTTATTTTTAATAAAGGACTTGTCCCAGGCTGTCTGTGTGTTTATCTTTTTACCTTTTTTTACACTTTTTTTGTGAAATGGTAGGGGTACAATGTACCCCGTTACCAATTCACATAGGGGGGGGCGGAATCTGGGTGTCCCCTTTGTTAAAGGGGGCTTCCAGATTGCGATAAGCCCCCCGCCCGCAGACTCTATGGATTTTAATTGTGTACCTCAGGCAAAAAAAAAGTGCATGAGGCCCCCCAGGAAGTCCACACAGACCCTTCAGGTCTGATATAGATTTTAAGGTGGACTCCTTTTGAAAAAAAAATGTGGGGGTCCCCCTAAAAATCCATATCAGTCCCTTAATTTGAGCATGCAACATGGCTGGTCAGAAAAGGTGACGGAATAAGCATGCGCCCCCTTCCTGAATCATACCAGGCCACATGCCCTCAACATGTGAGGAGACCTTGCCAGGGAGGATAGGCTGGCAAAGTACCTTGCCCCCTTCTCAATCTCCTAAAGGGTTCATGCAACTGCATTCGTATGCACATCATGCACCAAGAGAGCTACAGTCTCTTTCACCAGTGTGCTTGTCTGAGTTGCTTGCATCATAACAACCGTGCACTGTCTGTGAGTTCCAACATTTTTGCTCTTGTGTTCCCTGCATTCACCTTGTGTGCTTGCTCCCTTTGTGCATCAGTCTACTTTGTGAATCATAACCTTTTTTGCACCAGTACATCCCAGTGACTTCTTGGCTTCATACTATAGGGGTGTGTTTGAGACCTGCAAACTGGGAGCCATCCTGCATGAGGGAAACTATAGTCCAACATGGGTACAATGTTGTATAATATTTGGTACATTAAGTTGTGTCCAATAAACCAAATTCTAGGTTGTGGGGGTCTGCAGGCAGGGGGCTTATCGCAATCTGGAAACCCCCTTTAACAAAAGGGACCCCCATATTCCGGTCCCCCTATGTGAATTGGTAACGGGGTACATTGTACCCCTACCATTTCACAAAAAAAGTGTCAAAAAAGGTAAAAACACACAGACAGCTTGGGACAAGTCCTTTAATTAATTCCAGCGATGTACATCCTTCCACAACCTGTACCCGCCGCTACCCACCGCTACGAATGATACAGCCTCCTCCATAGAAGGCTCCCAGGCAAATGACGCGCGAGCCGTCTGACATTTATTTTATAACCGAGGGCGGGGCCACCCGTGATGTGGACGAGTGACCTCGCCCCGTTCTGACGTAACAGGGGTTTCTGGCAGCTTCCCCATGGTGTCACGGGTGACTCCACCCCCTCTGGCGCGTCACGGGGTCACCCGTGACACCACGGGAAAGCTGCGGGCTCGCGCGTCATTCGCCCGGGAGCCTTCTATGGAGGAGGCTGTATCGTTCGCAGCAGCGGGTACAGGTCGTGGAAGGATGTACATCACTGGTATTTATTTTTTTATTTTTTATTAAAGGACTTGTCCCAAGCTGTCTGTGTGTTTTTTTTTACCTTTTTTTACACTTTTTTTGTGAAATGGTAGGGGTACAATGTACCCCGTTACCAATTCACATAGGGGGGGCGGAATCTGGGTGTCCCCTTTGTTAAAGGGGCTTCCAAATTGCGATAAGCCCCCCGCCCGCAGACCCCCACAACCCCCGGGCAAGGGTTGTGGGGATGAGGCCCTTGTCCCCATCACAGACCCCCAAAGCATCCTCCCCATGTTGAGATCATGTGGCCTGGTACAGTTGAGGAGGGGGGGCGCTCTCTCATCCCCCCTCTTTTCCTGTGGCCTGCCAGGTTGCATGCTAGGATAAGGGTCTGGTATGGATTTTTGGCGAACCCCACGCCATTTTTTTTTTATTTGGTGCCGGGTTCCCCTTAAAACCTGAAGGATCTGGTATGGATTTTGAGGGGGACCCCCATGCCATTTAAAAAAAAAAAAGAGTACGCAGGGTTCCCCTTAATATCCATACCAGACCTGAAGGGCCTGGTAATGGGATTTTGGGGGGACCCCCACGCATTTTTTTTAAAATTTTGGTTCCCTGCACAAAACGTCATTTTTGAAGGAAAAAAAGTCATTTAAAACTACTCGCAGGCCGGCTATTAATGAATTGTCGGGTCACGGCAATACAGATAAAAGTCATTGAAAAAAACGGCATGGGTTCCCCCCCAGTCCATTACTAGGCCCTTTGGGTCTGGTATGAATATTAAGGGGAACCCCTGCCGTTTTTTAAATGTAGTAGTTTTAAATGACTTTTTTTCCTTCAAAAATGACATTTTGTGCAGGGACAGTTATAAGCAAGGGAAACATGGTCCACTTTACAGGCATACTATAGACACCCCCCAGGTACGAAATTTAAAGGACTATTTCACTTTTATTGTTTTACTTGAAGCATTATTAAAATCACTGCTCCCGAAAAAACTGCAGTTTTTAAAACTTTTTTTTGCATTGATACATGTCCCCTGGAGCAGGACCCCGGTCCTCAAACACTTTTTAGGACAATAATTTCCATATTAACCTTTAAAATTAACACTTTTGATTTCTCCCATAGACTTTTAAAGGGTGTTCCGCAGCTTTTTGAATTTGCCGCAAACACGCCAAATAGTTCGCTGTTCGCCGAATGGGCGAACAGCCAATGTTCGAGTCGAACTCATGTTCGAGTCGAACATAAAGCTCATCCCTATTCTAGAGACTGAAGGATCTGATGGGAAAAGGCTACCCCTAGTATACTGCCATGTAAGCTTATAGCCTTAGGAAGTGAACGTCTTTGGAGTAGGCCCACTACAGAGGGATGAGCCCGTGACCGACATGGTCATTGCTGGTGGCAAAATGGGGCCCAGTTGAAATTGGAAATAGTGGTTCTCAGACCAACCAGGGCTCCTGCATATTTATGAAATATCATGTGGCATTTCATATGTGCTTTCCAGTTTTTCTCTTATATGGGAGCCAGGGAGAAGTGATTGGAGACAATATATTGCAGAAAGGACAACATTATAATAGAATCTCTGCAGAACACCTGAGAACTAGTGATGAGCCGAACACCCCCGGGTTCGGTTCGCACCAGAACCCGCGAACGGACCGAAAGTTCACACAAACTTTAGAACCCTATTAAATACAAGGGGTGCGAACGTTCGAAATCTAAAGTGGTAATTATAACGACTAATATGCATGTTATTGTCCTAAAAAGGGTTTGGGAACCCGGGTTCTGCACCAGGGGACATGTATCGCCGCGTTCCCAAGGCCCCAATGCGCGTGCCCGGCGGCCGCGATTGCCGCCGGGCACCCGCGATTGCCCGGGAAACGAGCAGGAAAGTGGATCTCTGTGTGTAAACACAGAGATCCACGTCCTGTGAGGGAGAGGGGACCGATGGTGTGTCCCTTGTACATAGGGACAACCATCGGTCACCTCCCCCAGTCAGTCCCCTCCCCCCACAGTAAGAACACATTAAGGGAACATATTTAACCCCTTCCCGCCCTCTAGTGGTTAACCCCTTCCCTGCCAGTCACATTTATACAGTAATCAATGCATTTTTATAGCAGGGATCGCTGTATAAATGTGAATGGTCCCAAAAATGTGTCAAAAGTGTCCGATGTGTCCGCCGCAATATCGCAGTCACAATAAAATTCGCAGATCGCCGCCATTACTAATAAAAAAAAAAATGCTATAAATCTATCCCCTATTTTGTAGACGCTATAACTTTTGCGCAAACCAATCAATACGCGCTTATTGCGATTTTTTTTTTACCAAACATATGTAGAAGAATACGTATCGGCCTAAACTGAGGAAAATTTTATTTAAAAAAAAAAATGGGTATTTATTATAGCAAAAAGTAAAAAATAGTGTTTTTTTTCCAAACTGGACGCTCTTCTTTTGTTTATAGCGCAAAAAATAAAAACCACAGAGGTGATCAAATACCACCATAAGAAAGCTCTATTTGTGGGGAAAAAAAGGACGCAAATTTCGTTTGGGAGCCACGTCGCACGACCGCGCAATTGTCATTCAAAGTGTGACAGCGCTGAAAGCTGAAAAATGGCTTGGGCAGGTAGGGGGTTTTCGTGCACAGTAGAGAAGTGGTTAAATATCGTACCTGGGGGTTGTCTAGAGTATGCCTGTGAAGTGCCACATGTTTCCAGTGTTTAGAACAGTCCCTGCACAAAATTACATTTCCAAAGGAAGAAAAGCCATTTAAAACTGCTTGCGGCTTTAATGTAATGTCTGGTCCCGGTAATATGGATGAAAATCTTTAAGAAAAATGGCATAGCTACCCCATCACAGCCCCCCCCCCACCCCAGCCCATTACCAGCCCCTTTGGGTCTTGTATGGATATTAAGGGGAACCCCGCACACAAAATAAAAAAGGCCCTATATACTCTGAACAGCCGTATACAGGCGGTGCATACAAGACAGGGACTGTAGGTTTGTTCTTACGGTATGTAGAATCTGTTTGTAATTTTGAACAGGTACATTGTTTAAGTGTAGCTCCAGCCAAAAAAATCTATTTTTAAGCTTTTTGGAAAACATAGGGAAGGGTTATCACCCCTGTAACATTTGTTTTGCTGTCTGTGCAGTGTGCACCTGTTCAGAACAGTTCACCTCACTTTCCATCCTAATGACAAATGTTTTTTGAAAATTTGGGGTTTTTATTGAAACAAGAATTGGTGATAAAGCATAAGTGGAGAGGAGACACTTTTTTTTCCCATATTAACTCTTACAGGAGAGAATTTGCCTTCCTAGGGGTAGATTTCCTCTCACTTCCTGTTGTATCCTTCCGTTTGCAAGGAGGAGTCGTTTGTAAGTTGGATGTTTGAAAGTAGGGGCCTGCCGTATATACTCAGCTGAAATTTGCCCCTTACATGTTGGTGTTGCCACAACACTGTGAGCCCTCACAGTTACTCTTGGTGGGCGCATGAATGGGCCCTGCTGCAAATTATTAGATCAAGAATTGTAATTGCATGCCCCTGTTGAACAGGGGCTGAAAAATTGGGCCTTTGGTGGTGGTGGTGGTGGTGGTGTTGACACAACACTGTAAGGCCTCACAGTTACTCTTGGTGGGCGCAGGAATGGGCCCTGCTGTGAATTATTAGATCAAGAATTGTAATTACATGCCCCTGTTAAACAGGGGCAGAAAAATTGGGCCTTAAGCACTGGTGCCACAACACTGCAACCCCTCACAGATACTGTACTTGGAGCACAGCAATGAGCCCTGTTGCAAAGTATTGCATCAAAAATTGTAATTATACGCCCCTGTTAAACAGGGGCTGAAAAATTGGGCCTTAGCCACTGGTGCTGGTGCCACGACACTATAACCTCTCCCAGATACTCTAGTTGGAGTGCAGGAATGAGCCCTGCTGCAAAGCATTGCATAAAAAATTGTAATAACACGCCCCTGTTAAACAGGGGCTGAAAAATTGGGCCTTAGCCACTGGTGCTGGTGC
The DNA here is from genome assembly GCA_029206835.1 of Rana muscosa. Classification (NCBI taxonomy): domain Eukaryota; kingdom Metazoa; phylum Chordata; class Amphibia; order Anura; family Ranidae; genus Rana; species Rana muscosa. Next base: position 76,183,538 of record CM055123.1, read on the forward strand.
CACGACACTGCAACCTCTCCCAGATACTCTAGTTGGAGTGCAGGAATGAGCCATGCTGCAAAGCATTGCATAAAAATTGTAAATACATGCCCCTGTTAAACAGGGGCTGAAAAATTGGGCCTTAGCCACTGGTGGCGGCACCCAGAAACAAAAATGTTCTTCCAAGCTATCATCATCAATCGGATCATTGAGGAGGAGGAGGATAGTCAGTCAACATAACAGGACAGTCTCTCAGCATCAGCATCAGTCTTGAAGGGATGTGACATTTGAAAATAAATTAGCCTGTTATATCAGCTTCAGGTGTTTGGTAGCTGGTGGTGATCCAAGACTGGTTCATCTTTATGAAGGTCAGTCGATCAACAGAGTCGGTGGACAGGCGCACCCTGTGATCCGTGACAAATCCTCCAGCAGCACTGAATGTGCGTTCTGAAAGAACGCTGGATGCAGGACAGGCCAGTAGCTCAATTGCATACTGTGCAAGCTCTGGTCGGTGATCCATCCTCAAGACCCAGTAAGCCAGAGGATTTTCGGTGGGGAAGGTGTCCAAGTCTGACCTTGCCCCTAGGTATTCCTGCACCATGTATATCAGACGCTGGTGATGGTTGCTGGAACCGATCATACCTTGGGGCTGCGGACTAAAGAATTGTCTGAACGCATCGGTCAGACGGCCACCTTCCCCACCGCTCCTTCTTTGACTGCCTCAGCAACTCGTTGTCCAGGACCAGGAGTTTGTAACCTCCCAGTCTCTGGGAACGCGTTGCACAGACCTTTCTGCAAAGCCTCCCGGAGTTGTCTCATCCTCTGCTCCCTCTGCGACGGTAAGATAAGGTCCGCAACCTTACCCTTGTACCGTGGATCAAGGAGAGTGGCCAGCCAGTAATGGTCCCTCTCCTTGATCCGAAGAATACGAGGATCCTTCCGCAGACTTTGCAGGATCAGGGAGGCCATGCAGCGTAGGTTAGCTGAGGCATTCGGTCCGGAGTCCTCTGGGTCACTAAGGACGACATGATCCGCAGCCACCTCCTCCCAGCCACGTACAAGTCCACTGGTTTCTTGGGACTGTAAATCATCCCTAAAAGACTGCTGCTGATGATGCTGAGTGCCAGGCTCCACCTCCATGCTGACACAATCCTCCTCCTCCTCCTCCTCCTCCTCCTCCTCTTCTTCCTGTGCGATGGGTGGGACAGAAGGAACACTGTCTGGGTAAAGGGGGCCTTGAGAGGCAAGGAAGTCCTCCTCTTCCTGCCTCTGTTCTGCCTCAAGTGCCCTGTCCATTATTCCACGCAGCGTATGTTCCAACAGGTGGACAAGAGGTACAGTGTCACTGATGCATGCACTGTCACTGCTCACCATCCTCGTGGCCTCCTCAAATGGTGCCAGGACAGTGCATGCATCCCTGATCATGCCCCACTGGCATGGTGAAAAAAACCAGAGCTCCCCTGACCCTGTCCTGGTGCCGTAGTTGCGAAGGTACTCATTGATGGCCCTCTGCTGCGTGTGCAGCTGCTGCAGCATGGCCAACGTTGAGTTCAACCTGGTGGGCATGTCACATATAAGGCGGTTCTTGGGCAGGTTCAACTCCTTTTGCAGCTCAGCCAGGCGAGCACTGGCATTATAAGATCTGCGGAAATGCACACAGACTTTCCTGGCCTGCCTCAGGACATCCTGTAAGCCCGGGTACCTGCCCAAGAACCGCTGCACCACCAGGTTAAGGACGTGAGCCACACAGGGCACATGGGTCAGTTGTTCCTGTCGGAGAGCGGAGAGGAGGTTGGTGCCATTGTCGCAAACTACCATTCCTGGCTTAAGCTGGCGTGGCGTCAACCACCTCTCGGCCTGCCCCTGCAGAGCAGACAGAACCTCTGCCCCAGTGTGGCTCCTGTCCCCCAAACACACCAGCGCAAGCACGGCATTGCATCTTTTTGCCTGCATACTTGCGTAGCCCCTTGAACGCCTACGGAGCACCGCTGGTTCCGAGGACAAAGCACAGGAAGAGGCCATGGAGGAAGAAGAAGAGGAGGGGGTGGAGGACAGAGGTGTGTCACAACCAGTAGTAGCATTTTGGAGGCGTGGCGGTGGAACAACCTCCAACACTACTGCACCTTGTCCTGCATCCTTCCCAGCTGCCAAAAGAGTGACCCAATGGGCCGTGAAAGAAAGGTAACGTCCCTGTCCATGCCTGCTGGACCATGAGTCAGCGGTAATATGCACCTTACCGCTGACCGCCCTGTCCAGCGAGGCCAAGACATTGCCTTCCACATGCCGGTAGAGAGCCGGAATCGCCTTCTGTGAGAAAAATTGGCGTTTGGGAACCTGCTACTGAGGAACCGCACATTGCACAAACTCACGGAAGGGGGCCGAGTCTACCAACTGAAAAGGCAGCAGTTGAAGCGCTAGCAATTTAGCCAAGCTAGCATTCAACCGCTGGGCATGTGGATGGCTGGGAGTGAACTTCTTTCGACGGTCCAGCAGCTGGGGCAGGGAAATTTGCCTGCAAGAATCGGACGTCGGTGTACTGCTAGCAGAGTGCCCGCAAGTACTTGGCTGTGACACACCTAATTCTACACCTTCATTCCTCTCAGTGCAGGTTTCAGAGAGGACTGAAGGTATAGTGGGGTTGGAGATCCCAGCTGATGTGGTGCAAGAAGAGGTCCGCTTTGTTCTTTGGTGTGGCTCTTTAAGGTAGGCTTGCCAACGAGCTGCATGGCAGGTCAACATATGTCTGGTCAAGCATGTGGTGCCCAAGCGGGTGATGTTTTGGCCACGCGATATACGCTTGAGACATATGTTGCAAACAGCAGCTGTGCGATCTGATGTACTCGACTCAAAAAAGGCCCACACCAAAGATTTTTTTGAATAACAGGCAGAGGCAGCGCCCTGCACAGGCGGAGCTCTGCGGTGTGATTCCGTTGGTGTGCTGCCCTTACGCTGGCCCCCCGAGGGCATCCTGCCTCGTTGGAGATGTGCCTCCTCCTCATCCTCCTCCTCCTCCTCTCTCCTATTAGGCACCCACGTGGAGTCAGTGACCTCATCATCCCCTCCCTCCTCATCACTGGAGCCAATCTGGCAGTATGCTGCAACTGCTGGAACATGACTGCCAGATTGGTGTCCTTCTTGAGCATCCCCTCTCTCTGCTCTCACGCTACTGCCTTCCTCTAGCTGGGTATCATCATCAGACCCTTCGAAACGCTGGGCAACCTCCTGGAGCATGTACCCAACACTGTGCTCAAACAGTTCGGGGGACTCCTCAGGTGGACATGGTTGGTCTAGGGAAGGAGTGACTGATGATGACATTGATACCAGGGAAGAGGACGCTTTGGCAGCTGCTTTGCCAGTACCCTGAGCCTGGGTGAGAGAGGATGAGGAGGATGAGGAGGGCTTGGTCATCCACTCTACCAAGTCTTCGGCATGATGCGGCTCAACACGTCCAGCTGCCGAAAAGAAGGACAAGCGTGTCCCATGGCCACGTGCTGATGGCGATGCACCGCGTCCACGACCAGCACTGTTGTCTCTAGACACAGAGCCTGCTTGCCCTCTTTTATTGGCTCCTGACTGTCTGCCTCTCCTTTTTTGCCTTCCAGACATTCTAATGGCCTGCAGGGAAATGGGAAAACCAGCAATAAGGCCTAGCTTCAGGAGTATATTTTGCAGGAATCACACTACGCCTGCTGTAGGTGCTGCAAATGCCTGTTGGTGTAACACACCAGGAAAAAGCAGCAATACAGGCTAACTTCAGGTGTAATATGATCAGGAGGCACACTCCGGCACCGCTGTAAGTGCCGCAAATGCCTGTTGGTGTAACACACCAGGAAAAAGCAGCAATACAGGCTAACTTCAGGTGTAATATGATCAGGAGGCACACTCCGCTCGCTGTAAGTGCCGCAAATGCCTGTTGGTGTAACACACCAGGAAAAAGCAGCAATACAGGCTAACTTCAGGTGTAATATGATCAGGAGGCACACTCCACCCACTGTAAGTGCCGCAAATGCCTGTTGGTGTAACACACCAGGAAAAAGCAGCAATACAGGCTAACTTCAGGTGTAATATGATCAGGAGGCACACTCCGCCCGCTGCAAGTGCCGCAAATGCCTGTTGGTGTAACACACCAGGAAAAAGCAGCAATACAGGCTAACTTCAGGTGTAATATGATCAGGAGGCACTCTCCGCCCGCTGTAAGTGCTGCAAATGCCTGTTGGTGTAACACACCAGGAAAAAGCAGCAATACAGGCTAACTTCAGGTGTAATATGATCAGGAGGCACACTCCGCCCGCTGTAAGTGCCGCAAATGCCTGTTGGTGTAACACACCAGGAAAAAGCAGCAATACAGGCTAACTGAGGTGTAATATGATCAGGAGGCACACTCCACCCGCTGTAAGTGCCGCAAATGCCTGTTGGTGTAACACACTAGGAAAAAGCAGCAATACAGGCTAACTTCAGGTGTAATATGATCAGGAGGCACACTCCGCCCGCTGTAAGTGCTGCAAATGCCTGTTGGTGTAACACACCAGGAAAAAGCAGCAATACAGGCTAACTTCAGGTGTAATATGATCAGGAGGCACACTCCGCCCGCTGTAAGTGCCGCAAATGCCTGTTGGTGTAACACTCCAGGAAAATGCAGCAATACAGGCTAACTTCAGGTGTATAATGTGCAGGAGGCTTAGCAACAATGACACTGACACTGTCCCCTGCCTATCCTTCTCTCTCCCTGCACACAAGGTTTATCAAAGTATATGACACTGACACTCTCCCTGTCTATCCTTCTCTCTCCCTGCACACAAGGTTTAGCAAAGAATATGACACTGACACTGTCCCCTGCCTATTCTTCTCTCTCCCTGCACACAAGGTTTATCAAAGTATATGACACTGACACTCTCCCTGCCTATCCTTCTCTCTCCCTGCACACAAAGTTTAGCAAAGAATGTGACACTGACACTGTCCCCTGCCCATCCTTCTCTCTCCCTGCACACAAGGTTTAGCAAAGAATATGACACTGACACTGTCCCCTGCCTATCCTTCTCTCTCCCTGCACACAAGGTTTATCAAAGTATATGACACTGACACTCTCCCTGCCTATCCTTCTCTCTCCCTGCACACAAGGTTTAGCAAAGAATGTGACACTGACACTGTCCCCTGCCTATCCTTCTCTCTCCCTGCACACAAGGTTTAGCAAAGAATATGACACTGACACTGTCCCCTGCCTATCCTTCTCTCTCCCTGCACACAAGGTTTATCAAAGTATATGACACTGACACTCTCCCTGCCTATCCTTCTCTCTCCCTGCACACAAGGTTTAGCAAAGAATATGACACTGACACTCTCCCTGCCTATCCTTCTCTCTCCCTACACACAAGTTTGAGGTACAAATAGCACTGACACTGTCCCTGCCTATGTAACTCTTTCCCTGCGCCGGAACACACTACACAAGGCCGCCGCGCTGGCGGCCTTTTATAGTGTGGGGCGTGTGCTAAACCCCCTGAGCTATAATTGGCCAATTATGGCTCTCCTAGCTGCCGGCGCTGTGATTGGCCAAGCATGCGGAGTCACAGTGCATGCTTGGCCAATCACAGCGCCGGGATTGCACTTCGATGGCGCAGTGTATTGTGGGCCGTTCGCCTCACTCGAATTTGGCGCGAACGGCCCAAATCGTTCGATGTTCGCCGAACGGTCGAACAGCCGATGTTCGATTCGAACACCGAGCTCATCCCTACTGAGAACACACAAGTGGTGCCAAGGTAGCAGCCAGAGCTCTTCCAATTAAAGTACCAAACATGGAAAAATGGTTGTTATTTCTTTATTTTTTTTAAGAAATAACAAACATGTTATACTTACCTGCTCTGTGCAGTCGTTTTGCACAGAGCAGCCTGGATCCTTTTCTTCTCAGGTCCCCTGCCGGTGCTCCTGGCTCCTACCTCTCCCGGGTGCCCCCACAGCAAGCATCTTGCTGTGGGGGCAACCAAGCAGGTGCGTTCCCAAGCCATGGCTCTGTGTCCATTCACACATGGAGCAACGGCTCGGCCCCTCCATCTCCTTATTGGCACACTGGCTGTGATTGACAGAAACCGGAGCCATTGGCAAAATCCAATCAGGAGTGCGAGTCCCTGGAGAAGCAAGGCTCTTGTTGACATTGCTGAATCGAGAGGGGGCTCAGGTAAGTATTAGGGGGGCTGAGGGGGCTGCTGCACACAGAATTTTTTTTTTCCTTTATGTATAGAATATATGAAGGTAAAAAACCTTGTGCCTTTACAACCACTTTAAATATCCTTACTTCATTCAGAGCTTCTACTCAACCACATGTAGAGAGAAAGAGACCACCAAAAATAGTGCTTTTTCATTTTAATAACATTTATTTATTTCCAAATCCTCCAGTCATACACTCACTTTTAACAGGTGCTCAAGCGCACCCAACTTTGCCAACAAGTATAGTTGCAATGGACATCCAAACAACAGTATCAGTCAGCTTGTTCTGATCAATAGTTACCACACAATGTCATGTACAGATCGTCATAATGTCATCTAACCCCTCCCCTATGAGTTGTGCCACAGGGTCACGTGGTTTCGTCAGGGGGAATTGCTACAGTACAGAACACTCTCCTCTTTCTAATAACTTGCTATACGATGGTCACACAAGTGCAGAACACCTAATAGTCTCTCAAGTCAGTAAAGCCATCCTCCCCAGACTTTACAGTTTCTTTAGTATTACTCAGGATGTATTTTCTCCCACACAAAGAAGATCCTCAATAGGCCAGAAAGAGCGGGGTCTCTCTGTTTGCTCTTATGCCGCGTACACAAGATAATTTTTCCCGTCGGGAAAAATGAAATTTTTCCCTTTGGACGAGAAAAACGATCGTCTGTGGGCTTTTTGCCGTTTTTCCCAATGGGAAAAACGGCATTAATCACAACGAGAAAAATTAGAACATGCTCTAATTTTTCTCGTCGTCATTCCTGTCATTTTTTTCCGCTGCAGTTTTCCCATAGAGAAACACTGCAGCGGAGCCTAAACACGGTCGTTTTTCTCGTCAAGAGAAAAAATTACGGGAAAAACGGCTGTGTGTGGGGGAACAAGCCGTTCCCTCGTTTTTCCTGTCGTGATTCACGGCAGTGTTTTCACCGCCGTGAATCACGATCCTGTGTACGCGGCATTAGGTGTGTTCTCTTATCATCCTGGTGGTTCAGCCCTGCAGGGGGTTCATTAGTTCAGCTTCAGCACAGCACTACACCTCTGCAGATCAGGGGAGTCGTCCTCCCATACACCATTGTCACTGGACCCCATGCACAGCTGGCATATCAAGAGGCCCTATTTTCACCCCTTACAGCACTACAAGAGGGGCAACAAACAAAGGGGTACTAACACCTGCTAAGTCACAATTACTGCTTTCCACTCAGTGACCCTCATGGACAGCTGAAGATAGCATTCCCTAATATACCTCGAGGTCCAGAAGCGCAGGACTCTGAACTTCTGAGTTTGTCTCCACCCATTACATCACTACAGGAGGGGCAACAATTAAACACTAACACTTACCAAAGCCTCCCCCCTGTTAAATATGGCATGTCCCTGTGCCAGTGGGTGCCCATAACAGGGAAGATGGGTTACATAAACATACACAGATTATCAGCAGTAAGCCAGAACATTTCAATAAACATTGAACATAATTCTAGCCATAAAAATAGATCATACTTGCACAATGCCTAAACAGTAGCAAACAATAACATGTACATCAATAAGAACAGATAAACAGGGTGAGTCTCACGGTAACATACACAGATACACAGTATGCAGAAACTATGCTCAGCTGAATATTAGTAGGTTAACATCACATGGTAAAAAGAAACACAATAGCAAATATAGGCAATCTCAGTCATCCATAAAAAAGAGCATAATTTCTTGTACTATATTTGTAATATTTTTTTTTACAAACTGTACACAGCAGTGGGTTTTTTCTCTATTCCCTGGATGCTGCCACTGCACATAGTAATGTATTTCTTTACCATTTGTCTTAGCTACAACCACTTTGTCCATATAAATGTAGCAGCCGTTGTGCCATTCTATAAAGCAAGAGCAAAACTCTTTAGCCAGCAGTGGATGCTTTTTCCAGGACTGCTGAGGCACTCCTAAATGTTCCCATATAGCCATCGTATAAGTTTTGAGACAATATACTTCCAATAATTGAAGCAATGGTTCTGGAACATAGGAAAATTCAAGGCCGCACAATTCCCGCACATAAGTCTCCAGATGTTGTTGGAGCCAGGACAACCTGGTCAACCGTCAACCCCACCCTAGTTCATGGGGCAAATAAGACCAACCAAACCACAGCTGTCAATTCACATCAGGCCCTGCTCTCTCTCCAGAATCCCTCACTTTGATGTAGAAAGAGGGCTCCTCAGCCCCTGAACCCTCCAGGGCACTCACCGACTCAACCACCGAATCCTTCCAGGGCTCCGCAGTTTTTGTTGGAACCCTTACGGCATTCCACAAAACCCCCAGCCAGTCCTTGGGCAATGGCACATCTTCTACTGAAAACAAGTCCGCTTTCTTCAGACCCAGAAGATCCAACTCTGGTGGTTCTGATGCCTGCTCCATGAATGTTGTTGTGGGGCAGGACTTAGTCGCTGGCTCAGTGGCATTCTCAATGACCATCAGATGCTCGACCAGGGGTACAGGGGTGTGACAGCACAATCTTCCTGTTTGGGCTCTAAACAGAGTAGCTCGACCCCGCTGTCCCTGGCGGAGCTTTGTTGCGGGACCTTCTCCACCTGCGGCACCAGTTCCAGAAAGTCCAGGTGCACCTCCTCTGGCTGCTGTTAAGTATGTTTAGCACCCTTGACTACCTCCCAGGTGATTCCATCCTGCCACAGAAGCCACAGCTCACAAGGTGCCTCTTCTGATGGGACTGTATCAAATAGGAGTGCTTTGCATCCTCTGCAGTGGGCCCAAGGTGCAGGAGCAGATGCTAGGGCACCACATTCAGCACACACTGGGACCAAGGTCTCAGTTGTCCCTGTGTTACACACAGCCAGTCCATGCCTCAGCCTTACCTTCAGCCCAGAATCCAGTCTACACTCTCCAGTAACTCAACAGCTTCTTCAACAGACCATCCTCACACCCTCTGGCCTCACTCTGCCTCCTGGTTCAATGGCCAATCACACAGTCCAACAAATGTTGTAGGAAGTAACATGTCCCTATCCGGCTGACTACTCCAAGTGTAAGGCGGGTCCACATTGGTTGGCTATTGGCGCCATGCGGACCCTGGACCCACCCCGCTTCTTCATGCATAGGACAGTCACCCTCTTGTTGGGTGAAACTCTGACATATTTTTTCACACAGTTCTATCTGCCTGAATCTCATTCACACACATGCAACTAAGGCCTGTCAACCAAAATAAACAAATGTCCAGAAAAGTTGCACTTTCACTGCTTTACTGCATAAATGTCACTCCAGTACAATACATTGAGAGTTCAGACTCCCTGATAACAGTTCACAGTACAAAGGAGTACAAAGCACTCTCCTTTTTTTCATAACTTGCTCTGCAATAGTTATACAAATGCTAAACACTTAGGCTGGGTTCGCACAGGTCCAGCTGTGGTTTGCAGTCCGGTGTCCTGTCCTCTTGTGTTCACCGGTTCAGATGCAAATTTTTCCCTGAATTCGCACCTAAACTGGACCCAAAAATTCACAGGACCCTTCTCAAATTTGCACCATAGTCGCCCCAGACATGTGTGAGCCGGCTCCATTGAATGCTGATCACACTCACATGTTATGCAAATTGGATGCAGTGTAAAACGCATCCAATTCGTATATATATGTGAACCCAGTCTCAATGGTCTGTAAAGTCAGTAAGGTCATCTTCCCCAGACTTTACAGTCTATTTAGCAAGGTGTTATTCACTCAGGGTGTCCTTCCTCCCACACAAAGGAGATCCTTCATAAGCCCAGGGGCCAGCCAATCCTAGCCACAAACCTGCAGCTGAGGATCAGGGATGGCAGGGTCTCTCTGTCTGCTCCTAAGTATCCCCTCTCATCAACCTGGCAGTTCAGCCCTGCAGTGGGCTCTTTAGTTCAGCTCCATGACAGCACTACATCTCTGCAGATTAGGGGAGTCCTCCCACACCCCATATGCACTGGGCCCCACCCACAGCTGGCATATTAAGAGGCACTATCTCCACCCCTTACATTACTACGGGAGGGGCAAAAATAAAGGGGTACGAACACATACTAACACTCTGCTAAGTCACAATTGTTGCTTTCCACTGAGTGACCCTCATGGACAGCTGAAGATAGCATTGCCTAACATATTTCATGCTTCGGATTGCATGACTCAATCATTACCCAAATGCTTGGCTAAGATGGGGATGACAAACTTCCGAATTTTTCACATTTGGCCATAGGCATGTATAATAATACATAGTCAGACATTCATCACCACCTATGGCAGGTATCAGGCATCCGTAACATATCAATGGCATACTAGTTAGTGCTGCAGAACTTAGTTCCTGGGTAAGATAACCACTAAAGGTAAAATCTGCATAGAGTTTGTATATTTTCTCATTGTTTGGCTGAGTTTACTGTAAGCTTGCTTCTTCTAGGAGAGGTATCGACATTAATGTTTAATTACTGAGCTTGTCTTTTAATAAAAAAAAGGAGCTAAGAGAAAAAATAATGCTTTCACCTCCAAAACCACCTGTCCAATGGTCACTGGACATTCCCTTAATGCTTAACTTTGGGCAAACAGCTAAAATACATATAGGGCAGGTCCTTTACCTAACAAAGTATTTGTATTTTTCCCATTCATTCTGTTCTGAGATTTATACAGCCCTGCTACACAGCACATGCAGGCACATGGCACCACTTTCTATGATACAGTTACAGACTGTACAAGGAATACAGTGGTATCCTTTCTCTACCCCAACCTGCTGACAAGACAGTGAAGGGAGTAGCAGGAGATATGACAAGGTTCTCTCTCTTCTTACTTAGCTTTCTGATCAGCATGTTCCTTTACATGAAGCACACCGGGCTGGCCGCCAGTTCTCCTCTAGTCTTGAGCTCTGCTGTACAGAGGAGGACAAGAGACAGATGCCACATCAAGTTCAAGTATAATACTACCTACTGTAGTGTATACTCATTGAATTTTTAAGATACATTTAATGCTTTATTAATAAATACCTGCCGTCTTTATTTAGTGTTTTTTAAATAGCTGCTTGGAGTTCAGCTTACGGTACATTTAAAAGTGCAGCATGTAAAAGTTCTCAATCCCTTGGAAACGCAGGTTTGTGGAAAACACACTACTGTAGACACAAGCTAAAACAAGCTTTACTATGAAAATCACTGTATGGGAACAAGCTTTTTAGTGTAGTGGCAAAATATTATTTTAACAGTTGGCACAGAGTCTACTTATAATTCTGCCTTGACCATTGGATAAGAAACTAGTATGGTACCTGCAGTTAACTGCATTTTCAGTTTAAAGTAGTGAATGTATAATTTTAAAATCAAAACCACTAGTTTAATTATAATGCACACTACAATACTGTAAAATAATGCATCTGGGTGGCAAAATATGAATGCAATCTCTACACTGGGGGGAGAACCTCTGGGGGAATCTAGGATGGAAAAGGACCTGGGGGTCCTAGTAGCAATGCCAAGCTGCTGCTAACAAAGCAAACAGAATATTGGCATGCGTTAAAAAGTGGATTAACTCCAGGGATAAAACTATAATTCTCCCGCTCTACAAGACTCTGGTCCGGCCGCACCTAGAGTATGCTGTCCAGTTCTGGGCACCAGTCCTCAGGAAGGATGTACTGGAAATGGAGAGAGTACAAAGAAGGGCAACAAAGCTAATAAAGGGTCTGGAGGATTTTAGTTATGAGGAAAGGTTGCGAGCACTGAACTTATTCTCTCTGTAGAAGAGACGCTTGAGAGGGGATATGATTTCAAATTACAAATACCGTACTGGTGACGCCACATTAGGGATAAAACTTTTTTGTGGAAGGGAGTTTAACAAGACACATGGCCACTCATTAAAATTACAAGAAAAGAGGTTTAACCTTAAACTACGTTGAGGGTTCTTTACTGTAAGAGCGGCAAGAATGTGCAATTCCCTTCCACAGGCAGTGGTGTCAGTGGGGGGCGTCAATGGTTTCAAGGAACTATTAGATAAGCACCTGAACGACCACAAAATACAGAGATATACAAGGTAATACTGACCTATAATCACACACATAGGTTGGACTTGATGGACTTGTATCTTTTTTCAACCTCACCTACTATGTAACTATGTAATACAATACTGAACATGTAACATTAATAACTTTTCAGTAATAATGCAGAGACTCCATAAACTTAAGTGATTAAACTGTCATCAACTTTAATACAGTGCTTTTCTTAATTAACAGTAACATCTCTATCCTTGCTATTACTTTCTGCTTCTGTTCACCTGCAACGCCTGCCTGTCTGCCCTTTCAATGCCCAATCATTCTATCCTTCACTTTAGCCCCATTGGGGTGCATTGGGCAAAGCTGTCTAATGCACAGATAAGGCAATGTGCCTTATGTCCAATTAGTTCAGTTTAATTGGTGTGTACTGCAAAAGGTAGGACAATATGTATTTTTCCACAGTGCCTTGGGGCAAGTTATAATGCACTGTGATGTGCTAATGTGCATAGAGCTAATTTTAATAGTTTTTTTTTTAAAAAAAAGCAAGCACTGAGATGCATTGCACAACTTCACATACCTTTTTTTTCTACACACTTGCTGCTAGTGACACTGACATTTTTCTGGAATGTGTCCAGCAAAAAAATGGATAATATATATATTATATATATATATATATATACCGTATTTATCGGCATATAACACGCACCCTAACTTTAAGAGGGAAGTTTCAGGTAAAAACTTTCCACAGACCCCTGCGTATAACACGCAGGCACAGTTTACCCTCTATTTTCAGGGTAAAAAAGTGAGTGTTATACGCCAATAAATACAGTATATAAATACACATTCCAGTTACAGTTTCAGAAATCTTACTCTCTCTTTCTTTCCCACTGATAATGGCTTCACGTGTCACGGGGTAAAGGAAAAAAGACAGAAAGAAAAAAGGTGTTAACCTGCCACTATTCAACTTAAAAAAAAATAAAAAAAATAACACTTTTCTTTCTGTGCTGCCTTTGCAAAGTTCCCCTTATTTCTTGTCTAGTAAAACATTTTCAACATGGACTGGAAGTAAGGATAAATCTATATGCTAGGATCACACTAGTCAAAATTGCAAAGACCTGCTCAAAAGTTGTATTCCTCCTTATGCCAGCTCACTGTATTTAGTGTTGTCTCTGTAACCCAAATTAATATGATACAGAAAAAAACTTCAACATTGGTGCCGGAGTTAAGAAAAAGACGGTTACTGCAGGCGACACATGTGACTAAGATATGAGGTAAGTATAGTTTAAAAATAATTTTATGAATCAAAAATATCAAAAATAGCCAATATAGTAAACCTAAATGCCGCGTACACACGACCGTTTTTAATGTCTTTGAAAAAACAATGTTTTTCTCGACGTGATTCTTCTCAAGCCAGCCTTGCCTACACACAATCGTGAAAAAAAATGCTTGAGCAAAGCGCGGTGACGTACAACACGTTCGACAACATGTACAACGGCACTATAAAGGGGAAGTTCCATTCGGATGGCGCCACCCTTTGGGCTGCTTTTGCTGATTTTGTGTTACCGCGTGTTAGTAAAAGTTTGGTGAGAGACGATTCGCGCTTTTCAGTCTCCGTGCTTTAAAGATCGTTTTCTGGTGTTCAGTTTGTGGTTGTGGGTTCGTATCTGTCTTTCAGTGCTTGTAGTCAGTTCGTATCTGTTTTTGCAGTGCGTTCTTGTCTGCTCGTTACTGTTTTTCAGGTCATTCTTCAGAGGCCTTGCTGTTCTTCAGTGCGTTCTTTTAGTTCGTTCTGATTAGACGACCGTTTTGTAGCCATGTTGCGGGTATGTTCTTGTCGCGGAGATCGTGCTGTGCTTGGTGCTGGGCTTGTTGCTTTATCCCAGCTCCGGTCCATGAACAGGATGGAGGAGTTCATGGACCAAGAATTGGTTGCTCCAGCGGGACCAATTCTGTCACATGCCTCTGCTGCGGGAGATCCAGGAGAATAACCCTGATGACTACAGGAAATTTCTGAGGATGTCTGACCCCGTTTTTCAGCAGCTCTTGGCTTTGGTGTCCCCCTATATCACCAGGCAGGACACCATTATGCGGGAAGCCATCACTGCTGAGCAGAGGCTAGTTGCTACGTTGCGCTACCTGGCAACAGGGAGAAGCTTGCAGGACCTCAAGTTCTCCACAGGCATCTCCCCCCAGGCTCTGGGCCTCATTATCCCAGAAACCTGTTCTGCCATAATCCAAGTCCTGCAGGAGGACTATATTAAGGTAGGTTTTGTCCTTTAACCTCACATTCTATGTATTTAATGCTTGCTAATGTATAGTATTTTTTTCAACAGTCCCTAATTACCATGATTGTAATATGCTGTGAATGTCCCCTTTGTCCCCATGCATGTTGTAAGCTTTTAATGCTCCTTTTTTGGCCTATATGCATATTTCCAATAACCAACCTCTCCAGCATTCTATCCTGGGCTCAAACACACTTAGCCTAGTCACTTCCCAATGTTTTTTGTCAGCTCCATTGTACTGCTTGACCCTCCCCCCCTAAAATGTGTTCATTTTTTTTTGTTCTTATTCAGACAGAGTGCTAGAGCCTTTATTTCTGAGGTCCCCAACTCATCTTGAACCCCCCCCCCAATAAAATAATTTAATTGGTCCATCAGAGGGGGTGAGGAATCTGATTAGTGCTCATTTTTTAAGCTCTTATTAAAATACTCCTTCAAAATGAATGTTATACTGATGTTTCGCCAAGAATGTTTTGTGATAATCTGCTTGCAATGTTTATGTATCAAAGTATTTTTTTTTTCTTGATTGACTCCACGGTTCCCTTCTACGCCACAGGAATGGCAGAATGTGGCATCAGAGTTTTCCCAGCGTTGGAACTTTCCCAACTGTGGAGGAGCCATTGATGGCAAGCACGTCCGCATCGTGCCACCACCCCATTCGGGATCCTATTATTTTAAATATAAAGGGTTCCACAGTATCGTGCTGATGGCGGTGGTGTCTGCCAATTATGAATTTCTTTTTGTGGATGTGGGGAAAAATGGGCGGATGTCTGATGGTGGAGTGTTTGCCCAGACGGAGTTCGCCCAACGGCTACAATCGGATGACTTGGCATTGCCACCTGCGGCAGAGAATGAAGAGGGACTACCCTTTGTTTTCATAGCAGATGAGGCGTTTGCGCTAGGTCCACATCTGATGAGGCCTTTTCCCCAAAGGACCCTCACCCCTGAGAGGAGGGTCTTTAATTTCAGGCTGGCCAGAGCCAGAAGGGTGGTTGAAAATGCCTTTGGCATCATGGCCAGCCGTTTCCGCCTCTTTCAGACCTCAATAAATATGGCGGAGTAATAGTGGAATCACATTGTAATGTGCTGTTGCATCCTACATAATTTTCAAAAAAAAATTATTTTTCTTCAGTTGGGCCTGAGGCCACACGATATTCAGATTTTGCATTGCTAGCCCAGGAAGCTGGCCCTACAGGCTTGGCCCCCCAAAGCGGCCGTGATGTGCGCCAACATTATTTGGACTATTTTATGGGTGGGGGGGCATTGCAATGCCTGATGACATTTGAATGTTTGCTTTTAATAAAAAAATACTTTATAATGAAAACACCTTGTTTTATTTTTCTTTGGGTTAATTTAATCTTTCTCCTAGGTTATCCTAGTGCACTTGTAGTGCCATGTGTATTTTTCTTTAGTAAATAACCATTATTGTCAGTGTAAACACCCCCATTTTTTTTTTTGTTTTTAGGCAACATTGATATAAGAAGCCACACATTGTTGAGTATAAAATATTTTTAATTGTTGCACATTTTAAATGTGTATTTTTTTTTAACAAAATAGAAAATGGTATATATATATTTTTTTGGGGGTATTTATCTTGCTAAAACGCATGAACCATATGTAGCTTGTAAAGTTCAACATGTACACTTGTACTAAAAACAATTAAAACATTACAAAACAAACAATCAAAACAACAAACAAAATTAAAAGTAAAATTTGGTGCCATATTCAATATTTAAACCCTCCCAAGCACATCTCTGATCTTTTTTATTCTTTGCTCCAGCTGCTTGGTCTTTTGCCTGATCTGGAGCAAGTTTTGGTTGATGTGATCCAGGTCACGAGAGCACACCATGATTTTGTTGATCACCATCTGGGCACTGTGACTGGTGAATCTTTCTTGCTCCACAGGCAGAAAAGCACCTAGAATTTGGAAACACACCATGTATTATAAATATGCAGGCCTACATCTATTATCTGAATCTGTAGTGTATGACACTGACCTGTTGTGGTGCCATTTTCCACTTCCTCCACTTCTTCCTCCACATCCCGTGGTTGTGGGTCTTGGTTTGGAGGTGTGGGTTTCCTAGGCTCCCGTCTCAAAGCTCTTTGAAGCCCTATGAGATTGAAACAAAAGGTATACTTGAGTAAAAAAAGATTTTAGGCCTGAAAGAGGAATATGAATCATCAATAGTTCTAAGCTGAACGCATGATTGTATCCATTACCAAAGCTGGTACATTGATCTATTTTGGTCAAGTTTTACACATGGAAACACACCAAGTATCCACTGGATCACCTGTGTGTGACACCCTAAAAAGGTTGTTTTTGTGGCCCACACTTGTGCTAATGAGTCCAGATGTGTAACCAGCTGCTGAGCATACTCTCCTTACCGTACACTGAATCCAGTTAGCTTAGTTAAATATAGTTACCAACACATCTACACAACCATGTTCCAAAAATATTCACACAAACAGTTCAAGATGTCAAGTTTCATGTTCTTGGGCACAATAATCAGTCGTAGGAATCATCGTTCAATCGCTCACTAATTAAATTACGATTTTTTTGTCTGATACAGTGTTAACTAAATTTGACCATGCCTAAATAGGCATGGTCAAATTTAGTTAACACTGTATCCGACCAAAAACATTGTAATATTATTAGTGAGTGAACGATGATTCCTACGACCGATTATTGTGGCCAAAAACATGAAACTTGACATTTTGAACTGTACTACATTAAAGAAAAAGCACATGCAGCACCATGCTAGTAATAATAATCTGAGTAACATGAAAATTACTTACTTTTTCTAATAACTTTTTTAATTTTGTTGTATTGCTCCGGCTCCCTCAACTTGATGTCAGACCATCTTTTGCGGAGCTGTTCTTTTGATCTGCGCACCCCAAATTTAATTTGCAGAGTTTTCACCACTTTGTCCATTATTTTGGCCTTGACCTGATTAGGCTTTTTGTATGGGCCATGTTTTGCATCATAATCCTCCCTCCTCAATATTGCCACCATTTCAACCATCTCCTCGAACGCCATGTTTGTGGCCTTGTATCTCTGGGATCTGTGGGTCTGTGGTTCTTCCTGACTTTCCTCCTCGATTGTGGTTGCCACTTGCAGAGTGTCCGCCATGTTGTCTTGCATTACCACGAGCGAGAAGGGGCGGGGAAAGTAGTATAACGAACGTCAGGGGCGGGGAAAGCGTGCGGAGCTTCGCGCATGTGCAGTGTATATAACGGTAATCCGCATGGGTCAAAACGATGTTCAGTGTGTGGAAGAAGGTAGGAAGCAGTGAATGTGTAGATCGAGGGTACATACCATTTTTTTGACTTGACTGATCAGTAGATGAGTTTGTGGCCTATATATGGTGAGAAAGGTTAGTAGTAGAGTCTTGACTGACATTAGTATTTTTGTCTGGTTTTTGACTTGCAGAAATCATGCAGGTATTCAAAGATACTGAATTTATGGCAGAGATCCTGCAAAGATGGAAGAATCTTCCAGTTTTATGGCAGACAAAAAATAAGACGAATAAAAATAAAGAAGCCAGGAAGATAGCACTGGAGAGCATGCTTGAATTTATAAAAACACAGATCCCCACAGCAACAATCGAGGATGTCAAGAAGAAAATTGGGACCATTAAGGGCACATATTGGACTGAACGCAACAAAGTCCTAAAATCAATGAGGTCAGGAGCAGCTGCAGATTAAATTTACAAGCCAAATCTGTGGTACTACAGTCAGCTAATAGGGTTGAGCGAACCCGAACTGTAAAGTTCGGGTCCGTACCGAACTTTAGCTTTTTCCCGAACCCGAACCCGGACTTTGCGCGAAAGTCCGGGTTCGGGTTCGGCAATCTAATGGCGCAGTTAGAAATGCTTCAGGGGCCAGCCAATCACCTTTTGATTAGCTGGTGTGCCCTTAGAAGCCATCATAGCCATGCCTACTAATGGCATGGTTGTGATTGGTCAGTGCAACATGTGACCCAGCTTCTATATAAGCTAGAGGCACACAGCACACACGTCACTCTGCTTCAGAATAGATAGGGAGAGGATCTTGTCTGCTGCTGTTGCTTTTAGGGAGAGATTGAAAAATACATGAGTTAGTCCTGATTCTGGAATCTGAGGGAAAAGATAGAGAGACAGTGTAGTGTAGGGCCAGGTTCCTGTTGGTGCTTTCAGGGAGAGAGATTTATTATATAGGAATAGGAGTCCAGATTCAGAGATATAACTCAGCGATCTGCATAGGTTTACCTGTTTGTGTTGCAGTGCAGTCTTTTTACACTGCCATGAGCCCAGTGTCAGAGAAAATCTACCTTTTATCTGCAAGCTCAGTGCACCAGCACTGCATATATTACGTTTCCATACTGTGGGTGTATTCTGCTCTTGGAAAAAGATCCATTTAGGGCAACAAAAAAAAAGGCACTTTATTGTGCTCTTTTCCAAAAGACCCATTAAGGGCAAAAAAAAAAAAAATGTGCATTTTATTTTGCTCGTTCAAAAAAAGACCCGTTTAGGGCAAAAAAAAAAAAAAATGCACTTTAATGTACGCTTGCAAAAAGACCCATTTAGGGCCACAAAAAATATTTTGCAGTGTGTTATACATATGTGGAGGCGTGTGAAATAAACAATTTCTATATATTTGTCTTCTACTGTGCTATACTAAAAAAACAACTTTTTTTTTTGAATAGCATTTTCTGCAGTTCTGTAGCTGTGCGATTTAGCGGTTACGTACTGTGGGTGTGTTGTGGTCTTCCAAAAAACGCCATTTAGGGCCACAAAAAATATTTTGCAGTGTGTTATACATATGTGGAGGTGTGTGAAATAAACAATTTCTATATAGTTTTCTTCTACTGTGTGTCAAGGTCACCTGTGGCCAGGTGACAGATGCACACCGTAGGGGGACAGGAGTGCACCGCAAGGTAGTGAACCCTATGGCTGACTGCTGCGGATAGGAAACTGGGTGGTTGTGGGAAGCGGGACCAGAGGAGCACAACCGGGATCCAAACGGAAGCTAGATCCAAGATTCCCCAGGGCGCGGAGTCTAAGACCCAGCTGGTCTTCTCCAGGGCCTCTAGTGGTGAGGATGTTAGCTGCAGGCTGGGACCAGGTCGCGGCCCCTGGAGTTTCCTAGCTCACGCCCCGTAGGATAAGGGGAAAAGAGGGGAAGCAGCAGCACACGATAAGAGAGAACCGAATAACAAGCTGAAGGTCAGGGGCCACAAGCAGACAAGGATAACGAAGAACGAGCCGAAGGTCAAGGGTCACGAGCAGACAGGGATAGTCGGGGACAAGCCAATAACGTAACAGAGAGACAGACGTAGCACACGGCAGGCAGGAACCCAAACACACAATGCCTAACAAACACGTTGATCAGCAAAGCAGGCTTGCAGTGCACAGGTTAATATAGTGTTCTGTGATAGGGCCTGGGGTGGAGTCTGGCTGGGAGGAGATTATAAAGGAAGCCAGGTGAAAGGGCTCAGGCCTCTAAGATGAACACATGGGAAGGAAGGTAAGCTGACACAAACACTACTGCATATCCATGACAGTACCCTCCCTCTTATGGGCCCTCCCCCGCCTGGGCCCAGGCTTAAAGGGAAATCTCTGATGAAACCTTCTCAACAGAAGAGGTGCAGCGACATCAGATGCAGAGATCCAAGACGCCTCCTCAGGACCAAAACCTCTCCAATGCACAAGGTACTGAAGAATGCCTCTGCAGAGCCGAGAATCCAGAACTTGTCTAACCTTGTACTTAAGATTATCCTCAGAGACCGAAAACGAGGTAGGGAGATGACAAGAAGATCTATTGAGGACCAAAGGCTCTCTAGGAATAAGCAAGGGCATGAGAGGATCAACAGGAATCTGAGGAGGGTCCCCTAGACCCTTAAAGGGGAACTGGTCATCTTGCACAGGACCATCAGACTGGGCAGATGTCAGTGGAACCCTGAAGTCAGGTTGGTTAGAAGGTGACATGTCGCCGGAGTCAAACTGAATAGCTGAAGGACAAGCAGAATGTCCCAAACAAGAAAAAGTAGGAGCTCACTGGGCATGGGCTGGACTGGCATAACTAGTACAGAGGCAGAGTGAATAGCTGAGTCAGGTGTAGCGACTACCTGAATCGCATCGCAAGACGTAGCGACTGCAGGACTTGTAGACAAGCTAGCCTGGCTGTGCGTCCAAGGGTGGTTAGGGACAGGGGAGGGCTGGCAGCCTTAGGCCTGGGGGGCAAGTCCAGTCAAGTGGCCCATAGAACCAGTGGTGACAAAGTGATTGATCGGGGAAAACAGTCTAAGATTTTCCATGATCACAAACAAGTCCCTGTATGAGTCCCTTAGAGCTGAGGACCCCCCCCCCCCCTGTAACTAGTGAAGGACTAAGTCCAAGCATTAACCCCTGAGATCCAAGAATGTTACCCCCTAACTAGTGATGGACTACAAGTCCCAGCATGAACCCCTGATATCTAAGGATGTGGCCCCTTAGATCTCACGTGTTTATGCTGTGACCTGTAGTCCTTCACTAGTTGGGGGGGGGGGGACACATCCTCAGCTCTGAGTGGTTCATGCTGTGACCTGTAGTCCCTCACTAGTTGAAGGGCCAGGGGGACACAGCTGTGAGGGGTTTAAGCTGGGACAGTGGGACCTGTAGTCCTTCATTAGTTGAGGAGTGGGCGCAGGGGTGTGTCACACATCCTGAGCTCTGAGGGGTTCATGCTGGGACCTGTAGTCCTTCACTTTTGGGGTGTCACATCCCAAAAAGTAAAGGACTAAGAGTCCCAGCATGAACCCTGGCTGAGATTTAAGGATGTGATTTCCTCTGAGGCCAGCTCATGCTGCCATGACACACATGTCCACATTACACATATGTTCTAATTCATTCACTGCTTCTGACCTCACCTCAGGCAGCTTGACTGAGAGGTGCTTCTGGCACAGTCAGTCAGTGACAGTTCCATTCCCTTAGGCAGGCTCCGAGGCGCATGCCCCTGCACACGGGATAACGGAGGGAGGAGGTGGGTGGAGCAAAACAGTAAAAGGCGTGGATGAGGCAGAAGATCCTCCTCCTCTCTGAATGCGGTGGCCTCAGCCTTGCTTTCCTCTTCGGGACTGTGACATCACTGGTTGCTAGACGCCAGGCGATCCTAGCAACTAGTGCAGACGATTGAGGCCAGCAGTCCAACAAACGTGTCTCTGCCAGCCGGGTCACTCTGTAAGTAAAGCTATGCCACACAGAGAGAGACACTGCTCCACATTTCCCTGAACAGCGAGAGAGAGACCCCTCTCCACATTTTCCTGAACAGCGAGAGAGAGACCCCTCTCCACATTTTCCTGCACAGAGAGAGAGAGACCGACCGCTCCACATTTCCCTGCTCAGAGAGAGAGAGAGACACCACTCCACATTTCCCTGCACAGAGAGAGCGAGAGAGAGAGACCATTCCACATTTCCCTGCACAGAGAGAGAGAGACCGCTCCACATTTCCCTGCACAGAGAGAGAGACCGCTCCACATTTCCCTGCACAGAGAGAGAGAGAGAGACCGCTCCACATTTCCCTGCACAGAGAGAGAGAGACCGCTCCACATTTCCCTGCTCAGAGAGAGAGAGAGAGAGACACCGCTCCACATTTTCCTGCACAGAGAGAGAGAGCGAGAGAGAGAGAGATAGACCATTCCACATTTCCCTGCACAGAGAGAGAGACCGCTCCACATTTCCCTGCACAGAGAGAGAGAGAGAGAGAGACCGCTCCACATTTCCCTGCACAGAGAGAGAGAGACCGCTCCACATTTCCCTGCACAGAGAGAGAGAGAGAGAGACCGCTCCACATTTCCCTGCTCAGAGAGAGAGAGAGAGAGAGACCGCTCCACATTTCCCTGCACAGAGAGAGCGAGAGAGAGAGAGAGAGAGACCATTCCACATTTCCCTGCACAGAGAGAGAGACCGCTCCACATTTCCCTGCACAGAGAGAGAGAGAGACCGCTCCACATTTCCCTGCACAGAGAGAGCGAGAGAGAGAGAGAGAGACCGCTCCACATTTCCCTGCACAGAGAGAGCGAGAGAGAGAGAGAGACCGCTCCACATTTCCCTGCACAGAGAGAGAGACCGCTCCACATTTCCCTGCACAGAGAGAGAGAGAGAGAGAGACCGCTCCACATTTCCCTGCACAGAGAGAGAGAGACCGCTCCACATTTCCCTGCACAGAGAGAGAGAGAGAGAGACCGCTCCACATTTCCCTGCTCAGAGAGAGAGAGAGAGAGACACCGCTCCACATTTCCCTGCACAGAGAGAGCGAGAGAGAGAGAGAGAGAGACCATTCCACATTTCCCTGCACAGAGAGAGAGACCGCTCCACATTTCCCTGCACAGAGAGAGAGAGAGAGAGACCGCTCCACATTTCCCTGCACAGAGAGAGAGAGAGACACCGCTCCACATTTCCCTGCACAGAGAGAGCGAGAGAGAGAGAGAGACCGCTCCACATTTCCCTGCACAGAGAGAGAGACCGCTCCACATTTCCCTGCACAGAGAGAGAGAGAGAGACCGCTCCACATTTCCCTGCACAGAGAGAGAGAGAGAGACCGCTCCACATTTCCCTGCACAGAGAGAGAGAGAGAGACCGCTCCACATTTCCCTGCTCAGAGAGAGAGAGAGACACCGCTCCACATTTCCCTGCACAGAGGGAGCGAGAGAGAGAGAGAGACCGCTCCACATTTCCCTGCACAGAGAGAGAGAGACCGCTCCACATTTCCCTGCACAGAGAGAGAGACCGCTCCACATTTCCCTGCACAGAGAGAGAGACTGCTCCACATTTCCCTGCACAGAGAGAGAGAGAGAGACCGCTCCACATTTCCCTGCACAGAGAGAGAGAGAGAGACCGCTCCACATTTCCCTGCACAGAGAGAGAGAGAGAGACCGCTCCACATTTCCCTGTACAGAGAGAGAGACCGCTCCACATTTCCCTGCACAGAGAGAAAGAGAGAGACCGCTCCACATTTCCCTGCACAGAGAGAGAGAGAGAGAGAGAGAGAGACCGCTCCACATTTCCCTGCACAGAGAGAAAGAGAGAGACCGCTCCACATTTCCCTGCACAGAGAGAAAGAGAGAGACCGCTCCACATTTCCCTGCACAGAGAGAGAGAGAGACCGCTCCACATTTCCCTGCACAGAGAGAAAGAGAGAGACCGCTCCACATTTCCCTGCACAGAGAGAGAGAGAGACCGCTCCACATTTCCCTGCACAGAGAGACCACACCTCAAGAAAAATCATTTGATTCTCGTATCAACATAGTAAAGCCTTGTACACACCACTATTTTTTATTTAATTTTTTTTGCTCAACCTAGCGAGTTGAATAAAAAAAACTGACAGGTCCGGTTAGAGCCGCGCTAAGTACTAGCAAAAGTGACCTGAGCATGGATCACTTTTTAGCAGAGTGACAGTGTCTGCTGCAAGTGTGTACAAGCCTTTGCAGGGCTTGTGTGCAGTTTTGCTTAGCCGCAGTCCCATAGGCTTTTTTTAGGTTGTGCGTTTTTGCTGCATTCTTTTTAAAGGGCACCAAAGATGCAGCATGCAGACGTTTTTGTGCACTTTCAGAAAATGCATCAACAATTTGCAAACTAATAGAAGTCTATGAGACTGACGGGGGTAACATGCAGAAAGACTGAAATCACCAACACTGCAGCCAGACTGTGACACACCAGTGGGATCCCACTTCATAGTACATAGGACCAGGTAATGCACAAGCTGCTGATGGAAACCTCTTTAGCTGCAGAGAGGGGGGGGGGTTAGGGAGAGGCCTGTCACAACTCACTTACTTGGAAGGAAGGACCCACCAGGAGTATCACTGGCTCAGTCATCACATCAGCCTCCATCCAGAGCCTTTCATACAGGACACTGACTGCTCAGTTTAAACGTTCCCGCCCACACATTCTTTTCACAGACGCAGCACACGGGCTGCAAAGAGTGTGGGCGGGCACAGTGAGAGAGGGGGCTGGAGGGAGGCAGAGCAGATCCACCCTCTTACATTCGGCTGTGCTCTGAAATGAAAGGACACAGACTCAGGTGCAGACAACAGCACTGTGACAGGACAGATGTCCGCTCACAGCACAAATGTTTCTGCACACTTCTAGGATGTTATCCAGCCCTGCCAGCCTGCTTGAGCAGTAACATTCACCACTCGGCCAACTACGGAACTGCACATGCCCAGTTCCTAGCTGGCAGCAGATCGGCCCTTTTATCAAGAATCAGTCCGGCCTGGGGGGAAATTGCATGCCTGCCCCCCCTGCCAGCCCGCCCCTGGTTAGGGACAGAGAAATGTAAATGGTTATGCAACCTAGAATGAATGACCGGCTCAGATTCACAGGGGGCAACCTTGGGTAGGCAGGACGAGGAACAGGAGGGACCCCAAGCCAGGATCTGTCCAGTAGTCCAGTCCACATGAGGAGAATGGAGCTGTAACCATGGGAGACCCAAAATTATAGGCGTTGAGGCCTTGGGTAAGATAAGGAAGGATATCCACTCCTGGTGGAGTGTCCCTACCGACATCTTAACAGGGAGGGTCTGGAAGCGGATAGGTCCCCCTGGGAGAACAGTACCATCAATCGCCAAGAACACCAATGGTGTGGTGAGGGGCAAAAGAGTAAGTCTCATGGACGATGCGATTTCCCAGTCCATAAAATTACCAGCGGCTCCGGAATCCAGATATGCTGAGACCGAATGAGAAGAAGCACCAACATGAAGGAACACAGAAAGCAGAAGACGAGAAGGGGAAGGTGATATTTCTGGGTCCAATACTCCACTTTCCAGATGAAGTGGGCCCGAACGTTTTTCTGGACAAAGAGAGCAAGTGTCACGAAAATGACCTTTGCCCCCACAGTAAAGACGCAGACCAAGAGTTCTGCGCCTAGCACGTTCCTCGGGGGATCGCCTGGTCCGACCCAGCTGCATGGGTTCCTCAGCTGGTAGGAGATGCTCTACGGGTCGAAGAGAGGGGAGCTCAGGCTGACTAAGAACCAAGGAGTGCTGGCGTTGCTTTTCTAAGGTCCTCTCCTGAAAGCGAATATCGATCTGGTTACACAAGGAGATAATGCCGGCCAGATCAGTGGGGATGGTTCTTCCTGCTAATTCATCCTTCACTCTATCAGACAGGCCATGCAAAAAGGTTGCGACTAAGGCCTCATTGTTCCAGCTCAACTCAGCCGACATTTTGCGGAAATGAAGGGCATACTGTCCCACAGAAGCAGACTCTTGGCGGAGACGTAAAAGGGCGCTGGCCGCTGAAGAGACACGAGCCGGTTCTTCCAAGATATTCCGAAAAAGTTTCAAGAAGCCAGACAGGCTAGAAACCACTGGATCATTCAGTTCCCACAGAGGGGCTGCCCAGGCTAAAGCTTCACCAGAGAGGAGGGAAATGATATAGGCTACCTTAGCCCGATCAGACAGGAAGTTTTGGGGCTGGAGCTCAAAATGAATTGTGCATTGGCTAAGGAACCCCCTGCAAGCCTTGGAGTCCCCAGAGAAACGGGACGGAGCTGGCAGCTGTAGTGAGTGTGTGGCTGCGACTGGTGCAATAGGTGCAGCCGCTGGTTGTATTTGAGGTTGCGGATTCAGGGTTCCCAAGGAGGCCTGAAGCTGCTCAAAGCGAGAAGCCAGATCCTGGAGGAATCGCATCACCTGAGTCTGATTCGATTCCTGGGTTTCAAGTCTGCAAACTATGCCCTGCAACGGATCATCCACGGGTAACGGGATGTCAGCCGGGTTCATGGCTGATCAAACTGTCAAGGTCACCTGTGGCCAGGTGACAGATGCACACCGTAGGGGGACAGGAGTGCACCGCAAGGTAGTGAACCCTATGGCTGACTGCTGCGGATAGGAAACTGGGTGGTTGTGGGAAGCGGGACCAGAGGAGCACAACCGGGATCCAAACGGAAGCTAGAGCCAAGATTCCCCAGGGCGCGGAGTCTAAGACCCAGCTGGTCTTCTCCAGGGCCTCTAGTGGTGAGGATGTTAGCTGCAGGCTGGGAACAGGTCGCGGCCCCTGGAGTTTCCTAGCTCACGCCCCGTAGGATAAGGGGAAAAGAGGGGAAGCAGCAGCACACGATAAGAGAGAACCGAATAACAAGCTGAAGGTCAGGGGCCACAAGCAGACAAGGATAACGAAGAACGAGCCAAAGGTCAAGGGTCACGAGCAGACAGGGATAGTCGGGGACAAGCCAATAACGTAACAGAGAGACAGACGTAGCACACGGCAGGCAGGAACTCAAACACAATGCCTAACAAACACGTTGATCAGCAAAGCAGGCTTGCAGTGCACAGGTTAATATAGTGTTCTGTGATAGGGCCTGGGGTGGAGTCTGGCTGGGAGGAGATTATAAAGGAAGCCAGGTGAAAGGGCTCAGGCCTCTAAGATGAACACATGGGAAGGAAGGTAAGCTGACAGACAAACACTACTGCATATCCATGACACTGTGCTATACTAAAAAAACAACATTTTTTTTTAATAGCATTTTCTGCAGTTCTGTAGCTGTGCGATTCAGCGGTTACGTACTGTGGGTGTGTTGTGGTCTTCCAAAAAACGCCATTTAGGGCCACAAAAAATATTTTGCAGCGTGTTATACATATGTGGAGGTGTGTGAAATAAACAATTTCTACATAGTTTTCTTCTACTGTGCTATACTAAAAAAACTAAAAAATTTTTGAATAGCATTTTCTGCAGTTCTGTAGCTGTGCGATTCAGCGGTTATGTACTGTGGGTGTGTTGTGGTCTTCCAAAAAACGCCATTTAGGGCCACAAAAAATATTTTGCAGTGTGTTATACATATGTGGAGGTGTGTGAAATAAACAATTTCTATATAGTTTTCTTCTACTGTGCTATACTAAAAAAAAAAAAAAATTTTTAATAGCATTTTCTGCAGTTCTGTAGCTGTGCGATTCAGCGGTTACGTACTGTGGGTGTGTTGTGGTCTTCCAAACAACGCCATTTAGGGCCACAAAAAATATTTTGCAGTGTGTTATACATATGTGGAGGTGTGTGAAATAAACAATTTCTATATAGTTTTCTTCTACTGTGCTATACTAAAAAAAAAACATTTTTTTTTAATAGCATTTTCTGCAGTTCTGTAGCTGTGCGATTCAGCGGTTACGTACTGTGGGTGTGTTGTGGTCTTCCAAAAAACGCCATTTAGGGCCACAAAAAATATTTTGCAGTGTGTTATACATATGTGGAGGTGTGTGAAATAAACAATTTCTATATAGTTTTCTTCTACTGTGCTATACTAAAAAAAAAACATTTTTTTTAATAGCATTTTCTGCAGTTCTGTAGCTGTGCGATTCAGCGGTTACGTACTGTGGGTGTGTTGTGGTCTTCCAAAAAACGCCATTTAGGGCCACAAAAAATATTTTGCAGTGTGTTATACATATGTGGAGGTGTGTGAAATAAACAATTTCTATATAGTTTTCTTCTACTGTGCTATACTAAAAAAACAACAGCAGTACAGAGGACAAGGAGATTCACAAAATCTCCGAAGATGAACGGCGCCTGCGCAGTGAGTGCAGGTTCAAGCCCCACCATCCAAGTGGACATACGGTAGCACATAGTAACAGGGCCCCTCACAGGCTCGGTTAGATCGCCACGCTTCGGGCACGGCCTCACTTGGCTAGGCTTGAACCACGGATTATGTGGCCTTCACCTGAACTCACCACGCAGGCGCCGTTCGTCTTGGGAGATTTTCGAAATCCCCTTGTCCTACATACTGAGCAAACGCAGTACAGGGTGGACACTATTTGACGGGGGACAGAATTCGACACATCACCGGCCTTACCCAGCCATTGTTGTATTTTTGAACCAGTGTTGGCTACCTCGTCCTCCTCCACCGCCGCTTCCACCTACACAGCCACATCCACCGCCACCTCAACCTCCTACTCCATATGGACCTCGTCCTCCTAGGTCAAGATTATAATTTTTATTTTATTTTTTTGTAGCGCACAGATCCTTTCCCCCTTACCTGCCTTTATGTTGTTGGCTCCTCGCAGGAGGGAGAAAGGCACACCGCACTACCAGCCCGTACCCTCCTATATAAAGAGGTTGAGCGGTGTACTTGACGGGCCGTGTCCACAGCCGGAGTCAAAACTCCTCCAGAGAATGATTCTCACCTCTACTGTAGGTAGAGGCAAGTCC
This sequence comes from Rana muscosa, assembly GCA_029206835.1. Classification (NCBI taxonomy): domain Eukaryota; kingdom Metazoa; phylum Chordata; class Amphibia; order Anura; family Ranidae; genus Rana; species Rana muscosa. Next base: position 76,212,109 of record CM055123.1, read on the forward strand.
TTTAATTCCCAGTAAAGTCAATGTCCACACCAGCTGAAATTACAACTCTTATTCTCTCATGGCAAAATAAACTCTACTCGGATAGAAAAGGTTAGAGCAAAGAAACAGGACAGCTTAAGGTGTGGAGGAGGTCCAGGCACAAACGTAGCACATTCACTTCACTGCTTAGGTTTCTCAAACAGTTTTAGGTGCACGGTCTCTGCCACAGACCTTGAGGTTGGTCTCTGCCACAGACCGGGTGTACAAGGCCCCTGCCACGGACCTGGAGAACTTTGGTCTCAGCCACAGACCAGGGTGTATAAGGCCCCTGCCACGGGCCGGGTGAATAAGGCCTCTGATACAGTCAAGATGACCTTGAGCTTCTCCTTCTACGAACCTAGCCCATATCAAGGGGAAGACATCTCTCCAGGGAGTCAACAGACCCTTCCTTCACCGTGACTCCCGCATCGGTCCATCAGAATGATCCTCCCTTCCCTGGAACATGGTCCCCTACACGAGGCGGCACCCTGAGACTCCTCGACCCTTAGCGGACTCCAGACGAAGGCTCTGGACTCCAGGCTTCACTCCCGCACCTAGGCCTCCATACCTAGGGCAGCAGGAACTCCAGCATAGTACCTTACCCCGGGCTAAAGGTACCCGAGATGGAACAGGAACACATGCACCCAGGCCGAAGGCACCTGGGCGTGGACCCCACTGGACATCAGCCCCCAGGCCAAAGGTCTGCCCCTTTAATATGCTCTCCCGGCATGCACAGCAGGTTCCCCGCCCCGCTGTACTACTGCCAAGAGGGGACACAAAAGGCACAGCACTGTATCGGCGGTTCAACCCTAGCCTACCATGGCAGCGCCACCTGTAGGCCGCAGGGAACTGCACACCAATACTGTCCCCCGAGGACAAAATGGTCCATGAATCCTACAGAATTAGGGTGTTTGAGCCTATTTACCACTCAAACACTTCCCTTAAATTTAGCACCCCGCTACATTTTTATTTCAAAGTATTTTATTTTCCCACTAGCTTATCCATTAAATTGAATAATTTATTCCAGAAAGGGCGTATTCTGGGGCATTCCCACCATATGTGTGGCATCGTGCCGTTGAGTTTCTGAGGTTCTTAATGACTTCCCGTACCTCTTCTGCTGAAAAGGGGGCCTCCAGCATATTTTTTTATTTTATTTTTTTTTATCCACATTTATTTGCAGAGCACTTGCCATGCTCTTAACAACATTTTGCTGCCATTTGCAGCCCTCTAGCCCTTTCCATTACTTTTTTAGAGCCTTTTTAGTCCTTAGAAGTCCGGGTCCCCATTGACTTCAATGGGGTTGGGGTTCGGGTTCGGGTTAAAGTTCGGTACCGAACCCGAACTTTTTTCCAAAGTTCGGCCGAACCCGTCGAACCCGAACATCCAGGTGTCCGCTCAACTCTATCAGCTAAACTTCCTTGATGAACATCTGGAAGCAAGGGAATCCCTTTCAAGCCTTCCCCCCAGAAGTAGCTCCAGCCTTCCCTGCAGCCAACCCTCCAGGCTTCCCTGCCGCCAAGTTCAACCTTCTTTGAAGGAACAACCTGAAGTCCTGGAGGAGCCTGATTTGACCATTTGGAGCCAGGTATAGTATTTAGCTAAAGATTTCTTGTACTAAAAGTATAATGATGTAAAAAAGATGTTACTAGTGCGAAAAATGTAAAGATTTAACAAAAAGTGTTTGACATATCAATAGACAGTAGTGGCCAAAAATAATGGGGACAAGAATGAAAAATGCAGGGATCAGAATGATTGTCTTTAATATTTATTAGCATTCATGTCATGAGGTGACAAATGTGTGTGAAGAATGAAGACCAAAATGTAACTATGTACCTTTTTGATACACAGACAGAACAAAGCCAGGATGAGGGGGGAGAAAATGTGAGCCAGGAGGAGGCAGGCCCCAGTGGGACCCAGGAGGAGGCAGGCCCCAGTGGGACCCAGGAGGAGGCAGGCCCCAGTGTGACACGGCGTAACACCAGGCCCCAGATACCCCCTCTACGCATTCCACCAAAAAGGGCCAGGGGGCTTATACAGATGGAGGAGGAGAGACAGGCCCTAATTAAGGAGGCTACTGTGTCCCTCAGAGTGCCCCCCACCGCTGCAGAGGGATTTGCTGCCCTTATTGGGCACAAACTGCAAACAATAGACATGGGCCAGCGTCTCCGATGTGAGACCATCATATTGAATGTGGTCAACATGGGCATGATGGGGAAGCTCACCGATTATACCGACCTTGTGGAAATTGCTCATCAGTGGCGGCTTGTGCTCCAAATTTTTGGGGGGCGCAAACAAACTGAAAAAAAAAAACATCAATTGCCGCCACTGTGCCCATTAAACGCAGCCACTGTGCCCATTAAACGCAGCCACTGTGCCCAAACACCACCAGTTTGTCCCCAAATGCAGCCAGTTTGTCCCCATATACAGCCAGTTTGTCCCCAAATGCAGCCAGTTTGTCCCCAAATGCAGCCAGTTTGTTTCCATATACAGCCAGTTTGTCCCCAAATGCAACCAGTTTGTCCCCATATACAGCCAGTTTGTCCCCATATACAGCCAGTTTGTCCCCAAATGCAGCCAGTGTGTCCCCAAATGCAGCCAGTGTGTCCCCCATTTACAGCCAGTGTGTCCCCATATATAGCCAGTTTGTCCCCATATACAGCCAGTTTGTTCCCATATACAGCCAGTTTGTCCCCAATATACAGCCAGTTTGTCCCCAATATACAGCCAGTTTGTCCCCAATATACAGCCAGTTTGTCCCCAATATACAGCCAGTTGCCCCCCATATACAGCCAGTTGCCCCCCATAATACAGCCAGTTGCCCCCCATAATACAGCCAGTTTGTCCCCCATAATACAGCCAGTTTGTCCCCCATAATACAGCCAGTTTGTCCCCCATAATACAGCCAGTTTGTCCCCAATATACAGCAAGTTTGTCCCCCATATACAGCCAGTTTGTCCCCCATATGCAGCCAGTTTGTCTCCAATATGCAGCCAGTTTGTCCCCCATAATGCAGCCAGGTTGTCCCCCATAATGCAGCCAGGTTGTCCCCCATAATACAGCCAGTTTCCCCTCAATATACAGCAAGTTTGTCCCCCAATATACAGCCAGTTTGTTCCCCATAATACAGCCAGTTTGTCTCCCATATGCAGCCAGTTTGTCCCCCATCTGCAGCCAGTTTGTCTCCAATATGCAGCCAGTTTGTCCCCCATAATGCAGCCAGTTTGTCCCCCATAATGCAGCCAGTTTGTCCCCCATATACAGCCAGTTTGTCCCCCCCAGCCCTGCATTTACCTTCCTCGAGTCAGCGCCGTCCTTCTTCCGTCCTCGATGTCTTCTCCCGCCCTCGATGTCGCTTCAGCCAATCAGGTTACCGGTAACCAGACCCGGTGAACCTGATTGGCCAGGGAACGCACCCCTGTGCGTCCTCTCATTAGATATTTAGAAGCCGATTACAGCCCTCAGGCTGTAGTCGGGAAGCCTATCAGAGCTGCTGGCTCTGATAGGCACTTCTAAAGGCCAACCAGACGCTGTTATTCAGATGGCCGGCGCTCAAGGGGCCGGCCATCTGAATAGTGGGCGGCAGCAATACATAGGTTCATGCAATGCATGAACCTATGTATTGTTGTGAGTGACGGCCGGGCGCAGAAGCGAGCGGCGGCGGCGCTTCTGCGCCCACTATGTGCCACTCATTGTGTGAAGAAAAGGACATTTAAAAAAAAAAAAAACCTCTTAAAGTGGAAGTAAACCCATTGATTTAACAGTTTAAAAAAACTGTTAAATTCCCGGCATGCCGGAAATGCTAACTGCCACATTGGTTGTGCTCTCAACCAAACTGTCAAACCATCCAATGGCTGGTGTCATAACTGGTCACATGTGCAGCATCATGGCAGTTGAAGATTAAACAGAGGCCAAGATAGCAGCTTCCTTGGCTGAAAACGATAGGAGGGTTTACTTCCACTTTAAAGGGCCCGTTTTTTTGGGGGTTTTTTTGTGACCATGAAAAACAGTCGTGTGTACGCGGCAAAAGAGTTTAAGTAGCACACAAAACTTTTAAAGTGACTTTACATAAAAACAACAGCGGTGTCAGAGCTATTGGAAACGTCCATATAAAAGACATCATCAGCTGTATCATCACTAACCCGACCGGATTGGATTCAGCATGTGATATATGCAGCATTCGGTGATTGGAGAAAACCCCTAAACAATTCCAGCATCACATACGGTAATGGAAAAATAAAATAGTCTCTTTATCGTAGAGACTGATAGCACCAAATATCCAGAGTGCAATGCATCCTTTATGGATTTGAGTGCTCTTATTTCTTGCCCACCTGGCTATAAAAGTGAAAACTAGGCTTTAGGCCATCATCCCATCCCATCCCAAGCTAGGTGTCCCTGGGTGCTTCTGACTCCTGAACCCAGTACCTAGGCTCAATTTTTAAACCCCTCCTACTGTTAGAACATTTTATCACATCCACCATATGCACATCGCTTATATCTCTCCACTTACTTTTTATAAAGATAATATCCAGTTTCATTGCCATCTTTGCCTGTGCTCGCTTCACTAGGACAGGGATGACCTTACAAAAAAATACAATAAATATTTAAATAGTAACAAGTGTAAAAAAAAATTGCTATATATATATATATATATATATATATATATATATATATATATATATACACTGTGTGCACAATTATTAGGCAAGTTGTATTTTTGAGGATTCATTTATTTATTGAACAACTACAGTGCTCTCGGTCAATCCAAAAATGTTAATAAACCTCAAACCTAAATACTGTATTTAAAGCGAAGGTCCACCCTAAAAAAAAAAAAAAAATACATTAACAGGCTCTTTAAAATGTCATAAAAAAAAATTGAAAAAAATAATAAAAAAATTTACTTACCAGAAACGCCTGTTGCTAGGCAGTCCTAATCTGCCACTTCCTATACCACGGAGCTCCTCGTTCTCCTCCTCCCTCGCGTTGTCTCCTGGGAAATGGGGCCCACTGTCTTCTGGGACCTGTGTGTTTCCCAGAAGAACGCATGCGCAGTAGGAAACGGGCAGTGAAGCCGCAAGGCTCCACTGCCTGTTTCCCTTAGTTAGAATGGCGGCGCCAGCACCCGATCCGATGGACGGATCGGCCTCTGAGGGCCGACATCGCGGGCTTCCTGGACAGGTAAGTGTCTTTATTAAAAGTCAGCAGCTACAGTGTTTGTAGCTGCTGACTTTTAAAAAAAAAAAATTGGTCTGGAACACCGCTTTAAGAAAGTAAAAGGGAGGTTTTGACTTTCTTAGGAGAATATCTAGGTGTGTTAAATTCCTGGGGTATGGGAGGACTCCGCTAATCTGCAGAATTATTATGCAACTAAATGAAAAATGAACATTTTCAGATCTCACTTGTTTATTTGTATCTGTTAAAGTGAGAATAATAAAAAAACAACTCAAAATTGACAAATAAACATTTCTGACAATTAAAAAAAAAAAAATCAGTGACCAATATAGCCACCCTTCTTTTCAATAACAGTCATAAGCATTCGATTCATGGAGTCTGTCAGTTTCTTGATTAGGGATGAGCCGAACACCCCCGGGTTCGGTTCGCACCAGAACCTTCGAACGGACCGAAAGTTCGCGCGAATTTTCGAACCCTATTCGTTATAATGGACGCGAACGTTCGAAATCAAAATTGCTAATTACAACGGCCAATATGCATGTCAATGTCATAAAACAGGTTTGGGGATCCGGGTCCTGCCCCAGGGGACATATATCAATGCAAAAAGACATTTTAAAAACTAACGTTTTTTCGGGAGCAGTCATTTTAATGATGCATAAAGTGAAAAAAAAAAAAGTGAAATTTTCCTTTAAATATGGTACCTGGGGGGTGTCTAAAGTATGCCTGTGAAGTGGCATGTGTTTCCCGTGTTTAGAACTGTCCTTGCACAAAATGACATTTGTAAAGGAAAAAAAGAAGCCATTTAAAACCACTTGCGGCTTTAATGTCATGTCTTGTCCTGGCCGCCATATGGCTGAAAATCCTTGAGAAAAATGGCATGGCTACCCCATCACCCCCCCCCCCCCACCCCAGCCCCTTTGGGTCTTGTATGGATATTAAGGGGGACCCCGCACCCAAAATAAAACCCTATACCTACAACCCTATATACTCTGAACAGCAGTATATAGGTGGTGCAAACAAGACACGGACTGTAGGTTTGTTCTTAAGTAGAATCTGAACAGGTACATTATGAAGTGTAGCTCCATCCCAAAAAAATCTATTTTTAAGCTTTTTGGAGACCATAGGGAGGGGTTATCACCCCTGTAACATTTGCTGTCTTTGCACATCTGTTCAGAACATGTCACCTCACTTTCCGTCCCAATGACAAATGTTTTTGGAAAAGTGGGGTTTTAATTGAAACAAGGATTGGTGATAAAGCATCAGTAGAGAGGAGATACCTTTTTTCCCAAATTAAATCTAACAGGATAGAATTTCCCTTCCTAGGGGTAGATTTCCTCTCACTTCCTGTTTTCTTTTGCCGTTTGCAAGTAGGAGTCGTTTGTAAGTTGGATGTTTGAAAGTAGGGGCCTGCCGTATATACTCTGCAGAAATTTGCCCTATTAGATGTTGGTGTAGCCACAAGACTGGTGGGCACAGGAATGGGCCCTGCTGTGAGTTAATAGATCAAGATTTGTACTTGCATGCACCTGTTGAACCGGGCAGAAAAATTGGGCCTTTGGTGGTGGTGGTGGTGGTGGTGGACGGTGTTGCCACAAGACTGTAAGCCCTCACAGTTACTCTTGGTGGGTGCAGGAATGGGCCCTGCTGTGAGTTATTAGATCAAGATTTGTAATTGCATGCACCTGTTGAACAGGGCAGAAAAATTGGGCCTTTGGTGGTGGTGGTGGTGGTGGTGGTGGACGGTGTTGCCACAAGACTGTAAGCCCTCACAGTTACTCTTGGTGGGTGCAGGAATGGGCCCTGCTGTGAGTTAGTAGATCAAGATTTGTAATTGCATGCACCTGTTGAACAGGGCAGAAAAATTGGGCCTTTGGTGGTGGTGGTGGTGGTGGACGGTGTTGCCACAAGACTGTAGGCCCTCATAGTTACTCTTGGTGGGCGCAGGAATGGGCCCTGCTGTGAACTATTAGATCAAGATTTGTAATTACACGCCCCTGTTAAACAGGGGCTGAAAAATTTGTTCCTTAGGCATTGGTGCTGGTGCCACAACACTGCAACCCCTCACAGATACTGTACTTGGAGCACAGCAGTCACACCTGTTGCGAAGCATCTTTTTAAAAAATTGTAATTACACGCCCCTGTTATACAGGGGCTGAAAAATTGTGCCTTAGGCACTGGTGCTGGTGCCACAACACTGCAACCCCTCACAGATACTGTACTCTGAGCACAGCAATGAGACCTGTTGCAAAGCATTGCCTAAAAATTGTAATTACACGCCCCAACAGGGGCTGAAAAATTGTGCCTTAGGCACTGGTGCTGGTGCCACAACACTGCAACCCCTCACAGATACTGTACTTGGAGCACAGCAGTCACACCTGTTGCGAAGCATCTTTTTAAAAAATTGTAATTACACGCCCCTGTTATACAGGGGCTGAAAAATTGTGCCTTAGGCACTGGTGCTGGTGCCACAACACTGCAACCCCTCACAGATACTGTACTCTGAGCACAGCAATGAGACCTGTTGCAAAGCATTGCCTAAAAATTGTAATTACACGCCCCAACAGGGGCTGAAAAATTGTGCCTTAGGCACTGGTGCTGGTGCCACAACACTGCAACCCCTCACAGATACTGTACTTGGAGCACAGCAGTCACACCTGTTGCGAAGCATCTTTTTAAAAAATTGTAATTACACGCCCCTGTTATACAGGGGCTGAAAAATTGTGCCTTAGGCACTGGTGTGGTGGCATGGATCATTGAGGAGGAGGAAGAGGATAGTCAGTGAACATAACAGGACAGTCACTCAGCATCAGCATAGGCAGTCTTGAAGGGATCTGACATTATAAATTATTCCGTTATATCCGCTTCAGGTGTCTGGTAGCTGGTGGTGATCCAAGACTGATTCATTTTTATGAAGGTCAGTCGATCAACCGAGTCGGTGGACAGGCGCACCCTATGATCGGTGACAAATCCTCCAGCAGCACTGAATGTGTGTTCGGAAAGAACGCTGGATGCAGGACAGGCCAGTAGCTCAATTGCATACTGTGCAAGCTCTGGCCAGTGATCCATCCTCAGGACCCAGTAAGCCAGAGGATTTTCGGTGGGAAAGGTGTCCAAGTCTGACCTTGCCCCTAGGTATTCCTGCACCATGTATATCAGACGCTGGCGATGGTTGCTGGAACCGATCTTACCTTGGGGCTGCGGACTAAAAAATTGTCTGAACGCATCGGTCAGACGTCCACCTTCCCCACCGCTCCTTCTGCTACTGACCGAAGCCTCAGCAACTCGTCGTCCAGGACCAGGAGTTTGTAACCTCCCAGTTTCTGGGAACGCGTTGCACAGACCTTTCTGCAAGGCCTCCCTGAGATGTCTCATCCTCTGCTCCCTCTGCGACGGCAAGATAAGGTCCGCAACCTTACCCTTGTACCATGGATCAAGGAGAGTGGCCAGCCAGTAATGGTCCCTCTCCTTGATCCGAAGAACACGAGGATCCTTCCGCAGGCTTTGCAGGATCAGGGAGGCCATGCAGCGTAGGTTAGCTGAGGCATTCGGTCCGGAGTTTTCTGGGTCACTGAGGATGACATGATCGCCAGCCACCTCCTCCCAGCCACGTACAAGTCCACTGGTTTCTTGGGACTGTACATCATCCCTAAAAGACTGCTGCTGCTGATGCTGAGTGCCAGGCTCCACCTCCATGCTCACACAATCCTCCTCCTCCTCCTCCTCCTCATCCTCATCCTCTTCCTGTGTGATGGGTGGGACAGAAGGAACACTGTCTGGATAAAGGGGGCCTTGAGAGGCAAGGAAGTCCTCCTCTTCCTGCCTCTGTTCTGCCTCAAGTGCCCTGTCCATTATCCCACGCAGCGTATGCTCCAACAGGTGGACAAGAGGTACAGTATCACTGATGCATGCACTGTCACTGCTCACCATCCTCGTGGCCTCCTCAAATGGTGAGAGGACAGTGCATGCATCCCTGATCATGCTCCACTGGCGTGGGGAAAAAAAGCCAAGCTCCCCTGACCCTGTCCTGGTGCCGTAGTCGCAAAGGTACTCATTGATGGCCCTCTGCTGCGTGTGCAGTCGCTGCAGCATGGCCAACGTTGAGTTCCACCTGGTGGGCATGTCACATATTAGGCGGTTCTTGGGCAGGTTCAGCTCCTTTTGCAGCTCAGTCAGCCGAGCACTGGCATTATAAGATCGGCGGAAATGCACACAGACTTTCCTGGCCTGCCTCAGGACATCCTGTAAGCCTGGGAACCTGCCCAAGAACCGCTGCACCACCAGGTTGAGGATGTGAGCCATACAGGGCACATGGGTGAGCTGCCCCTGTCGCAGGGCGGAGAGGAGGTTGGTGCCATTGTCAGAAACGACCATTCCTGGCTTAAGCTGGCGTGGCGTCAACCACCTCTCGGCCTGCCCCTGCAGAGCTGCCAGAACCTCTGGCCCAGTGTGGCTCCTGTCCCCCAAACACACCAGCGCAAGCACGGCATGGCATCTTTTTGCCTGCGTACTCGCGTAGCCCCTTGTACGCCTACGGAGCACCGCTGGTTCCGAGGACAGAGCACTCGAAGAGGACATGGAGGAAGAAGAAGAGGAGGGGGTGGAGGAGAGAGGTGTGTCACAACCAGTAGTAGCATTTTGGAGGCGTGGTGGCGGAACAACCTCCAACACTACTGCACCTTGTCCTGCATCCCTCCCAGCTGCCAATAGAGTGACCCAATGGGCCGTGAAAGAAAGATAACGTCCCTGTCTATGCCTGCTGGACCATGAGTCAGCGGTAATATGCACCTTACCGCTGACCGCCCTGTCCAGCGAGGCATGGACATTGCCTTCCACATGCCGGTAGAGAGACGGAATCGCCTTCCGTGAGAAAAAGTGGCGTTTGGGAACCTGACACTGAGGAACCGCACATTGAACAAACTCACGGAAGGGGGCCGAGTCTACCAACTGAAAAGGCAGCAGTTGAAGTGCTAGCAATTTAGCCAAGCTAGCATTCAACCGCTGGGCATGTGGATGGCTGGGAGTATACTTCTTTCGACGGTCCAGCAGCTGGGGCAGGGAAATTTGCCTGCTACAATCGGACGTCGGTGTACTGCAAGTACTTGGTTGTGACACACCTAATTCTACACCTTCAGTCCTCTCAGAGCAGCTTTCAGAGAGGACTGAAGATATAGTGGGGATGGAGATCCCAGCTGATGAGGAGCAAGGAGAGGTCCGCTTTGTTCTTTGGTGTGGGTCTTTTATGTGTGCTTGCCAACGAGCTGCATGGCAGGTCGACATATGTCTGCTCATGCTTGTGGTGCCCAAGCGGCTGATGTTTTGGCCACGCGAGATAGGCTTGAGACAAATATTGCAAATAGCAGTGGTGCGATCTGATGCACTCGTCTCAAAAAACGCCCACACCAAAGAACTTTTGTGATAACGTGCAGAGGCAGCGCCCTGCACAGGCGGAGCTCTGCGGTGTGGTACAGTTGCTGTGCTGGCCTCTAGCTGGCCTCCAGGGGGCATCCTGCCTCGTTGGACATGTGACGCTGCATCCTCCTCCTCCTCCTCTCTCCCTTCAGGCACCCACGTGGAGTCAGTGACCTCATCATCCCCTCCCTCTTCACCACTAGAGCAAACCTGGCAGTAAGCTGCAGCTGGTGGAACAGTACTGCCAGATTGCTGTCCTTCAGCATCCCCTCTCTCTGCGCGCACACTACTGACTTCCTCAAGCTGGGTATCATCATCCGAGCCTTCGAATCGTTGGGCATCCTCCTGGAGCATGTACCCAACACTGTGCTCAAACAGTTCGGGGGACTCCTCAGGAGGACATGGTGGGTCTAGGGAAGGGGTGGCTGATGATGCCATTGAGTATGCGTTGGCAGCTGCTCTGCCAGTACCCTGAGCCTGGGTGAGAGAGGATGAGGAGGATGAGGAGGGCTTGGTCATCCATTCTACCAAGCATTCGGCATGATGCGGCTCCACATGTCCAGCTGCCGAAAACAAAGACAAGCGTGTCCCATGGCCACGTGCTGATGACGATGCACGACCACGTCCACGGCCAGCACTGTTGTCTCTAGAAACAGAGCCTGCCTGCCCTGTGTTCTTGCCTCGGCACACTCTGCCTCTCCTTGGCGGTCTTCCAGCCATTGTAGTCGGTAGTGTATATAGTATAAAAAATAGAGCTCCTATGTGTGCTCACAACACACTGTAGGTCCTATGGGTGCTGACACTAACACACTATAGGTACTATGTGTGCTGCTGACAAGAAAATATAGGAGCTCTGTTTGCTGTCACTAACACACTAGAAGTCCTATGGGTGCTGCTGAGAAGAAAATATAGGAGCTCTGTGTGATGCCACTAACACACTAGAAGTCCTATGGGTGCTGCTGAGAAGAAAATATAGGAGCTCTGTGTGATGCCACTAACACACTAGAAGTCCTATTGGTGCTTCTGAGATGAAAATATAGGAGCTCTGTGTGATGCCACTAACACACTAGAAGTCCTATGGGTGCTGCTGAGAAGAAAATATAGGAGCTCTGTGTGATGCCACTAACACACTAGAAGTCCTATTGGTGCTTCTGAGATGAAAATATAGGAGCTCTGTTTGCTGCCACTAACACACTAGAAGTCCTATGGGTGCTTCTGAGATGAAAATATAGGAGCTCTATGTGATGCCACTAACACACTAGAAGTCCTATGGGTGCTTCTGAGATGAAAATATAGGAGCTCTGTTTGCTGCCACTAACACACTAGAAGTCCTATGGGTGCTGCTGAGAAGAAAATATAGGAGCTCTGTGTGATGCCACTAACACACTAGAAGTCCTATGGGTGCTTCTGAGAAGAAAATATAGGAGCTCTGTGTGATGCCACTAACACACTAGAAGTCCTATTGGTGCTGCTGAGAAGAAAATATAGGAGCTCTGTGTGATGCCACTAACACACTAGAAGTCCTATGGGTGCTGCTGAGAAGAAAATATAGGAGCTCTGTGTGATGCCACTAACACACTAGAAGTCCTATGGGTGCTTCTGAGATGAAAATATAGGAGCTCTGTGTGATGCCACTAACACACTAGAAGTCCTATGGGTGCTTCTGAGATGAAAATATAGGAGCTCTGTTTGCTGCCACTAACACACTAGAAGTCCTATGGGTGCTGCTGAGAAGAAAATATAGGAGCTCTGTGTGATGCCACTAACACACTAGAAGTCCTATGGGTGCTTCTGAGAAGAAAATATAGGAACTCTGTGTGATGCCACTAACACACTAGAAGTCCTATGGGTGCTGCTGAGAAGAAAATATAGGAGCTCTGTGTGATGCCACTAACACACTAGAAGTCCTATGGGTGCTTATGAGATGAAAATATAGGAGCTCTGTGTGATGCCACTAACACACTAGAAGTCCTATGGGTGCTTCTGAGATGAAAATATAGGAGCTCTGTTTGCTGCCACTAACACACTAGAAGTCCTATGGGTGCTGCTGAGAAGAAAATATAGGAGCTCTGTGTGATGCCACTAACACACTAGAAGTCCTATGGGTGCTTCTGAGAAGAAAATATAGGAGCTCTGTGTGATGCCACTAACACACTAGAAGTCCTATGGGTGCTGCTGAGAAGAAAATATAGGAGCTCTGTGTGATGCCACTAACACACTAGAAGTCCTATGGGTGCTGCTGAGAAGAAAATATAGGAGCTCTGTGTGATGCCACTAACACACTAGAAGTCCTATGGGTGCTTCTGAGATGAAAATATAGGAGCTCTGTGTGATGCCACTAACACACTAGAAGTCCTATGGGTGCTTCTGAGATGAAAATATAGGAGCTCTGTTTGCTGCCACTAACACACTAGAAGTCCTATGGGTGCTGCTGAGAAGAAAATATAGGAGCTCTGTGTGATGCCACTAACACACTAGAAGTCCTATGGGTGCTTCTGAGAAGAAAATATAGGAGCTCTGTGTGATGCCACTAACACACTAGAAGTCCTATGGGTGCTGCTGAGAAGAAAATATAGGAGCTCTGTGTGATGCCACTAACACACTAGAAGTCCTATGGGTGCTGCTGAGAAGAAAATATAGGAGCTTTGTGTGATGCCACTAACACACTAGAAGTCCTATGGGTGCTGCTGAGAAGAAAATATAGGAGCTCTGTGTGATGCCACTAACACACTAGAAGTCCTATGGGTGCTTCTGAGATGAAAATATAGGAGCTCTGTGTGATGCCACTAACACACTAGAAGTCCTATGGGTGCTGCTGAGAAGAAAATATAGGAGCTCTGTTTGCTGCCACTAACACACTAGAAGTCCTATGGTTGCTGCTGAGAAGAAAATATAGGAGCTCTGTGTGATGCCACTAACACACTAGAAGTCCTATGGGTGCTTCTGAGATGAAAATATAGGAGCTCTGTGTGATGCCACTAACACACTAGAAGTCCTATGGGTGCTGCTGAGAAGAAAATATAGGAACTCTGTGTGATGCCACTAACACACTAGAAGTCCTATGGGTGCTGCTGAGAAGAAAATATAGGAGCTCTGTGTGATGCCACTAACACACTAGAAGTCCTATGGGTGCTGCTGAGAAGAAAATATAGGAGCTCTGTTTGCTGCCACTAACACACTAGAAGTCCTATGGGTGCTGCTGAGAAGAAAATATAGGAGCTCTGTGTGATGCCACTAACACACTAGAAGTCCTATGGGTGCTGATGAGAAGAAAATATAGGAGCTCTGTTTGCTGCCACTAACACACTAGAAGTCCTATGGGTGCTGCTGAGAAGAAAATATAGGAGCTCTGTGTGATGCCACTAACACACTAGAAGTCCTATGGGTGCTTCTGAGAAGAAAATATAGGAGCTCTGTGTGATGCCACTAACACACTAGAAGTCCTATGGGTGCTGCTGAGAAGAAAATATAGGAGCTCTGTGTGATGCCACTAACACACTAGAAGTCCTATGGGTGCTGCTGAGAAGAAAATATAGGAGCTCTGTGTGATGCCACTAACACACTAGAAGTCCTATGGGTGCTGCTGAGAAGAAAATATAGGAGCTCTGTTTGCTGCCACTAACACACTAGAAGTCCTATGGGTGCTCTTGGGGTGCAATGCTGTGCTAACAGCACTGCGGTTGGTACTACTGCAATACTGTACTAACAGTAAGCACGCACCAGACTAATCCCCAGCAGCAGCTAATAACACACTAACTGTGCAATCAGCAGCAATGAACGATCAATGACTTAGGTAGCAATGGTTTAGCAAAGAAATAGCCAATGGTTTAGCAAAGAAGAGCAAATCTTTCAGTATCAAGCAAAGACAGAATCAGCAGACTGATCTCTCCTAAAGCCGGAACTCATGTGACCGGGGCCGACGGCGTGGCGGCCTTTTAAATGGTGGGGCGTGTACTAAAGCCCCTGAGCTGTAATTGGCTACAGGCGTCCTGCCTGTAGCCAATTATTGCTCTCCGAGTTTCGGGCGCTGTGATTGGCCAAGCATGCGGGGTCACAGTGCATGCTTGGCCAATCATCAGCCAGCAATGCACTGCGCCGGCCGCGCCGGCCGCAATGCATTGCGGGGCCGCTCGCATCACACGAATGTGATGCGAACGGCCCAAATAGTTCTGGGCTCGCCGAGCGAGCGAACGCCCGGTGCTCGATTCGAACGTGGGTTTGAATCGAGCACCGGGCCCATCCCTATTCTTGATCTGTTGACTATAAACTTTTTGTGCAGCAGCAACCACAGCCTCCCAGACACTGTTCAGAGAGGTGCACCGTTTTCCTTCACTGTAAATCTTCCTTTTAAGAAGTGGCCACAAGTTCTCAATAGGGTTTAGGTTAGGTGAGGAAGGAGGCCATGTCATTATTCGTTCATCTTTAAGGCCTTTACTGGCTAGCCACGCAGAGGAGTACTTTGATTCATGCGATGGAGCATTGTCCTGCATAAATATCATGGTCTTCTTGAAAGATGCAGACTTCTTCCTGTACCACTGATGGAAGAAAGCATCTTCTGCAAACTGGCAGTAGGTTTGGGAGTTCATTTTGAGTCCACCTTCAACCCGAAAGGTCCAACTAGCTTTTCTTTAATAAAACCAGCCCATACCAATACCCCACCTCCACCTTGCTGGCATCTGAGTCAAAGTGGAGCTCTGTGCCTGTTACTTATCGAGCCACAGGCCCATCCATCTGGTCCGCCAAGAGTCACTCTGACCTCATCAGTCCATAAAACCTTTAAAAAATCTGTCTTCTGATATTTCTTGGCCCGGTCTTGATGTTTCAACGTATGTGTCTTGTTCAGTGGTGGTCTAGTTACAGCCATCCCCAAATCTTTCTTGCGACCCTGTTGACTATTTGCAACAAAACATTTGATGGTTCTGTGATTACGTCCCAATATCTTAGCAATTTCGAGAGTGCTGCATCCCTCTCAAAGACGATTTTTGACTTTTCAGAGTCAGTTGAATCAATTTTTTTGGCCCATTTTGCCTAATAATTATGCACACCTTGATATAGGGTGTTGATCTCCTAAGAGCCGGTTCACACCAGGGCGGCGCGACGCGGCACGACTTGTGGGGGCGACCTCTGCGGCGCGATCTCAGGACGACCTGAGACGCCCGCCGAGGCGATTTGCATAAGACTTCTGTATAGAAGTCAATGCAGGTCGCCTTGGGTCGCCCCCAAAAGTAGTACAGGAACCTTTTTCTGAGTCGGAGCGACCTGAGTCGCTCTTACTTAGAACGGTTCCATTGAAAAGCGTGGGACGCAACTTGTCAGGCGACTGAGTCGCCTGACGAGTCGCCCTGGTGTGAACCGGCTCTTAGGCCAGACCCTCCCTCATTACACAAATACACATCACCTGATATGCTTACATCCAATAAGCATTCAAGTTTATACAGCTTGGAGTTAGACAATATGCATAACAATTATGATTTGGTCAAAATACCCACTTGCCTAAAAATTGTGCACACAGTAGGGGAGATTTACAAAAACCTGTGAATTCAGAATCAGGTGCTGCTGTGCATGGTAGCCAATCAGCTTCTAACTTCAGCTTGTTCAACTAAGCTTTGGCAAAAAAACCTGGAAGCTGATTGGTTTCATCAGATGTTGTACTCTCCAGTTTTAGCAAATATCCACCAGTGTATAGAAAATTGTCGGCTATCTTTCTTTTTTCATCTATCGTGAGTTGCTCTTCATAATATAATATAGTGATATGACAACAGCCATCCAATGTCCATCTCACTTTCCCGGTATATTTTTAGAAATAGGTAGATTTTAATGAAATTATTTTAGTTTCTGATGGTGTCCCAGCCAAATTACCTAAAACCTTAATAAACCCAAAACCCAAAACCAAACATGTATTATATTGCAGCTCACCAGTCATTACATGTGGTGACTGCATTTGTTTTATTTTTTAACACATTTTCCCTTTTTTACCTGACGATCTGACCAGTAATGCCGCGTACACACGATCGTTTTTTCTGATGAAAAAAGACCGATGGACTTTTTTCATCGGACAAACCGATCGTGTGTGGGCCCCATCGGTCTTTTTTCCATCGGTATAAAAAAATAGAACATGTTTTACATTTTACCGATGGAAAAAAAACGATAGCAAATTCCGATCGTCTGTGGGGAACGCCATCGGAGAAAAAACCCACGCATGCTCAGAATCAAGTCGACGCATGCTCAGAAGCATTGAACTTCATTTTTCTCGGCTCTTCGGAGTGTTTTACGTCACGTCGTTTGGGACGGTCGAATTTTTGACTGATGGTGTGTAGGCAAGACTGATGGAAGTCAGCTTCATCGGATTTCCGATGGAAAAATCCATCGGATTTTATTCCATCAGAAATCCGATCGTGTGTACAGGGCATAATACTCCTCCTGTATTAGAGTGCCTCCACTCTAGATGAAGGAGCAACAGAGACACCTTTGGACAGCAACATTCCAGTCTGGGGAAGGGTAGTGTTTGATGTAATAGCAGATTTAGATATTCTAAACAAATTA
The DNA here is from genome assembly GCA_029206835.1 of Rana muscosa. Classification (NCBI taxonomy): domain Eukaryota; kingdom Metazoa; phylum Chordata; class Amphibia; order Anura; family Ranidae; genus Rana; species Rana muscosa. Next base: position 76,229,248 of record CM055123.1, read on the forward strand.
AAGTCAAACTCTAACACTTTTTAAGTAGTTACAACAACAGTTTTATTTATTTGTTTGGGATAAACATTTTACATAAGTAAATGGTGATCATTGTAAGCACCCCTGTCGGAGGTAAATGGTTTCAACCCTCTAATTGCTGCATCTGCAGGACAGCTTGTTCTGTTGAAAAACAACATACTTGCTGGGCAGATCACCAGGTGAAAATAAAATAAAGAAAGCTTAAAAAAGAAAATGAATGCAGTACCCACATCTAAGAATTGGTAAACTGTAATATAATAAATGTTTGCTTTTGGGTTTTATATCGCTCTAAAAAAGCCATTTTTTTCAAGTTAAAATTATTTAAATTGGGGTAAAATATATACAGCGTCGCCACGTAGTAAATATGTCTTTTCCCTAACAAAAAGAGCTAGCTATCACCAAAAAACTGTATGTTAATTAAAAAACAGTGCAGCCCTCCAATATTATGTAGCGCACACATCCAAAACAATATATCTATAGCGATCAGTGACAAAAATGTAATAAGTCAATAAAAAAACATTCTTTGGCATTATTACTGTATAGTCTTTTTGCTGTGCATGTCACAAAATGTAGTTTAAGCAATTTAAAAAAATTCAAACACTACAAGTCCAAATGTGTAAAAATAAATAGTCAACTTTTAGAAATAAAATCTCCATTTCAAGTGCTCTGGGATTATAATGAAAAAACCCAGGGACACAATGTCAGGTTGGACCCTCAAGGAAGTCCTGCTCAGGGATGCAACGCATCAGTTTAAACCCGCCCTGCACGTGACGTCATCACATGCTTTACGGAGATACCCATCAGGAGCTGGTCTGCAGAGGCATTGTTTTATTCTATTTACAAGCACTTTATTTATATCTCCTTGTGAGCATATTATAATGTTGATTTAAATACATTTAGTGGTGAGCAGCATTAGATCCCATTCTGTCTTTGTGGTCCTACAGAGGTGAAAGTGTTTCTGTGGATGGGAAATCTCTTTCACACTTGTGCGACTTGGGACTGCAAAGTCGCATGACAAATCGTACTCCATGATTTCCAATGAGAACCGTTCATATCCGTGCGACTTCAAGTCCCAGAGACTTCAAAGTAGTCCCTGCACTACTTTGGTCCGCCTTTGATGCGACTTGAGGTCCATAGACCACAAGATTACACTGGCATTGCTTCAAGTCGCGTCAAAGTCACGCAGCAAAGTCACATCAAAGTCGTGCGACTTTCAGGTCGTACAAGTGTGAAAAGGGCCTAACTAGAAATGAAGGCTGGAGGCATCCGTGACCAAGAGATGGATGGAGGATTGAAGTCCATGTGGAGCAATATTCTATGTCATTAAGCCTGATCTGACCTTCTGCTAACCGGGGGGTCATTTGCTGGATAAGCATAATAGAAGAGCACAGCTTTGTGGTGAAATAAGCTGGATATTATTTATTTCTTACAGGTACTTATATCGCGCTGTCAATGTATTCAGTGCTTCACGTATACATTATCTCACAAAAGTGAGTACACCCCTCGTATTTTTGTAAATATTTTATTATATCTTTTCATGTGACAACACTGAAGAAATTACACTTTGCTACAATGTAAAGTAGTGAGTGTACAGCTTGTATAACAGTGTAAATTTGCTGTCCCCTCAAAATAACTCAACACACATCCATTAATGTCTAAACCGCTGGCAACAAATGTGAGTACACCCCCTAAGTGAAAATGTCCAAACTGGGCCCAATTAGCCATTTTCCCTCCCCGATGTCATGTGACTCGTTAGTGTTACAAGGTCCCAGGTGTGAATGGGGAGCAGGTGTGTTAAATTTGGTGTTATCGCTCTCACTCTCTCATACTGGTCACTGGAAATTCAACATGGCACCTCATGGCAAAGAACTCTCTAAGGATCTGAAAAAATTAATTGTTGCTCTACATAAAGATTGCCTAGGCTATAAGAAGATTGCCAAGACCCTGAAACGGAGCTGCAACACAGTGGCCAAGACCATACAGCGGTTTAACAGGACAGGTTTCACGCAGAAAAGGCCTCACCATGGTCGACCAAAGAAGTTGAGTGCACGTGCTCAGCGTCATATCCAGAGGCTGTCTTTGGTAAATAGACGTATGAGCGCTGCCAGCATTGCTGCAAAGGTTGAAGGGGTGGGGGGTCAGCCTGTCAGTGCTCAGACCATTCGCAGCACACTGCATAAAATTGGTCTGCATGGCTGTTGTCCCAGAAGGAAGCCTCTTCTAAAGATGATGCACAAGAAAGCCCACAAACAGTTTGCTAAAGACAAGCAGACTAAGGATATGGATTACTGGAACCATGTCCTGTGGTCTAATGACACCAAGATAAACTTATTTGGTTCAGACGGTGTCAAGCGTGTGTGGCAGCAACCAGGTGAGGAGTACAAAGACAAGTGTGTCTTACCTACAATCAAGCATGGTGGTGGGGGTGTCATGGTCTGGGGCTGCATGAGTGCTGCCGGCACTGGGGAGCTACATTTCATTGAGGGAACCATGAATGCCAACATGTACTGTGACATACTGAAGCAAAGCATGATCCCCTCTCTTCAGAGACTGGGCAGCAGGGCAGTATTCCAACATCACTTATCTATAAAGCTGCGCTTGTGATATAAATGAAAAATATAACATGTAAAAATAATATATTAAAAAATATATTGAATAAAGGGATCCCTGAAAAAATCAAGTCCATCGACTATTGAGCACACCTCCCATCATGAAAATTAACGTGAGCCTAAGTGCAATCCTCCACCATATGTGCCTGTGTCAGGAACCGGTGTGACCACAAATATGTGTGGACTGCCACAGAGTATACCAACCAAAGGTAAAGTGTAAATAATATAATTTATTAAAAGATAAGTGAATAACACAAGGAAAACACACCTCAAATATAACGAACAGTGTAACCCAACCAGCGAACCAAATAATCAGTGAACACACAATAAACGACTGCCTAAATAAAATATATGAAGATAATGGGATAACCAGATCGTAATCATAACAGAGTCAGGGTCATACACAGGAGATCAAGCAGAGGCAGCTGGGAACAATGCAGGAGATGAACTGAGCGGGTAGGAACGGATCAGGCTGCAGGGTCAGGGTCCATGAACAGGTGACGGGATGCAGGCTTCAGGAACACAGATCAGGGGCACATGGAGAAAATACCAAGGCAATGGGTAACAGCATGCACCAGGTTTAAATACACTTCCTGCAATCAGCATCAGGTGATGACTGATTGCAGGAGGAGGATGTCAGCTTCTGACTGGCGAGAGACACCTGCTGGTGGACACCGGAGCTGCAGCCTAAGGATCTAGGAGCCACAGTGCCACCAGCACTCAAATCCTTTTTCTAACTGTCAGCCTCTGACTGCTGAGAGACACCTTCTGGTGGACACCGGAAGTGCAGCTCATAGATCTGGGAGCTACAGCGCCACCAGAAGGTAAATCCGTTCCTGACAGTACCTCTCTCTAAGGAGTGACCTCCAGATGCTCCAACAAGCCATAGCTGAAAGAGTCCATATTAGATATTAAGTTGCTGAGAGTAAATGTCTCGTAAGCCCAAGAGTGCCTTTCCTGACAGCCTGCTTACCGCAACACATTGACCTCCTATTATGGAAGGTCAATCTCGCCTGTGGCTTATAACCCAGCCAGGGCCTTTGTCCCTCCGGAACAGACGGGAATCCACCTCTGTGTAGGTAATAGTTGTTAGAAGCTCCCCATGCAAGAATAATAAAAGCTTGCCATGGCATAACATCCTTTATAAATTTATTATATATTTCAAAGATTGCACTTACATCAAAATCCTAGGAAACTCACATTGTATATTAAAAAGCCGGCCGCTTAAACAATCAGCCTGTCCTTCGGGGACTTCCGCACGCGGTGACATCAGCACGTTGCTTTACTGACGCGTTTCGTCACAAAATTACGTTGTCCTGGAGCACGGGGGCAACATGATAACTACCCCAAACACACCTCCAAGATGACCACTGCCTTGCTAAAGAAGCTGAGGGTAAATATGATGGACTGACCAAGCATGTCTCCAGACCTAAACCCTATTGAGCATCTGTGGGGCATCCTCAATTGGAAGGTGGAGGAGCGCAAGGTCTCTAACATCCACCAGCTCTGTGATGTCATTTATAGAGGAGTGGAATAGGACTCCAGTGGCAACCTGTGAAGCTCTGGTGAACTCCATGCCCAAGAGGGTTAAGGCAGTGCTGGAAAGAAATTGTGGCCACACAAAATATTGACACTTTGGGCCCAATTTTGGCATTTTCACTTAGGGGTGTACTCACTTTTGTTGCCAGCGGACATTAATGGCTGTGTGTTGAGTTATTTTGAGGGGACAGCAAATTTACACTGTTATACAAGCTGTACACTCACTACTTTACATTGTAGAAAAATGTAATTTCTTCAGTGTTGTCACATGAAAAGATATAATAATATATTTTCAAAAATGTGAGGGGTGTACTCACTTTTGTGAGATATTGTATGTTCACATCAGTCCCTGCCCTCAATGAGCTTACAATCTTAGGTCCCTAACTCACATTCATACATACACATACTAGGGCCAATTTGTCTTTGAATGTCTTTGGAAGGAAACCAGAGCCCCAGGGGAAACCCAAACAGGCACAGGATAACATGAAAACTCCAGGCAAGTAGTGTTGTCAGGGCCGCCATCAGGGGGGTACAGGCAGTACACCTGTAAGGGGCCCAGAGGTCCCCAGGGGCCCGGATGGCAACCCCCTTTTTTTTTCTTTTGTAAGGGGCCCAGAGGTCATCAGAGCCCCGGATGGCAATCCCCCTTTTTTATTTTATAAAATGTAATTTTTTTTTTTTTGTAAGGGGCCCAGAGGTCCCCAGAGGCCTGGAGGTCCCCAGGGCCCCGGATGGCATCCCCCCTTTTTTTTGTTCTTTTGGGTTTTTTTTGTGTTCATCAGCACCTAAAGCCCCCCCAACCTCAACAATTCGCGGCGGCAGCATCCCCCGCTTCTCAATTCGCGGCACCCCCCCACTCCCCCACTTCTATATCCGCGGCAGCCCCCCCCCCCGCTTCTCAATTTGCGGCGGCAGCACCCCCCCGGTACTCCTCTGCTCCAGGGGGCCCATGCCTGAAGCTGTGTAAGGGGCCCCAAAATTCCTGATGGCGGCCCCGAGTGTTGTGGTTGGGATTTGAGCCGGTTGCCCTGGTGTTGCTAGGCAGAAGTGCTAACCACTTAGCCACTGCGCTGCCCAGTTAGAAAGGTGTTTTTTTTTTTTTTACTATACTCTCAGAGCACTGGAAATGGAAATTTGGTTCTATAACTTGCTATCCATATTTACACGTCTGAACGTTTATAGTGTTTGGGTTTTTTCTTCTTTTTTTTTTTGCTTGAACTACATTTTGCAACATGCACAGTAATGGGACTATAATGATGCCAAAGAAACGTTTGTATTGATTGAGCACATTATTTGTCACTGATTGATATAGATATATTATTTTGGATATTTGCATTATATAAAATTGGAGCACTGCATTTATTTTTTATTTTTAACAGATTCAAAAAGGGGCTGCTGATGCTGTATTTAAGCCAAGCTAAATGTAAAAGATTAAAGAATCAATTACACATGTAAAATATGTAATAGCAGAATAAGGTGTCGCTGTCTGTGAAAATTGTACTATTCCATAACACTACTTTCAGCAGGATTCAACAAAGGAAAGGAACCTGGGTAGTTTTGTTCATTCCAAATCACAACAAATAACCCAGCTGTTGTCTGTCTTTTTGATATTGCATATCTTCTTTCGATGTAAAATAATACACTAAATTATATTGTATTTTCCACGTTGATTTGTGACTGGCGTATTACATATAATTTTATTAGGTACATGTGTGTCATTTACATGAGTCCATGCCCAATGAGCTAATGTTCTTGGCACAGTCACCCACGCACTAGGGAAAACTCTCACAGAGAGAAACTAATTAACATAATAATAAAATTTGTATGTATCAGTTGTTCATAAAGTGTTCTGTGAAAATAAAAAGACACAAGAACAAGCACCAATATTTTTCATAACCTAGACTACCGCAGGCTTTGAATATCATGTATTATATTTAGATATTACATGCTTACAATTTAAAAAATAAGTTAAAAATAAATAAATAAAAAGAAATAAAAAGAAATAAATAAATGCAGGTAAAAAAAAAAAATGTGCATTTATTATTGGTAAATGAGAACTACAAGCCATTAGCCACAGTGGCTGACAGTACTTGTAGTTCATTCATTTACAGAACTCTGTGATTAAATGATCAGTGTGGGCGGAGACCCGCGTGGCCACGCTGTCTTTAAATCTTGACAGCGGGTGCTGGGAGGAAGGGTTGGGGGGGAAAGGAGGCAGGAGCTTAAACATGTTACATGTTCCACCATACATATGGGTGGAACTTGTAACATAATCCAAATGTAAACTTAGCCTTAAAACAAGTAGAATAGCAGACACGAACAAACAGACACTGATTGTGATGGACTGAAGCATACTTACAGAGACTGAAAAACATCACTAGGTCGAGCTCCATTTTTTGGTCCATAAACAACACTATATTACAAAAAGTCTTCGGACGCCTGCCTTTACACACACGTGAACTTTAATGGCATCCCAGTCTTAGTCTATAGGGTTTAATATTGAGTTGGTTCACCCTTTGCAGCTATAACAGCTTCAACTCTTCTGGAAGGGCTGTCCACAAGGTTTAGGAGTGTGTCTATGGGAATGTTTGACCATTCTTCCAGAAGCACATTTGTGATGTCAGGCAATGATGTGGACAAGAAGGCCTGACATGCAGTCTCCACTCTTATTCATTCCAAAGGTGTTCTATCGGGTTGAGGTCAGGACTCTGTGCTGGCCAGTTAAGTTCCTCCACCCCAAACTCGCTCATCCATGTCTTTATAGACCTTGTTTGTGCACTGGTCCAAATCATTTGGTGGAGGGGGTATTATGGTGTGGGGTTGTTTTTCAGGGGTTGGGCTTGGCCTCTTAGTTCCAGTGAAGGGAACTCTTAAGGCGTCAGCATACCAAGACATTTTGTACAAGTTCATGCTCCCAACATTGTGGGAACAGTTTTTTTTTTGGGGGGGGCCTTTTCCTGTTCCAACATGACTGTGCACCAGTGCACAAAGAAAGGTCCATAAAGACATGGATGAGTGAGTTTGGTTTGGAGGAACTTGACTGGCCTGCACAGAGTCCTGACCTCAACCTGATAGAACACCTTTGGGATGAATTAGAGCCAGGCCTTCTCGTCCACATCATTGCCTGACCTCACAAATGCCCTTCCGGAAGAATGATCAAACATTCCCATAGACACACTAAACCTTGTGGACAACCTTCCCAGAAGAGTTGAAGCTGTTATAGCTGCAAAGGGTGGGCCAACACAATATTGAACCCTACAGACTAAGACTGGGATGCCATTAAAGTTCATGTGAGTGTAAAGGTAGCATCCCAATACTTTTGGTAATATTGTGTGTGTCACCTTGGGCTTCAGTCAAAACAGGTATCAAAAGGTAAATGGGGTCAGCGGGGGTGTAGCTTTAAATGTAAAAATGCTGGTACACCTTTGGACATGCAAAGGAGAGTAATAGAGGTTGATTTACTAAAGGCAATTAGACTGTGCACTTTGCAAAGTGCAGTTGCACTCTGCAAGAGCAGTTGCTCCAGAGCTTAGTAAATGAGCAGAAGCTCTGCTGACTTTCATCATCCAATCACGTGCAAGCAAAAATGCTGTTCTTTTCATTTTCCTTCCACGTGATTGGGTATTCTTTGCAAAGTGAAGCTTTAACACATTTACCTAGCTCTGGAGCAACTGCACTTGTGAAGTGCAACTGCTATTTGCCTTTATTAAATCAACCCCACAATGTCTCACGCGTAGTGCACAGAGTGCTGTGGTCAGATATACTACATAACGCACTGAGCGCAGGGGTCAGGAATATGTAATACACAGGGGTTGATTTACTAAAGGCAAATAGACGGTTGCCCTCTGCAAGTGCAGTTGCTCCAGATCTCAGTAAATGAGGTAAAGCTTCACTTTGCAAAGAGTACCCAATCACGTGCAAGGAAAATAAAAAAAAACAGCATTTTTACTTGTACATGATTAGATGATGGAAGTCAGCAGAGCTTCTGCTCATTTACTAAGCTCTGGAGCAACTGCACTTGCAGAGTGAAACTGTGCTTTGTAAAGTGCACGGTCTACTTGCCTTTAGTCAATCAACCCCACAGAGTGAGGGGTCAAGAGTTTGCAATGTACAGAGTGCAGAGGACATGCATATATAACTCACAAAATGCAGAGGTCGGAGTGTGTAATGCACAGAGTGCAGGGGTCATGTGTGTGTAATTCACCATGTACAAGGGTCAAGAGTGTATAATGCACAAGGGGAAATGGGTCAGTGGTACATAACACAGAGTGTAGGGGTCAGGAGTACCTAACAATAAGCAATACTCTCTGTAGTGATTAAAGGGCATGTCCATCCAAAGCCTTCTTTTTTTCTTTTTTTTTTTTTTTTAGGAAAGTGAGAAAAAGGATGTAAACCTTTGGAGAAATTGCTCTTGCAGGGTGCAACTGCACTTTGTAAAGTGCACAGTCCAATTGCCTTTAGTAAATCAACCCCTATGAGTTTATTTTTTGTCCGCCCTGTGTGTACCAGATTTTAATTCAGCCCATTATCTTTTGTGTCAAATAGAATTATCATTCATAGTTCAAAAAGTTTTCCTTTCCTGAATGGTTTTGAAATTCCCTTTAGGAGCCGAAACATTAAGGTCATCCCTAAGCCTAGTACACGCTATTGTTTTTTTTTTTTTTCATTTAACCCCCCCAAAAACCTGAGGAGCGAAAGAGAAGATCCTGTATAATCCAATGTTAATGCAGCGATCTCCCTGCTGAGATATTGTGTTCTTACAGGGGGAGGCCCCCACCAGAACACTCCAGTCAGTGCTTGCAGCCATTGGCTGAGAGTGCTGATTGGATGCCGATCAGCAGACCTTTTTCGGTCATGCACCTTCGACAGAAGCCAGATGTTTGACGTCTGCCATTCACATGGGCCAAATGAACCTGGATATTCGGCCCATGTGTATGGGGCTATAGTGTGGTCTGGTAGTGAGAAATCCATTAGAGATTTCCCCTCACTTACTGTACTGGTTACCCGAGAAGAAGTGTCTTTTTGGTAAAATAGGTGAATGTTAAACCTCCATCAGTTTTTCTTGCAGTCTGTCCCCATTGCAGACTTTTCCACACTTCCATTCTGGTGAAAATTGTATGACCAGGAGAGTAACTAAAAAATAAATCTCTCTAAAGAAGTAAAATCTCTATTGATTTCCCCTCACTTACTGTACTGGTTACCCGACAAGAAGTGTATTTTTGGTAAAATAGGTGAATGTTAAACCCCCCCGTATGGGGCAATAGAAATTTTACTTGTTTAGAGAGATTTATTTTTTAGTTACTCTCCTGGTCATACTATTTTCACCAGAATGGAAGTGTGGGAAAGTCTGCAATGGGGACAGACTGCAAGAAAAAATGATGGGGGTTTAACATTCACCTATTTTACCAAGAAGACACTTCTTCTCGGGTAACCAGTACAGTAAGTGAGGGGAAATCTCTAATGGATTTCTCACAACCAGACCACACTGTAGCCACATACACATGGGCCGAATATCTGGGTACATTTGGTCGAAAATGAAGTTCAATGCTTCCGAGCATGCGTCGAATTGTATCCGAGCATGCGCCGGAATTTTGCGCGTCGGAATTGCTACAGACGATCGGAATAATTGAGAAACTGCTCTCAATCTTTGGCTGGCGGAAATTCCGACAGCAAAAGTCCTATTGAACATACACACAGTCGTAATTTCCGACCAAAATCTCACATCAGACTTTTGCCTTGCGGATTTTCAGACCGTGTGTACGCGGCATTAGAAGAAGTAAAATTCTAACACAGGTTTTAATTCTTCCCTACGTTATCAAACACGGAAAAAAAAAAAAAAACAATCGTCTGCACTTTCTCTAAAAACAAGTACAAGAAAACTCAGGTTACGTTTTCAGATGTTCTAAATCTAGGTACCGTAATAATAATAATAATACAAAGACACAGATATGAATTAATCAAGTAGAATACATTTATTCACTCAGCTAGGACAATTAAACATGAGTTTGGAAGTGTTTCCACTTCACATAGATAAGATAACTGAGAGAAGCAGCTGGATAAACTGTAATATTTCATTTAATTTGTAAAAAGATAGGTTTACTCAAATGAAATAATCTTCATTCCCTTCATTTCTTGAGTCCACCACCATATCCTTTGCCTTGAGCCTGGCAGGGATCAACCACAACGCATGGATCTAGAAAAGAAGTGAACACATCTTCATTAGTACTGGACATGTACCGTATATACTCGAGTATAAGCCGACCTGAGTATAAGCCGAGGTACCTAATTTTACCACAAAAAATTGGGAAAATGTATTGACTCGAGTATAAGCCTAGGGGGGGGGAAATGTGCCCATTGCCACCTCACTGTGCCAATTGCCCAACCTTACTGTGCCCATTGCCATCTCACTGTGTCACCTCACTGTGCCCATTGCCACCTCACTGTGCCCATTGCCACCTCACTGTGCCCCCTTACTGTGTCCATTGCAGCCTCCCTGTGCCAGAGTCAGTCAGTGTACCTGAAAATCTTCTTATTCCGCGGCCGGCGTCCATTGTTTAAATCTCGCGGCTTTCTTCTGGTCCCTTCCATGATAGGCGTTTCCAGCAAACACTGTGTTGAGTGTTGCGCCTATCACGGAGATCCTCTCATTCTCGGACTCCGTTTCCCAGCAGGCACTGTGTTCAGTGTTCCGCCAATCACGGACGTCGGACAAGAGAACGTCCATGATAGGCGCAACACTCAACACAGTGTTTGCTGGAAATGCCTGAAGAAAGCCGCGAGATTTAAACAATGGATGCCGGCCGCGGAATAACAAGATTTTCAGGTACTGACTCGAGTATAAGCCGAGGGGTATACTTTCAGCCCTAAAAAAAGGGCTGAAAAACTCGGCTTATACTCGAGTATATACTTTAACTGTAAGTAACATACCTATAACTAGGTACCTATGATTTGGACAACGTTCTCACAGCTAATGGACTAAGAATCTTTATTTTCAAAGAAGTAACAGTCGAGTTATAAACAATTTTAAGGAACTATCATTACTAAACCATATCTTGTCCCAAATGCTTGCTTTTGTCAGGCCGTAGGGCTTTAGTCTGGCCTGTTTAGGCTATTCATCCAGGCCTTTTCTAAACTGTAAAATGTGTATGGTAAATGTTCAAACAGTATGCATCTTTCTGATTATTTCTACAGTATAACCTTCCTGAAGCTTGTTACTTCGATTTTTTAATAAGCAAAGTACTTAGGGGTCTATTAATAAATTGTTTCACCCAAGATTACTGCAACTTTTATCCACAATTCACAAATGTTAATTGAAAATGTGTGAATTTTGGTTGAAAGACCCCTTAGACTAGAATTGAATTTATCAAGATATGGGTATTCGTTAATTTGCATGTAAAAAAATAACCTATGGTTCAGCTTATGCCAAATATCCAAGGTGAACATAATGGCTTTTGTTACATTTGCTGTTAAATCATTAAAATGTTACCTTGTTGATGCAATTGCATACATATTGGGCTTAATTTATTAAAAGAAAATAGACTGCTCACTTTGCAAAGGACTTTGTGGTTTACTAAAGGCAAATTCACTTTGCACTGCAAGTGCACTTGGAAGTGCAGTCGCTGTAGATCTGAGGGGAAGCTCTGAAATGAGGGGAAGCTCTGCTGATTTTATCATCCAATCATATGCAGGCAAAAATGCTGTTTTTTATTTTCCTTGCATGTCCACCTCAGATATACAGCAGATGCACTTCCACGTTCACGTGCAGTGCACTTGTTGTTCAAAGTGGATTTGCCTTTAGTAAATAACTTTCTTTGTGAATGAGGTGAAACTCTGCTGACTTTCATCAACTACTCATGCGCAAGTATAAAACTGGGTATACGCAGGGAGTTTTTTTTTTTTTTACGTTTAACCAGCGGGTTGAACGAAAAATAACCTACAGATCCCCACATCCACCCAAGCGATGTGGATGCAGGAATCTCCCCAGCTAGTTTATTGTATCCTGACAGCAGGGACTGCCCCCCGCCAGAATGCACAGATCACTTGTGTAGACATTGGCTGCAAGCGATAATAGAATGCTAGATATTCAGCAGGGCCTTTCGACAGAAGCTAGGTCGTTAGACCAGCTTCTATTGAACAGACAGCGGTACACGCAGAATGAAATACAGCTGGTCCTTGTTGAACCTGCCGGTGTTCGGTCCATGTATACCAGCCTTTATGGCTGCTGTTTTATTTTCCTTGCACGTGATCGGCTTTTATTTGCAAAATATATTTTCATTGCCTTCACTAAGACCCCCCGAGATTATTGAAAAGGTGCAATTGCTGGTTTATAATCTTATCAGCCATTAACTCTGGTGAGTTTATTTAGTGTGATTGGTGGAGAAAGACACTGGGTGATGGTTTGTTTCAAGCACTGCAGTACTTTTCCCTCTAGATTTTCTCTAGATTTTTGTCTTCAGATTTACCAAAACCATGTAGTGCAAGGCCCTGTCTGATTGCATACAAATTGAAACTCCTAAGGTTTGACCTCTTATTATATGGTTTTGGTAAATCTGAAGACAAAAAGAAAATCTGATGCCGCGTACACACGATCACTTTTCTCGTCGGGAAAAAATAATTTTTTTCTCTTGGACGAGAAAAACGGCCGTGTGTAGGCTTTCCAGCATTTTTCCAGACGAGAAAAACGGCAAGAATAACGACGAGAAAAATTAGAACATGCTCTAATTTTTCTCGTCGCGAATCGCTGCATTTTTTTCCGCGGCAGTTTTCCCATAGGGAAACACTGCTAGGGAGCCTACACACGGCAGGTTTTCTCGACCAAGAGAAAACATGTCGTGAAAAACGGCCGTGTGTATGGGACCAAGCCGGTCCTCGTTTTTCCCGTCGGGTTTCACGGCGGTGTTTTCACCGCCGTGAAACTCGATCGTGTGTATAATAGTGTATGGGTCTAAGCCCCAGGGCAAGTTTTCTTACAACTTCCCTTGAAAAGTGGAAGGCCTATTTTTCTATAGTAAAATCAACTGCATTGTACTGTATATTACAATTTAAATGTATTTGTTTTGTTTTACAATTCTGCATGTTCCCAGGTTTGTCGCAGTGTTGGTTGAAGTGCTGTTTTTTTATTGACATAAATAGCTCCTAGACACCTAGCAACTCTGTTTTTTCTTAACCATTATACATAGAAATTTGCTTATACTGTAGTATTTTTCTACAAAAGGTCATGCAGTTACATACCTTGAGTTTTGCATGGGTCTTGGCATATGGGTGTTTGATCCTGACATACAGGAATTGGAGGTTCGCATGGTATGCATGGTGGTGGGCATTTGGGTGTTTGGTCCTGACATATAGGGGTTGGAGGATTGCATTCTAAAAAATAAAAGATATTATGGTAATCTGCCAGACAAGGACATGATATATTTTACTATAAGATGATTGTGTCTGATATTCCTTAACTAACATGAACTGGTGCTGCAGTTCAGTGACTAAAGAATAAATAAATCAATGCAGTTACGTTTTCTTACTTTCTCAATAGTTTAAGCAAAAAAAAAAAAAAAAAAAAAGACCAATTTGTTGAACATTAACTTGAATGGATATTTAATACTGTCTCATACATTTGAACAAATAAATGACTACTGCCTGCACACACTGGTTAATACACCTAAGTAATATCAACAGAACAAATGTATAAAACAACAATGCCATTTTGTTATAGCATAATGTTAATAAAAAAATATCAAACAATACCAGCTTAGTTATGCTTTTTCTACAGCATAGATATGGTATTAAACTTCTGTAATACAGTTTGAAAAAAGACTTACGAGTTTTATGGTGTCCACCCTTTGCTGCCATTGTTGTTGTGTCGGTTAAAGACGTTTGTCTGCTGAACAAGATGAAACAAATCGCAATACCTTATACAGTAAAGGATGGCTTTTATATACAAAAAGGATGCAAATTCTCTTATGGTTATGCAATACTTCAGACCTATGAATGAGCCAATAGAATGCCTAATTGATTGCCTAAGTGTAATTTAATGTCTATAATTTGCATACCTTCCAGGCAAGGCGTATTTTGGTGTAGTTTGTAATGCAAATGATATCCCTAGTACAAGGATGTGCTGCTGAATAAATCTTCCTGTGCATGGAAAAATATTTAAAATCCATTAATGAATACAGACGTAGTGTCCTCTAAAGTTACAGATACTGTGTGTAATGTTTAGTCATTGTGATTATAATTAGTTCTTATTATTGTTCTAAAGACTGTCTTAGTATATTACTAATATATAGCCATTGGGTAGGTCCCACACATATGTTTGAGAACAGACCTGGGTGCACTCACAGGTAATAAATGTAAAGGATCAGTGGGGAGGCACTTGATATTTTTTAGCTGACTTTTGGTGACCGATGTTTCAGCCCACCTTTATCAAGGCAACATACACAGTAAAAACTACCATCATAAATACCAAACCTCCAATCTACCACCCCAAAATAAGGTTACCATTCTTCTCAGGGAAAGTCCACATTGTGAGGGGTCTGTCCCCAGGAGCAGGGCACAGTAGCGCAATGCAGTGTGCAATCTCCAACTCAAGGCAACCCTGGGCAAGCATCAGTGGAAAATGGAACAACTAGACTGGCCTGTGAGTGTATGGCTATGCATGTTGCTCTGCACTTACAGGCTCCTTCAGCCGTACCATTTTCATTCAATGCTTGCGCTGCGTGCCTTGAGTTGGAGGTTGCACAGTGCAATGTTTGCACTATGCTGCCTGACTCTCTGGGACAATGCTGATACTGGGGAAGAGCTATGATGACACCAGGCACATTCTGTTTGTTACTTGCCTGACTCCTGAACTTGGATTGTCCACTTGCCACATCACCTGCCACAAGTTGTGGATTGTCTACAGTGCAATGCAAGCAATTACAGTTTTTTTTTTAATGGTTTTTCATCATTTGCCATCATTTTTGAGATTTCTAATGTAAAAAAATAGGTCACCTTTTAAAACGCTTATAAACGCAAACGCGGCAAAACGCTGGTACCGCGTTTAGCCGCGTTTAGCGTCTGAAACGTGGAAAACTTTTGTGTCTGAACCCATTTTTTTGCTTCTGGAAAAACTAGGTTAAACGCAACTGCTTGTAAACGCCAAAAAACTAGATTGTGTGCATGGACACATAGGATAACATTGAATGGGTTCAGGAGCAGTTGAAAAAAGCGTCCAACTGCCTCTGAATGCGCGTTTAACAGCAAATAACAGCGTCTCGTGTGCATGGGGCCTAACTCCGAATGTGACTTTGTAAGAGTCTGATGCTTCAGCTACTCCCATTAAGGTGTTTCATTTTCTAAGGCAAAAAATAAACTGTAAAATTTTTGCAGACTTTGCTTACGCCCCGAGTCTCAGTGATGTAAAATATGTGTAGCGGGGTGTTCCCCTATAATGGGAAGAGACTACATCACCCATAACCCCATTCTTCACATGTTCCACCGCAGAGACTCATGGGAGGGGTTATAAAAGGAGGAGGCGAGGCCGGGCTCGGCCTCTTTGGGACACAAGACTTCACAGACGGATCCTCCTGTGCGGATGTGTCGGAGTGCAAGGCCTGAAGCCTGAGGCCTTGCTCTACACCAAAGAGCCTTCCACCCCCCTCTGTGAGCCTGGGTGGCATCTGACTTTGTGCGCTACAGCCTTGTTGGATCGGGGACCCGATCGTTGGAGAGATCGAGTGTGTGTGACACGGCCGGTGGAGGTTTCCCGGACTGGATCCGTAGTCCGGCGGGTGAGAGGGCATAAGCCCAGCTAAGATACTGTTACTGTATATAGGCCTATAGACTGCCGTGACCTAAAAGTTATTTTGATACCCCTATTGAAGAGCCTTGTCAGAACTGAGCCTGCGGCTTTATTTAACCAAGTTCTATACCCCTTGGATTACAAAGTTATACTCTGTTTAAAGTGCACCACCATTACAGACCTGCCAGTGAAGAAAGAAGGACTAAGTTAAATATTAGAACCAGGCCTGGTGGGGATTCTAGTGTGTTTGATTACTGCGCCATAGGGCACTTAGTTAACGGTCGCCCGTATGGCGCACCTGTAGCGTGTGTTACTACATAGTGTGTTAGAGTGGCAGGACGCTGCCCTTAGGAGTGATTATCTTGAACTGTGATTACTGTTACCCCCTTTATCCATATTGAGAACATAAGTAAAACACTTTACCTATTACAATTCATTACTGTGTCCTTGCTTAGTTATTATATTGCATAGGATATATCATTGATTGTTAGTACTAGCTGTGCCAGAAGGGGGTAGAGCCTATTGCCGGAGGTTGGCGGAGCTGCACTCAGGGCCCAAGTCTAATTCTGCGGCCTCCTTAGTTGGAGGTATCGCTACACGTGGGGGTTCTCGTCCGGGATCCTGATGCAGCAAGCGAACGCCAGAAGTGCCGGCATGGACCCCATGGATCCAATAGCGGTAGAAGAGTGGTGCAAAGCCGCTAATACAGAGCCAAAACAGTCGATAGCCATTAGCCTCCCTGGGGAGAAATGGTCGAGTGAGACGGTAGAGGAACTAATGTGTTCAGTGTCCCCAGATCACACACCGTGGGTGATAGACATAAAGACAGACCCAGACATCTCATATCAATACGCATTAGTGGAATATTGGGACGGGATGCCAGAGGCCTGTAAGCACAAGTGTCTGCGGACGCCAGACAACAGAACATTTAGGCTGGCGCACGCAATAACTGTAGAAAGGGAACCATCCCCTACGGGATCGCCACAGGCTGCGGCCCGAACTCCACCTGAAAGAGAAGACAGGGCGACACCCCCGGTGGCACCTGCACCGGCCACTGCTATATCACCAGAACTGATAAATGCAATAGGGGATTTGCTAGCCAAATGTCAGAAGACAAGTACGGTGCATGTGGAAACTAGCTACCGGAGACTAAAAATATTCTCAGGGAAGCTCCCTGTCCCGGCAGGGGAAGAAGATTTTGATACCTGGGTGGAGCAGGCATTACAGGCGGTGGAGGCATGGGAGGTGCCTGAAGCACAGAAGAGGCAGTGAGTGTTAGAAAGCCTTAAAGGTGCAGCAACAGAAGCAGTGAAAAGTTTCCGGTTTGGGAATGCAGGGTGCACGGCGCAGGACTGTCTAGCTATGCTGCAGGAAGAGTTTGGTCAATTAGACAAGGTGACAGAGATGGTCTACCAGTTTAAACACACTATCCAAAAACCAGAGGAGAAACTTTCCGAGTATGTCAGAAGGCTAAACAGGCTGCTGTGCAAGATTGTGTTAAAGAAAGGGATGAACCCCCAAGATGCCGATGCGGCAAGAATGAAGCAAGTCTTAAAGGGAGCGCTACGCTCCGATCCAGTCTGGCTGCACCTGAAAACCTTGGGAGGAGGAATGTTGCTGACTTATGCTGATTTAATAAAAATCATCAGAGATGAGGAGGCGCTGCAACAGGACCAGCAGAAGGATAAGACAAGTGTTGTACCTGCACAGGTGCTGGTCAATCCAGTAATGACCCCTGAAAGAGAGGCGGAGATAGACACCCTAAAAACTCAGATGTCCAAGGTGTTAGAGATATTGACCTCTCTGATAGCAAAAGACACAGAGTGTCCCAAGAAGAAGGAAAGTCCAAGGAAGGAATTGTTCCCGATTGCCTCAGCACCCGAACCTTTACAAGAATGGGGAGATATAGTATGCTTCAACTGTGGGGGAGTTGTCCACATTGCAGCCACATGTTCTAGTCCGAAGAAGAAGAGACCAGACAACCGCAAGCCGGCGGGAAACTCCAGAGGGCCCCGATGAAGGAGTCAACCGGGTGCCCATCATCTTCAGTAAACTCCAAGCTGAATGCGAAGAAAAACAAAAAGAGAGATAGAACACCAAAGGGGAAACGCAATACCCCTCAACAAATCTATACTCCAGGAGGAAGGGGGGAGACCCCTCAGGAGAGGCACAGCACTCCCCAAAGGGGGTGCCCACCCAAGAAAAATAATAGTACCCCTCAGCGGGTTCCTACACCCATTAAAAGGAGGGAAGTCAGTGCATACCAGGCTACCAGGCTCAAGAAAGGTTCAAGTCCAAAGGGAATAGGACAAGAGAGAGTCCAAAGGGAAAAGGTCTGAAGAAGGCGGCTCCTGCCGGACCATATCCAGAGAAGCTGGTAGGCTCATCCCCTATAGTGCCCATTCAAGTGGAGGGAGTCTACACCAGGGGCCTCCTGGATACCGGGGCACAAGTGACCCTACTATACCGGGACTTCTACGACAGGCACCTGAGTCATCTGCCTATCCAGAAGATAGAAGAGCTGGAAATATGGGGAATTGGAACCCAGAGTTTCCCTTACGACGGCTACCTTCCCATCAAAATGACCTTTGACCCATCCGTGGCTGGGAAGGCCGAAGTGTTTGACACCCTGGCAGTTGTGTGCCCTAGGCCGCCTGGAGCCAACAAGAATTCCCTTATAATAGGGACGAACACGGACCTGGTCCGAAGACTCCTGACCCCTCTCGTGACAGAAGAAAGACAAGCAGCTACCAAGATCCATCCCATGCTGAAGACAGCCTACCAACGGCTGGTCCAAGAGCTGGAGACCCCTGGAGAGGGGATAGGGAAGGTGTGGAGACTTGGAAGAAAAGGGGTAGTGTTGCAGCCCGGCGAAGTAACCTGTCTCAGGGCCACTGTGAAGCTTACTTGGGAGCAGCCTGGTCCCTTTGTCATGCTGGAGTCAGACTCAAGGGGTGAGTCCTCAGTCCTAGAGGTGATACCGGAAGTGATTCCGCTGAAGGTCCTGAAGAAGGCCCATTATAGAGTTCCAGTGAGTGTTAGGAATACTACCAAAGACCCCATGGAAATCCCAGCCAGAATGCTGCTAGGCCAGGTGAGCCCGGCGGCCCCTGTTACCCTGTCAGAAGTGAAGAGGACAGGTGGAGGAGGGGATGTTTGGGAGAAGCTGTCCATGGAAAACCCGAATCTGTCCAGGGCTTGGAAAGAGAGAGCCAAGGCTCAGTTGAATAGATGGGAGAAGATCTTCTCTAAGGATGAGTTTGATGTGGGGTGTGCAAGGAGTTCCACCCATCGGATCCGCCTCCAGGAAGATAAGCCCTTCCGAGAGAGGGTCAGGCGGGTCCCGCTAGCAGATCTGGAGGATCTGAGGGAACAACTTGCAGAACTCAAGAGGACTGGTGTGATACGGGAGTCCAGAAGCCCCTATGCCTCTCCCATAGTGGTGGTCCGAAAGAAGAATGGATCATTGAGGCTCTGCATCGACTACAGGACTCTCAACAGGAGAACCATACCTGACCAATACACCACTCCGAGGATAGAGGATGCCCTACAGAGCTTGTCTGGAGCCAAATGGTTCAGCGTTATGGATCTCAAGAGTGGGTACTATCAGATTCCGATGCACCCAGCAGACAAGGAGAAGACAGCTTTCATAACCCCAGTGGGGTTCTTTGAATTCGACCGGATGCCCCAAGGTCTGTCTGGAGCCCCAGCTACTTTCCAACGTCTCATGGAGAAGACAGTAGGAGACATGAACCTGATCGAAGTCCTTGTATACCTGGACGTTGTCATTGTCTTTGGGAGAACCTTGGAGGAACATGAAGAGAGGCTGGAAAAAGTGTTGAGAAGACTCAGTGAGGAAGGACTTAAGCTTTCGCCTGAGAAGTGTCGGTTCTACCAGTCTTCTGTGAACTATCTGGGGCACATAGTGTCTGAAGAAGGGGTGGCCACAGACCCTGAGAAATTGGAGGCAGTTACCTCCTGGCCACGGCCCACCACAGTAACAGAACTCAGATCCTTCTTGGGTTTCTGCTCCTACTACAGGAGGTTTGTGGAGGGATTTGCCCGAATTGCTAGACCATTGAATGAATTGCTCAAGACTGAAGGAGAAGAGGATGGCTCTGGGCCCAGGAGGCCAGGAGAGTCCATCAGAGATCAGTGGAATCAGAAGTGTAAAGAGGCTTTCCAGGTATTGAAGAGGAGCCTGACCACTGCACCAGTCTTGGCCTACGCAGACCCAACAAAACCCTATGAACTGCACGTGGATGCTAGTCATGATGGTCTGGGAGGAGTACTTTACCAATAACACGAGGGGCAATTGCGGCCCGTTGCCTATGTGAGTAGGAGCCTGACCCCCTCTGAGAAGAACTACCCCACTCACAAGCTGGAGTTCCTGGACCTCAAGTGGGCGGTAGTAGACAAGCTCAAAGACTACCTGTATGGAGCGGAGTTCACTGTGAAGACTGACAACAACCCCCTTACCTACCTGTTCACCACGGCCAAGCTGGACGCCACTGGACACAAGTGGCTGGCCGCACTGTCTGGATTCAACTTCAGCCTTAAGTATAGACCAGGAGTGGGGAATCGAGACGCAGACGCTTTGTCCAGGAGATCTCATTCCCCCACCATTGAAATAGAAGATTGGACCCAAGTGGCACCGGATAGGGTGCGGGCCCTTTGTCAAGGAGCTGAATTCCAAGCCCGAGGAGGCTCCAGAGCAGAGGAAATAGGAGTTACCACGGTGGGAGTCCCCAAACACTACTGTGGAGTAGCTCAATTGGAAGAGGACAACCTACCAAGACTGTCCAAGAAGGAACTGAGGTGTGACCAATTAGAAGACCCCATGGGGAGATTGGTCCTGGAGGCCTTGGAGAATCAGGATCCAAACAGACTCATGCGTCAACCTTCAAAAGAAGCTCGCCTGCTGGGGAAGGAGTGGGATAGGTTGCAGTTACATCAGGGAGTGGTCTACCGAAGGGGCCCCTCTGATGACTCAGAAGATAAGTGGCAGCTGTTCCTCCCAGAGAAACATCGGGAGACTGTTCTGATTGCCCTGCATGACAATCATGGCCACCTAAGGGCTGAAAGGACCTTTCAACTTGTCAGAAGTCGGTTCTATTGGCCCTGCATGAGGGCAGAGGTAGAGGAGTACTGCCACTCATGTGCGCGATGCATCCAGAGGAAGACTTTGCCCCATCAAGCTGCCCCAATGGGCCATCTACAGAGCCAAGGGCCCATGGACCTGGTGTGCATTGACTTTCTCTGCCTCGAACCCGACCTGAGTGGACTAGGAAATGTTCTGGTGATAACCGACCATTTCACCCGGTATGCCCAGGCTTTCCCCACCAAAGACCAGAAGGCCTCCACCGTGGCCAAGGTACTTATGGAGAAGTACTTTGTCCATTATGGGCTGCCACAGAGACTCCATTCAGACCAAGGGAGGGACTTCGAGAGTAAGCTGATCCGGAAGCTCTTAGATTCTTTGGGAATTAAGAAGACTCGAACTACACCTTACCATCCTCAGGGAGATGCTCAGCCGGAAAGGTTCAACCGAACCTTGCTCAACATGTTGGGGACTCTGGAAAGCGAGAAAAAGCAACATTGGAGCCAACACATAGCAGCCATAGTACATGCTTACAACTGCACCATCAGTGATGCTACAGGCTACTCCCCATATCGACTCATGTTTGGGAGAGAAGCAAGACTATCGGTGGACCTGGCTTTTGGCACCTCACTGGACCATTCCTCAGCCACATCCCACAAAGGATATGTGGACAGGCTCAGACACAGCCTGAAAGTAGCCTATGAACAAGCTCAAGCGGCCTCAGATCAAAGGGGAGCTCGGAATAAAAGAAATTTCGACTTGAAGGTCCGGGTACAAGACCTACAGCCCGGGGATCGAGTACTGTTGCGCAATCTAGGAGTCCCCGGAAAGCACAAACTTGCAGACAGATGGAGATCTGAACCCTATATCATCTGCAGGAAGTTGCCGGGCCTACCTGTCTACAAGGTGAAGCCAGTGGGAAAGGTAGGCCCACTGAAGACATGGCATCGAAACCACCTGCTCCCACTTGCGGAGGCAGTTAGAATACCTCCCGTGGGAGACTCCCCTGAACCGACCTCTATCTTGGATACTCCTAGGCCGAACACTCGGTCACAGACCTCCCGAGCTGAAAATGGAGAAGCCTCCCAACTTAGTGGAGATGAGGAGGGAGAACTTGATTGGCTGTGGTCTTCCCCAACTCCAGGAACTTCTATCATAGATCTTCCAGTCACCCAAGATACCACAGATGAAACACTGAACCCAGAGGCTACAGAGTTCATCCCCTTTAGTCCTTCAGCAGATTACTAGGAAGATGCCCATGATAGTTGCTCCGAGGAAGAGGAGCCTGTGGCGCCAGAGCCAGAGATTCCAGGAGAGCAAAGGGCTTGAAGAGTCATTCGACCTCCTAAGAAGCTGACCTACCCTCAGATGGGGTCACTGCTAGGAGAAATGCTGAGATTCCAGATCCCTCCACTGTCCATTTGGTGGGGGGCAACCCCAGCTCACTCTCTGACAGTTAGGCAGGCCACTCATGAAAATGTGACCTGTGGGCAAGGGAATTCTACCCCTCAGTTATGGTGGGAATCCCCTATCCCAACAGCGTTTTCAGAATTGTCCAGTGTTATATATAGTTGTTGTTAAAATTTATCTTTGGGGACCAAAGAGTTTAAGTGGGGGGAGTGTGTAGCGGGGTGTTCCCCTATAATGGGAAGAGACTACATCACCCATAATCCCATTCTTCACATGTTCCACCGCAGAGACTCATGGGAGGGGTTATAAAAGGAGGAGGCGAGGCCGGGCTCGGCCTCTTTGGGACACGAGACTTCACAGACGGATCCTCCTGTGCGGATATGTCGGAGTGCAAGGCCTGAAGCCTGAGGCCTTGCTCTACACCAAAGAGCCTTCCACCCCCCTCTGCGAGCCTGGGTGGCATCTGACTTTGTGCGCTACAGCCTTGTTGGATCGGGGACCCGATCGTTGGAGAGATCGAGTGTGTGTGACACGGCCGGTGGAGGTTTCCCGGACTGGATCCGTAGTCCGGCGGGTGAGAGGGCATAAGCCCAGCTAAGATACTGTTACTGTATATAGGCCTATAGACTGCCGTGGCCTACAAGTTATTTTGATACCCCTATTGAAGAGCCTTGTCAGAACTGAGCCTGCGGCTTTATTTAACCAAGTTCTATACCCCTTGGATTACAAAGTTATACTCTGTTTAAAGTGCACCACCATTACAGACCTGCCGGTGAAGAAAGAAGGACTAAGTTAAATATTAGAACCAGGCCTGGTGGGGATTCTAGTGTGTTTGATTACTGCGCCATAGGGCACTTAGTTAACGGTCGCCCGTATGGCGCACCTGTAGCGTGTGTTACTACATAGTGTGTTAGAGTGGCAGGACGCTGCCCTTAGGAGTGATTATCTTGAACTGTGATTACTGTTACCCCCTTTATCCATATTGAGAACATAAGTAAAACACTTTACCTATTACAATTCATTACTGTGTCCTTGCTTAGTTATTATATTGCATAGGATATATCATTGATTGTTAGTACTAGCTGTGCCAGAAGGGGGTAGAGCCTATTGCCGGGGGTTGGCGGAGCTGCACTCAGGGCCCAAGTCTAATTCTGCGGCCTCCTTAGTTGGAGGTATCGCTACATATATATATGCTAAATTTCAAGAAGATTGGATAATATTTAGAGGTTGCACACTTTGATCTGTTTTGTAAAAGCAGGCAAAAAATATGATTTTTCAATGTTAATTACTTTTATTAGGAAAACTAGAAATCACAAACTTAAAATACTATTAAAACTATACACTAAAGCCCTGTACACACGATCGGATTTCCTATGGATTCTAATCCGATGTTTTTTTCCATCGGAAATTCGATGAAGCTGACTTCCATCAGTCTTGCCTACACAGTCAAAAATCAGACCGTCCCAAACGCTGTGACGTAAAACACTCCGACAAGCCGAGCAAAATTAAGTTCAATGCTTCTGAGCATGCGTCGACTTGATTCTGAGCATGCGTGGGTTTTTTGTCCGATGGAGTTCCACACAGACGATCGGAATTTGCTATCGTTTTTTTTCCCATCGGATAAATTTAAAACAGGTTCTATTTTTTCTCACCGATGGAAAAAAGACAGATGTGGCCCATACACGATCGGTTTGTCCGATTAGAAAAGTCCATTGGACTGTTTTCATCTGTAAAACCGATCGTGTGTACGCAGCATAAGATT
Organism: Rana muscosa; assembly: GCA_029206835.1. Taxonomy (NCBI): domain Eukaryota; kingdom Metazoa; phylum Chordata; class Amphibia; order Anura; family Ranidae; genus Rana; species Rana muscosa. The sequence continues at coordinate 76,253,460 of CM055123.1, forward strand.
AACCACTTAAGGACCGCCGCCTGTATATATACACGTCGGCAGAATGTCACGGCTGGACATAAGCACGTATATATACGTCCTCTTTAAAATGCCCTGCCGTGGGTCGCGCGCACGCGCCGCCGGCAGCGCGCTCGCGACCCGGTCCTCAGCTAGGTGATCGCGCCCGCGGGACCCGTGGACCCGATTGCCACCGGTGTCCCGTTCAGGTCACAGAGCTGAAGAACGGGGAGAGGTAAGTGTAAACAAACCTTTCCCCGTTCTTCCTAGTGAGAGTGTCACTGATCGTCTGTTCCCTGTCATAGAGAACGACGATCAGTGACGTCAAACGCCAAGTCACGCTCCCACACAGTAAGAATCACTCATTAGGTCACACTTAACCCCTTCAGCGCCCCCTACAGGTTAACCCCTTCACTGCCAGTGTCCTTTTCACAGTAATCAGTGCATTTTTATAGCACTGATCGCTGTAAAAATGACAATGATCCCAAAACGGTGTCAAAAGTGTCCGATGTGTCCACCATAATGTTGCAGTCATGATAAAAATCACTGATCGCCGCCATTACTAGTAAAAAAAAAATATTAATAAAAATGCCATAAAACAGTCCCCTATTTTGTAGACGCTATAACTTTTGCACAAACCAATCAATAAACGTTTATTGCGATTTTTTTTTTACCAAAAATATGTAGAAGAATACGTATCAGCCTAAACTGAGAAAAAAAAACGTTTTTTTATATATTTTTTGGGGATATTTATTATAGCAAAAAGTAAAAAAATATTGAATTTTTTTCAAAATTGTCGCTCTATTTTTGTTAATAAATAAAAACCGCAGAGATGATCAAATACCACCAAAAGAAAGCTCTATTTGTGGGAAAAAAAGGACGGCAATTTTTTTTGGGAGCCACGTCGCACGACCGCGCAATTGTCAGTTAAAGCGACGCAGTGCCGAATCGCAAAAAGTGGCCTGGTCTTTAACCAGCCAAAATGGTCCGGGGCTTAAGTGGTTAATAGGTAATATGATAGGCAAAACATGTGTTGTATTAATCAACTTTGAACGATGCAATCCCTTGTTTTGTTCGCTTGGTGACAACTTTTCTGTGATGCTCGACTACCCTCAACAAGAATTGTTTTTGTTGTTCACCCCTGACCGATTAGTTATACTTTTTTATCAGAGCAAATTCTCTTTCTGCGGTATCATTGACAACCTTAAGAGCGTTCACATGGCTTCTTAGAGAATCACTGCAGTATTTTGTCACGTCGTGGATCCCAAACAATTCAAAGAACGTCTTTGTTTTATTAGTAACGAAATGGCTCAGGTCTTTTCCTTCAAAAACCATGTTTTTACCCTCTAATCGTTTCACTTCCTTTTTCTTTGCAGGTTTGGTTTCTAAATTTTAAGTCATATTTTCCTTAACAGAGTGACTGGATAGTATTTTAATGGATGTGATGACGGCAAGCCAACCACAACAATGTTCGTCCGATTTCCCTTTCAATTCTGGTACATACCCCTTGGATCAGTCCTTTATTAGATGCTGTAGTATCAAAAAATATACTGATTATATTGTCACGTAGCCCAAATCGGTCCACTTCCCGAAAAACTACTTCAGCCATCTGCTCACCAGTGCCTTTCAGGGCAACAGGTACGCCAAGCAAATGCTCAAAATCTTTGCCAGTCTCTAGCACTGCAACTCTATCTTCCAACGTTTTGACATTTCCATGGGCAACTGAGGGCAACAGTTTACTATCCCAATGCAAGACCAAATGAGGAGGATTTTCAAAGAGTGATTCTTCGATTTTCTTTGCCATTTTACTTCTATTGATGGCCCGAGCTCGGTAAACGGTAGCTGGAGATATGGACATTTTTGAAACATCGTGGCCAAGGCTGTTTGCAGTTGCTATAAATTAAGTACTTGCTTGTCAAATAGATAGCTGTTCTCGATCCCAAGTAAACGTGAGTGTCTGATCAAGAGGTTTTAATCTAGGACTTGAATGTAATTTTTTCGTTGTTGGAGGCGAAAACTCAGCCTCTTTGTCACTAGGTGCTTGTGATGATGGAGATGAGTCTTCCAGTATAACTGCCTTATTGATTTCAGCGATAGCTTTGTAATGTTTATTCTTATATGAATCTTTTTTTTTTCTTCTTTTGTACACTTAGTTCAATGTTAGAAATGTCACTAGTTTGTGATAAAAGTGATCAATGTGTGCAACTCCTAAATATTATCCAATCTTCTTAAAATTTGGCATATATATCTTTTACATCACTGAGACTCGGGGCATAAGCAAAGTCATATGAAAATCACATCTCTGGAAAAATGAAACATCCTAACTCCCATACTAACTGTTGGAATTATCCCCCTTCCACCAGTCACCTCACTGGAAATCACAGTTATTAACAGCCTGAAGCTAGCAGTATTTAAAGGAGCGATTTATCTTTCTGAATCAATTTTTACATGCAAAATTCATCAATGCGTGAAAAGGTAACATATTAGTGAGAAACTCAACTGATGCACGCAGTAAAGCTTTTGAAATTAAAAATGCTTTTTACAGAAAAAAAGGCACATGGTAGCAAAAAATACCACATGAATTACACTTTTGTGAATGGAATCTGTCATTAGAGTATTGTGTAGACTCCATTTCTGGCCTTTCCTCTAAAAAGATCAGTTACCTGGATGTCATACTGCTGCTTTGGCTTCAGTTCAATGAGTCTCTGACCTGGAACTAGTACGCAGCCAATAAGTTATAAATCTAAATAGATTTCTGACTTTTTACATGCTCATTCACAGCATGCTTGTTCTAGTTGTTTATTGAAGAAAGACAAACCCAGGCAGCTAGCATTTAGCCCTTATTCACACCTCAGCGTTTTGTAGCATTAAGTTCGAAGCTCCAAAATGCTGGAGGAGAAAAAAAACAATTATTCTCTATGGGGATGGTTTCACAACTCCACTCCAAGTCACCTGAAGTCAAACACCTGAAGCTCAAAAAAGTTCTGGAGCTTTTTATGTAGCTCAAATTGGGCATTTTGTGAGCATTTTATTGTTCCATAGAAATGCATGAAAATGTTCAATTCAATTATTTTAGTGCGTGTTGTCGTGCGTTTTTGAGCATTTGAGCGTTTTTCTACTCAAATGCAACCATTTACAATTTATTTATAATTAATAATACAATACATAAATAAATAAGAATAATTCTAAATAAATAAATACAATAAATAACAAAATAAATAATAAAAATAAATAAGTAAAATAAATAAACAATAACCCTAACCCCAAACCATAACCCTAATCCTAAACCCTAACTTCTATTCCTAATCCTAAATCCTAACCCATATATTAACCTCAAACTCTAATCCTAACCCCTAACCCTAATATTAACCCCTAATCCTAAACCATAGCCCTAATATTAACCCCTAAGGCTAACCCTAACCTTACAAAAATAAATAAATAAACCCCTAACTCTAGCCTTTAACCCCTAATTCTTAACCCCTTAAAAAAAATAAAAAAAATAAAAGGGGATAAATAAGATGAAAAACCTAGCAAAAAATTATGAAATATATATTTTTCTCTACTGGATAAATAAAAAATGCTAAAGTTCAAAAACACTCAAAACGCTCAATAAAACCGCTCAAAAACTTACATACAAATGCTCCAAAAACCAAACTAAACAACTAAAAAAACTCCCAGGTGTAAATGCAGCCAAGAAGGCTCCATTTTCAACATAAACAAATCTAAAGCAAAACTGATAACAAAAAAATCTGAGGGAGTGAATGATGGAAACACAAAAAAAGCAAACAGATGGCAGCAAGTGAAGTGAATGAGAAAAAAAGAATACAAATAAAATTGTAACTAATGCAAATACCAGGTCAGATTGGGTGGAGGTATGAAGATAACGAGCCTCACACCTAAGGCGCTTCCTTATCTAACTATTCTCATAAATGAGTCAATCGACTAATGACACAATTGAAAAGGAAGATATGGTAATCATTATACTGTGGGAGAGTATTTATGACATTTATAGGGAAAATAAAATGTAAATTTCACATACATGCCACTAGTAATCCTATATAAATGTATCCACGTTCATATGTAGAAAGAGATGTATGTACAGGTATATATACACTATATTACCAAAAGTATTGGGGATTGCCTTTACAAGCACATGAACTTTAATGGCATCCCAGTCTTAGTCCGTAGGGTTCAATATTGAGTTGGCCCACCCTTTGCAGCTATAACAGCTTCAACTCTTATGGGAAGGCTGTCTACAGGAGTGTGTCTATGGTATTCTTCCAGAAGCACATTTGTGAGGTCAGGCACTGATGTGGACAAGAAGGCCTGGCTCGCAGTCTCCGCTCTAATTCCTCCCAAAGGTGTTCTAGGTTGAGGTCAGGACTCTGTGCAGGCCAGCCAAGTTCTTCCACCACAAACTCGGTCATCCATGTCTTTATGGACCTTGCTTGATTTTCCCTAAATGTGTATAGTTCTCGTCCGGCAAACAAACGAAGATAAAAAAAACATGCATGATCGGAAGCCACGAAAGAGACTGCCCACGATAACTCTCACTCTCTCTCTCTCTCTCTGTATATATATATATACATATACATATGTAGCGGGTATTTGAATTTGGGGGAAGCATCTGGGTGGTAGTGTAACCCAGATGCACTGATTGCTAGGGAATCTGAGACCCTTTTATGGTTATGGTTATGGTTTTATGGTTCTGGTGAGCGGAACTTCTCTGGAGAGTCCGGCGCAGCATTGCTGGTGACAGAGAGGCCTCCGGTGACTCCCTTGGACGGATATCCTTCCCCTGACATGGGCTGTGCTAGCGAAGGTAATTCATGTTCTACCTCATATAGTCAGTGGCAGTGACTATTCGCCACTGGTGACACCACAGCGGTTAGCGATACTTTAAAGGATTGTGCCTCGACCTACTCCCATTAATACTGAATTGTTGCAAAGGTCCCAACTGGACTGTGCTGTATGTTTATTCGCTGAGAAGAATAAAACTGTGTTGGACCTATTCAGTGTGTGGAACTCTGGTTACTAGGAGCAAAGCGGAGTGGATCCGAGGAAAGGATTTGACCCTAGGACACCTACACAAAGCCCGATCTTTCTGGCCTTCACCTCTTCACTATGGAGGACATGGGCCGTGGTGTATCTCATCCCTCCCCCTGGTACTGACACCCCTAGACAGAGACAGACAAGCCGAGAAAGAGAAGGGGTGAGAGGGGTGAGGTAGCTACACGTGGGGGCATCGTATCCGGGATGTGTATGGTGTCCGAATTTGAACTTTGCTGCCCGGAGGAGTTCTGAGTAGGTCGGCCATATTGGCCAACGCGCCACGAGGCAAACCATAGCTGCGTAGTTCGTGGGCGGGGAAAAGGAAAAGCCTGTTAACAAGTGCAGAGTGTGGGAGGAGTCTGGCCATGTGGACGGACACACGGGGAGATTCCGGCGCGAGTGGGTCAGTGCGCATTGGAGCAGCGAACAGCGAAGATGACTTCAAACACTCCGTGGATTTCAGCTTTTTCTTTCACGGAGATGACTTCATTTGCTGCTCCCATTATGGACACAGGAATCAGACTAAGGCCCTGGGGGCGATTGGCTCTGTACACCTGCAGAGACATAGAGGCCCTCGGTGTGATCTGTCCCGGCTGTTTGGGACTGGTGGTTCAGTTGAAGCCATTCGGGCGATGTGAGGTCTGCAAGGAGTTTCTCTTCGAGGTGGAACCATCCACAGAAAGGCCTCGCGCCTTCCACCTCAACTACCTCACAGGTACTGCCACTCCGGAGGGAGAGATCAATGCCATGGCGGGTATTCCTGTGCGCACTGACCAGGGCGAAGTGACTGCCCAAGCGGAGATTAAAAGAGAAAAATCAGAGGATGCTGCCTCGGTCACCAGCAGCTCCCTGCTCCGACCGCCGAAGAGGAAAGTCAGCCTAGTAATGGCCTCCTGTGGTCATGAAAGAGCTTCGCCCCGCCGCTTGCCTGGCCTGGATGGATCCGGAGGGATGAGCCCTGGACATCCCTGTTCTTCTGAAGGCCCAGGTGAGCCAAGGGTTGGGACTGTCTGTGTGGTTGGAGGTGTCGGCAGGCCACTGTCGGTGGAGGCCGTCAAGGGGGATGATTCCGTGACTGGGAATTATCTGCCCGCTGAGTGTTATGACACCTCCGACCTGGATTCATTGTCTGACAATGGCGATGATGGGGAGATAGACGAGATCTTCCACCGGAAGGGATGGGACAAGATGAAGTTACCCTCGTCCTGTGTCACAAGGAACCCACCTATGTTCATTGGGGATAGTACACCCCGGGTGGAGGCCTCGGCGCCTAGGGAAGAATCTGGTCCACTGTCTGAAATCCCTCTTCTGGATTCAACTTCTATTTCACCTGCTCCTGTTGCGGGAGTGCAACGCCAGTCACTGCGGGCCCCTATGCCCAAGTCTGCCGAGGTGGTGAACGCACCTCGCCATCCTGAAGCAATTGTATTACCTGGAGAGGGAGACCGTGTCACGATGCCACCTTTGTCAAGGATGTAGCGTCTCTTTAGCCAGAGGGTTGCCCAAGAGTATGGGTGGGAGTACCCATACCTAGCTCGAGAATTGCTCTACGAGGTGGAAGTTTTTCGCCAGAGGTGGTACAATACTTTTGTTTGGGACAAGCTCAAAGTACCCCAAGCACACCGATACCTTTCTTGTTCACCAACGGTCACTAAAAAGTTTCAGGACTGTAAGGCTAAGTGGATGCAGGAAAGGCATATCCATGCGGACAGAGTGGTGATTTGACGCAAGGATGGAGGAAATGTTGAGTATAACATGGAGGCTTTTGACAAGCATTTGAAGCCTGTGTTCCTGCCACATCCAAAGTTCTACCTTTAGGAGAAAAAGACTCCTGTGTGTTCTTTCTTGCTGCTCATTGCTGAACTTTCCGGAGTGCCTTTGTCGGAACACAAGGACTGTGCCCTAGTTTTTTTTTGTATTTGGGCTTTCTACTCTTTGGAGAAGTGGGAGCTGTTACTGTTTTGCTCTCCCTCCTTCTCCTTACACTTCAGAGAAATCCGTGACTTTGGGGTTTTAGTCAGTGTAGGGCCACAGAGAAAAGTTCATCTGGATTTGATAAGTGTCTTTACTGCGGCATTACCACCAGGTGGCAGTGTTGCGCAACGATAGTTTTTTTTTTTTTGTACATTATGCAACACTCATTGGAGTGAATGGGTTTCTTCTCGAATAGACCCATTCGTTACAAGCAAAACACATATATTATGTTAGGATGTGTGTTTCTTTTTTCTTCCCTCTGCAGGAGACTCGTCTATCAAGGCTGCTAAGAATGGGGTGGTCCTTAGATAGCCAGGGGGAGGGAAAAATGTGAATATGTGAGATATTTAATGAATTTTATTACAAAAGTTTATGGTTTTATATTACTGTTTCCCTTTCCTGTTTTAGGTCCTGGTACAATTCCTGATTGAAATTTGTTGAGTTTGGATTATGTGAATGTTGTCTCTGGGTTGAACTTATGTTTCCACTCTTTGGGAGACATGGGTTTGCACCAGACACTGGGGACCAGTGTCAAATCACCAGGGGGAGAGTGTAGCGGGTATTTGAATTTGGGGGAAGCATCTGGGTGGTAGTATAACCCAGATGCACTGATTGCTAGGGAATCTGAGACCCTTTTATGGTTCTTGGAGGACTCTGGTGGTGTGAGGTTCCCTGCAGCCTACAGGTGGCGTTGTTGCCCTGGGCCGGAGTTGAACTCACACCGCAAGACTGTGCCTTTTTGTCCTTTTCTGGCGCTGGTACAGCGGGGCGGGGAACCTGCTGTGACGCAAAGGACGAGGAGATAAAAGGGGCGGACGCCCTGACCTTGGGTTCAGAGTCGGAGGACGCGGCCGCACCCAGGCACCTTCAACTTGGGTGCTGGCGTTCTGGAGTTCTGGGCCCAGGTGCCCTTGACCTGGCCGGAGCGAGAGATGGAGTCCATCTCAGGCACCTTTAGCCTTGGGTGAGGTACTATGGCGGATGCCTGGGGCTCAGTACCTTCGACTGAGTTCCGCAAGGGTGGAGGAATCCGAGGGGGCCCTAACTCCTTGGGTGCCCGTGTCTGAGTTCGTGAGGACTGGTGAGCGGAACTTCTCTGGAGAGTCCGGCGCAGCATTGCTGGTGACAGAGAGGCCTCCGGTGACTCCCTTGGACGGATATCCTTCCCCTGACAGGAGCTGTGCTAGCGAAGGTAATTCATGTTCTACCTCATATAGTCAGTGGCAGTGACTATTCGCCACTGGTGACACCACAGTGGTTAGCGATACTTTAAAGGATTGTGCCTCGACCTACTCCCATTAATACTGAATTGTTGCAAAGGTCCCAACTGGACTGTGCTGTATGTTTATTCGCTGAGAAGAATAAAACTGTGTTGGACCTATTCAGTGTGTGGAACTCTGGTTACTAGGAGCAAAGGGGAGTGGATCCGAGGAAAGGATTTGACCCTAGGACACCTACACAAAGCCCGATCTTTCTGGCCTTCACCTCTTCACTATGGAGGACATGGGCCGTGGTGTATCTCATCCCTCCCCTCAGTACTGACACCCCTAGACAGAGACAGACAAGCCGAGAAAGAGAAGGGGTGAGAGGGGTGAGGTCGCTACACATATATATTTTGCTAATTTTCTTCATCTTCACCTAGTTAGCTCATCTAACCAGTGTTTTTAAATTAGTTACTACAACACCAAAGATAATAATTTTTATTTTCCAAGCAATTTATATTGTGTTAAAATAATAATTTGCATTTTTACTTGCATGCATCAAAACATATCTACAGGCATGAAAAGGTTCAACTTCCAACAGTGTCTTCTCCTAGAGGTTCTTAACAAAGGAGTCAGAGGTGAACTTACTGCAAATACTTATCTCTAGGAGAAGACACTGTGATCTTTGCTGTTGGTTTTCAGTCATTTTGCGTAACTTGTTTGCAGTTACGAGGCCAAAAGAATCAGATTCATCCGGTTTATTTTTGAGAGCTGATGAAGCATTTGTCATAAAGCTTGTAGCTGCCTCCTCCAGATTTTTGCTTTTTCACTTTTTCTTTGCTGGAGGTTGTGTCATTAGGATGGGCTCCTCAGTGGTGGCTCCAGCTGGCTCTTCCAAAATTTCAGATTCCGGTGTTTTAAAAATGGCAATAGGAAAGGTTAGCTCAAATGAACACAACCATTTTAGACCTGGCTATATTTTTTTTAATGGAAATGGGCAGCTGTTTGAATGATGTATCTAGCTGTATTTGGGAATACTTATTTAACAATATTTTCCTAAATTACACATACTTTGTCCAGACTTAAATACTGTATATACTCGAGTATAAGCCGACCCGAATATAAGCTGAGGCACCTAATTTTACCACAAAAAACTGGGAAAATGTATTCACTCGAGTATAAGCCTAGGGTGTCCATCTGCATGCCTCACTGTGCCTCACTTTGCCTCACTGTGTCCATGTGCATGCCTCACTGTGCCCATGCCTCACTGTGCCCATGCCTCACTGTGCCCATGCCTCACTGTGCCCATGACTAGACTGTTTAACATGGGAGTCTATGGAAGGGTGCCCGGGTTTGAAAAATCGGTGCTCCCCGGCTGTAGGTCCCCCAGACAACAAACTTTGCACACCTGTAGAGTAGAAATGGAGCTACATGTGTCCCAAGTTTCGGGTCCAGGAGACCTACAATCGACAGGTACCGGGTCCCCAAAATCACCAGAGAAATTACCGTTTAACATAATAGTCTATGGAAGGGGTGCCCGGGTTTGAAAAATCTATGTTCCCTGGCCGTTATGCCGCGTACACACGACCGCTTTTCTCGACGAGAAAAACTGCATTTTTTTTTTTCGCCGAGAAAAACGATCGTCTGTGGGCTTTATGACGATTTTCTCGTCTAGAAAAACGGCATAAAAAAACGACGAGAAAATTTAGAACATGTTCTAAATTTTCTCATCGTTTTTTCCAGCATTTTTTTCCGCGGCAGTTTTCCCATAGGGAGACACTGCCGCGGAGCCCACAGACGGTCGTTTTTCTCGTCAAGAGAAAAAATGACGGGAAAAACGACCGTGTGTAGGGAACCAAGCGGTTCCCTCGTTTTTTCTGTCATTATTCACAGCGGTTTTTTAACCGCCGTGAATAATGATCGTGTGTACGCGGCATAAGTCTCTAGGACTACAAACTTTGCACACTTATAGAGGAAGAGTGGGGCTACATGTGTGCCAAGTTCAGGGGACCTACAGCCGGCCGGTACTGGGTCCCCAAAATCCTGGAGATCAGGCACAAAAACATGACTCGAGTATAAGCCGAGGGGGGGGACTTTCAGCACAAAAAAAATGTGCTGAAAAACTCGGCTTATATTTGAATATATATGGTAATCCCTTTGAATTGACACACACAGAATGTAAGTAAACACTTTACCTGTGTCAAGGTAGGTTCGTCAACATCTTCTCCATGCATTTCTGGAGATGGGCAATCAGCAGAGGTTGAAGGCAGGGTTGATATTGAGGCTCTGGATTCACTGTGTTCAGAGAGAAAGCGAAGACTTTCAAAGTACCAAAGCCTTGGCACTAGGGATGAGCTGAAAACCCCCCGGTTCAGTTTGCACCAGAACCTGCGAACGGACCAAAAGTTTGCGTGAACTTTAGAACCCTATTAAAATCAATGGACTCGAACGTTCAAAATCAAAAGTGCTAATTATAAAGGCTAATATGCAAGTTATTGTCCTAAAAAGGGTTTGGGGACCCGGGTCCTGCCCCAGGGGACATGTATCAATGCAAAAAAAGGTTTTTTACGTTGCCTTTAACTGCCTGACACGGGGCCTTCCCCGTGAGTCGGACCGCGGGTCCCGCGTTCTCGATCGCCGCGGGGATCCCCGCGATCGTCTCACGGAGGCATAGAGCAGGCCCAACCCCCCTCAGTTAGAAACACTCATTAGGGCACACTTAACCCCTTTAGCGCCACCTAGTGGTTAACTCCTTTACTGCCAGTGTCATTTTCACAGTAACCAGTGCATTTTTATAGCACTGATCGCTGTGAAAATGACAATGGTCCCAAAAATGTGTCAAAAGTGTCCGATGTGTCCGCCATAATGTCACAGTCATGTGAAAAAAATCACTGATCGCCACCATTACCAGTAAAAAAAAAAAAAAAAAAAGCCATAAAACTATCCCCTATTTATTATAGCAAAAAGTAAAAAATATTGCATTTTTTTCAAAATTGTCGCTCTATTTTTGTTTATAACGCAAATAATAAAAACCGCAGAGGTAATCAAATACCACCAAAAGAAAGCTCTATTTATGGGAGCCACGTCGCACAACCGCACAATTGTCAGTTAAAGCGACGCAGTGCCGAATCGCAAAAAGGGGCCTGGTCATTAACCAGCCAAAATGGTCCGGGGCTTAAGTGGTTAATGATGCTTAGAGTGAAAAAAAAAAGTGAAATATTCCTTCAAATATTGTACCTGGGGGGGTGTCTATAGTATGCCTGTGAAGTGGCACGTGTTTCCCGTGTTTAGAACTGTCCCTGCACAAAATGACATTTCTAAAGGAAAAAAAGTCATTTAAAACTGCTTGCGGCTTTAATGTAATGTCTGGTCCCGGCAATATGGATGAAAATCATTGAGAAAAATGTCTCAGACAGGTATCTTCACCCTACTCCCCCCTGAAAGGTGTCAATTGTGACACCGGAGGGGGGAGGGTTCCGATGAGCGGAAGTTTCACTTTAGGGTGAAGCTCCGCTTTAACTCTTACAGGAGAGAATTTCCCTTCCTAGGGGTAGATTTCCTCTCACTTCCTGTGGTCTCCTTCCATTTGCAAGTAGGAGTCGTTTGTAAGTTGGATGTTTGAAAGTAGGGGCCTGCCATATATACTCTGCAGAAATGTGGCCCATAGGTGTTGGTGTTGCCACAACACTGTAAGCCCTCACAGTTACTCTTGGTGGGCGCTGGAACGCCCTGCTGTGAACTATTATATCAAGAATTGTAATTACATGCCATTGTTGAACAGTGGTAGAAAAATTGGGCCTTTGGTGGTGGTGGTGGTGCCACAACACTGTAAGCCCTCACAGTTACTCTTGGTGGGCGCAGGAATGGGCCCTGCTGTGAATTATTAGATCAAGAATTGTAATTACATGCCCCTGTTGAACAGGGGCATAAAAATTGGGCCTTAGCCACTGGTGGCAGTGCCCAGAACCAAAATCGTTCTTACAAGCTATCAGCATGATCATTGAGGAGGAAGAGGATAGTCACTCAGCATAACAGGATCGTAACTCAGCATCAGCATAGGCAGTCTTGAAGGGATCTGACATTAAAAAAAAAAATATTTGGTTACATCAGCATCAGGTGCTTGGTAGCTGGTGCTGATCCAAGACTGATTAACTTTTATGAAGGTCAGTCGATCGACCGAGTCGGTGGACAGGCGCACCCTGTGATCGGTTACAAAGCCTCCAGCAGCACTGAATATGCGTTTTGAATAAAGGCTGGATGCAGGACAGGCCAGTAGCTCAATTGCATACTGTGCAAGCTCTGGCCAGTGATCCATCCTCAAGACCCAGTAACCCAGAGGATTTTCGGTGGGAAAGGTGTCCAAGTCTGATCTTGCCTCTAGGTATTCCTGCACCAACCAGACGCTGGTGATGGTTGCTGAAACCGATCATACCTTGGGGCTGCGGACTAAAAAAAATTCTGAACGCATCGGTCAGACGGCCACCTTCTCCATCACTCCTTCTTTGACTGACCGAAGCCTCAGCAACACGTTGTCCAGGACCAGGAATTTGTAACCTCCCAGTCTCTGGGAACGCATTGCGCAAACCTTTCTGCAAGGCCTCCCGAAGATGCTTCATCCTCTGCTCCCTCTGCAACGACAAGATAAGGTCCGCAACCTTACCCTTGTAACGTGGATCAAGGAGGGTTGCCAGCCAGTAATGATCCCTCTCCTTGATCGCACGAATACGAGGATCCTTCCGCAGGCTTTGCAGGATCAGGGAGGCCATGCAGCGTAGGTTTGCTGAGGCATTTGGTCTGGAGTCCTCTGGGTCACTCAGGACGACATGATCCGCAGCCACCTCCTCCCAGCCACGTACAAGTCCAGGGGTGTCTTGGGACTGTAATTGATCCCTTGAAGACTGATGCTGAGTGCTAGGCTCCACCTCCATGCTGACACAATCCTCCTCCTCCTCCTCCTCCAGTGTGATAGCCGGGCCAACAGGAACACTGTCTGGAGGTAAGGAAGTCCTCCTCTTCCTGCCTCTGTTCTTCCTCAAGTGCCCTGTCCATTATTCCACGCATCATGTGCTCCAACAGGTGGACAAGAGGGACAGTGTCACTGATGCATGCACTGTCACTGCTCACCATCCTCGTGGCCTCCTCAAATGATGCCAGGACAGTGCAGGCATCCCTGATCATGGCCCACTGACGTGGGGAAAAAAATCCAAGCTCCCCTGACCCTGTCCTGGTGCCATATTGCAACAGATACTCATTGATGGCCCTTTGCTGTGTGTGCAGCCGCTGCAGCATGGCCAACGTAGAGTTCCACCTGGTGGGCATGTCACAGATTAGGCGGTTCTTAGGCAGGTTGTATTCCTTTTGCAGGTCAGCCAGCCAAGCACTGGCATTATATGACCAGCAGAAATGCCCACAGAGTTTCCTGGCCTGCTTTCCTGTAAGCCTGGGTACCTGCCCAAGAACCTCTGCACCACCAAGTTAAGGACGTGAGCCAAACAGGGCACATGGGTCAGGTGTCCCTGTCGAAGGGCGGATAGGAAGTTGGTGCCATTGTCGGAAACCACCATTTCTGGCTTAAGCTGGCGTGGCGTCAACCACCTCTGAGCCTGCCCCTGCAGAGCTGACAGAATCTCTGCCCCAGTGTGGCTCCTGTCCCCCAAGCACACCAGCTCAAGCACCGCATGGCATCTTTTTGCCTGCGTACTTGTGTAGCCCCTTGAACGCCTATGGAGCACCGCTGGTTCCGAGGACAAAGCACAGGAAGAGCCCACGGAGGAAGAAGAAGAGGAGGGGATGGAGGAGAGAGGTGTGTCAGAATCACCAGTAGTAGCATTTTGGAGGCGTGGTGGTGGAACAACCTCCAACACTACTGCACCTTGTCCTGCATCCTTCCCAGCTGCCAGCAGAGTCACCCAATGAGCCGTAAAAGATAGGTAACGTCCCTGTCCATGCCTGCTGGACCATGAGTCAGCTGTAATATGCACCTTACCACTGACCGCCCTGTCCAGCAAGGCTATAACATTGCCTTCCACATGCCGGAAGAGAGCCGGAATCGCCTTCCGTGAAAAAAAGTGGCATTTGGGAACCTGCCACTGAGGAACCACACATTCCAAAAACTCACGGAAGGGGGCAGAGTCTACCAACTGAAAAGGCAGCAGTTGAAGTGCTAGCAATTTAGCCAAGCTAGCATTCAACCGCTTGGCATGTGGATGGCTGGGAGCAAACTTCTTTCAGCGGTGCAGCAGCTTGGGCAGGGAAATTTGCCTGGTACAATCTGACGTCGGTGTACCAATAGCAGATTGCCCACAATTACTTGGCTCTGACACACCTAATTCTACACCTTCATTCCTCTCAGTGCAGGTTTCACAGAGGACTGAAGGTATAGTGGGGTTGGAGATCCCAGCTGATGAGGAGCTAGGAGAGGTCCGCTTTGTTCTTTCGTGTGGGTCTTTTATGTATACTTGCCAACGAACTGCATGGCAGGTCGACATATGTCTGGTCAAGCACGTGGTGCCCAAGCGCCTGATGTTTTGGCCACGTGATATACGCTTCAGACATATGTTGCAAATGGCAACGGTGTGATCTGCTGCACACGTCTGAAAAAAGGCCCACACCAAAGAACTTTTGGAATAACGTGCAGAGACAGCAGCAGGTGTGCTGCCCATAAGCTGGCCCCTGGAGGGCATCCTGCCTCATTGGAGATGTGCCGCCTCCTCCTCCTCCTCCTCTCTCCTATCAGGCACCCACGTGGAGTCAGTGACCTCATCATCCCCTCCCTCCTCATCACTGGAGCAAATCTGGCAGTATGGGGAATATGACTGCCAGATAGCTGTCCTTGTTGGGCACCCCCTCTCTCTGGGCTCACGTTACTACCCCCTCTCTCTGGTTTCACGTTACTGCCTTCCTCTAGCTGGGTTCCATCATTGGAGCCTTCAAAACGCTGGGCATCCTCCTGGAGAATGTACCCAACACTGTGGTCAAACAGTTCGGGGGACTCCTCAGGAGGACATTTTGGGGCTAGGGAAGGAGTGACTGATGCCATTGAGCTGAGGGAAGAGGCCGCTTTGGCAGCTGCTTTGCCAGACAAAGTACCCTGAGCCTGGGTGATAGAGGATGAGGAGGATGAGGACAGCTTGGTCATCCACTCTACCAGGTCTTGGGCATGTTGCGGCTCAACATGGCCAGCTGCCGAAAAGAAGGACAAGCGTGTCCCATGGCCACGTGCTGATGAGGATGACGTTTTTTCGGGAGCAGCAATTTTAATAATGCTGAAAGTGAAACAATAAAAATGAAATTTTCCTTTAAATATCGTGCCTGGGGGGTGTTCTTAGAATTCCTGTAAAGTAGCGCATCTTTTCCATGTTTATAACAGTGCCACAGCAAAATTACATTTCTAAAGGAAAAAAATGTATTTAAAACTGCTCGTGGCTGTAATGTATTGTCGGATGCAATGCAATATAGATAAAAATACCAAAAATACCAACAAAAAAAATTGGCGTGGATGTCCCCCCTCTCCCCCAAATCCATACCAGGCCCTTCAGGTCTGGTATGGCTATTGAGGGGAACGATGCACCCAATTTAAAAAAAAATTGTGTGGGGGTCCCCCAGACACTATATACTCTGAACAGCAATATATATATATATATATACACATACATACATACATACATACATACACATACACACACACACACACACACACACACACTATACGGCCTGCCCTATATACTCTGCAGAAAATTGGGCCTTAGGTGTTGGTGGAACCAGAACACTGTAACCCCTCACAGATACTCTTGTTGGGCGCAGGAATGGGCCCTGCTGTGAAACATGCTTGCCAGTTTCTTGTCCTTCTGTGGGACACCCTCTCTCTAGGCTCACGTTACTCCCTTGCTCAACCAACATTGGAGCCTTCCATCTTTGGGTCCCCCTGCTACCACAGATGAAGCTACTCAGATGGAGACCAGCACATCCAGTGGGACTTTCCTTCCTACTGAACCCTGAGATTGCAGGAAATTTCTGACTTTCCGCAACTCTTGTGAATTATACTTCTCCCTCCTGCCACAAAATTTCTCCACACACGATGTTAAAGTGGGATTCATTATCTCTCTTCTTCTGGATGAGCCCCAATCCTGGGCTTATCACTTTGTGAGCAACATGACCCAGCCCTGGCATCTATGGACTCGTTTTTCTCTGCCATGTTTCAGCTATATGCTGACCCCTTCAGTTGTAAAACTGCAAAACTGGTGCTCAGCAAATTGTAGCAGGGCCAAAATCCAGTGGAGAATTAAGTGACTGACTTCTGTCTCTGGAGTACTAATACCGAGTGGAATGAATCAGCTTTCCATTACCAGTTTGCCTGGGGTTATCTGACGCTCTAAAAGATGAACTTGACAGAGTGGGGGTACCAACAGCTTTGGAGGAACTGGTAAATCTAGTCATCCAGATTGACCAACGGCTACGGGAGCAACAGTCTGAGAAAACCAGCAGAGGTTCTTTGGTCCTCCCCAGACCCAAGAATACCATTTCCTGCATCACTGGTGACACAACCAAAGGCACCTCGAGGCCTTTCACAGAGAACTTTCTGCTGCTGAACATCTCCGATATCATCGTTCTAACCTCTGCTTATACTGTGGCAATGCCAGTCACTATCTACAAACCTGTCCAGTAAGACCATACAAGTTCCTTACCAATTGGATCCACATGATGCATCCACCTGGAACTGTTCGAATACACCTCACCGTCCTCTGTCACATGAAACTTGCTGAAAGGACTATCTCCGTTCCTGCAATTATAGACTCTGGTGCCTGTAGCTGCTTTGTGGACTCATTTCGTAACCCAGCACAATCTTCCCCTCTGTACCAAGAAACAAGGGTTTGTGGTTCCGGTATTAAGTCTGGCTCAGTAACACAAGAGACGGGTCCAGTCCTTTGCCTTTCTTCTTCCGACCACCGAGAATTTATTTGCCTAAATGTCATCACATCACCCATGTTCCCCATAATTCTGGGTATGCCCTGGCTGAGGGAACATAACCCCAGGATCAATTGGCTTACGGGGGGGGGAGGTCCTCTTCCCTTCTCTATACTGCCAGGTACATTGTGTTCCACAGGAATTACACACTGCTACCCATCTCTTGACTATCCAGCCTGATCCTGAAGTGTCAAAACTAGTCCCTGCAGTTTACCACAAATATTTTAAACGTCTTCAATAAAAAGAATGCAGATACCCTTCCTCCTCATCAGGCCTATGATTGTCCCATTAAGTTGTTGCCCAGGGCTGAAATACCTTTTGGCCGTATTTACCCTCTTTCTGAACTTAAACTAGAAACCCTCCTTCATTACATCGATGAAAGCTTGGAGAAAGGATTCAGTCGACCCTCCACATTACCTGCAGGGGTCGGCATCTTCTTTGTCGAGAAAAAAGATCATACTCTAGTCTCAGGCCCTGCATAGACTACCGAGACCTTAACAAGATAACTGTCAAGAATCGCTACCCACTTCCTTTGATCCTTAGATTGGAAACATGTAGTATTTACAGAAGCTGCATTATATATAATGTCTGAACAAGTTTAGAATTGCCTGGCAAATGAAGAAGGACGTAGATTATACTTAAAGTGGTTGTAAACCCACTTATGCAACTTGCACCTACAGGTAAGCCTAGATTAAGGCTTACCTGTAGGTGCAAGAAATATCTCCTAAACCTACATGGTTTAGGAGATATTTGCAAAAAATGACATGCATCGGTGTCTACGGCGCATGCGCGCCGTAGACGACGGCGCTTTCACAGGGTTAATCCCATTCACAAATCCGGCTTAGCCGGATTTGACGGCTCCTGCGTGAATGCGCGGAGTGACGTCTTCGCCACTCGGGCCAATCACAGCGCCGGAGCGGCACTGTGATTGGCTGGAGCGGCTATACCCGGAAGTAACCTTCCGGCTATCACCGCAGCGATGGCTGTGGCTGGAGAGGGAGACGAGGACGGCTTTGGGGGCCCCGATCTAAGGTAAGTGATGCATAATGAGCTAGTATGCTAGTCATACTAGCTCATTATGGCTTCGTCTTGCAGGTGGGATATTTTTTAAAAAAATTTTTCCAGGGTTTACAACCACTTTAAGAACACAATCAAAACTAGAGTTGTACAAGGCAAATTTATCATGCAAATTAAAAAAACAAAAAAAAAAAACTGTTACATATTTTGAATAATGTAATTACAGTATGAATGCACAGAAATAAGCCATAGGGTGAGGCTTTTCCTCTTTAGAGGTGTACAATATAAAAATATCTAAATCTTGCGAGATACTCTAGAGCAGGGATATGCAATTAGCGGACCTCCAGCTGTTGCCAAACTACAAGTCCCATCATGCCTCTGCCTCTGGTTGTCATGCTTGATGCTGTTAGAGTCTCGCTATGCCTCATGGGACTTGTAGTTTGGCAACAGCTGGAGGTCCGCTAATTGCATATCCCTGCTCTAGAGCAACCTGAGACTGCAATCAGCGTCAGGTGTAAAGTAACCTGAGGTTACAACCTAGCGTCAGCTGTGATATAACAATTCCTGTGAAACAAAGTGCAAATTCACAGCTGCTAAGCATTGATCACAATCCCATAATCTGTGAAAACATACATACAAAAAACAAAAAAATGCAGCGCTGTGTGATACTGAACCTTACAAATGCAAAGATCGTGCCATAAACAATGAAAATCAATATGGCTAAAAAATTTAACTATGAACATAAAATAAATATTTTTTGTGTAACAAGCAAGCTCACAGTGAAAGAAATGTAGTATTATTCTTTAATATCAAGTGTCCAAAAAGAGATTTTTTCTCCCAATTTTCATCAATCCACAGAGACAAAAGTGAAAATTGGGGTATTATAGGTATTACTGTCCAAAGAGTGACTCTAGTGATGATATTCCTGATCAGAAAAGGGTGACTAAACACACGTGCCCCTGTGTGAATGCGCTCACCTCCAACAAGCAGTTGAGCCACTCATGGGCTCTAAGTAAAACTGGCTCAACAGGATCCCACAGGAAGATCCAGAGAAGTTGTCCTCAATTTTAAAACAAGAAAGAGGATGGATAGTGCATTATCGCTAGTTTTAAAATGTATTTAGAAAACATAACATGGTTGTAAAGGTTCATGTTTTTTCCCCTTAATGCATCCTATGGGGAAATATGACCTTGGGGTTCAGAGTCGGAGGACGTGGCCGTACCCAGGCACCTTCAGCTTGGGTGCTGGTATCCCGGAGTTCCGGGCCCAGGTGCCCTTGACCTGGCCGGAGCGAGAGATGGAGTCCATCTCAGGCACCTTTAGCCTGGGGTGAGGTACTATGGCGGATGCCTGGGGCTCAGTACCTTTGACTGAGTTCCGCGAGGGTGGAGGAATCCGAGGGGGCCCTCACTCTTTGGGTGCCCGTGTCTGAGTTCATGAGGACTGTTGAGCGGAACTTCTCTGGAGTGTCCGGCGCAGCATTGCTGGTGACAGAGAGGCCTCCGGTGACTCCCTTGGACGGATATCCTTCCCCTGACAGGGGCCATGCTAGCGAAGGTAATTCATGTTCTACCTCATATAGTCAGTGGCAGTGACTATTCGCCAATGGTGACACTACAGTGGTTAGCGATACCGTGAAGGATTGTGCCTCGACCTAATCCCATTAATACTGAACTGTTGCAAAGGTCCCAACTTGACTGTGCTGTATGTTTAATCGCTGAGAAGAATAAAACTGTGTTGGACCTATTCAGTGTGTGGAACTCTGGTTACTAGGAGCAAAGGGGAGTGAATCTGAGTAAAGGATTTGACCCTAGGACACCTACACAAAGCCCGATCTTTCTGGCCTTCACCTCGTCACTATGGAGGACATGGGCCGTGGTGTATCTCATCCCTCCCCCCGGTACTGACACCCCTAGACAGAGACAGACAAGCCGAGAATGAGAAGGGGTGAGAGGGGTGAGGTCGCTAAACAATCACTGGCCCCCCCAGCCCCCTGTTTTACTTACCTGAGCCCTGGAAAGTCCCGCGTTGCGAACGCACTCTTCCTTTGCTCGGTCTTCTCAGCTCTTCTCGGCTCTTCATTGGATAGATTGATAGCAGCGCGTCCATAGCTGAGTCCTGTAGTCGGCAGCTATGGACGCCTAATACAATACTCCGGAGCGCGCCCACAAGGTAGCCCCCTTGGGAAAGCGCTTCCCAGAGGGGGTTATCAGAAGCGGGGAGGAGCCGAGACAGCCGCCGATGGACTCCAGAAGACGAGGATCGGGGCCACTCTGTGCAAAACGAGCTGCACAGTGGAGATAAGTATAATATGTTTGTTATTTAAAAAAAATATATATTTGAACCGTTAGTGTAAGGTGACCAGATTTTTAAAATTAAATCCGGGGACATTTTTTGTTTTATACTAGTAATGGCGGCAATCAGCGACTCTCTGCCCGTCGTCGCCCGCCTCACAGCCTGACAAGTCTTACTCTCCGGTCCCCGGCTACTACTGGGTGGGGAGCGGAGGAAGATCACTCCACCGGAGAAGGCAAGGAGATAAGCAGGCAGGCGGCTGGCCGGGACTTGAGCCAAGGCAGAAGAACATGCAAGCGGAGCTGAATGGGCATGCACCCGAAACTGAAGAAATATTCCCTCCGCTCCGACCAGCACATGATCATCAGAAAGGGGCACAGATAATGGAAAAAAATACACCACCCCTAAGCTAGTAGGAGCGGGGTTGTGGAATTCAGAATTTATTTATTTAATTCTGCACTGACTGTCTTTGAAATTGCCGCAGCCCCTGTTTGAATTCAATCCGGGGACAAACTTGGTCCGGGGACAGTGTCCTCAATCCAGGGACTGTCCCCGGAAACCGGGGATGTCTGGTCACCCTACTTTAGTGTCGCTTTAAGCATAGGATTCCTCTCCAAACGACTTCCAAACTTGTATGTGTCAGCAGCTTTTACAAACAAGCATGTAACTAGCGGTGTATTTAGTTATGAAAATGGGATAGGATGAAGAGATTTGCAGTGGTAATGCAACACATTACGAAACCTTGAAAAACATCACATTGTACATAATCTTTTATGATCTTACCTCTGCACTGATAATGCGCTTCTGGCCCCACTCACACTGTGCCACTTTTGCCCCCCCCACCTCTGTGACACCATTGCCATCTTTAGATAAGAGATTCCTCTTCACTCAGCAGCAGCCCTGCTCACACATTAAGCTCCTTTTGCTTAAAGTGGTGGAACATGACTTTGACAGGTCACAGGCCCTCTTCTTGTTTTTTTGTATATTAGTAGTTGTAGTCCTTTATTTAAAACTATGCTTATTTGAATATTGAATCAAACAGGTGATATACACAACATTGATGTGTGGGACTCTGTTAGAGAAATCTACCTTCACTACTTGTCCTGCTGACAATATTTACAAGCAGGCCCGGACTGGGACAAAAAATAGGCCCGGCATTTTGGACTGAGCAGCCTGGGGGGGGGGGGGGCGTGGCGGCGGCGGTTAAAGATGGGATGTGGGGTTCCAGCACCTTTTACCTCTGGACCCCTTTACATTACACAGCACCTTGCACCTCTGGATCCTTTTACATTACACAGAACCCTGCACCTCTGGACCCCTTTACATTACACAGCACCCTGCACCTCTGGACTCCTTTACATTACAGCCCCTCCTACAATACAGACCCCCCTACAATACAGAACCCCCTACAATACAGAACCCCCCTACAATACAGAACCCCCTACAATACAGAACCCCCCTACAATACAGAACCCCCCTACAATACAGACCCCCCCTACATTTCAAACCCCCCTAAAATACAGAACCCCCTACATTTCAGACCCCCCCTACAATACAGAGCCCCCCTACCTTACAGACACCCCTACAATACAGAACCCCCTACAATACAGACTCCCTACATTTGAGACCCCCTACATTTGAGACCCCCTACAATACAGAACCCCTCTACATTTCAGACCCCCCTACATTACAGACCCCCCCTACAATACAGAACCCCCCTACATTACAGAACCCCCCTACAATACAGAACCCCCCCTACAATACAGACCCCCCCTACATTACAGACCCCCCCTACAATACAGAACCCCCCTACAATACAGAACCCCCCTACAATACAGAACCCACTACAATACAGAACCCCCCCTACATTTCAGACTCCCCCCTACAATACAGAACCCACCTACATTACAGACCCCCCTACAATACAGAACCCCCCCTACATTACAGACCCCCCCTACAATATAGAACCCCTCTACAATACAGAAACCCCCCTACAATACAGACCCCCCTTCAGACCCATAATGTACCTCAGATCAGCGCAGGACTGCATGTTGTGTCCCCTCCCCCTGTGTGGACATAAAGGAGGAGGGGGAGGCAGCTTCACTCTGCTCGGCTGTGTGAGACAGCCGAGCCGAGACTGATCAGATCATCAGTGCCGCGGCCACCTTGCCAGAGAGAGGGGGATCGTTGCGGGTCCCAGCCCCCTGATGTGCTGACGGGTGTCACTGTCACTCGAGTGCGGCTCCGACTTGCAGCTGAGAGTGCACTGGGGCAGTGGCGTCACTAGGGTTGGTATCACCTGGTGCAGCAAAACATGGTGTCACCCCCCTCCTCTATGTCCTGCCCAGCACCTGGCAGGCAGCGCACGGTCACGAGGCGCACCCCCAAATGACCCCTGTAAATTAAAGTATAGGGTGGTATTGGGCCGGCTGGGGCGATATAGGGCAGGTTGGGGTAATATAGGGCAGGCTGTGGTGATATAGGGCAGGCTGGGTGACATAGGGCAGGCTGGGGTTTTATAGGGCAGGCTGGGGCGGTATAGAGCAGGTTTGGGTGGTATAGGGCAGTTTGCGGTGGTATATGGCAGGTTGGGTGGCATAGGGCAGGTTGGGGTGATATAGGGCAGGGTGTGGTGGCATAGAGCAGGTTGCGGTGGCATAGAGCAGGTTGGGGTGGTATAGAGCAGTTTGTGCTGGCATAGAGCATGTTGGGGTGGTAAAGAGCAGTTTGCGGTGGCATAGGGCAGGTTGCGGTGGCATAGGGCAGGCTGTGGTGGCATAGGGCAGGGTGTGGTGGCATAGGACAGGGTGCGATGGCATAAGGCAGGTTGGGGTGGCACGCATAGGGCAGAGTGCGGTGGCATAGGGCAGGCTGGGGTTGTATGGTGCCAGGTTAGGACTCTATGTAGTGACATGTGCAGCAGTGTAGTAACTTACAGCATGCCTGGAGATGAAGACACTCTGGCTGCTGTGTCCTTGTTTCTTTCTTCTTCAGCTGTGGGATCAGCCAGAGTGAACGAGTCTGTGGGAGGAGTGGAGGGGGCAGCCACACCCCCAGCTCTGCCCACCAACTCTGGCTGCCTCCGGAGACATTGGAGATGATGGGGAAGACGTGACATGCTGTCCGCGACCCACCGGGCATTTGCCCGGTATGCCCTATGGCCAGTCCGGGCCTGTTTATAAGTAGGGAAAGTGGGGTAACTCTCCAACAGCAACACACACAGAAATAACCACTGACAGCTTTTTATTGCTGTCTGTGTTCTTTCACTTGCCATCTAGTGAAACTATTCTCGGAAGGGCAGGATGGTGATTGTAAGGGCCCATTCACACTACATCCATTATTATTATTATTATTAAACAATGCTTGTAAAACGCAGTCTTACCCGTGGGCCTCAATGCGTATGCAGGGGCGGATCCAGAGTCTTTTCTCGGGAGGGGCACTGACAAAAAATATGTTTTTTTTGTGGGAAATTTATCGAGGAAATGGCTGGTGTCGGCGCTTCAATCATCCCGGCACCATGGTTGTTATGGTGTCAGGATGATTGAAGCGCATTATTTCTATTATTACATTGTAATATAAAATTAAATAGTTCAATGCAGAATCAGTGGGACCCCCGAGTGTGTCACTTGCCACCGTCGCCTGCAATTAGTGGGAGCCCTGAGCGTGTCACTTGCCACACGTTGCGGGATGTCACTTGCCACGTCACCTGCTTCATTTTGTGGATTGTCACTTGCCACACCTTGTGGATTGTCACTTGCCACATCACCTGCCACACCTTGCGGATTATCACTAGCCACACCTTGCGGATTGTCACTTGCCACGTCACCTGCCACACCTTGCTGATTGTCACTTGCCACACCTTGCTGATTGTCACTTGCCTGCCACCAGATGCAGATTGTCATTTGCCACGTCACCTGCCCCAATTTGCGGATTGTCACTTGCCACGTCACCTGCCACACCTTGCAGATTGTCACTAACTTGCCTGCTAAGGTGTAGTTTTGGTTGTCTCTTGCTGTGTCCCAGACTCCCAGAGTCAGGCAGCAGAGAGATAATGTAATCTCTCTGCTGCCTGCACAGTGAGGGCGGAAGTCACTGCAGGAATGCAGGGCAGGCACGGGCGGTAAGAGATGATCTCATCTCTCTGCTCCCCCGCTCCCGGCTAGCTGATTGGCCAGCTGCCACACTGAGCCTGCTCTCTTACTCTCACCTGCGCTGCCAACACACTGAGCAGCACGGTCTGCCCATGAACCGCGCCCCCCACAAACCGCGCCGCAAGTGGAGCCGCCCGCTTTCTTACCCGTCTGTGGAGCCGCACGCTATCGCACCTGCCCGCAGAGCGGCCCGACGTGACTCACTGACGTCACTCGTTGCTAGACGCCAAGTGGCCCAGGCGTTAGCAACGAGTGCAGGGAAGAGGCTCCACCCACCTCCTCCTCCGCTCCTGGTATCGTGTCAGTGCGCTGCGTAACTACATTAGACGAGTCTCTCTCTCTGCGCCGCTGATCAGCTGATGTGATAAACTGAGAGAGAAACTCAGAGAGGCAGCGGCAGCCGCAGAACAAGTACTGTATATACTCGAGTATAAGCCGACCCTAATATAAGCCGAGGCACCTAATTTTACCACAAAAAACTGGGAAAACGTATTGACTCGAGTATAAGCCTAGGGTGTCCATCTGCATGCCTCACTGTGCCTCACTTTGCCTCACTGTGCCCATGCTTCACTGTGCCCATGACTAGACTGATGTTTAACATGGGAGTCAATGGAAGGAGTGCCCGGCTTTGAAAAATCGGTTCTCCCCGATCATAGGTCTCCCAGACACCAAACTTTGCACACTTGTAAATGAGACATGGGGCAACATGTGTGCCAAGTTTGGGGTTCAGGGGCTGGTACCGGGTCCCCAAAGTCCGGGAGATCAGGCGCAAAAAAAAAAAAAACAGAGCAAGCAAGTGAGTGTGACAGATGGTCTCGGGGGGGGGCAATTGCCCTGTTCCCCCCCCTGTATCCGCCCCTGTGCGTATGACTCTAATGAGCTGAGAGATTTTGATCCTCTTATAGCGCTGCAAATGCGAACTGAATCGCCTCAAGGCGCTTTTAGCAGCCAGTGTCTACTTGGCTGGTGCGGTTATTAACCCCGTAGGATCTTGACGCGCTTGGGACACACATTCGTACACATATATATACACTGGGCCAATTTGGACAAGATCCAATTAACCTACCAGCATGTCTTTGAGCTGTGTTGCTAAGCACAGGCTCAATGCTATAACAAGCTATTTCCAATGTACCCAGTTTACACCTACAGTATGTGTTGTGTTAGTGTTCACTGGGTAAAAATAGAACATGCTGCATTTAAACACATTTCAATGCACTACAATACATCACAGTGCGCCCCAGCATTAACACCCATTAATGCAATGGACATGTTGTGAATCCAGCCTAAATATTTCTAATGAGGAAGTTCGCTTTAAGGCCTCCACCCCCCCCCCCCCTCTTCAACAAATGGCACTTTTTTTTTGCGGGCAGGGGGGAGCGGGTACCTGGTTTTGGCAAGTACCCTTTCCCACTTCTGGTTGGAACACCTAGGCGATCTAAGCGGAAGTTCTCCTTTCCCCCTACCTCTCTGCAGTCTTCTGGGGCATGTCACAGGTCCCAGAACACTGCAGGACCATTCACAATGAGCACATGCACAGTGGGAACCTGGCTGTGAAGCCACAAACTGTCCCAGCCTGGTGCTCACAGTTGAAATGCTGGTGCCAAGGAGAAAAGTCTATTGGAAGGCACAGCTAAGGTGAGCACATTGCTGAATCCCCTGGACGGGTGAGTTAGGGTTGCCACCTCATCCCTTTAAACCCGAACACATATTAATTACACAGGTTATGTGGCTGATTAAGGTGGTAATTAAACTCACTTGGTGCCTTATCTGCCTTTAATTAGCCTCAGAACCTGTGTAATTCATATGTGTTCGGGTTTAAAGGGATGAGGTGGCAACTCTACGGGTGAGTGTGTGTTTATTAAAAGTCTGCAGCTACAGTTTTTATCTGCTGACTTTTAATAAACACAAAAACGACTGGAGCTCTGCTTTAACTTTGGTTCCCTTCGGTGCATAAAGTAAGGTGACCAGATTTTTTAAAATGAAAACCGGGGACATATTTTTTTTACTAGTAATGGAGGGGATCAGCGACTCTCTCCCCGTCGCCGCCGCCGCCGCTTGCCTCACAGTCTCTCAAGTCTCATTCTCCGGGCCCCGGCTACTACTGGGTGGGGAGCAGAGGAAGATCACTCCACCCAGGAAAGGCAAGGAGATAAACAGGCAGGCCGCTGGCGGGGACTTGAGCCAAGGCAGAAGAACATGCGAGCGGAGCTGAACGGGCATGCACCCGAAACTAAAGATATATTCCCTCCGCTCCGACCAGCACATGATCATCAGAAAGGGGCACAGATAGTGAAAAAAATACATCCCCTCTAAGCTAGTAGGAGCGGGGGTGTGTAATTTAGATTATTTTCTTTTTAATTCTGCACTGACTGTCTTTGAAATTGCCCCAGACTCTGTTCAAATCCAATCCGGGGACAAAACCGGGGGCAGACTTGGTCTGGGGACAGTGTCCTCAATCTGGGGACTGTCCCCAGAAACTGGGGATGTCTGGTCACCCTAGCATAAAGCCAACTTGATTCAAATTACAAATATGCATAAATTTTGATAAAAGCATAACCAGAAAGATGACTAGAAACACATTTTTGGCTTGACAAGTACTTTAAAGATTATGCATATAAATGTGCAGATTAAATATTCTATTTTCTATTTAAAATAAGTGCATTTTACAGATGAATAACACCTGTCTCTGATGACATGACATTTTAAAAAACCTCACCAATAATTGATTTTCAATTGTTTTTAGCAGGGAGGGAATGTTTGTGTGCAATCCAGAGCAACTTGCCTGTTGCCGCTTCCACAGCTTCCACCACTATCACCACCACTTTGTTGTCATTGTTCTGTTGTTTCAGATTTCAGGGGGCATTGGAGAAACAGCTGCTGAACCTCATAAATCTGGAAGGAATTACAGAATGCTTTCAAATACTTTCTTTATTTCATAGCCAAGAATGCAGCAAATTTAGCACCATATCTACTACCATGAGAACAGGTGTCCTATGAAGAGCAGTGCGGTGTCAGGTCATACATTCCACTAAAGCAAGTAATAACCTTAGAGGGACAGTTAATTATTTGTAAGCATATCTTGCACTTAAAATGATTGTAAATGATCGCCTTGTAAAACAACCCATTCAATTTGAAATAGAAATGAAAGGCAAGACATTTGTGTGTAGCGCCCTGCTCCCAATGAGTGGGTGCTATATGTTGAAATTTAGTTGTCTGGGCATTAGTTTAGCCCAAAGAAATTGTTGTTTAAATTGTGGAATTGTTTCAGTTCGGTTGGTTGCATGATTTCCCCCCCACCGGAGGTTGTCGCTGTCACCGCTGGTCAGGGTTGAAAAGGCAACAGGTTGGACGTATTGGGTACCTCTTTCCTAGCAGCGGCCCAGGGGGCGTGGTGAACCCGCTGTGCATGCTGGGAGAGGGTATTTAAGTGACAGACGCCATTAGGAGTAAAAGAGAATTGGGGGTCGCCTTCTTCGATCCTCACCTGAGGGCCCTCCTGGCCTTTAGGGATGTGTTGGCAGTTCCCGCCTCGGGGCCACGTTGGCCCGAGGCCTCGTAACTGAGATGTAGGCCCTGGAGTTGCTGGGGCCTACTGATCCAGGGATGATCCTGTGTCGCCTTGCCTGATGGAAGGGACCGAGCAATTGAAGACTCAATTGGAGGATGCACCCGGATCCTAAAATCTACCTCACAGTGCTGCCGGTGCGGCTGAAAGATTCTGGCACTAAGAGCTGTGTTCTTTCTGAGGGAGCTAACCCAGTGAGGGGTTATGCAAGTCTGTGGCAGAGACTATTCTATTGAACAAATTCCAATACCAAGTCTGTGGCAGAGACTATTATATTGATCGAGCTTCGCACCAGCTGCTAGGCCAGTGAGATTGGGCCTATCCGGTGGTGGCTGAGTCCAGCGTGGAGACAGTCGCTCCTCTGGACCTAGGAAGTTTCCGTGATTGACAAGTAAGATACCTTAGTCCTCCCCATTCCTCTATCCCCTCTGTTGGAATGTTTTATTCAAATAAAACCCTTGAAAGAGACTTTGTGTTGTTGCAGACATTTCTTATGGATAGACTCTTCAAGGAGAACCCCTGAGCCGAACACTTGGAACAGTAAGGTAAGGTGCAAAGACCCACAATTTAAACCAGCAGCTCCTATAGGGGTACCGCTACATGTGTATAGATGTAAAAAAAAAAAAGTACACAGAGCTTCCCAGGGAATGGCTGTGAAGGAGGGCATTTCAGGACAAGTCTGATCATTGGAGGAGAGCAGGTTGAGTTCCCAGCATAGCTAGAGAACTGACAACAGTGTGCTCTCCTGTTTAGTGTGGTCAGTTTTTAATAGGAAAGCAGAGGACTGGCAGGGACACCAGGGATTTCACACAAAGCAAGTAATACAAAGAGAACAGGATACTTTTACATACAAGTACATGTTACAGCAGGCACATATTAGGAATAACAAACGCTTTAATAACATAGTTACACAGTTAGTCAGGTTGAAAAAAAAAGACACAAGCAAGTCCATCTGGTTCAACCTGTAAAAGGGAAAAAGAAAAAAAAAATATTATATATATATGTAGCGGGGTCTTTAAATTTAGTTGGGGTACACCTGGGGTTAGTGTGACCCAGGTGTGTAATTGTGAAGGTTCTGGACCCCTTTTGTAATTCGTGGAGGATTGGGTGGTGTATTATTCTCCTTGGCCTGTGGGTGGCGGGGTACCTACAGGCTCAAGGTAGAATCACTGCCGCAGTGCTACCCTTTTTGTCCCTTTCCGGAGATGGTACGGCTGGGGCAGGGAACCCGCCGTGGTGTTGAAGGGAGGAGATAAAAGGGGGAGGCGCCCTCGCCATGAGGTCTTCGAGGATTTTCTCTTCACGCACCCAGGCACCTTAGGCCTGGGTGCGGGCGGTTAAAGGTTCCGGCCCAGGCGCCCTAGGCCTGACCGGAATGAAGTTGGGGTCCATCCCAGGCACCTTCAGCCTGTGGTGAGGTACTATATCGTAGGCCTGGGGCCCAGTAACTTTGACTGGGTCCCACGAGGGCGAAGTGATCCGACGGGGCCGCCTTGCGAGGGGACCCGCATCTGAGGTGAGGAGGCCGGGGAGGTCACCCGTCCGGAGATTCCGGAGCAGCATCAACCCGGTGACGGGTGGGCCTCTGGTAATTCCCTTAGAGGGAGATCTTCCCCTGATAGGGGCCGCAACGCAGCAAAGGTACTCCCATCTGTGTTCTATGGAGTTGCTGGTAGAGACTCACAAGTTCTATGTTCTGTGCTAAGCAAAGCTGCTATAACCCCTGGTGAAACCACAGGGGTTTAGATTGAAATCAGGATAGTGCCTCGGCCTGCTCATCCCACCGTTTGCATTATGTTATGGGTCGCAACTAATGGGCTGTGGAAGAACTGTTTGTTGTGGAAGTATAATAAACAAGTGTTGGACCCTGCATCGGTGTATGGACTCTGGTTAATGGGAGCAAGGGAGGTTTCAGCATAGCAGGACTGAGCTTCATAACTAACACACATTGGCCCGAGGAATGTACTGATACTGGCCTTCACCTCACCCACAGCTATGGGGAGGACATGGGCCGTAGCGCATCTCACCCTGTCACGTGACATACCCCTAGAAAAAGGAGATGGGGTGAGGCCGCTACACGTGGGGGCTGGTGAGTCCGGGATAAAATGTGTGTTGACTTTGAAATTTGAAATGGCTGTGTCTGGACTTTGCTGCCCGGAGGAGGTCCGAGCAGGTCGGCCATGTGATTGGCCAAAGTGCGTCCCTGTGCTCGAAGTCGTGGAAATGACCCCAAGACGGGAAAGACCCATGCAGAAAGAGTAGGAAGAGGGAAAAGCTCAGCCGTGTGACGTACTACATGTGGGGGTGTTTGCTGCACTGCGCCATGAGGCACCCCATGACTGCACAATTCGTGGGCGGGGACTGTGGGAAGCCCGCGAAAACGTGCAAGTCGTGGGAGGAGTCTGGCCATGTGTGGAGACTCCGGCGCGTGGTCAGCGCGTGATGGAGCAGCAGGTGGTCGGGATGGCCTCAAGCTCCCCGGGGATGCCGGTATCATACCCCACGAAGATGACTGCTTTTGCTGCTCCCCTTACAGACACGGGGATAAGACTCAGGCCCCGAGGACAGTTGGCTTTGTACTCATGCAGAGACACGGAGGCCATCGGCGTGATCTGTCCCGGATGCTCGGGACTGGTGGTCCAACTAAAGCCATTTGGGCGTTGTGAAGCGTGTAAAGAATTTCTGTTTGAGGTTGAATCATCCACAGTAAGGCCCCGGGCCCTTCGCCTCAATTGCATCACAGGTACCGCCACTCCGGAAGGGGAGATCCAGGCCTTTGCGGAGGTCCACGTACGCGCTGACCAGGGCGACGGGACTGCCCAACCAGAGACTGAGAGAGAAAAATCCGAGGATGCTGCTTCGGTCACCACAGATTCCCTGCTGCCACCTCCGAAGAGGAACATAGGCCTGGTGCAGGCCTCCTGTGGTCGTGGTCGAGCTTCACCCTGCTGCTTGCCGGACCTGGATGGATCCGGTTGGAAGAGTCCTGGACATCCCAGTGCTGAAAAAGGTCCAGGTGAGCCAGGGGCTGGGACTGTGGTGGTGGTTGGAGGTGTCGGGGGTCCGCTGGAGGTGGAGCCCACAAGGGAGGGTAGTTCTCCGTCTACTAAAGACTACCTTCCCGCCGAGATGTATGACACCTCCGACCTGGAATCGCTGTCGGACTGTGGGGATGACGGGGAAATAGATGAACTGTTTCACTAGAAGGGCTGGGACAAATGCCCGCTACCTGTGCTATGCAAACCGCAGGATTCCCCTATGTCTATAGAAGACAGTACACCCCGGGCGCAGGCCCCAGAGCTCAGGAGGGAGTCTAGTCCTCCGACTGACTTTCCACATTCCACAACATCACCTGCTTTGGTTGTGGGGATGCAGCGCGCGTCATTGCGTGCGCCAAAGGTAGTGAAGGTACCTCGGCACCCGGAGGCCATCGTGCAGCCAGGAGAAGGTGAGCGGGATGTCATGCCTCCTTTGGCCAGATTGCAACGACTTTTCTCCCAGAGAGTCGCTCGTGAGTACGGATGGGAGTATCCCTACTTGCCTCGGGACTTACTTTATAAAGTTGAGGTCCTGCGACAGAGATGGAACGACAAATTTTTCTGGGAGAAGCTCAAAGTGCCTCAGGCCCGGCGATACTTGTCCTGTTCGCCGCCTGTGTCCAAGAAATTCAAGGACTGCAGAGCGGACTGGAAGTTGGGGCGCCATATTCAAGCTGATAAAGTGCTTATCTGCAGAAAGGAGGGAGAGGATGTTGAATAGTGATGAGCCGAACACCCCCGGGTTCGGTTCGCACCAGAACCCGCGAACGGACCGAAAGTTCGCACGAACTTTAGAACCCTATTAAATACAATGGATGCGAACGTTCGAAATCTAAAGTACTAATTATAACGACTATTATGCATGTTATTGTCATAAAAAGGGTTTGGGAACCCGGGTTCTGCACCAGGGGACATGTATCAATGCAAAAATAAGTTTTAAAAACGGCCGGTTTTCTGGAGCAGTCATTTTAATGATGCATAAAGTGAAAAAAATAAGTCAAATATTACTTTAAATATCGTACCTGGGGGGTGTCTAAAGTATGCCTGTGAAGTGCCACGTGTTTCCCGTGTTTAGAACTGTCCCTGCACAAAATTACATTTCTAAAGGAAAAAAAGCAATTTAAAACTGCTTGCGGCTTTAATGTAATGTCTGGTCCCGGTAATATGGATGAAAATCTTTAAGAAAAATGACATAGCTACCCCATCACACCCCCCCCCCCTTACCCCAGCCCATTACCAGCCCCTTTGGGTCTTGTATGGATATTAAGGGGAACCCCGCACACAAAATAAAAAAAGCCCTATATACTCTGAACAGCCGTATACAGGCGGTGCATACAAGACAGGGACTGTAGGCTTGTTCTTATGTAGAATCTGTTTGTAATTTTGAACAGGTACATTGTTTAAGTGTAGCTCCAGCCAAAAAATATATTTTTAAGCTTTTTGGAAGACATAGGGAAGGGTTATCACCCCTGTAACATTTGTTTTGCTGTCTGTGCAGTGTGCACCTGTTCAGAACAGTTCACCTCACTTTCCGTCCTAATGACAAATGTTTTTTGAAAATTTGGAGTTTTTATTGAAACAAGATTAGGTGATAAAGAATCAGTGTAGAGGAGACACTTTTTTTCCCATATTAACTCTTACAGTAGAGAATTTGCCTTCCTAGGGGTAGATTTCCTCTCACTTCCTGTTGTATCCTTCCGTTTGCAAGGAGGAGTCGTTTGTAAGTTGGATGTTTGAAAGTAGGGGCCTGCCGTATATGCTCAGCTGAAATTTGCCCCTTACATGTTGGTGTTGCCACAACACTGTGAGCCCTCACAGTTACTATTGGTGGGTGCATGAATGGGCCCTGCTGTGAATTATTAGATCAAGAATTGTAATTGCATGCCCCTGTTGAACAGGGGCTGAAAAATTGGGCTTTTGGTGGTGGTGGTGGTGGTGGTGTTGACACAACACTGTAAGGCCTCACAGTTAGTCTTGGTGGGCGCAGGAATGGGCCCTGCTGTGAATTATTAGATCAAGAATTGTAATTACATGCCCCTGTTAAACAGGGGCAGAAAAATTGAGCCTTAGGCACTGGTGCCACAACACTGCAACCCCTCACAGATACTGTACTTGGAGCACAGCAATGAGCCCTGTTGCAAAGTATTGCATCAAAAATTGTAATTACACGCGCCTGTTAAACAGGGGCTGAAAAATTGGGCCTTAGCCACTGGTGCTGGTGCCACGACACTGCAACCACTCCCAGATACTCTAGTTGGAGTGCAGGAATGAGCCCTGCTGCAAAGCATTGCATAAAAAATTGTAATAACACACCCCTGTTACACAGGGGCTGAAAAATTGGGCCTTAGCCACTGGTGGCGGCACCCAGAAACAAAAATGTTCTTCCAAGCTATCATCGTCAATCGGATCATTGAGGAGGAGGAGGATAGTCAGTCAACATAACAGGACAAACTCTCAGCATCAGCATCAGTCTTGAAGGGATGTGACATTTGAAAATAAATTAGTCTGTTATATCAGCTTCAGGTGTTTGGTAGCTGGTGGTGATCCAAGACTGGTTCATCTTTATGAAGGTCAGTCGATCAACAGAGTCGGTGGACAGGCGCACCCTGTGATCCGTGACAAATCCTCCAGCAGCACTGAATGTGCTTAAATAGTGTTTTGTTTTGCACTATTTAAGCGGTGAATCAGAGCGCCGCCCGTATCCCGTGACCACGTCCCTCTTGTGACGAAACGTAGGGAGGTACGACGTTCTGACGTCACCGCGTTTTATCACAGACCCGGAAGATACGGGCTGTTCTATCGAGGAGCCGGCCGGCTCGGTATTTATGCTGATTTTAACTACATAACTGTAAGTGTCTCTTCATGTGGGTTTATTAAATGTAAAAGGTTTTACACTATGCGAGTCTATTCATTCTTTTATGTGGCGTGACTCCGACTGA
This sequence comes from Rana muscosa, assembly GCA_029206835.1. NCBI lineage: Eukaryota > Metazoa > Chordata > Amphibia > Anura > Ranidae > Rana > Rana muscosa. The sequence goes on from CM055123.1 coordinate 76,287,654, forward strand.
GACCCTTATCCCTACAAGCTGTTTGCGGTGCAGAGCTGAGGTGTTCATTGAGGTCTGCACTCCTATATGCTGTATGCTGTACAAGAGGAAAGGTGTCCCCTAAAGAACCTCAGGCTGGGTCATTAGCCTATGCTGTTTTTGATCTCCTGTCATAAGAGATCACGACCATCTGGTAAGCGGCAGTGTTTACTTATGGTGGAGGTGCTTTGCTATCATCACAATCTTTCAAGTATTTTGGAGCAAGTTTGGCACAGTGGACTTTCTTTATTATTCAATTAATTTGGACACTTCCTGTGGTACCTTTTTCATCTTTGTACACGGACTGAGTCTTATACAATTCACTATTAATTTTCAGTTCACTCTTTTTTATTTATGCATGGTTTAGTGTTATCTCACATATAATCCAGTTTGGTTTAGCGCAACTTATTTTTTTATTATATTAGTTTGTGTTGTATATCACTTTTGTTACTGCTTGCCCATTTTTAGTTAAGTTTTGAATAGCGCAATTTTCTTTTTTCCATTTACAGTGTCACTGATGCATGCACTGTCACTGCTCACCATCCTCGTGGCCTCCTCAAATGGTGCCAGGACAGTGCATGCATCCCTGATCATGCCCCACTGGCGTGGGGAAAAAAACCTGAGGTCCCCTGACCCTGTCCTGGTGCCGTAGTCGCACATGTACTCATTGATGGCCCTCTTCTGCGTGTGCAGCCGCTGCAGCATGGCCAACGTTGAGTTCCACCTGGTGGGCATGTCACATATAAGGCGGTTCTTGGGCAGGTTCAACTCCTTTTGCAGCTCAGCCAGGCGAGCACTGGCATTATAAGATCTGCGGAAATGCACACAGACTTTCCTGGCCTGCCTCAGGACATCCTGTAAGCCCGGGTACCTGCCCAAGAACCGCTGCACCACTAGGTTAAGGACGTGAGCCACACAGGGCACATGGGTCAGTAGTCCCTGTCGGAGAGCGGAGAGGAGGTTGGTGCCATTGTCGCAAACTACCATTCCTGGCTTAAACTGGCGTGGCGTCAACCACCTCTCGGCCTGCCCCTGCAGAGCAGACAGAACCTCTGCCCCAGTGTGGCTCCTGTCCCCCAAACACACCAGCGCAAGTACGGCATGGCATCTTTTTGCCTGTGTACTTGCGTAGCCCCTTGAATGCCTACGGAGCACCGCTGGTTCCGAGGACAAAGCACAGGAAGAGGCCACGGAGGAAGAAGAAGAGGAGGGGGTGGAGGACAGAGGTGTGTCACAACCAGTAGTAGCATTTTGGAGGCGTGGCGGTGGAACAACCTCCAACACTACTGCACCTTGTCCTGCATCCTTCCCAGCTGCCAAAAGAGTGACCCAATGGGCCATGAAAGAAAGGTAACGTCCCTGTCCATGCCTGCTGGACCATGAGTCAGCAGTAATATTCACCTTACCACTGACCGCCCTGTCCAGCGAGGCCAAGACATTGCCTTCCACATGCCGGTAGAGAGCCGGAATCGCCTTCCGTGAGAAAAAGTGGCGTTTGGGAACCTGCCACTGAGGAACCGCACATTGCACAAACTCACGGAAGGGGGCCGAGTCTACCAACTGAAAAGGCAGCAGTTGAAGTGCTAGCAATTTAGCCAAGCTAGCATTCAACCGCTGGGCATGTGGATGGCTGGGAGTGAACTTCTTTCGACGGTCCAGCAGCTGGGGCAGGGAAATTTGCCTGCTAGAATCGGACGTCGGTGTACTGCTAGCAGAGTGGCCGCAAGTACTTGGCTGTGACACACCTAATTCTACACTTCATTCCTCTCAGTGCAGGTTTCAGAGAGGACTGAAGGTATAGTGGGGTTGGAGATCCCAGCTGATGCGGTGCAAGGAGAGGTCCGCTTTGTTCTTTGGTGTGGGTCTTTAAGGTAGGCTTGCCAACGAGCTGCATGGCAGGTCAACATATGTCTGGTCAAGCATGTGGTGCCCAAGCGGCTGATGTTTTGGTCACGCGATATACGCTTGAGACATATGTTGCAAACAGCAGCTGTGCGATCTGATGAACTCGCCTCAAAAAAGGCCCACACCAAAGAACTTTTTGAATAACGGGCAGAGGCAGCGCCCTGCACAGGTGGAGCTCTGCGGTGTGATTCCGTCGGTGTGCTGCCCTTACGCTGGCCACCCAAGGGCATCCTGCCTCGTTGGAGATGTGCCTCCTCCTCATCCTCCTCCTCCTCCTCTCTCCTATTAGGCACCCACGTGGAGTCAGTGACCTCATCATCCCCTCCCTCCTCATCACTGGAGCCAATCTGGCAGTATGCTGCAGCTGCTGGAACATGACTGCCAGATTGGTGTCCTTCTTGAGCATCCCCTCTCTCTGCTCTCACGCTACTGCCTTCCTCTAGCTGGGTATCATCATCAGACCCTTCGAAACGCTGGGCATCCTCCTGGAGCATGTACCCAACACTGTGCTCAAACAGTTCGGGGGACTCCTCAGGAGGAGGACATGGTGGGTCTAGGGAAGGAGTGACTGATGATGACATTGATACCAGGGAAGAGGACGCTTTGGCAGCTGCTTTGCCAGTACCCTGAGCCTGGGTGAGAGAGGATGAGGAGGATGAGGAGGGCTTGGTCATCCACTCTACCAAGTCTTCTGCATGATGTGGCTCAACATGTCCAGCTGCCGAAAAGAAGGACAAGCGTGTCCCATGGCCATGTGCTGATGACAATGCACCGCGTCCACGACCAGCACTGTTGCCCCCAGACACAGAGCCTGCTTGCCCTCTTTTATTGGCTCCTGACTGTCTGCCTCTCCTTGTTTGCCTTCCAGACATTCTAATGGCCTGCAGGGAGATGGGAAAACCAGCAATAAGGGGTAGCTTCAGGTGTATACTGTGCAGGAGGCTTAGCAACAATGACACTGACACTGTCCCCTGCCTATCCTTCTCTCTCCCTGCACACAAGGTTTAGCAGAGAATAGGACACTGGCACTGTCGACTGCCTATCCTTGTCTGTCCCTACACACAAGGTTTAGCAATATGGTTCAGCACACAAGGTTTAGCAAAGAATATGACACTGACACTCTCGACTGCCTATCCTTGTCTGTCCCTACACACAAGGTTTAGCAATATGGTTCAGCACACTAGGTTTAGCAAAGATTATGACACTGACACTCTCGACTGCCTATCCTTGTCTGTCCCTACACACAAGGTTTAGCAATATGGTTCAGCGCACTAGGTTTAGCAAAGATTATGACACTGACACTCTCGACTGCCTATCCTTGTCTGTCCCTACAAACAAGGTTTAAGCAAAGAATATGACACTGACACTCTGCCTACCTATCCTTGTCTGTCCCTACACACAAGGTTTAGCAATATGGTTCAGCACACTAGGTTTAGCAAAGATTATGACACTGACACTCTCGACTGCCTATCCTTGTCTGTCCCTACACACAAGGTTTAGCAATATGGTTCAGCGCACTAGGTTTAGCAAAGATTATGACACTGACACTCTCGACTGCCTATCCTTGTCTGTCCCTACAAACAAGGTTTAGCAAAGAATATGACACTGACACTCTGCCTACCTATCCTTGTCTGTCCCTACACACAAGGTTTAGCAATATGGTTCAGCACACAAGGTTTAGCAAAGAATATGACACTGACACTCTCCCTGCCGATCCTTGTCTGTCCCTACACACAAGGATTAGCAATATGGTTCAGCACACAAGGTTTAGCAAAGAATATGACACTGACACTCTCCCTGCCTATCCTTGTCTGTCCCTACAAACAAGGTTTAACAAAGAATATGACACTGACACTCTGCCTACCTATCCTTGTCTGTCCCTACACACAAGGTTTAGCAATATGGTTCAGCACACAAGGTTTAGCAAAGAATATGACACTGACACTCTCCCTGCCGATCCTTGTCTGTCCCTACACACAAGGTTTAGCAATATGGTTCAGCACACAAGGTTTAGCAAAGAATATGACACTGACACTCTCCCTGCCTATCCTTCTCTGTCCCTACAAACAAGGTTTAGCAAAGAATATGACACTGACACTCTGCCTACCTATCCTTGTCTGTCCCTACACACAAGGTTTAGCAATATGGTTCAGCACACAAGGTTTAGCAAAGAATATGACACTGACATTCTCCCTGCCGATCCTTGTCTGTCCCTACACACAAGGTTTAGCAATATGGTTCAGCACACAAGGTTTAGCAAAGAATATGACACTGACACTCTCCCTGCCGATCCTTGTCTGTCCCTACACACAAGGTTTAGCAAAGAATATGACACTGACACTCTCCCTACCTATCCTTCTCTGTCCCTACACACAAGTTTGAGGTACAAATAGCACTGACACTGTCCCTGCCTATGTAACTCTTTCCCTGCGCCGGAACACACTACACGAGGCCGCCGCGCTGGCGGCCTTTTATAGTGTGGGGCGTGTACTAAACCCCCTCAGCAATAATTGGCCACAGGCATCCTGCCTGTGGCCAATCATTGCTCTCCTCGCTGCCGGCGCTGTGATTGGCCAAGCATGCAGGGTCACAGTGCATGCTTGGCCAATCACAGCGCCGGGATTACACTGCGATGTCGCAGTGTATTGTGGGCCGTTCGCGTCACTCGAATTTGGCGCGAACGGCCCAAATCGTTCGTTGTTCGCCGAATGCGCGAACAGCCGATGTTCGAGTCGAACCTATGTTCGACTCGAACACCGAGCTCATCCCTAATGTTGAATATTCAGTCGAAGTGTTTGATAAGCATCTGAAGCCGTTGTTCTTACCTGATCCGAGGTTTTACTTGTGAGGAGAGACTCATGAGTATGTTTTCAGCTACAAATTTTCCTGGAAGAGCCTTTTGCTAGAACGTCTGAACAATACCCTGTTTTTTTATTTGGGTTTTTTTTTCTTCCCACTCTCTTTTCCTATGAATCAAGGACAGACTTTGGGGTAGAATTAGTGTAGGGACGCATGAAGAATGAAGGAGCACCAAGTGTCATTACCGCAGCGCTGTCACCAGGTGGCAGTGTTGTGCAACGTTTGTTTTTCTGCACACTTTTACACCACACTCGTTGGAGCAAATGGGTCCCTTGGCTGATGGACCCATTCATTCCAAATCTTCACATGATGTTAGGATGTTGTCTGTTTTTTTTGTTTCCCTTCTGCAGGAGATTCGTCGGTCAAGACTACTGAGTATGGGGTGGTTCTTAGACAGTGACAGGAGGGATTGTATATGTGTACATGATAGATGTTTTATACAAAAGTTTTATTGTTTTATGGTTCCCTTTCCCCTTGAGCAGGTCTTGGCACACACGGGATTCAAAATTTTAGGGATAGCCTCTGAGGCTCGCTCCATGTCATCACTCCTTGGGAGACATGGGGTTGCACCAGACGCTGGGGACCAGTGTCAAATCACAGGAGGGAGTATATGTAGTGGGGTCTTTAAATTTAGTTGGGGTACACCTGGGGGTAGTGTGACCCAGGTGTGTAATTGTGAAGGTTCTGGACCCCTTTTGTAATTCGTGGAGGATTGGGTGGTGTATTTTTCTCCTTGGTCTGTGGGTGGCGGGGTACCTACAGGCTCAAGGTAGAATCACTGCTGCAGTGCTACCCTTTTTGTCCCTTTCCGGAGATGGTACGGCTGGGGCGGGGAACCCGCCGTGGTGTTGAAGGGAGGAGATAAAAGGGGGAGACGCCCTCGCCATGAGGTCTTCGAGGATTTTCTCTTCACGCACCCAGGCACCTTAGGCCTGGGTGCGGGCGGTTAAAGGTTCCGGCCCAGGCGCCCTAGGCCTGACCGGAATGAAGTTGGGGTCCATCCCAGGCACCTTCAGCCTGGGGTGAGGTACTATATCGTAGGCCTGGGGCCCAGTAACTTCGACTGGGTCCCGCGAGGGAGAAGTGATCCGAGGGTGCCGCCTTGCGAGGGGACCCGCATCTGAGGTGAGGAGGCCGGGGAGGTCACCCGTCCGGAGATTCCGGAGCAGCATCAACCCGGTGACGGATGGGCCTCTGGTAACTCCCTTAGAGGGACATCTTCCCCTGATAGGGGCCGCAACGCAGCGAAGGTACTCCCATCTGTGTTCTATGGAGTTGCTGGTAGAGACTCACAAGTTCTATGTTCTGTGCTAAGCAAAGCTGCTATAACCCCTGGTGAAACCACAGGGGTTTAGATTGAAATCAGGATAGTGCCGCGGCCTGCTCATCCCACCGTTTGCATTATGTTATGGGTCGCAACTAATCGGCTGTGAAAGAACTGTTTGTTGTGGAAGTATAATAAACAAGTGTTGGACCCTGCATCGGTGTATGGACTCTGGTTAATGGGAGCAAGGGAGGTTTCAGCATAGCAGGACTGAGCTTCATAACTAACACACATTGGCCCGAGGAATGTACTGATACTGGCCTTCACCTCACCCACAGCTATGGGGAGGACATGGGCCATAGCGCATCTCACCCTGTCACGTGACATACCCCTAGAAAAAGGAGATGGGGTGAGGCCGCTACATATATATATACACACACAATTCCTTATACACAATCCGATACACACAGTTGATCCAGAGGATGGAAAAACCCCAACAAAGCATGATCCAATTTGCTCCAGCAGGGGAAAAAATTCCTTCCTGATCCCCCGAGAGGCAATCGGATATTAGCTGGATCAACTTTACCTATAAATGTTAAATCATGTACTATTAGGAAAGAATCCAGTCCTTTTTTAAAGCTACTGAGCTGGCCAGAACCAACTCTTGAAGAAGGCTATTCCACATTTTCAAAGCTCTTACTGTGAACAAACCTTTCCGTATTTGGAAATTAAATCTCTTTTGCTCTAGACGTAAAGAGAGCCCCCTTGTCCTCTGTGATGACCCTAAAGTGAATAACTGGACACCAAGATCCCTATTTGTACCACGTATGTATTTGTACATGCTGATTGTATCCCCCCTTAATCTCCTCTTCTCAAGAGAAAATATGACAACATTTATATGGGTTCTGATTTCCTTTTATTTAATGCCCAAGTTTAAATTAAAATAAAAACATAATAATCAGCACAAGGGATATAATTTACAGAGTTAGTATGATGTGTCACTTGTGTTGATTCTTCTCCATTTAGTAGAAATCTTCATCTGTCAATCCCCACCCTCAACACCATAATCTTCCAGTGTGTCAGGGTTTAATACAGCTAAAGGGCTATCAGATGCTCTCATCAAGATAGATCACCTATGCTTGCCCCTTCCTGCCAGAACCGCCACTCATAGAAGCTGTACTATAGCTTCTATGAATGACACAGGATCTCTAAATGGGTAACACATGGATGATTTAGCAACCAAACACTTTCACACATTTACATAGTCTGTTCTGTCTCTTTATACAGTGCCCCTCTGTCTGTGTTTTATTTAAAAAATTCCTCGTTTACCGTATCTCACGGCGGCTCCCGGCGCTCATGTAACCGGCCATGTCTCCTTACTGCCCGTTTGACGGAAGCAGCGGGCGGGGCCGAGATTTCCCTGCTGACATCAGCAGGACGCGAGGGGTAGAGAAGAGATGAGACATGGCCGGTCACGTGACCACCGGGAGCTGCGGTGAGATATCGTAAAGGAGGATTTTTTTATTAAAACACAGAGACACGGGGGGCACTGAATTAGGAGACAAAACGCATAGTATAAAAATATATTGGATATTCCTGCAGGAGGAGGGGGATGGGGCGGGACTGTCACTAGGTAACACACAGAGGGGGTATGGGGGACAGAGGAGACAGACACAGAAGAGCAGGCTGCAGATGACGGAGGCACATAAACTGACCACGGTGTCAGGGCTCAGCAGCCATGATTATCGTGGTCTGTTTACATAGGGGAGGGGAGAAACTGGCAGGATCAGCCAGGTTTTTTAGGTGTTACAGGGGTCCAAATTACACAGCACAAGCACTGTGCTGTATAAAATGCTTTAAAGGAGTAGGATCGATTTTTTTTTTTGGGGGATTAACAAATGCTTTAACTACTGACAGTGTGACAGTGTGTAAATATATATATGCGTGGATGACCAGCTGCTGACACTGTTCACAATCCCATAAACATGTGCAAAATAAATATAAACAACATAAGTATTGCGCTATAATCTACAGACAAAAATATATCCTGTGAGTTGTGCAAAAATCATTTACAGTGCATAATAAACAAACTTAAAATAATTGATAAACAAATTAAGTAAATATCGGTCCAATACGTGCACTTAAAGGTGCTCATAAACACAAGTCCATCAATAGTTGTCCTTAGCGAATTTCAATATAAGTAGATCCTTGTAAAAGTGCTCCAAAGATATTCAATGTGCCACCACTCTCGTGTTATCCTCACCTCAGAACGTGTGACCTCACAAGTTTGGTCAATCAGCGCTGCTGAGCCACCCCTGGGCTTTATGGTATGTAGAATATGTAGGCTCCTAAACTGATCTGTGAATCATTTTCCTTGGTACATGTAGATAAGAAACAAGCTGCATGGTGCTTATATCGTTTAAAACCACAGTTTTATTAAAATAGTCAATCAAGGTACTCACACATTTAAGGTGCTTGAAGAGCACGACTCTATGTCAGACAATCTGTGTATAATTCCAGATGGAGCCACATGAACATTGTTTTGTCTGCAGCTCTTTGTCCTCATATGACTGCTGCTGCCTAAACCATCCTCTCCCCCTCCCCTACACGTGTCGACACAGGGATCATGCGTCAATACCCCTGAGGAAGACACACGATCCCTGTGTCGACACGCGTTATGGTTTTAAACAATATAAGCACCATGCAGCTTGTTTCTTATCTACATGTACCTAGGAAACTGATTCACAGATCAGTTTAGAAGCCTACAGGTTCTACATACCATAGAGCCCTGGGGTGGCTCAGCAGCGCTGATTGACCAAACTTAATTGTGAGGTCACACTTCCTGAAGTGAGGGTAACACCACTGGGGGTAGCATGAGAGTGGTGGCACATTGAATATCTCTGGAGCACTTTCCCAAGAATCTACATATATTGAAATTCACTAAGGAAAACTATTGATGGACTTGTGTTTATGAGCACATTTAAGTGCACGTATTGGACAGATATTTACTTAATTTGTTTATCAATTATTTTAAGTTTGTTTATTTTGCACTGTATATCATTTTTGCACAACAGGATATATTTTGGCTGAAGATTATAGCGTGGCACTTATGTTGTTTATAAACAAATTGATGATTGATAGCTCCGCCCCCTCCATTCACAGATCCTGAAGGTAGATGGCTTCAGATCAAGGCAAAAGGCAGACACGGTTGTTGAAATTTTGCCTTGATTCATTTGGTAATTTTTGCTATTGAAGGCAAGATGAGTTTGGCTGAAAATATCTTTACATATACAGTATAACTGGCATAATTTGCTTGCTAAACAGTTTCTCCTATCCTGGTTAATGATCATCTGTGTCTTCACATTCTGATTAAATTGCTTATGATTTGGGGAAATCTTCTGACAACATTTTGGTGAATTGTTTGGGGAATACTTATAGTTTGGTGGCGTTGGGCATGGTGGAGGGTCAGAGCATGACGTTTTTCCATCTTTGCTTGCCATGGTTGTCACTGCTAGTTCAGAACAGGGGAGCCTCTTAATATTTCTTTAAATCTTTTTAAATTGTGGAGCCACATTTATATTTAATGCCAAAATCCTATCTTACTTGTTAGTATTTTGCAATCTAATAAACAGTTACACAGGATTTTGCACAAAGCCATTAATCTAGTGAATTGAGATATTATTTATGTTTTTTTAATGATATACCATGTGTCTGTGCATACTTTTTAATAAATAGTTTACTTGTGGCGTGCCTTTCCAACATAAATCAAATTATGAAACCTGTTTTTACTACACTTTAGAAAATATTTTTAATCAGGGCTTTTTTTCTCCGAAAATAGGTGCAGGAACTCAATTACGACCCCTCTGAAAACCCCCTCACACACACCCTCCAAACCTCATCACATAGGGGGTAATAGTGTGGTTAAATTTCACAAACAGTGGAAGGGTCTTAAGGGGCATTAAACACCAGAAGTGCATTACATACAGAGTGTAGAGTTCGGGGGTGCACTACAAAGAGAGTGCAGAGTTCAGCCGTCTTCCACAGCCACTTACCTATGCATCCCCCATCCACATCCCACTTTGACCCATCTTCAGCTCTGACATCTCCATGCGACCCCCCCTTCCTTAAAAGCTCCATCATCGTCCACATATCTTACTTTTGTTGCTGTATTAAGCTGAAGCACCCAGCCAGCTCTAGTACCTCCAATGTAGGTGACTTCTGTGTTTACAGGTGATAGTGGTAGTCAGAGAGCCTGAGCCAAAGGTGGTGGAACTAAGTTCCACCAAGTTCCAGCTGAAAAAAAGCCCTGTTTTTAATAGATAAGATTTCGATACTGTCTAAAGGGGTTTTTGAAAAATAACTGAACCTCTGCTAATGACAGATTTGCAACCCCTCCCCTTTTACCAGCAGCTACGTGGAGAAATGCCTTTATCCACCAAAATTCTAGAAATTTCTGCAATTAGAACTGCAGTTGCAGATTGCACTTGTGTATGCATAATGTGAAAGTGAGGATAGCATAGCCCTCTGTAGTTCTATTGGGAACCTCTTTAGGAATACAGCTTACATACTATATATAATGTAAACACGACGCTTTAACTGACAATTGCGCGGTCGTGCGATGCTGTACCCAAACAAAATTTATGTCCTTTTTTTCCACAAATAGAGTTTTCTTTTGGTGGTATTTGATCACCTCTGCGGTTTTTATTTTTTGCGCTATAAACAAAAAAATTGTCAATTTTGAGAATAAAACAATATTGTTTATTTTTTGCTATAATAAATATAAAAAACAAAAACAAATGTAGCGCCTTCCCCTCTCCTCTCTCCGTGCGGCTTGCACTGTCTCTCGTCTAGGGGTATCTGGTAGGGTGGAGAGAGAGAGAGCGGGTGGGCTACGCCTAGCTTCCACCACATGGGAATACCTGTGGTATCAGCAATGTCTCATTTACCTTCGGGTCTGTGTTGTGCACCCGGATCCTCCCTCCAAGAGTCACCATGAACTTCGTCCGCCAGGAATTGAGCCTCACACCATTAAAGTCCAACACTCCTTTATTAGAACACGCCATACATGGACTCCCTTGATCGATAGAACAGGAAAGGAGGTGTGAGTGTGAATAGGCCCAGACACAAATTCGCTCCTCCACTCTCCTCCTGGAGAGTGGGATATGGTCTCCGCACGAGAGGAAGGGGATCCTTCTGGACGGTCTCCGACAAGAGACTCACCCGTCACCGGCAGTCTGCTGCACCGGGTCTTCGAGTGAGGAGCTCTCCCCGGTCCATTGCGTCTTACTCAGATTCAGGCCTCCATCCCCGAAGTGCCTTAGGACCCTTCCCTCGCGAAACTCAGTGTTGGGCACTGAGCTCCGGACCTTCTTGCAAGTACCTCACCCCAGGGCTGAAGGTGCCTGAGGTGGAACACAATCTCCGGTAGTCCCCTAGGCCGAGGCCGCCTAGGGGACAAGCACGAACCCACGTCCGCAAGCTGAAGGTGCTTGGGACGAAGACCCCGTGATCAAGATGGCCGGCCCCTTTATCTCCTCTCCCAGCAAGCCCGGCGGGTTCCCCGCCCCACCATACCGCCGCTGAGAGAGGACAAAAAGGACCTCGGCACACAGTGATATTCGTCCCTCCGGCCACGGTGACTGCGCCACCTGGTGGACCGCAGGGAACACAGCACTGATGTCACAGCCAGATTCAAAAAATGCACCCGGGAAAGTAAGTACCCGCTACACATTCCCCCCTGTCTTTTGACACTAGACCCCAGTGTCTGGAGTGAATCTCGCCCTCAACGGCTGACATAACTCAATCCAGAAACCAACTAACAATTTAAAAAAAAACTAAATTTTTTAGGAAACTATCCTAACGGAGAAGTTGCGTCTGAGCCCCTGCAACAAAAGAGGAGTGAAAGACAACATTTAAAACATTATACTTTTCCCTCCCATCCTAACTAAGAACCACCCCAGGTTCCATAATCTTGACTGTACGCTCTCCTGCAGAGGGAAGAGAAAAGAAACAATAAAACCCTGACACATGTGTGTATGTGTGAGAGAAAAAGAAACTCCTCCGAAGAGAAATATCTTTTCCTCCAGTGTGAGCGTGTACAATGTGTAACGTTGCACAAGACTGCCACCTGGTGACAGCCTCGCGGTAACTGCACCCGTTGAACCATCTTTTCTTTTCTTGCTGCTTGATTCCGGGCCCTATCTACCTCAAAGTCTGCAACTTCTCACCGGAGAGGAAAGAACAACAACTGGAACAGTTCTTCCTTGGAATGACACAAGCACCCCTCTTGCGGGGCAAACACTGATGATAGCACCAACAAGAAAGTCAAACAACAAAGTTCAGGGGGTGCAAAGTCCTTTTGAAACAAAGCAAACAAATGGAGTCTCTTTCTCCTCAGAGGTAGAAGCGGGGATGCGGCAGGACAAGAGGCTTCAAATGCCGGTCCATGGTCTCCAAATGGTACTCCACATCTTCCCCTTCTTTGCGTCGGATCAACACTTTATCTGCATGGATGTGTCTTCCCAACATCCACTCTGCCTTACAGTCTTTGAACCGCTGAGATGTCTTGGGAGAGCATGTCAAATACCTGCGGGCGTGTGGGACCTTAAGGTGGGTCCACACAAAGTCATTATACCAGCGCTCTCGGTACACCTCCACTTCGTAGAGCAACTCCTTGGAGAGGTACGGATATTCCCACCCGTAGTCAGCAGCGACTTTCTGGCCGAAGAGTCTCTGAAGCCTTGACAGCGGAGGCATTGTGGCTTTGTCCCCTTCGCCGGGTAGAACTATAGAGTCCGGATGGCGAGGGGCCTTAACCACTTCTGGTTGGGGCATGGGTGCCCGTAGTATCAACTTCTGCTCCCCAGTACCTGATGCAGGCGGCACCGGAGATGTAGAGGTGGGCGGGGGACAGGACCCTTGTCCAGGCGCTGGTGCCTCCACCCGGGGTGTACTCTCCCCCGTGGACATGGGTGAATCTCGAGGCCTTCGGAACGAAGCTAGCGGCACTTTGTCCCAGCCCTTTTCTGCAAACAGTTCGTCAATGGCTGTGTCATCTCCCACATCAGAGAGCGACTCCAGATCCGAAGTATCACACTCCTCCGCGGGTATGTAGCCCGTTGTAGAGACAGAGCTAACACCTCCCGCGGACATACTGGGCCATGCCTTCCCGGCATCTCCGCCCATACACCAAGTCTCTTTGCCCGGCTTACCTCGGCCTTTACTTGAAGCGGGACATCCGGAACACTCGTCAACGGATCCGTCTAGGCCTGGCGTAAGCTGGCGAGATGGTCCGCCACCACCGCTGGTCGGGGCCACCATGCTGGTTCTCTTCTTCAGTGGCGGACGCTGTGAGACAGTGGTGACCGAGTCAGCATCCTCGGATTTCTCCCGTTGAGTTTTAACGACCTCCTCCTCGGTCGCTGCAGTGTCGCTGCAGTGTGCGCTGGGATGGCTTTTACAGCAGTAATTCCTCCTCTGCGAGTAGTGTTACCTGAAGCCCGGCCTGGGTAGATGGTTCTCGGCCTGTCTACTGCCGGATCCACCTCGAACAGGAACTCCCCACAGGCCTCACATTGTCCGAAGGGCTTCAGGTGGCACACCAGAGCACCCGGGACAAATTACACCCAGGGCCTCTACGTCCATGCACGAGTACAGGGCGAATCGACCCCTTGGCTTCAGCCGGATCCCGGTATCCGTTATCGGAGCAGCAGCAGTCATCATGGTAGTAGCAGGGTGAACTGGAATCCATGAAGTATGTCCAAACATGGTGACTTGTTGCTGGTCCATCGCACACTGCAGAGTTTTCGCGCCAATGTCCCACGTGTAGCCCTCTCACGTATTGGACTCCTCCACTTTGCTCCAGTTCGCAGGCTTTCTTCACTTTCTTTGGTTGAGCCACGCCCACGAACTAAGCGGCGGGGGTTGTGTCTGTTGGTGCAGTGCAATTAGAAGCCCCCACGTGTAGTACCTCACACGGCTGGGCCTCCCCCCGTTCACCGCTCTTCCTGCACGGGCCTTTCCCTTGTCTAGGGTCAATTCCACGACTTCGAGCAGGGCTGCACTTTGGCCTATTCAGTTAACTCATCCAGCAGACTTGTTCCATAATGTGATGCACAACACAATCCCGGACCCGAGCCCCCACGTGTAGCGCCTTCCCCTCTCCTCTCTCCGTGCGGCTCGCACTGTCTCTTGTCTAGGGGTATCTGGTAGGGTGGAGAGAGAGAGAGCGGGTGGGCTACGCCTAGCTTCCACCACGTGGGAATACCTGTGGTATCAGCAATGTCTCATTTACCTTCGGGTCTGTGTTGTGCACCCGGATCCTCCCTCCAAGAGTCACCATGAACTTCGTCCGCCAGGAATTGAGCCTCACACCATTAAAGTCCAACACTCCTTTATTAGAACACGCCATACATGGACTCCCTTGATCGATAGAACAGGAAAGGAGGTGTGAGTGTGAATAGGCCCAGACACAAATTCGCTCCTCCACTCTCCTCCTGGAGAGTGGGATATGGTCTCCGCACGAGAGGAAGGGGATCCTTCTGGACGGTCTCCGACAAGAGACTCACCCGTCATCGGCAGTCTGCTGCACCGGGTCTTCGAGTGAGGAGCTCTCCCCGGTCCATTGCGTCTTACTCAGATTCAGGCCTCCATCCCCGAAGTGCCTTAGGACCCTTCCCTCGCGAAACTCAGTGTTGGGCACTGAGCTCCAGACCTTCTTGCAAGTACCTCACCCCAGGGCTGAAGGTGCCTGAGGTGGAACACAATCTCCGGTGGTCCCCTAGGCCGAGGCCGCCTAGGGGACGAGCACGAACCCACGTCCGCAAGCTGAAGGTGCTTGGGACGAAGACCCCGTGATCAAGATGGCCGGCCCCTTTATCTCCTCTCCCAGCAAGCCCGGCGGGTTCCCCGCCCCACCATACCGCCGCCGAGAGAGGACAAAAAGGACCTCGGCACACAGTGATATTCGTCCCTCCGGCCACGGTGACTGCGCCACCTGGTGGACCGCAGGGAACACAGCACTGATGTCACAGCCAGATTCAAAAAATGCACCCGGGAAAGTAAGTACCCGCTACACAAAAAAAAACAAATTTCTTCATCCGTTTAAGCCAATATGTATTCTTCTACAAATTTTTGGTAAAAACAAAAAACGCAATAAGTGTATATTGATTGGTTTGCACCAAACGTATAGCCTCTATAAATAGGGGATAGATTTATGACATTTTTATTATTATTTCATTTTTTTTTACTAGTAATGGCGGCGATCTGCGTTTTTTTTGCGGGAATGCGACATTGCCGTGGACAGAACAGACACTTTTGACACTTTTTTGGGACCAGTGAAATTTATACAGCGATCAGAGCTAAAAATAGCCACCGATTACTGTATAAATGTCACTGTCAGGGATGGGGTTAACACTAGTGGGGTGATCAAGGGGTTAAGTGTTCCCTAGGAAGATTGTTCTAACTGTGGGGGCAGTGTAGTGACTAGAGGAGGAGAGAGATTGCTGTTCCTGATCACTAGGAACAGCAGATCTCTCGTTACTCCCCTGTCAGAGCGGGGATCTGTCTGTTTACATTGACAGATCCTTTGTTCTGGCTCTCTGAGGAGCGATCGCAGGTGGCCGGCGGACATTGATGCCGCCGGCCATGCGCATCCGGCTCCCCTATAGCTTCTTGAAGCAGCCGACGTACAATGACGGCCATTCAGGCAGCCGTGTCAACCTGCCACAGTACAACTGCGGCGGCTGGTCGGCAAGTAGTTAAAAACTAAAAAGGAAACATTCTTCATTTTTTTTATGTACTGCTTTAAGTCTTTACCAAGTAACTATAGACCTGTTAGTTTAACTTCTATAGTTGGGTAGATACTGGAGAGTTTAATAAAAGACCACATAGTTCTTGCTTCTTCTTCAGAGTTCTTGCTGGAAAAAAATATTTTAAGCAATAGACAGCATGGATTCATGAAAGACAGAAGTTGTCACATGAATCTGATTTATGGCACAGTTTTATCACAATAAAATTGAAAATGTGCAACAGGGAAATACATGGGGCATGGTTCTAGTATTAGTATTTTTATATCAATAGAATTACACACAAACATTATTAAACCTTTTTATTGCAGAAAAAAATAGCTGAACTCAGCTTGTACCGTTAGTGAAAGAGAGAGAAATTAATACCCTACTCCTGTTTGTATATAAAAAATCCTTTTAAACACACCCCCCCATATCACAGCTCCCCCCTCCCATCACAGTTCCCCCCAAAGTCCTCCCTTACAATCACAGCCCTCCCATATCACATTTCCCCCTTCACATCACAACTCTCCCCAAACACAGTCCCCCTTACAATAAAAGCCCCCCCCCCATATCACAGCTCTCCCCTCTCACATAACAGCTTCCCCCAAATCTTACAATCACTGCCCCCTATATCACAGCCTCCTCATATCACATCACACCCCCCCCCCATATCTCAGTTCCCCTGTCTCACATCACAGCTTCCCCTCTCACATCATAGCTTCTCCCAAATACAGCCCCCCTTACAATCACAGCCTCCCATATCACAACACCCCATCTCACATCACAGTCTTCCATATCACAGGTCCCTCCTCTCACATCGCAGCTCCCCCAAACACAGTCCCCCTTTCACAATCACAACCTCCCTCATATTACAGCTTCCTCTCTCACGTCACAGCTTCTCCAAACACAGTCCCCCCTTACAATCACAACCCCCATATTACAGGTCCCCTATCTCAAATCACAGCTCCCCCCAAACATAGTCCCCCCATATCACAGCTCCCCCTCTCCCATCACAGCCCTCCATATCACAGCTCCCCCTTCTCACATCACAGCCCCCCTATCACAGTTTCCCCTCTAACATCACAGCTCCCTCCAAACACAGTCCCCCCTTACAATCACAGCCTCCCGTATCACAAGTCCCCCTCACATCACAGCTCCCCCTAAAAACAGCCCCCTCTTACGATCACAGCCCTCCCCACTCTCACATCACAGCTTCTTTCGTACAAAGTCTCCCTTACAATCACAGTCTCATATCACAGCTCCACCCTCACATCACAAATTCCCCCAAAGTCCCCCCTTACAATCACAACCCTCCCATATCACAGTTTCCCCCTCACATGCCAGCTCTCCCCAAACACAGTCCCCCTTACAATAAAAGCCCTCCCCCTTATCACAGCTCCCCCCTCTCACATCATTGCTCCCCCCAAACACAGTCGTCCATTACAAACACAGCCCCCCATAACACAGCACCACCTCTTACATCACAGCTCACCCAAACACACCCCCTCTTACAATCACAGCTGTGATATCACAGCCTCCTATATTACAGGTCCCCCCTCTCACATCACAGCTCCCAGCAAACAAAGTCCCCCCTTACAATCACAGCCTCCCATATCACAGGTCCTCTCTATCAAATCACAGCTCCCCCAAACACAGCCCCCCTTTACCATCACATCCCCCATATCACAGGTCCCCCTCTCTCACATTACAGCTCCCCCCAAACAAAGTCCCACCTTACGATCACAGTCCCCCTTATATCACAGCTCCCCCTTACATATCACAGCTCCCCCAAACACAGCCCCTCTTGTAATCACAGCCTCCCCCATATTATAGCTTCCGCTCTCACATTACAGCTTCCCCAAACACAGACCCCCCCCCTTACAATCACAACCCTCATATTACAGGTCCCCTCTTTCAAATTACAGCTCCCCCCAAACATAGTCCCCCTTACAATTACAGTCCCACCATATCACAGGTCCTTCTCTTAAATCACAGCTCCCCAAATATAGTCCCCATTACAATCACAGCCCCACCATATCACAGGTCCCCTTCTCACATCACAGCTCCCCACAAACAAGGTCCCCCTTACAATCACATTCCCCCATATCACACTTCCCCCCTCTCACATCACAGTCCCCCATATCCCAGCTCCTCCATCTCACATCCCAGCTCCCCCAAACACATTCTCCTCTTACAATCACAGCCCCCCATATCACAGCTCACCCCTCTCACATATCACAGGCCTACTCTCCACATCACAGCCCCCCCAAACAAAGTCCCCCCTTGCAATCGCAGACCCCCCATATCATAGCTACCCCCTCTGTCTTCTGTATGTACTCACCTGCCTGCTGCGGTCACTGCTGCTGTTAAACTCATAGCAGGGAAGAGGGTGGTATACACAGAAGGTCTACCCTGAGGGCAGGAGCTGCCCAACTCTTCTTGTTAATAAGCAAGTGATTGGTTGCTAGGACCTCCTCATGTCCTAGCAACCCATCACCCATTTGTTAATTTCAAAGGTTTGGCAGCTCCTACTCCCCGTGTAGACCTGCTGTGCCTTCCGCCTTCTTTCCTACTGTGAGTTTAACAGCAGCATCAGCAGGCAGATGAGTACATACAGAAGAGGAATCCATCCTGCCATGCCTTTCCAGAGCCTTTCATGTGGCCACCTACTGGCCCCAGGGCCTCGAGCAGTGCCTGAGTGCCCGAATGGATCAGTTCCGCCCCTGCTTGTGGCACAGTTTTATCACCATAGAACGGAAAATGCGCAACAGGGAAATATATGGGGGATGTTTCTAGTATTAGTATTTTTATATCAAAAGAATTACACAGAAACATTATTTAACCATTTTATTGCAGAAAAAAAATAGCTGAACTCAGTTTGTACCATTAGTGAAAGAGAAAAATATTAGTACCCAAATCCTGTTTGTATATAAAAATCCTTTTAAACACAGTCAAAAATTCAATATATGCTGGTGTGCATGTTACGTGTCCCAAAAATTAAAGGTAAAAAAACAAGGAAAGGGGCGCCTCTGAGTATGTATCATAAAAACAATTATTAGAACAACAATATCCACTCACATGGGAAATAGTAGAGTTGAATTCAGATCCTGTTTCAGCGCTGAAGAGATGGGACTGCAGGTCACAGCAGGTCCGTTTAGCTGGCACCACTTCAAATCCAGGAAGGACAGGGTGGGATGGCTGAGCGCACTCCTTCAGCATTTCCAGGTCTGGCACATCGAGGTCAGATGGGGTCAGTGAATAGACCATCTAGCAAGATGTGGGTTCCGGTGTTGGTAAGTGGGGGAATCAGACTCCAGAGCCTGTAGCTGACCGCACCGTGGCTCCACGATGCTCGCCCGGGATCCGCAGTATGGTAAAAAACACGTCCGTGTAATCAGAGCCAAAACGATGCTTGTGACGTCACAGCCCGGCTCCATGCTGTGTTTGCTTTCCAAGCATTGTTTTGGCTCTGATCACACGGCCGTGTTTTTTACCATACTGCGGATGCCGGACGAGCATCGTGGAGCCACGGCGCGGTCCGCTACAGGCTCTGGAGTCTGATTCCCCCACTTACCACCACCGGAACACACATCTTGCTAGATGGTCTATTCACTGACCCCACCTGACCTCGATGTGCCAGACCTGGAAAAGCTGAAGGAGAACTTGCTGCGCTCAGCCATCCCACCCTGTCCTTCCTGGATTTGAAGTGGTGCCAGCTAAACAGACCTCCTGTGACCTGCAGTTCCATCTCTTCAGCCCTGAAACAGGATCTGAACTCAACTCTACTATCTCCCATGTGAGTGGATATTGTTCTTCTAATAAATGTTTTTATGATACATACTCAGAGGCGCCCCTTTCCTTGTTTTTTTCCTAGCTTACTGGAACCCGCTTCTGGTCTTCCTGGTGGCAGCCCTGACAGACCCATCGATATATATGTTCATGTGTGTGTATATATATATATATATATATATATATATATATATATATATATATATATATATATATATATATATATAATATATGTAGTGATACCCCCAGTTAAGAGGGCTGCCTGTATGATTTTGGGCCCTGCAGTGCACCGCTGTCAACCCCTGGCAATCGGCTCTAACCTCCCTTGGCACAGTTAGTAGGGGATGATAGGATTGTGAGGCCTGTAACTCACAGCGGCACAATCCTATGACAAGAACACACAGTGATATTTTAAAACTTCCTTTACCTATCTCTTCTGTAAAGTAAAGAACACAGACACCAATATACTTAACCCTTGTATGTTTACTTAAATTAGTGGGTAAGCAATAAAACAGGAGGGTACATGTCATGTGCAGAGCCCTGCAATAAACAATGTTTAAAACGAGCATACAAGTATACAATGCTATGCAACTCTAATAGTCCCCTTTGCAGCTATTTCCCCTCGTGGACAATATGGCGCCCAGGAATATCTACGCTACACAGTCAGGCCTGACTGAACTAAAGAGAAGTTCTGTAGGGAAATCTTCGCTAGCAACGGTGGTGCACTTGAAGAATAGAATTTGTAATCACCAATGTAACAAGGATACTGTGTCTGTCTATGAGCGGGTGCTCTCTCACCCAACTGGACCAGTCCGCGTCCGTTTCTTCCGCTGCGGTGTCTAAGTACACCGATCCCTTGACATCCGGGTCTTCGGTCCTCCTGGCAAAGGTGCAGTATCAAAGGAGAGACGTCCCTCAGGTTCCACGGTGCGGGCGGAAGGCTCTTTGGAGAAAAGGCCCAGGCTTCTGGCCTAAAGTCACAGGAGCTCAAGCAGCAGTTCAACTTGCTGGGCGGGCGGTGTCCAAAGAGAGAGAACTGGGCTCCGCCTCCCCCTTATAAAGTCCACCCCAGCAGTCCTTGCGCGGGGCAATGCACCCTGGGTGCCCCGCTACATATATATTTATATATCCCTGCTTTTTGGACTATCGGGAACTACAGACTATTATATTGAGGTATCTTTGCATTGCGCCTTCTTACTTGTCAAAAATGAAAGGTGCTGTGGTAAAAAAAAAAATTCAAATGTTAGATTTAAAGATGCTTTATTAAAGGGGTTGTAAAGGTTCGTTTTTTATTTTCTAAATAGGTTCCTTTAAGCTAGTGCATTGTTGGTTCACTTACCTTTTCCTTTGATTTACCTTTTAAATGTTTTTTTTCTTTGTCTGAATTTCTCACTTCCTGTTTCTCCTCACTAAACTTCACACCATCATCCGAGTGGTGTGGAGTCAGCCAGAACAGCTTACTGAACAGCTTACTGAGGAGGAACAGGAAGTGAGAAATTCAGACAAAGAAAACAAAGAAAAAAAATATTTAGAAGGGAAATCTAAGGAAAAGGTAAGTGAACCAACAATGCACTAGCTTAAAGGAACCTATTTAGAAAATAAAAAACAAACCTTTACAACCCCTTTAAGGGAGAAATAACAACGTTAACATACACGTTTTTAAAGGTATACTTTTAACATAAACCACAAATAGCTCATACAATTCAATAGGTAAACTGTACAGCGGAGAAAAAAAGATTTTGCAGTACTTTAGATAGATTAAATCTGAAGTTTAGCTAAAAAAAAGAAACTCGCTACAGCTTTAGTCACGTCTCACACCTGTAATGTCCCACATTGTGCAGGCAGCTGGATCCTGGAAAAATCTTAAGTGCATGGAGTGCCTGTCCTCTTCCTGTCTCTGAACTTCTGACATTAAAATGGTTAAGGCTACTTTCACACTGAGGTGCTGGGTGCGCTGGCGGTAAAGTGCCGCTATTTTTGGCGGTGTTTTACCGTGTTGTTTGCCACGATTTTCGGTCGCTAGCGTTGCGGTTTTAACCCCCACTAGCAGCCGAAAATGGGTTAAAAATGCTTAGCGGCGTTTTGAGGCCGGGTTGGAGGCGCGACCCAATTGTTTCAATGGAAGGGGCGCTATAGGAGCGGTATTTTTACCGCTCCTAGCGTGCCTCAAAGGTGCGGCTGGCAGGACTTTTTTTAGCGTCCTGCCAGCGCAACGCTCCAGTGTGAAAGCCCTCAGGCTTTCACACTGGATAGAAAGGAGCGGCTCTTTCAGGGCGCATTGCAGGCGCTATTTTTAGCGCAATAGCGCCTGCAAAGCGCCTCAGTGTGAAAGCAGCCTAACAGCTTAGGGTCTTCAGAAAAAACAGCAGTACAAGTGGTCGGACAAGGATATGGCCCTTCCTCCTTCTCTAGCATTGAGAAAAGTTCTTTCATTGATTACACTGCCTGTAACTGTGATCTGTGCTCTGTGAATGAAGAAGGCTGATCAGTAACAGGATTTACTCCTCCATTCACAAATCATGTTACAAGCGATGTAATCAATTAAATTATTTTTCTCAATAGAGCAGGTGGAATGTGGAGGGTTGTCCCCCGTTGGACCATCTGTACTGCTGTTCTGCCTGAAGTCCCGAAGTACCAATGCAGTGAGATAGGAAGAGTACAGGCATCCTTGCAGTGAAGATTTCTCCAGGATCCAGATACCTGCGCAACGTGGGGGCATACTTTATTACACATAAGTCATGTAACAAAAGCTGTATGTAGTTTTTTCTTTAGCTAAACTTCACCTTTAAAATTGGCACAAAGGCTGTTTCAGCAGTACTTACTTTTGCGTGTTCATTACACACCGGCTTGACTGCTAAGAATGGGTGTCCGTGATGATCCCTCCTGCACCTGTTGCAGTCGGGATCATGGCGACTTGATTCACCTTCTGTGGCAATGCCCCAAATTGCATATTTATTGGAGGGAGGTAATAGGGATTATTAACCGGGTATTTCAGACACAGCTTGATGTAGAACCCAAACTATTCTGGGAATTATAGCTAACACCCCTGTAGAGGAAACCTCCAAACTGGCTATAGCTAGAGCTCTTTTCCAGGCCAGAAAATTGATTCTGAGACACTGGCAATCTGTGGAACCCCCTACGGTGAAAGAGTGGATAAGTCAGGTGGGCAGAACTATAAGGCTGGAAAAATGTATCTACAAACACAGGGGCAGCGCAGGGAAGTTTGATAAACTCTGGGCTCCATGCTAGGTGTTCCTGGTCTGGTCCCTGTAGATTTGGCCATGGATCATTTACTACACTAAAGGCATGGTGACTTTCCTGTCTGAAAAGTAGACTTCACTTAAAGCACTTTGTAAGCTACCTGTTGACATTTACTTAGATGCATGTAGCAGGACCTGGATAAGAGGTAGATGTTGTGGACACATGAGGAGACACTGTTTGAGTTTCTAAAGTTCCATATTTTGAATTGCTGCTGGTAGGACTGTGTGTGTTTTAGAGATCTGAAACCTGTAATGTTTATTTTTATTTGTCTAATACATTTTTTTCTTGATATTTAAAAAAATTATGTGATCTTTTTTTTGGTCTTGATTACTAATCCTTGTGGGAATCTGTGGAGAAAATATCAAAGATGATTCATTCCATTCTTGTGGGTAGCCATGAAAAAGCTAATCTTCCCATATTGATTCCAATGCTTTATCAGGGCAGTTGCAGATAGATAAACACCAAATGAGACACTGAATCAGTAATTTTTTTTTTAATTTTTGTTTTAACTTTTTTTCTAATAAAATGCATACACCTATCCACAAAGATACTAGCCTGGCAAAACCCGCAAATGGACTGTTAGTCCTTAAGGAAAATCAAGTGTGTGGCCATGTGCTATTCTGATACCTGTCTCTTCTCCTGTCATTTGTAGCAGTTGTTTTAAGCGTTAGTGCCCAGTGCTGAGAGGCACTGGGCACATACAGTATCTCACAAAAGTGAGTACACTCCTCACATTTTTGTAAATATTTTATTATATCTTTTCACGTGACAACACTGAGGAAATTACACTTTGCTACAATGTAAAGTAGTGAGTGTACAGATTGTATAACAGTGTAAACTTGTTGTCCTCTCAAAATTACTTAACACACAGCCATTAATGTCTAAACTGCTGTGAGTACACCGCTCAGTGAAAATGTCCAAATTGGTCCCAATTAGCCATTTTTCCTCTCCGGTGGGATGTGACTGATTAGTGTTACAAGGTCTCAGGTGTGTTAAATTTGGTTTTATCGCTCTCACTCTCTCATACTGGTCACTGGAATTTCAACATGGCACCTCATGGCAAAGAACTCTCTGAGGATCTGAAAAAAAAGAATTGCTGCTCTACATAAAGATGACCTAATCTATAAGAAGATTGACAAGACCCTGAAACTGAGCTGCAAAGACGATGTGTCCAATTTCTGGATGTACCATCACGGCCACACAGGGCAGCCTGACGCCGGTCTCCCTGCATGGACTCCAGGCTCACCTTGCTCCCCACCACAGCCGGCTTTCTTCTCAACCAAGGACTAACACACAGCTTCCAGTTCATTACAATCCCCTGGAGACTGTCATCCTCTCTCCCCCTCACCTGCTTGTGACTTCCATTTGTTTTATTTGGTATTTTACTTAATAAATCGTGCTACACTATGCCGGTTTGGCGCTTCCTTCCCTTCCCTTCCTATTTTACAGATTGTGGATTTCCAGCCCACTTATGAAAGCAGCCTTGCCAGCACCACCGTGTCAGACATTTTCTACCAATTGACATTTTTATTCCTATAGCTCCAGGAATAAGTATCTTTCAATACTTATTTTTTAACCTGGTAAGTTAACTTTTATCACTATAGCATGGGCACAGTGTCAGCGGTGTAGTGTTTTGTGGTCCACTCAGAACAGGCCTCGCCATGGTCGACCAAAGAAGTTGAGTGCACGTACTCAGAGTCATTTCCAGAGGTTGTCTTTGGGAAATAGACGCATGAGTGCTTCCAGCATTGCTGCAGAGGTTGAAGGGGTGGGGGGGTCAGCCTGTCAGAGCTCAGACCATATGCCGCACACTGCATTAAATTTGCATGGCTATCATCCCAGAAGGAAGCCTCTTCTAAAGATTATGCACAAGAAAGCCTGCAAACAGTTTTCTGAAGACAAGCAGAGTAAGGACATTGATTACTGGAACCATGTCCTCTGGTCTGATGAGACCAAGATAAACTTATTTGATTCAGATGGTATCAAGCGTGTGTGGCGGCAATCAGGTGAAGAGTACAAAGACAAATGTGTCTTGCCTACAGTCAAGCATGGTGGTGGAAGTGTCATGGTCTGGACTGCATGAGTGCTGCCAGCACTGGGGAGCTACAGTTCATTGAGGGAACCAAGAATGCCAAAATATACTGTGACATACTGAGGCAGAGCATTATCCCCTCCCTGCAGAGACTGGGCCACAGGGCAGTATTCCAACATAACGACCCCAAACACACCTCCAAGATGACCACTGCCTTGCTAAAGAAGCTGAGAGTAAAGGTGATGGACTGGTCAAGCAAGTCTCCAGACCTAAATCCTATTGAGCATCTGTGGGGCATCCTCAAACAGAATTTGGAGGAGCGCAATGTCTCTAACATCCACCAGCTCCATGACGTCGTCATGGAGGAGTGGAAGAGGACTCCAATGGCAACCTGTGAAGCTCTGGTGAACTTCATGCCCAAGAGGGTTAAGGCAGTGCTGAAAAATAATGGTGGCCACACAAAATATTGACACTTCGAGCAGGTTCTCTATTTTCCCCGCCGGGATTCCCGGCAGTTTTCCCGGCGTGGCAGCATACACACGCTCGGTTTTCACGGCAAAAAGCTCTCCCAGCAGTTTTCTTGCCGGGAAAAACGGTCGTGTGTACGAGGCTAAAGAGTAATTCAGGGGTTTACTTCTTTTGTCTTTATTGTGCTTAGTGTTCCCATCAAGACCTTTCCATAGCTCTTCTATGTCCTTGAGTTTCTCTTTGTGACTTTTAGTAGAACCAAGATTACCAGTGATGAATTTTCCCATTTGGTTTTGAAGTTTTTGGGGGGATTTGTGACGCTGTTATTCACAATTTGTATTCTCTGTTAGACTACTGTGTTGGTATTCTGTTTATTGGTTTTATCCAATTTCTTCAAATGTATGTTTTTCTGTATGGGGGAAATAATTTTGTGCATTTCCTGACAAGTGATTACAGTCTAGTTTTCTCAAATAAGTAAAATTTATACTGCGCTGTCTAAAAGAAAAAATAACTAGCTATATAGCAACCTGATATGCTTCAGTGACAGATGCTGCAACTTAAATGTGAGACACACACAATAAATCCAAATAAACTTAAAAAAGCTGCGCAAAATATGTAAATAGTAAATCCTTAGAGTGAATAAAGGATTATCCAGAATCTAATCCTTATGATTGCAAACAAACAATGGTGACAAATTACTCCAAAAATGTGACTAAATATAAATCTGACAAAATCAAAGAAATAGTCCTGTATATAAAAAATTAACAGAAAGTGTCCAGTAGAATGACATAAATGAATCAAGGTCTCCTCAGTTCACTGTTGGTGACTTCAAACACAAACACCAGATGAAAGAGTGCTGTTATTCTGATAGACAAAGATTCCACCACCATTAGAGATTACTGCCGCTTACCGGAACACCCGATCCCATCTGAGATCAGTAAAAGCAGATAGCTGATATCCCCTGCCAGGGTCTCTAAGAGTGGCTAGAATCTGTATTCCTCCACTAGGATTATACGCCAGTCAATGAGATGTAATATAAAAGTGTGTGGTATGTAGTATAATAGCCGGCCGGCTAAAGACAGCCCGTTCCTTCCGGACTCTCGGTATGTTGGTGACGTCAGCACGCCGCTCCTCCCTACGCCGTTTCATCACAAATGACGTCGTCCTGGGGCACGGGCGGCGTGCTGACCCACCGCCATATATAGTGCACACACAGCAGGGACACCCAGATCTGATCTCCCCGCATCGCTGCCGCATGGATCGCCATTTTAGTAATGGGCAAAACTGCCCTTAAATATGGTACCCCATACTGTACTATTCTGGCTTCATACCTCCGCGATGTATTAATACATCAGAATCGGAGGTCTACTTAAAACACTATTAAACACACACAGCAGGGACGCCCAAATCTAATCTCCCCGCGTCACTGCCGCATGAGTCGCCATTTCAATAGTGGGCAAAATTGCCCTTAAATATGGTACCCCATATTTCACTATTCTGGCTTCTTACCTCCACAATATATTAAGTATATCGGGATCAGAGGTCTGTTTAAAACACTAATATGCTTATAAAACTTCCCATATCCAAGACGGATCCTGCGGGCTGGTGGAGCCCCGCATCCATTCATCCTAGATACAGGATATTTCCTGTTAAAAGTCCGCAGACTTAAAAACACAAAAATATGACTGAAAAATACCATTAACGTTACAATAGGCTGTAAAAATGTATATCCCATTAGTTAAGGGCCCCTACTGGATATAACATGTAGTACATAATGACAGCCTAATGCACTTGTGTTGGTAAAATTTAAATGTATAAAGGAAGAAAAGTACATAATACAACCCAAATTACTGGGCTAATAAAACCAAATATTTGAACATAGTTAAATATTTGTTCTTTTGAGAATATGAGGGCAATGTCATGCTCCTATGATTGAAGGGAAATCTACCCTTTAGTGGAAAAAATCATCGGACGCCAACATAACCCCAACCAACAGAGATAATAGGGCAGTCTAACCCCAGAGCTGCATCTCCCCAATTAATGAGACAACGCAATCTCTGAGGATGCCAACCTCCCTGAATAGGGAATAATGATTGGGACATAAGAGTTAGTAAATACTTAATAGAAAATTATGAATTAGAAAAGAATATTTCCCTCTCTTTCCAAGAATATTGTCTATCCCATACCGTTTCCCCTCTATCTGATTAACAATAAGGAAAAGGCCAATATATCCCTAATACAAATCATGGACAATGAGGAAATCAATGAAATTAATGAACCACTGTCCATAAGATATCAACATAAATCTAATTGACAGATCTATCCTCTCTATACTGAAAACAATCCCCCCCTGCAGGAATCCAAATAATTATTCCCAAATTTCAGATCCTATCCCCATGGCGACTGAGAAATCAGATCTAGTTCACAGGTCATTGAATCCACCACCCAGATAACATCATAGACAATGTAACTCCATGTGGATATTCTAAGCATTATCTATAAATGCATTCACATCTATGTCTTTGTTCAGGCCGCAGGGGGTATAACTACGTACCTTATATATCCAAGCCATTTCCATTTTTGATATTTCCCTCACTAGGGAGCCACCCCTCCAATGTGGGCTATACCTATCTATCCCCAGGAACACTGTACCTGCTGGGTTACGCTCATGATGTAAATCATAGTGCCTTGATACTGAGTGGTCTTTAAATCCACTTTTAATGTTGGTAATATGCTCACCCAAACGCACCTGCATCGATCTTTTTGTGCGGCCTATATATTGCATCCCGCAGGGACATTGCAATAAATATACAACCCCTGTGGAACTGCAGGTGACAAATGCCTCAATCTGATGTTCACTAGAGGTACTTGTTGATTGAAACGAAACCGTTTTTTTAGATTTGATTTTATTGAGTCTACATACTTGGCATCTGCGGCACTGATGATATCCAGAAATATTCTGGAAAAAAGATACTCTTTTGGGTGGTGGGTCAACCACATTAGGTGCTACCTTATCACGAAGTGAGGGAACTCCCCTAAAGATAACCTGTGGTGCTGCTGGCAAAAAAGTGCTAATAATTTGATCGCTCTTCAGCACATGCCAGTGTTTCCGCAGGATCTTTTTCACTAAGAAGTGTTGGGTGGAATAAGTGGTGACAAGTGGTAGGAGTGGTCCATCACGTTTCTTTTTTGGACCTCCATCTAATAAGACTCTTCTATCCATTTTCCCAACCTCTTTTATTGTTGTTTCTAAGGAATTCAAGTCATACCCTTTCTCCACCAATCTCTCTTTTAAGATATTGGCTTGAAGAGCATAGTCCACCATATCTGAGCAATTCCGCCTCATCCTTATGAATTGGCTTTTAGGCACTGATTTGAGCCAGGAATCCTTATGGCAGCTTCCTAGAGCTATATAAGCGTTACGATCCGTCTCTTTAAAGTATGATATTGTTTTGAAGTCAGTCCCTTCTTTGATCACCATAAGGTCCAAGAAGTGGATTCTATCTTGACTTGCTTCGTATACAAAACTAATACCCCTATCATTCTTGTTTAAATCCACAAAAAACTCCTCAAGTTGGGAGAAAGTACCTTCCCATAGGAGGAGGACGTCATCAATATACCTCGCCCAAAAGGCGAGGTATGGACTACGTTCCTTATAGATGACGTCCTCCTCCCATTTGGCCATAAAAAGATTGGCCAGATTAGGGGCATATTTAGCCCCCATAGCGACACCCCTTCTTTGTCTATAGAAATTGTGGCTAAACCAGAAGTAGTTGTGGCCAGCCGCATATTCCAGTAAATCCATGACAAAAGATTGCTGTTCCTGCGGTATCGCAGAAAACAACTCTAAATAGTATTTTACTGCTGACAATCCCAATACATGTGGTATGACAGTATAAAGGGATGCCACATCTGCCGTGACCATCCATGTATGTTCAGTTACCTTTTGGCCTGCCAATAGATTGATTACATGACGTGTGTCTTTGAGGTATGAGGGCATTTGTTGTACCAACGGTTGCAAAAAGTGGTCTATATACTTGCCCACCCGGGACGTAATGGAATCAATTCCACTCACTATTGGGCGTCCCGGGGGGCAAGTAAGACTTTTGTGAATTTTCGGCAGGCAATAAAGAACAGGCACCCTTGGTGCCTTTGGAATCAAAAAAAGTTGTTCTTTTTCATTCAATATACCCAACCTTACGCCCTTCTGGACAAGTATTTCCAACGTACTTTTATACTGAACTATTGGATTACCTGGCAAAAGTGTATATGTATCCTTATCGCCTACTATTCTTGATAATTCCTGGAGATAGTCACTTCTATCTAAGATGACTATCCCCCCCCCCTTAGAGACCCTGGCAGGGGATATCAGCTATCTGCTTTTACTGATCTCAGATGGGATCGGGTGTTCCGGTAAGCGGCAGTAATCTCTAATGGTGGTGGAATCTTTGTCTATCAGAATAACAGCACTCTTTCATCTGGTGTTTGTGTTTGAAGTCACCAACAGTGAACTGAGGAGACCTTGATTCATTTATGTCATTCTACTGGACACTTTCTGTTAATTTTTTATATACAGGACTATTTCTTTGATTTTGTCAGATTTATATTTAGTCACATTTTTGGAGTAATTTGTCACCATTGTTTGTTTGCAATCATAAGGATTAGATTCTGGATAATCCTTTATTCACTCTAAGGATTTACTATTTACATATTTTGCGCAGCTTTTTTAAGTTTATTTGGATTTATTGTGTGTGTCTCACATTTAAGTTGCAGCATCTGTCACTGAAGCATATCAGGTTGCTATATAGCGAGTTATTTTTTCTTTTAGACAGCGCAGTATAAATTTTACTTTTTATGATCACTTAGATACACAGATATTGCAGCAGTCTGAGGCTTTCACTAGTCCGGTTCAGGATTTTTACATTTAATTTACGTTACTAATATAGTAGCGCCATTATTAAGGGGTGTGAACCATTTATAGGGGTTTAAATATAATCAAGTTTTTCAAATCCATTTAAGAATAAATCATAATAGATGGATATATTTGAATACAGAGCATCTAAGGTGGTTAACACTGAAGGTGTCTTTGAAACTTTTAGCACTAAAGATGGAGATTTGGGAGGGCTTTTTGTTCGCCTTAAAAATCTAACAATCTCGGAGATACATACTCAGAGGGATGTGGCTTTTTTGGAGACATACATCCGACTGAATATGGTACCAAGAAGCCTTAGGTGGGAGGTTTGCCCCCAAAAAGGAGAAGTAGATTTGGAAAGTTGGTTCCGATATTTCAATGAAGCTGGGATCAACTTTTTACGCTTCCTGGTGTTAAGGAAAAATGGCAAACTCTCCAGATTAGACACTGAAATAAAAACTCTAAAGGATTCTCTACTTCCTCACAAAGAAAGTGAGGAGTATAAAGAAAGAACAGTTAACCTTTTAAAGATTTTAGATAAGGAAGAAAAAGAACAGAAAAATAAAAAAAGGAAGAAATACAACAGGGACTATAGGGACTATGAGGCCAATAGTGTTTTCGACTGGCAGAAGAAACTGGCCAGTGAGGAATTAAATAAACAGGAATCTAGGATGGATGCTATTACCCAGGGAGAAGATGCTCTCACAGTCCCCGTAAGGGAAACCCAACATTTACCTGTCAAGGAGGTATCCCAGAAAGCTAAAAAAACTCAAAATAATAGCAAGTCCGGAAAAAAAGGGAGACGAGTGTCTTACCAATCTCCCTCTAGAACACATGGATCCGCTAAAGGAGCCCAGTATAGTAAGAACAGTGGATGGAACCATCAGTTTGGGCCAGGAGGAAACAACGATAGAGGATATGGTGCACAACCTAATAAATTCCAGTATCAACCTTATAGAGAACCACCTAGACCAAGGAGGGGCTCTGATAGAAGTTCGTACAATCATTATGGACAGGATAGACCTATTTATCAGGAGGCATACCATAACGAGTGGACACGCCCAGAAAGAAACAGGGATGAATGGGACTCTAATGGTGGAGGAGATTCCCATAACCGTTTCTTTCCCTTAAGAGACAGAGAGGGTCCCACGGAATTTGATTATAGAGACCAAGAATTTACTTGGTCCTCCAGGGACCATTCAAATAGGTCTGAGGATAACCCTCAGGAACAATATCATTGGGGTTTTCCCAGGCAAAACCAGGGCACAAAACGACCCATCGAAAACAAAGAGGAGTTAGAGGGGGGAGGAGAGCACAATCAAAAAAAGTCAAAGATGTGACAGGGATGGGCATTTTTAACTTGAGCACTCAGGTTTTAACAACTTCTGAAACTGCTCTGTTAAATAAAGGCCTCAAATATGCTCCACCCAGAAAATTGAATAAATTTGAGACATATATGGACATACACAAATATGTGAGACGAATTAATATTAAGAGACATTTTGCGAGTATGCCATTACCTCAGGGAGGATGCATCCCATCCAAATATCAATGTTCAGGATTGTCGAATGCATCAACATTTAACCCTCCAGGAACTCTGGCCCCGTCATTACGAGTTTTCCGTGATATAGTCCTGAAGGAATTGGAAACGGTAAAGGTTGCAAATAAAGGAACAGATAAGATTTTACAAGAGGGACTTGACTCGTTGTGCAATAAAAAGGAGCTGGTTATTCGCCCCGCAGATAAGGGGGGGGGGGATAGTCATCTTAGATAGAAGTGACTATCTCCAGGAATTATCAAGAATAGTAGGCGATAAGGATACATATACACTTTTGCCAGGTAATCCAATAGTTCAGTATAAAAGTACGTTGGAAATACTTGTCCAGAAGGGCGTAAGGTTGGGTATATTGAATGAAAAAGAACAACTTTTTTTGATTCCAAAGGCACCAAGGGTGCCTGTTCTTTATTGCCTGCCGAAAATTCACAAAAGTCTTACTTGCCCCCCGGGACGCCCAATAGTGAGTGGAATTGATTCCATTACGTCCCGGGTGGGCAAGTATATAGACCACTTTTTGCAACCGTTGGTACAACAAATGCCCTCATACCTCAAAGACACACGTCATGTAATCAATCTATTGGCAGGCCAAAAGGTAACTGAACATACATGGATGGTCACGGCAGATGTGGCATCCCTTTATACTGTCATACCACATGTATTGGGATTGTCAGCAGTAAAATACTATTTAGAGTTGTTTTCTGCGATACCGCAGGAACAGCAATCTTTTGTCATGGATTTACTGGAATATGCGGCTGGCCACAACTACTTCTGGTTTAGCCACAATTTCTATAGACAAAGAAGGGGTGTCGCTATGGGGGCTAAATATGCCCCTAGTCTGGCCAATCTTTTTATGGCCAAATGGGAGGAGGACGTCATCTATAAGGAACGTAGTCCATACCTCGCCTTTTGGGCGAGGTATATTGATGACGTCCTCCTCCTATGGGAAGGTACTTTCTCCCAACTTGAGGAGTTTTTTGTGGATTTAAACAAGAATGATAGGGGTATTAGTTTTGTATACGAAGCAAGTCAAGATAGAATCCACTTCTTGGACCTTATGGTGATCAAAGAAGGGACTGACTTCAAAACAATATCATACTTTAAAGAGACGGATCGTAACGCTTATATACCTCTAGGAAGCTGCCATAAGGATTCCTGGCTCAAATCAGTGCCTAAAAGCCAATTCATAAGGATGAGGCGGAATTGCTCAGATATGGTGGACTATGCTCTTCAAGCCAATATCTTAAAAGAGAGATTGGTGGAGAAAGGGTATGACTTGAATTCCTTAGAAACAACAATAAAAGAGGTTGGGAAAATGGATAGAAGAGTCTTATTAGATGGAGGTCCAAAAAAGAAACGTGATGGACCACTTCTACCACTTGTCACCACTTATTCCACCCAACACTTCTTAGTGAAAAAGATCCTGCGGAAACACTGGCATGTGCTGAAGAGCGATCAAATTATTAGCACTTTTTTGCCAGCAGCACCACAGGTTATCTTTAGGGGAGTTCCCTCACTTCGTGATAAGGTAGCACCTAATGTGGTTGACCCACCACCCAAACGAGTATCTTTTTTCCAGAATATTTCTGGATATCATCAGTGCCGCAGATGCCAAGTATGTAGACTCAATAAAATCAAATCCAAAAAAACGGTTTCGTTTCAATCAACAAGTACCTCTAGTGAACATCAGATTGAGGCATTTGTCACCTGCAGTTCCACAGGGGTTGTATATTTATTGCAATGTCCCTGCGGGATGCAATATATAGGCCGCACAAAAAGATAGATGCAGGTGCGTTTGGGTGAGCATATTACCAACATTAAAAGTGGATTTAAAGACCACTCAGTATCAAGGCACTATGATTTACATCATGAGCGTAACCCAGCAGGTACAGTGTTCCTGGGGATAGATAGGTATAGCCCACATTGGAGGGGTGGCTCCCTAGTGAGGGAAATATCAAAAATGGAAATGGCTTGGATATATAAGGTACGTAGTTATACCCCCTACGGCCTGAACATAGACATAGATGTGAATGCATTTATAGATAATGCTTAGAATATCCACATGGAGTTACATTGTCTATGATGTTATCTGGGTGGTGGATTCAATGACCTGTGAACTAGATCTGATTTCTCAGTCGCCATGGGGATAGGATCTGAAATTTGGGAATAATTATTTGGATTCCTGCAGGGGGGGATTGTTTTCAGTATAGAGAGGATAGATCTGTCAATTAGATTTATGTTGATATCTTATGGACAGTGGTTCATTAATTTCATTGATTTCCTCATTGTCCATGATTTGTATTAGGGATATATTGGCCTTTTCCTTATTGTTAATCAGATAGAGGGGAAACGGTATGGGATAGACAATATTCTTGGAAAGAGAGGGAAATATTCTTTTCTAATTCATAATTTTCTATTAAGTATTTACTAACTCTTATGTCCCAATCATTATTCCCTATTCAGGGAGGTTGGCATCCTCAGAGATTGCGTTGTCTCATTAATTGGGGAGATGCAGCTCTGGGGTTAGACTGCCCTATTATCTCTGTTGGTTGGGGTTATGTTGGCGTCCGATGATTTTTTCCACTAAAGGGGTAGATTTCCCTTCAATCATAGGAGCATGACATTGCCCTCATATTCTCAAAAGAACAAATATTTAACTATGTTCAAATATTTGGTTTTTATTAGCCCAGTAATTTGGGTTGTATTATGTACTTTTCTGCCTTTATACATTTAAATTTTACCAACACAAGTGCATTAGGCTGTCATTATGTACTACATGTTATATCCAGTAGGGGCCCTTAACTAATGGGATATACATTTTTACAGCCTATTGTAACGTTAATGGTATTTTTCAGTCATATTTTTGTGTTTTTAAGTCTGCGGACTTTTAACAGGAAATATCCTGTATCTAGGATGAATGGATGCGGGGCTCCACCAGCCCGCAGGATCCGTCTTGGATATGGGAAGTTTTATAAGCATATTAGTGTTTTAAACAGACCTCTGATCCCGATATACTTAATATATTGTGGAGGTAAGAAGCCAGAATAGTGAAATATGGGGTACCATATTTAAGGGCAATTTTGCCCACTATTGAAATGGCGACTCATGCGGCAGCGACGCGGGGAGATTAGATTTGGGCGTCCCTGCTGTGTGTGTTTAATAGTGTTTTAAGTAGACCTCCGATTCTGATGTATTAATACATCGCGGAGGTATGAAGCCAGAATAGTACAGTATGGGGTACCATATTTAACGGCAGTTTTGCCCATTACTAAAATGGCGATCCATGCGGCAGCGATGCGGGGAGATCAGATCTGGGCGTCCCTGCTGTGTGTGCACTATATATGGCGGTGGGTCAGCACGCCGCCCGTGCCCCAGGACGACGTCATTTGTGACGAAACGGCGTAGGGAGGAGCGGCGTGCTGACGTCACCAACATACCGAGAGTCCGGAAGGAACGGGCTGTCTTTAGCCGGCCGGCTATTATACTACATACCACACGCTTTTATATTACATCTCATTGACTGGCGTATAATCCTAGTGGAGGAATACAGATTCTAGCCACTCTTAGAGACCCTGGCAGGGGATATCAGCTATCTGCTTTTACTGATCTCAGATGGGATTGGGTGTTCCGGTAAGCGGCAGTAATCTCTAATGGTGGTGGAATCTTTGTCTATCAGAATAACAGCACTCTTTCATCTGGTGTTTGTGTTTGAAGTCACCAACAGTGAACTGAGGAGACCTTGATTCATTTATGTCATTCTACTGGACACTTTCTGTTAATTTTTTATATACAGGACTATTTCTTTGATTTTGTCAGATTTATATTTAGTCACATTTTTGGAGTAATTTGTCACCATTGTTTGTTTGCAATCATAAGGATTAGATTCTGGATAATCCTTTATTCACTCTAAGGATTTACTATTTACATATTTTGCGCAGCTTTTTTAAGTTTATTAGTTTTCTCAAATGGCTATAAAACATGCTGCTCCTTCTTCTCCCAGTCTAATTATTTCTGCATATCAAATAAAACTCTTACTTACACTATCCTCAGTTTTAATACATTTAGTTTTTTCTTAAGGAATACATAACTGCATTAACCCTGTTACTCCCACCAACAGAATGTAAATAACTCATAGCAGCTGTCCCTCTTATAAGCGCATAGACAGGATTAAAATTTTGAAACTCCCCGTTTTATTAGAAAATATACTTTTTTTTTAATACCACCTTCCTAACACTATGATAGCAGTATTATGAACATGCTTTTATGTCTTATTGTGTCTTTATGTGAGAATATTTCTTTCTAATATGAATAATAATATGAACATAATTTTACATTGCATTATTTTAAATGACTTGCATTGAAGTACCCCTACGATTGTCTATGATTTTTAATGTTGCATCGTATAGGACAGTTTTTTCTGAATATTGTATTGTACAGCTCTGTATAAAGTACAATTTCTTACTCATTATATGTAATCACAACTACTGTTATTTTCCTTTTTGTATCAATAAATAATAAAATTGCATCCAAAAAAAAAAAGAAGAAAACAGCTTTTATTGGTGCCTATGTCCCCATTTGGAGGATTTACCCTCACTTTCTTTTCTGTATGATATCCCTAAATAGGCAGCAACTGGGGAGATTTTCCCCAACTTCCTTTTCTGTTTGACACCCATCAAAAAACAAAGTAATATGGCATGATGTGGGTTGTGTGAGATGTCACAAGTTCTTACTCACATTTCTAACTAAAAACAAAATATAACAACTGGAAATGGGCCTTCAAGCTGTACTCCAGGCAGATATAAAGTATACAAATTATGGCAGCTCTTTCAATACCCACGTATGTACCACAGTATGTTTTCAATAGCAGATAGGCAGCCCTTTGTTTACCCAGTGCCGTTTATGAGCGGCATTGGACAAACAGCCATTGGGCGGTAGGGGAATCGTTGTGTACCCAGCCTTCATTAGACAGGTGGGTACACAGAGAGACTGAACGCAGTTGATCCGAGCAGCTGGGTACCATGCGATCCCTGGGATTGGTCATCACAGCAATCGCATTTACTGTTTACTGTACTGATCCTTCCCCTTCCCCTTACAACAGGAGAGGAAGAGAGATTATGTAATTATGAATGGACATAGAATGTGTGGAACAGCAACTGTATTCATTTATTCTATTGCTGTGACACCTGGATTTTTTAACCCTTTAAGGCTCCCCTCCTCTCTTACACATGCTAGATCCAATGCTGTCTCTATGTAACCTGTAAATTAACCCCTTACCTCCCTTATTCTGTACACCTCATCATTACCCTTCATCTCTATCCTGCCACTTGCATGTGACCACCACATTAACCCATTCAGTATCAAGGGCACCATTCTCAAGCTCCGTGTTTCACCTCCTCAGTACCGGTATGTTTCTTAATTTCCAAAACATTATGGCAAAAAATTAGATCCCCTTGAGGTGTCTTCTTTCAAGAAATGGTAATTTCAGGGGTCTTCATATTATTCTGCTATTTCTATTTTCACAGAAAGTAAGGGAAACTTTTGTAATATATGTTAATACAATTGTGATAAGTTTTTTGATGGTAATTTGCTTTACTTGTACTGTTGTGAGCGCTGTAATTTATTTATTACATGATAGTTATTTCCAATATCCCTGTATGTTGTGTTCTTTAGGATGCATGTCGATTTTTTTTTTTTAAATAACAATACTTCCCGCTAACACCACCAATTGTGGAAGAGAGTTCCACATCCTTATTGCCCTGACAGTAAAAAAAAAATCATACGCAGCTTAAGGTTAAACTGCTTCTCTTCCAATCTCATTACGTAGCTCTTTGTCTTTCTACAATCTGAGGCTAAATCCTTTTTTTTTTTCTTATGCTGGGATCACCATTGAGGTATTTGTAAATCGATATCAAGTCCCCTCTCAGGTGTCTCTTCTCCAGCGAGAACAAGTTTAGTGCTCATAATTGAGGTCCTCCAGTCCCCTTATTAATTTCATTGCCCTTCTCTGGACTTTCTCAAGCTCCAGCACATCCCTTATGAGGACTGGTGACCAGAACTGGACGGAATACTCCAGATGTGGCCTGACCAGAGTTTTATAAAGTGGCAGGATTATAGTTTTATCTCTGAAGTATATCCCCTTTTTTATGTATGCTAATATTCTGACAGCTTTGGAAGCCACGGCTTGACATTGCATGCTATTGCTCAGTCTGTCTTCTACAAGGACGCCCAGTTCTTTTTTCATCCTTGGCTCCCCCAGAGGTTCTCCCCCTAGTAAGTAGTTTGCGTTTATGTTTTTAGCCCCCAAGTGCATTACTTTACTTTACTCCACATTAAACCTTATTTGCCATGTAGTTGCCCACCCCATTATTTTATTCAGGTCTGTCTGTAAAATGACTATATCCTTATGTGAAGTTATTGCCCTGCTTATTTTTGTGTCTTCCACAAAAGCTGAGATTGAGCTATTTATTCCATCCTCTATGCCATTTATGAATAAATTAAACAGAATTGGTCACAAGACAGAGCCTTGGGGTACCCCACTTACCACTCTAGACCAGTCAGAGTACTTGTTATCTAGCACCACCATTTGGATACGCCCCCGTAACCAGTTTTCTATCCAAGAACAAATTCTGTGGTCCATGCCTACGGATCTCAGTTTGAAGATTATGTGTTTATGGGGAACTGTATTGAATGCTTTTGCTAAATCCAGATACAGAAACAGGCCTCCCTCTATCTAGATTGCAGCTTGCTTCCTCGTAGAATGTTAACAGATTGGTCTGGCAGGAACGACCCTTTGTAAACCCATGCTGATTACTACTAATGATTTTTATCAGCAAATTCTTGGATACAGTCCTTTATCATCCCCTCTAATAATTTACCTACTATTGATGTTAGGCTGACTGGCCTGTAGTTTCCAGGAATATGTCTCTGCCCTTTTTTGAATATTAGTGCCACATTGGCATTTCTCCATGAGCTGGTACAATTCCTGTCCGTATGCCATATAACTAATGCATCAGTGACCAGTGGCTGTACATTAACCCCCTCCATGCTGCATATTACAAATAGCATTGTAAATTTCTTAAACCCTCCTCAAAGAGTTAAAGTGGTTCTAAAGGCTGAAGGTAAAAAACCTTCTGTGTGCAGCAACCCCCACTAATTCTTACTTGAGACCCTTGTCAATCCAGCGATGTGCGCGGGAGCCTCGGCTTTCCTGGGGTTTCATTCTTCTCTTTTGCCATTGGCTCCCACTGCTGTCAATCGCAGCCAGTGAGGAGAGAGTGGAGGGTGAGGCTGAGCCATGGCTTTTGGTGTCTTACAGACGCATAGAGCAGGGCTCGTGAGCATGCATGCACAAGTGGGGGATGAGCCAGGAGCACTGGTGTGGGACCTGAGAAGAGGAGGATCTGATCTGCTCTGTGCAAAACCATTACAGGGCAGGTAAGTATAACATATTTAATACTGGGCACTTTTATCCCCTTCTTGCCCAGGTCAATTATTACACAGTCCTGGCGTTTGTTGAAATAGCTTTAAACTATAAAGAAAAGCTTTTGAGAGTTGTCCTCTCTTTCTCAGGTCTGAAGCAATACCTGAGGAAGAATGGAAACTCTTGAAAGCTTGTATTTTAAGTGTTAGATTAGTACAATAAAAAAGGTATCATTGAATACCGCATTACTCTTGTTTTATGTAATCTTATTTAT
This sequence comes from Rana muscosa, assembly GCA_029206835.1. Lineage (NCBI taxonomy): Eukaryota > Metazoa > Chordata > Amphibia > Anura > Ranidae > Rana > Rana muscosa. The sequence goes on from CM055123.1 coordinate 76,327,199, forward strand.
ATATACGGTACTTATTTTATTTTTTTCAGTGGTATGATTTAGTGGTGAAAATTATTAGTGCCTCCCCAGTTTTGACTGTGGTATCTTATGTGCCTCCCTATATATTGTTCCTAGGGTCGCCACATCCAGATAGCTGTTTAGTGTAATAATCTTTTACTTGTGCCCAAAATTATAGCTAGCGCAGCACTTCGGCATTGTGGTATTTGAAAGTTGCACGTCTCAAGCACGGAAGCTTAAGTGTTGTTTTATACCAAGATTTGTTGTGAATGGACAAGGGGAGAGGGTACAAACAATAATGCAGCTTTTTTTGTATTAGAACCACAGTGCCAGATGTACAGTGCTAGCTTGCTTTTTACATTGAACAGCAGTGATCCAGAGATTGGATAAATGTGAGGTAACCTCACACAAAAACATCTCTGCCTAACGTTCTGCTTTAATGTTGAAATCTAAAATGTCTGCCAATTATACAAATTACATACTTTAGTGTTAGCGGTAGGTATCATTACAATTGTATACTCTATATTCACATGTGTTTGATCTATGGAACTAAATATTTGAGAGAGACTGATTCTGATATTTCCTGCTCATGTCACTCTAGAGTGGGAAGGTAGAAGCATTTTTTAGAACATCCTGTGCAGTCTCTGTTATTGTTAACTCATGGTCAATAAATGACTTACACCCACTCCAAAAGCCCGTGTCAATGGACAATTGCAACTTGCTTTCAGGTGCATTCAGCCTGTGTTTGATATCACTTTGACACACTTGAAGACCATTCAGAGTTCATTGACAGATGTATATGACCTGCAGTTGTCCTCCTTCTGGCCAGCATTTAACCTGCTTCTAAGCGGAATCAATCAGCTTCAACCTGATTTTGCTTTCCTATTGACTTGTATGGGGAGAAAAGCAGTTCTGATGAGAATAGATGCCTTTCAAAATAGGCCCCCTGAAGTGTTGACAACCGCAGTAAGTCAGGCATTAGAAGTCTATTTGCTTATTAAAACACATTAAATCAGTGGTGTTTATATGGCATAGTTATAATTCATTGATGTTCAGCGTTCCTGCAGCTATAAGTGATATGATCGAGTGAAGCGACTCAATAATCAGATAAGTTCAAAAACAAAATGAGACTTGATAAGGGGGCCAGGCCCTAAAACATGTTGTCTCAGAGACCAAAGTTACTGCATACCCTCTTTGGCTGACCCTCTGAATGCTATTGGTATGTCACTTCCGGTGATGCAGCCCCCTATGACATACTTCCGACACATCACTTCCGGCACATCACTTCCGGTACATAACTTCCTATGAGCCCACTGAAGACAGAGTCTCCTTCATTCGCTACAGTGCAAAGCAAGTGTTCCTACAGGATAGGCCACCGCATACAGCATTACCCCTTTCGCCCCTTCCACCAAGCTCCATATCCACACACCTCGGGGGTGGCAAGGATGGTGTAAGTTTTTAATTTACTTCATGTATGCAGATTTACTAGCACAGCTCTTAATATATTGGATTTCATTGACTTCCTGTAGCCTTGTGATCACATGGGGATACGACTGAACAAGAGGTACATTTATGTAACTCACATCATATCATCCATACCACCACCTAGCAGTTCATTATATATCCAATTTTTAACTTGTTATTTTAGCCCATTCAGGAAGTGTACCTGCTATTCTCCTCTCCATGTTCCTTGCGCTTAGTTTGTTTTTGGACTACCAGAGGGTGAGAAATATGTAACACACACACGTCCCTCTTCCATTTTCACAAACACCACGTGTGCAACACACTACAAAGATGTCTACACACAGGAGAAAAGGCTCTTACTTTGTGCCTACACTAAGGACTTATTGTAATTGTTTCAGCACTTAGGAGAGCTTTATTTGTGATTGCTATATGTGTGTTTTAATTAAAACTGAACTGTACAAAGTAAAGCGTTTGATTTTAGGTTTAAATATAGGGTTTGGGCTGCAAATAAAGTGACTGATGAAATATATTCTTTTAACATCATCATTTTTTTTTTATTCTGATGTAGCAACATAGAGTTGTATTACAACAGTGCTATTTTGCAGACATGGGAGTAAGTCACACGCAAGTCTTAAGTCTTAACCTTTAAGTCTCAAGCAAGTCCCAAGTTACTGTGACGAAAAGCAAGCAAGTCAAGTCGAGTCCCTACTAGAAGTCAAGCAAGTCAAGTCAAGTCATGTATTTTGGTCAAGTCACAAATCAAGTCAAAATACTGATCTACCCCATACTGTATAAAAATAATAAGAGGGATAACAATAAATAATATTGGTTATGTGCCCATGCCTCACTGTGCCTCACTGTGCCCATGCCTCACTGTGCCCATGCCTCACTGTGTCCATGCTTCACTGTGCCCATGCTTCACTGTGCCCATGCCTCACTGTGCCCATGCCTCACTGTGCCCATGCTTCACTGTGCCCATGCTTCACTGTGCCCATGCTTCACTGTGCCCATGCCTCACTGTGCCCATGCTTCACTGTGCCCATGCTTCACTGTGCCCATGTTTCACTGTGCCCATGCCTAACTGTGTCCATGCTTCACTGTGCCCATGCTTCACTGTGTCCATGCTTCACTGTGCCCGTGTCTCACTGTGCCCATGCCTCACTGTGCCTGTGCTTCACTGTGCCCGTCAGCCGTGTACCTGATTGGCGGCATCCCGGTGGCCATTCTAGTATTCAAAAGCCGCGCCTCCTCCTCGTCTGTGATAGGCGAAATACTCAATTTCCCAGCATTCAGTGTTCCGCCTATCACGGACATCCGCTCATCCTCATAACACAGACGAGGATAAGAGGATGTCCGTGATAGGCTTAACACTGCCTGCTGTGAAATTGAGTGTTCCGCCTATCACAGACGAGGAGGCGCAGCTTTTGAACACTGCAATGGCCGCCATCTGTCTGCATGACACGCTGATCAGGTAGGCAGACGGTGGCTTGCGGTTAGTGCTAGTGGTGCCATATCATTGCAAGTCATATAGCCCAAGTCAAAGTCAAGTCGCAAGTCATTAGTGACAAGTCAAGTCGAGTCATTTATTGAATTCCGTCAAGCAAGTCGCAAGTCCTCAAACAGGTGACTCAAGTCTGACTTAAGTCAAGTCATGTGACTCAAGACCCCACCTCTGCTATTTTGTGTTCATTTACCATAGCACTTGGGAAACAAGATGTGTGGATATTGCAAGGAGCTACCTCTGTAGGCTTCTGAAGACAGATAAATATAAATAAAAGTATATCTAAGGCCTTCATTTATCACTACACAGGCGGATAAGTATAAGTATAAGCTGGTCTCAAACCATCCTACATCCTGCTCAACGTGATGGGTGGCCCCACTGGTCAACAGTGAGGCACAGGAGGTGGCTTGGTATGGACAATCCTTTTGAAGTATTTAAGGCTGAAGAACAGGAAGGGAGTAATATCACAGCCACATGTTTGTTTGGAAAAATAGTCAGTTTTTAGGCTATAGTTTGGAAAAGATTTTTTCATGCTCTCAAATTCATTCCAAAGGATATCAAATCTAACCTGTGGTCTTCAAAAGAAAGGGTAAACAAAAATCGCATGGTCACTCACTTGGTCACTGTGCCCAAAGTTCACACTGAGGGACAAGGTATTTCTACTGTGATTAATTTTCTTTAGGCTTCTGGCATTTATTTTTTAAACATACCTTTTTTTAAGGTGTTCTGCCTATTAATGGACAAGTGGGGTCCTCTCCCATCTCTTCTGTCCTCTTGTGGTTGGTGTTACTGAATACTGCATAGAATGAAGCTCACATAGTAACATGAACACTGTTGTCTGCAACATTATCCTGTGAGCCCAGGCCAGAATGATGATACACACTCTGGGGAGCGTACTTGTTAATCTTGGACTCACAGGAAGTGGGCTGAATGTTGCTGGGTGGCATTCAACCTGGAGGAAGACCCAGCAGCCCAGGATGGGTGCAGCACTGGAGCATGAGGAGGGTGAGTACTGCTTGCTAACTTTTGTTTACGCATCAATAAATAAAAGGTGGCTATGGACTTTAATAGTATAAAAGAGTACTTCTATCATATACTTTTTTTTTTTACAACATATGTAAGAAATGTTATCATAGTAAAATGTTGACACAATATAGATCTTTATATTACAGTGCTGTGAAAAAGGATTTTCCCCTTTCCTGATTTTTAAAATTTTTGTATATTTGTCACACTTACAGTATCTCACAAAAGTGAGTACACCCCTCACATTTTTGAAAATATTTTATTATATCTTTTCATGCGACAACACTGAAGAAATTACACTTTGCTACAATGTAAAGTAGTGAGTGTACAACTTGTATAACAGTGTAATAAATGTCTAAACTGCTGGCAACAAAAGTGAGTACACCTCTAAGTGAAAATGTCAAAATTGGGCCCAAAGTGTCAATATTTTGTGTGGCCACCATTATTTTCCAGCACTGCCTTAACTCTCTTGGGCATGGAGTTCGCCAGAGCTTCACAGGTTGCCACTGGAATCCTCTTCCACTCCTCCATGACGACATCACAGAGCTGGTGGATGTTAGAGACCTTGTGCTCCTCCACCTTCCGTTTAAAGATGCCCCACAGATGCTTAATAGGGTTTAGGTCTGGAGACATGCTTCGCCAGTTCATCACCTTTACCCTCAGCTTCTTTAAAACGGTAGTGGTCATCTTGAAGGTGTGTTTGGGGTAGTTATCATGTTGAAATAATGCCCTGTGGCCCAATCTCCAAAGGGAGGGGATAATGCTCGGCTTTAGTATGTCACAGTACATGTTGGCATTCATGGTTCCCTCAATGAACTGTAGTTCCCTACTGCCGGCAGCACTCATGCAGCCCCAGACCATGACACTCCAATGACCATGATTTACTGTAGGCAAGGCAACCTTGTCTTTGTACTCCTCACCTGGTTGCCGCCATACACACTTGACACCATCTGAACCAAATAAGTTTATATTGGTCTCATCAGACCACAGAACACAGATCCAGTAATCCATTTCCTTAGTCTGCTTGTCTTCAGCAAACTGTTTGCAGGCTTTCTTGTGCATCATCTTTAGAAGAAGCTTCCTTCTGTGATGACAGCCATGCAGACCAATTTAATGCAGAGTGTGGCGTATGGTCTGAGCACTGACAGGCTGACCCCCCACCCCTTCGACCTCTGCAGCAATGCTGGCAGCACCCATACGTCTATTTCCCTCTGGATAGGATGCTGAGCACGTGCCCTCAACTTCTTTGGTCGACCATGGCGAGGCCTGTTCTGAGTGCAATCTGTGCTGTTAAATTGCTGTATGGTCTTGGCCATCGTGCTGGAGCTCAGTTTCAGGGTCTTGGCTAGGGATGAGCCCAACACCGTAAAAGTCTATGGGACGCGAACGTGAAAAATCAAAAGTGCTAATTTTAAAGGCTTAAATGCAAGTTATTGTCATAAAAAGTGTTTGGGGACCCGGGTCCTGCCATGTATCAATGCAAAAAAAAGTTTTAAAAACTACAGTTTTTTGAGGAGCACTGATTTTAATAATGCTTTTGAAACAATAAAAATGAAATATTCCTTTAAATATCATGCATGGGGGGTCTCCTTAGCCTGCCTGTAAAGTAGTGTATCTTTTTCATGTTTATAACAGTACCACAGCAAAATGAAAATTCTAAGGGAAAAAATGTCATTTAAAACTGCTTGCGGCTGTAATGTATTGTCGGATCCCGGCAATATAGATAAAAATCATTGAAAAAAAACAGTGTGGGCCCCCCACCCCGTATTACCAGGCTCTTTGGGTCTGGTATGAATATAAAGGGGAATCCCACACCAAAAAAAAATGGTGTGGATGTCCCCCCCAAAATCTATACCAGGCCCTTCAGGTCTGGTATAGATATTAAGGGGAACCCCGCACCAAAATTGTAAAAAAAATGGTGCTATATACTCTGAACAGCAGTATATATATTATAAGGCCTGCCCTATATACTCTGCAAAAAAAATGAAGCCTTAGGTGTTGGTGGTGCCAAAACACTGTAACCCCTCACTGTTACTCTTGTTGGGCGCAGGAATGGGCCCTGCTGTTAAATAATATATAAAAAATTGTAATTACATGGCCTGTTAACCACTTAAGCCCCGGACCAATACGCAGCATAAAGACCAAAGATGATTTTACAATTTGGCACTGTGCTGCTTTAACTGGAAATTGTGCGGACATGCAATGTTGTACCCAAACGAAATTTGCGTCCTTTTCTTCCCACAAATAGAGCTTTCTTTTAATGGTATTTGATTGCCTCTGCGATTTTTTTTTTTCCGATATAAACGGAAAAAGACAGAAAATTTGGAAAAAGAATGATATTTTCTACTTTTTGTTATAAGAGAAATCGAATAAACTCAATTTTAGTCATACATTTAGGCCAAAATGTATTCAGCCACATGTCTTTAGTAAAAAAAATGTCAATAAGCGTATATTTATTGGTTTGCGCAAAAGTTATAGTGTCTACAAACTAGGGTACATTTTCTGGAATTTACACAGCTTTTAATTTATGACTGCCTATCTCATTTCTTGAGGTGCTAAAATGGCAGGGCAGTACAAAACCTCCCCCAAATGACCCCATTTTGGAAAGTTGACACCCCAAGGAAATTGCTGAGAGGCATGTTGAGCCCATTGAATATTTTTTTTTGTCCCAAGTGATTGAATAATGACAAAAAAAATAAAAATTACAAAAAGTTGTCACTAAATGATATATTGCTCACACATGCCATGGTTATATGTGGAGTTGCACCCCAAAATAATTTTTTCTGCTTCTCCTGAGTACGGAGATACCACATGTGTGGGACTTTTTGGGAGCCTAGCCACGTACGGGACCCCGAAAACCAAGCACCACCTTCAGGATTTCTAAGGGCGCAAATTTTTGATTTTACTCCTCACTACCTATCACAGTTTCGAAGGCCATAAAATGCCAAAATAGCACAAACCCCCCCAAATGACCCCATTTTGGAAAGTAGACACCCCAAGGAAATTGCTGAGAGGCATGTTGAGCCCATTGAATATTTTTTTTTGTCCCAAGTGATTGAATAATGACAAAAAAAAGCTATTTGCTGAGAGGCATGATGAGTATTTTGCAGCTCTCATTTGTTTTTGAAAATGAAGAAAGAAAATAATTTTTTTTTTTTTAATTTTCAAAACTTTGTGACAAAAAGCGAGATCTGCAAAATACTCACCATACCTCTTAGCAAATAGCTTGGGGTGTCTACTTTCCAAAATTGGGTCATTTGGGGGGGGGGGGTTGTGCCATCTGGGCATTCCATGGCCTCCAAAACTGTGATAGGCAGTGAGGAGTGAAATCAAAAATTTACACCCTTAGAAAGCCTGAAGGTGGTGCTTGGTTTTTGGGGTCCCGTACGCGGCTAGGCTCCCAAAAAGTCCCACACATGTGGTATCCCCGTATTTAGGGGAAGCAACAGAATGTATTACTCTTTCGTCCATGGACCGACACAGCTTCTCTATTGAAAAAGTGGGTATTATCCGTTAATTAGGAGTGACTAGGCAGAAAACTTGTAAAAAGTGTTGCATCACACCTTCTACAGTACCGCCCAGGGGGCGGACCCTCTGGGTATATCCCCTCAGTCTGCATCTCGCAGATCAGTTTTTTTCTGTCTAGCAAGGAGTAGGACATGGCTCCCTTCGGGCCCATTGGTCCGGGGGAAAAAGATATATTTTTTTTGTTGCTACATTTTTTTGTTTCCTGCGATCTTCGATCAATTGCCGACTGGGTGACAGGCTGGATCCTCGATCCTTGTAGTCTCCCCAGTTTCGGCCATCGAGCGTGTGCCGACCCTAGCTACGCGCTGGGTTTTCCACGACATGCCGTCGCTCCACGGGTGGCCGGTGAGCCTACGCTCCAGGGCCTGCATCGGACCGCTCAGCTTCGGCTGACCTTACGGCCGAGTCGCAGCAGTCTGGCCGGTGAGCTTACGCTCCAAGGCTTGCATCGGACCACTCAGCTTCGGCTGACCTTACGGCCGAGTCACAGCAGCCTGTCCGGTGAGCGTCGCGCTCCAGGGCATACATATGATCGTCCCCTTGGGTCCAATCACAGCATGCCTGGCCAACAGTCACCTTCCGTGCGCAGACGATGATCTGTTTGGAATGTCTTCCAGCATAATACATGCAGGATAGGTAAGTAAACTCCCCTGCCTCGGCTGGGTGATTTGGCTGCACATTCCTGGAGAGACCAAGTAAGTGGTTGTGGCCCCTTTCTTCCCTCTCTCCTTGCCCTTCCCTCCTCCCTGGGCTTCCATGCTGTCGGCGGCCATTTTGCGGTGGTCCATGCCGGGTTCGGCCTCTAGTGACTGCCCGGTGGCCATCTTCCTGTGGTTTTGGCGCCATTTTCTTGTAGTTCCACACCCTCTGGCCTCTATCGACTGATCGGCGGCCATGTTTGTAATGATCCACGATGTATATATTTATTGCCGTTCGGCGGCCATCTTTTTGTGGTCTACGGCTGCTTTGGCCTCTATTTTTGGCTCGGCGTCCATTTTCTTAGAGCCCACATTATCTTCCATACAGATGTTTGGCGGCCATTTTGCGAGAGTCTCTAGGGTGCATTCCACTGGCGCGAGAAATTCACACAGGAAGCACTGATAAAAGAAGCAGACTGACACAGCAGCGGTGAGACAGCATCACAGGTGCAGCACGGCAGCATAGCGGTACCGATCCAAGGGTGGTGAGTCCTCTGGGTGACCCAGCATCTCTGCAGCACAGAAGGGTGGCCTATTGATATCTTGCCTGGAGCCCTGTGGGTGTCAGCGCGTGGTCAGCATGGCATCTGAGCCAGATGTCTTCTCCCCTGAAACACCAGATTTAGCAGCTGGTGCCCCTGAGGTGTCTATGAACGCTATGACGGCAATCCTAGAGGCGTTTGCTGCCAGGGTGGAAGCAGCACACGGGAATACAGGGGGTAGTAAACGCCCCCGTCCCCTGCAAGCTTCTGGGGATAATTCTGATGCAGAACCAGGTCCAGCTACGGCTCAGGGCCCAGATTCTGACGCATCAGAGACTGCAGACCGTAACCGGACAGTCAGGATGACTCCAAGTCCAGGTCAGTACGCGAGACGGCTTTGGTATCTGACCTTATTACTGCAGTGTGGGATACGCTAAAGTTGGAAAATACTGCAGAAGCAGCAGAGACTCCGGTCCACTTTGGGTTTCATAAACCTGCCCGCACTGCTAAGGTGTTCCCTTGTGTGTCTTATTTTGATAAACTCTTATACAAGGAATGGGAGAACCCACTGAGGGTCTTTACAGCCCCAAAGAGGTTTGCGGTACGGTACCCCTTTGAGGAGAGTTTTCTGAAGAAATGGATCTCTCCCCCTATAGTGGACCCTCCGGTGTCCAGACTAAATAGAGCCACCACAATTCCAGTAGAAGGGGCTCCTGTTTTCAAGGACCCTGTGGATAAGAAGGCTGAAGCACTCGCTGGCTACCTATACTCAGTGGTAGGCTCGGCAGTACACCCAGCATTGGCGGGGGCCCTAGTGTCTCAGACACTTACTGAATGGGCAAGATTGCTACTCCAGGGGTTAAGGAGCGAGATGCTCCTCCTGATGAAATAACATTGGCCGACCAGTTGGTCCAGGGCCTTAGGTTTGTCTGCGACATGGATACTATTCCCCTGCTGTCAAAGGCTTCGGTTTATGCAGTAGCAATACGCCGCCTGATCTGGCCAAGGGCAAGGGCCCTCCTTTACTGCACGCAAGCGTTTTTTTCGTCCCCCTAGGGCGACAGGGAAAAGACCCCAGGCCGACAAGGCGCCTGCCCAAGGCAAAAGCTTCCTTGGTCCCGCAAACCCAACAAGCCTGCGGACAAATCTGCGTCCGCATGAAGGTTCGCCCCCACCCAGCTCTCGGGTGGGGGGACGTCTTCGCAAATTCGCGACTCAGTGGACAGCTCTAGTCTCCGACAGGTGGGTTTGCAAAGTAATCCCCTCAGGCTACAAGATAGAATTTCTATCTTGTCCACCGAACAGATTCGTCACCTCCAATCTACAGCTACTACCGACCCGTCGGGAGGCCCTGTATGGGGCGGTCCAGGGTCTACTGGAACGCGGGGTAGTTATTCCAGTTCCAGAACAGGAACGGGGTCAGGGTTTTTACTCAAATCTGTTCATTGCGCCGAAGAAGGAGGGGGTTCGTCCAATCTTGGATCTCAGAGCCCTCAATTGCTTTGTGAAGGTACAAAGATTTTGGATGGAGTCGGTTCGATCTGTAGTCACGGCTCTCCATCCGGGGGACTTTCTGGCCTCCTTTGACATCAAGGACGCATACCTGCATGTCCCCATATACTCCAGACACCAGAGGTTTCTGCAATTTGCTATCTGGAAGAGCCACTACCAGTTTGTGGCCCTCCCGTTTGGCCTTGCCTCAGCACCCAGGACGTTCACCAAGGTGCTCGCTCCGATTCTGGCACTTCTAAGACAGCGGGGTATCGCTATCATGGGCTACTTGGACGACCTTCTGCTGAAGGCCCCTTCAAGCTCAGAATTTGAGGTAAGCGTGTCCATTACCTGTCAGACTCTTCGAGACTGTGGTTGGATACTAAACATGCAAAAGTCAGTATTGGTGCCCACTCAACGCCTAGTGTACCTGGGGTTGATTCTGGATTCCTCAGAGGCAAAGGTATTCCTCCCTGTGGAGAAGTTGCAGACCCTCCGGGCTGCAGTACGGCAGCTGACTTCCAGGAATTGGTCGTCACTCCGTTTTTGCATGCGAGTGTTAGGCCTCATGGTAGCCTCCTTCGAGGCGGTCCCATATGCTCAATACCACACTCGAGTGTTACAGAAGGAAGTTCTGTCCAGATGGAACAGATGTTCATCATCTCTGGATTATCAAATCCGAGTGAGCCACCTAGTCAGGAGATCCCTGGTATGGTGGCTGACAGCACCGGCTCTAATGGCCGGGAAGTCATTTCTTCTGGTTTACTGGATAGTGATCACGACGGACGCCAGCCTTACCGGTTGGGGGGGAGTCTGGGGTGTTCAGTCGGCGCAAGGTCGCTGGACCCCAAAGGAAGCCTTCCTGTTGATCAATGTCCTGGAAATCCGGGCGATCAGGCTGTGCCTCTTCCAATGGTCTCAGAGGCTGCAAGGGCGTCCAGTCAGGATCCAGTCAGGATCCAGTCAGACAACGCCACAGCAGTGGCATATGTCAATCATCAAGGAGGAACAAGAAGCTCAGCTGCAGCATCGGAGGTCGCTCGCATCCTGAAGTGGGCAGAGAAGAGCGTACTGGCACTGTCGACCGTGTACATTCCGGGTGTGGAAAACTGGCAGGCGGACTACATGAGCCACCAGATGCTGGACCAGGGAGAATGGTCCTTACACCCGGAGGTGTTCCAACTCCTCTGCCAAAGATGGGGCACACCAGACGTAGATCTTCTGGCTTCCCGACTCAATCGGAAGGTATTGAGGTTTGTGGCCCGGTCAAGAGACCCATGGGCAGACGCAACGGACGCGTTGGTGGCATCGTGGGGTCAGTATCGGCTAATCTATGCCTTCCCTCCCTTAAGGCTTCTTCCTCTTCTGCTCCGCAGAGTGGAGGCAGAGGGAATTCCAATGATCCTAATCGCTCCAGATTGGCCTCAGCGTCCTTGGTACGCCGATCTATTACGTCTGGTAGCAGACGTCCCCTGGCACCTACCACTACGGAAGGACCTGCTATCGCAAGGTCCCATACTCCATCCTGCTTTATGGTCACTGGCTTTAACGGCATGGCTGTTGAGAACCAGGTACTGAGAGACCGGGGCCTGTCAGATTCAGTAATCTCTACTATGAGAAGTGCTCGGAAACCGTCCTCTAGAAAGGTTTATCACCGCACTTGGAAGGCCTACCTCTCCATGTGTGAGGAAATGAAATGGCATCCGCGTACTTATTTGGTTTTCAGAATCCTGCTGTTTTTACAGCATGGGGTGGACCAAAGGCTTGCCTTAAGTACGATTAAGGGAAAGATATCTGCCCTGGCTGTCTTTTTTCAGCGACCCCTGGCGGCTCACTCTCTCATGAGTACATTTGTGCAGGGGGTTCGACATGTGGCCCCTCTGGTCCGTCCCTTGCTACCTCCGTGGGACTTGAACCTGGTCCTCTCGGTGCTTCAGAAGGCACCGTTTGAGAATATTAGAGATATTCCCCTGTTGACACTTTCTCAGAAAGTGGTCTTTTTGGTGGCTGTTACGTCAGTTAGACGAGTTTTTGAGCTGGCAGCCTTGTCCTGCAAGGCTCCCTATTTGGTTTTCCACAAGGATAAGGTGGTGCTGCGGCCGCAGACTTCCTTTCTTCCAAAAGTCGTTTTGGCTTTTCATCTCAACGAAGACATTGTACTTCCATCCTTGTGTCCTCATCCGCCGAATCCTAAGGAGTCGGCGTTGCATTCCTTGGGAGTTGTCCGAGCTTTGAGAGTATACCTATCTGCTACTTCCCTGTTCCGGAAGTCAAACTCACTGTTTGTTTCGGTGGCTGGTCCCAAGAGGGGCCAAGCAGTCTCGTCGGCCACCATCTCTAGATGGATCCGACAGATAGTAATCCAGGCTTACGCCTTAAAGGGTCAAGTGCCCCCCTTTCCGGTCACGGCTTTCCGACATCAAGCGTCTGTTTCCCAATTATGTAAAGCGGCGACTTGGTCGTCCGCTCACACTTTCACAAGAGTCTACAAAGTTGATGTAGGTGCATCTTCGGATGCCTCTTTCGGCCGCAAGGTTTTGCAAGCGGCTGTTTAGAGTTGCAACTCCTCCGTTGGAGGAGTGCTGTTTTGTGTTTGGGGTGAAGTTTATTTTTATGCTGTTACCACCCCTCGTTTTTTTTCTCTGACACTGCTTTGGGACGTCCCACTTTGTCAATAGAGAAGCTGTGTCGGTCCATGGACCGACACAGCACCCACCCCTCCTTTTAAGTTTGTACTGCTTTTTGACGAACTGATCTGCGAGATGCAGACTGAGGGGATATACCCAGAGGGTCCGCCCCCTGGGCGGTACTGTAGAAGGTGTGATGCAACACTTTTTACAAATTTTCTGCCTAGTCACTCCTAATTAACGGATAATACCCACTTTGTCAATAGAGAAGCTGTGTCGGTCCATGGACTCAGAGAAAAGGATTTTACAGTGAGTAAAAAAATCCTATTTTTTGGGGTGTAATTCCACATATGCCCATGGCATGTTTGAGCAATATATCATTTAGTGACAACTTTGTGCAAAAAATAAAAAAATAAAAAACAAATTTCCGCAACTTGTGTCAACATATAAAATATTCCATGGACTCGACATGCCTCTCAGCAAATAGCTTGGGGTGTCTACTTTCCAAAATAGGGTCATTTGGGGGGGTTTTGAACTGTCCTGGCATTTTATGCACAACATTAGGAAGCTTATGTCACACATTATCCACTCTTCTAACCACTTGAAGACAAAGCCCTTTCTGACACTACATGAAAACATTATTTTTTTTTGCAAGAAAATTAAGTTGAACCCCCAAACATTATATATTTTTTTAAAGCAAAGGCCCTACAGATTAAAATGGTGGGTGTTGCATTTTTTTTCCACACATTATTTGCGCAGCGATTTTTCAAACACATTTTATGGGGAAAAAATACACTTTTTTAAATTTTAATGCACTAAAAAACACCATATTGCCCAAATGTTTGATGGAATAAAAAAGAAGATCTTAGGCCGAGTACATGGATACCAAACACGACATGCTTTAAAATTTCGGACAAACGCGCAGTGGCGACAAACTATATACATTTTTAAAAGCCTTTAAAATCCTTTACAGGTTACCACATTAGATTTACAGAGGAGGTCTACTGCTAAAATTACTTCACTCAATCTGACCTTCGCGGCAATACCTCACATGCATGGTGCAATTGCTGTTTACATATGATGCCAGACCGACGCTTGCGTTCGCCTTTGCGCAAGAGCAGGGCGGGACAGGGGTGTTTTTTTATTTATTTTTTTATTATTAATTTTGCTATTTTATTTTTAAACTGTTCCTTCCATTATTTTATTTTTTTATCATTTTTATTGTTATCTCAGGGAATGTAAATAGACCCCAGTTTTTTCAAAAAAAGAGTACCTGTCACTACCTATTGCTATTATATAGGATATTAGACCCTAGATCTTTCCTCTGCCCTTAAAGCATCTGACCACACCAAGATCAGTGTGATAAAACGCTTTCCCAATTTCCCAATGGTGCTTTTTAGGGGTGGCCAGAAACCAATGGCGGCCCCCTCATCACGGATCGCTCCCGCACAGAAAACAACCGCTGCATGTACCGGAGGGGGGTCCGATCGGACCCCCCACCGATACGAAGGCAGTCACATACAGGTACGTGATTGTGCCTGTCCGTGCCATTTTGCCGATGTATATGTACATGGGGCGGTCGTTAAGTGGTTAAACAGGGTTAGAAAAATTGGGCCTTTGGTTTTGGTGGTGCCAGAACACTGTAAGCCCTCACAGTTACTCTTGTTGGGCGCAGGAACAGGCCCTGCATTGCAATATTATATCAAAATATGTAATTACATGGTCCTGTTAAACAGGGTTAGAAAAATTGGGTCTTTGGTTTTGGTAGCGGCAGCTCACAGTTACTCTTGTTGGGCACAAGAACGGGCCCTGCGTTTAAATATTATATCAAAAATTGTAATTCCATGCCCCTGTTAAACAGGGGCAGAAAATTGGGCCTTAGGTGGTGGTGGTGGTGCCACAACACTGTAACCCCTCATAGATACTCTTGTTGGGGGCAGGAACAGGCCCTGCTGTGAAAGATTATATAAAAAATTGTAATTACATGACCCTGTTAAAGAGGGGCAGAAAAATTCTTCCTTAGGTGGTGGTTGTGCCACAACACTGTAACCCCTCATAGATACTCTTGTTGGGCACAGGAAAGGGCCCTGCATTGAAATATTATATCAAAAATTGTAATTACATGCCCCTGTTAAACAGGGTTCGAAAAATTGGGCCTTTGGTTTTGGTGGCGGCAGAACACTGTAACCCCTCACAGTTACTCTTGTTGGGCGCAGGAACGGGCCCTGCGTTGAAATATTATATCAAAAATTGTAATTACATGCCCCTGTTAAACAAGGTTAGAAAAATTGGGCCTTTGGTTTTGGTGGTGCCAGAACACTGTAAGCCCTCACAGTTACTTGTGTTGTGCGCATTGCAATATTATATCAAAAATTTAATTACGTGCCCCTGTTAAACAGGGGCAGAAAAATTGGGCCTTGGGTGGTGGTGGTGGTGCCCTTAACCAAAAATATTGTTGGAAGCTAGCATTATCAAGATTGAGGAGGAATAGGATAGTCAGCATAAGCAGTCTTCAAGGGATCCCAGATCTATAGCAAATTCAATCAGTTACATCAGCATCAGGTGCTTGATAGCTGCATTTTATGAATGTGAGCCTATCGACGGAGTCTGTGGAGAGGCGCTTTCTTTGATCCATTACAAACCCTCCAGCAGCACTGAATGTGCATTCAGAAGACACTCTCGATGCAGGACGGGCCAGTAGTTCAATTGCATATTGAGCAAGTTCTGGCCAGTGGTCCATCCTCAAGACCCAGTAACCCAGTGGATGCTCTGTTGGAAAGGTCTCCAAGTTTTCTCTTGCCCCTAGATATTCCTGCACCATAAGATGCAGACGCTGGCGATGGTTGCTTGAACTGATCAGACCTTGGCGCTGAAGACTGAAAAATTGTTTAAAGCGATCGGTCAGCCGGCCACCTTCTCTACCGCTCTTCCTCTGTCTGAATGAAGCCTCAGCAACATGTTTTCCAGCACCAGGAAATGGTAACCTCCCTGGGTCTGAAAATGCGTTACACAAACCTTTCTTCAAGGCCTCCTGAAGATGTTTCATCCTCTGCTCCCTCTGTGAAGGCAGGATGAAATCTGCAACTTTACCCTTGTAACATGGATCAAGAAGGGTTGCCAGCCAGTAATGATCCCTCTCCTTGATACCACAAATCCTAGTGTCCTTTTGCAGGCTTTGCAGAATCAGGGAGGTCATGCAGCGTAAGTTTGCAGAGGCATTTGATTATGAGTCCTCAGGGTCACTAAGGATCACATTATCCGTAACTACCTTCTCCCAGCCACGTACAACTCCTTGGGTTTCTGGGGACTGAAAACCATCCCTTGAAGATTGCTGCTGAGTGTTATCCTCTACATCCATGCTGACGCAATTCTCCACCTCCTCTTCTTCTTTTGTGTTTGGTGGGCCTGCAGGAATAGAGGAAAGAAAGTCATCCTCTTCCTCCCGCTGTTCTGCCTCAAGTTCCCTGTCCATAATTCAACGAAGTATGTGCTTCAGCAGGAAGACTAGAAGGACAGTGTCACTGATCTTTGGGGCTTCCTCAAATGGTGGCAGGACAGTGCATTCATCCTTGATCAGTAGCCACTGGCGTGGCAAAAAGAAGCCAAGCTTCCCCGACCCTGTCCTGGTGCCATGCTCACACAGGTACTCATTGATGGTCCTCTGCTGTGTGTGCAGCTGCTGCAGCATTGCCAATGTTGAGTTCCACCTGGTGGGCATGTCACAAATGAGGTGGTTAGTAAGCAGGTTGCATTCCCTTTGAATGTCAGCCAACTGAGCACTGGCATTGTATGACCGGTGGAAATTACAACAGACTTTTCTGGTCAGCCTCAGGAGATCTTATAAGCCTAGGTACCTTGTCAAGAACTGCTGCACCACCAAATTCAGGACATGTGCCAAACATAGAACATGGGTCAAGTGTCCCCAAGTGTCCCAAGTGTCCCTGTCGGAGGGCAGAGAGAAGGTTGTTGCCATTGTCGCATACAACCATTCCTGGCTGAAGCTGGCGTGGCGTCAACCACCTCTGAGTCTGCCCCTGCAGAGCTAACAGAATCTCTGCCCCAGTGTGGCTCCTGTCCCCTAGGCATGCCAACTCAAGCACCACATGGCATATTTTAGCCTAATTGCTTGCGTAGCTCCTTAAATGCTTACGGAGCACTGCTGGTTCAGCAGACAAATCTGCAGAAGAGGCCATAGAGGAAGAAGAAGAGGAGGGGTGGAGGAGAGAGCTGTGGCAGAATCACCACTAATATTTTGGAGGCATGGTGGCGTAACAAGGGCCAACAACACTGAACCCTGTCCTGCATCCTTCCCAGCTGCCAGCAGAGTTACCCAGTGTGCCGTGAATGAAAGGTAACGTCCCTGCCCATGTCTGCTTGACCATAAGTCAGTGGTGATATGAACCTTACTGCTAACCGTCCTGTCCAATGAGGCCAAAATATTGCCTTCCACATTCCAGTAAAAAGCCAGAATGGCCTTCCATGAAAAGAAATGGCGTTTTTTGAATCGGCCACTGAGGTACAGCACATTCCACAAATTCACGAAAGGGGGCAGAGTCTACCAGCTGAAAAGGCAACAGTTGCAGTGCTAGCAATTCTGCCAAGCTAGCATTTAGTTGCTGAGCATGTGGGTGGCTGGGACCTAATTTCTTTTTACGGTTCAGCAACTGGGGTAGGGAAATTTGTCTGCTAAAATCAATTGGTGGTGTACTGCTAGCAGATTGGATGCAAGTACTTGGGACACCTATTGCTATACCTTCATTCCTCTCAGTGCAGGTTTTTGAGAGGACTGGAGGTATAGTAGGGTTGGAGATCCCAGGTGAGGAGCAAGGAGAAGTTCACCTTTTTCTATGATGTGGGCCTTTAAAGTGCTGTTGCCAACGGACTGTATGGCAGGTCGTCATATGTCTGGTCATGTATGTGGTGCCCAAGAGGCTGCTGTTATGGCCATGCTTGATCCACTGCATACCCTGATCAAAACTTTACATACCCTGGTGATTTTGGCCTGATAACATCCACACAAGTTGACACAAAGAGGTTTGAATAGCTATTAATCGGTTTGTTTGCAATTAGTGTGTCTGTGTATAAAAGTTCAATGAGTTTCTGGATTCCTGACAGACCCTTGCATCTTTCATCCAATGCTGCACTGAAGTTTTTGGATTTTGAGTCATGGGGAAAGCAAAAGAATTGTCAAAGGATCTGCGAAAAAAGGTAGCTAAACTGTATGAAACAGGAAAGTGATATTAAAAGATATCCAAGGAATTGAGAATGCCAATCAGCAGTGTTCAAACTCTATAATGAAGGGTTCTTTTTAAACCAAACCACGGTCAGGTAGACCAAGTAAATTTAAACTGCCATGAAAATTGTTTTGGGATGCAAAGAAAAATCCACATATAACTTCAGATGAAATACAGGACTCGTGTTGTGGCTGTTTCAAGATGCACAATAAGGAGGCACTTGAAGAAAGATGGGCTGCATGGTCGAGTCGCCAGAAGAAAGCCATTACTACACAAATGCCACAAAGTATCCCGCTTACAATACGTCAAACAGCACAGAGACAAGCCTCAAACCTTCTGGCACAAAGACATTTGGAGTGATGAGACCACAATTGAGCTTTTTGGCCACAACCATAAACGCTACATTTGGAGAGGAGTCAACAACGCCTATGATGAAAGGTTCCTATTGTAAAACACAGAGGTGGATCGCTGATGTTTTGGGGATGTGTGAGCTACAAATAATACTTCATATTCTAATTGCACACTTTCCTAGATAAGCTCTCAAAGTTTGGGTGCTGCAGCAACAACCAGCTGGATACTGGTTCAAGTCAAAAAATTTATATTTGCCAGCACACCATTGATCGACAAAAAGTAGCGTCCAAATAGGTAATTTATTGCATGATCACAACATAAGAAGAGTGCAACTTTCGGAGTCACGCAGGACCCCTTCGTCAGGCATGTGAGCTACAAAGGCATAGGAAATTTGGTTAAAATTGATGGCAAGATGAATGTAGTATGTTATCAAAAAATACTGGAGGAACATTTGCATTCATCAGCCAGGAAGCTGCGCATGGGACGTACTTGGACATTCCACCATGACAGTGATCTAAAACACAAGGCCAAGTCGACCTGTCATTGGCCACAGCAGAATAAAGTGAATGTTCTGGAGTGGCCATCTCAGTCTCCTGACCTCAATATCATTGAGCCACTCTGGGGAGATCTCAAACATGCAGTTCATGCAAGACAGCCCAAGAATTTTTCCAAGAGGAATGGGCAGCTTTACCATCTGAGAAGATAACGGTACACGGTATTAGGAACTGGGGTACGTAAACTTTTGATCAGGGCCATTTGGGTAGTTTCTGTTGCCATTATGATTTAAAAAGAGTAAACACAGTTGATTGATAATAAAAGGCTTCATCCAAACACTAACCATGAGTGAAAGAAAAGTTTTTGTGTTATCATTCATATTCTCAGAAAAATGGCCAAGAAATCATAAATTCTGCCAGGGTATGTAAACTTATAAGCACAACTGTATGTGTGTGTGTGTGTATATGTGTGTATATATATATATATATATATATATATATATATACACACACACTAGACTGACTGTATATATATATATATATATATATATATATATATACCAAATACACTGCCATTAACTGAATAACCTGCATGCTTAATCTAACTTAAGCTATCTCTCTGTCCATGCCAACAACACTACACACGGCCACTATGTAAGCAGCCTTATATAGTGTGGGGTGTGGACTTAGTCCCCCTGAGCCATAATTGGCCAAAGGCATACTGCCTTTGGCCAATTATGGCTCTCTCAGGAAGCAGTATCACACGCTTAGGCCACGCCCCTGATGACGCATTTTGATGACGAAACATGTAGGGAGGAGCGTGTGACGCGGACCTGAACTGGGATGCATTGGCCATTTTGTTGGTTGGAAACTCTGGTCATTTCCATGTGCCTGCTTGTATCATTGACTATGTGAGTGCAAAACCTCTTTTTACTTAATAAATTTGTATATTGGATGTCTGCTCAATGAGCATTCCTCTTTTCATTCCTGAGAGTACCACTGCTGATGTTGGGGTCCGTCCATTGGTTCCCTTGAGGATTGATGGTGGGATTTGAGCATCGATATCCATACCTGTTGAGTGTGATCAGTGTAACCTTGGTGGGATGGATTAGTCTATGTATGAAGATCGCTGGTGCTACCATTTGATTACCCACTGTGCACAGCCCTTCTATTGAGGGTAAGAGTCAGTATTTTTGGGTGTTGGTGACGGTTGTTTTTGTCCAGTATACCAGGATTCAACTCAAAAATATTTTTGGGCTTATTATGAACTTTTAACTATTTACGGACTACATTTAAATTAGCGCTGAACCTCTTTACTTATTCATTTTATTGTATCCAGCAATATTGTGTCAGCTGTTGTTTTGTTACTATTGAACTCTAAGCGCAACATATTTGTATTTTTATAAATTACATTTGATACCATGATACGTGTAATGACATTTTTACTGTATGTATCATTTCAGTGGCTTGGCTATGATTTATGTTGTTTATGTTTGCATGACAATCTTAATAAATTTTGAGACTGCATTTACTCTGTGAAATTGTTGGCTAACCGCATTCAACTCATTTAAAGTCCCGGGGCGAATTCCTGTATTTTGTTTTTTGAACTCTATACATTACTTTACTGGGGTTTTTTGCCTTCCTCTGGATCAACTGTGGGTATAGAATTGGGTATATGGGATTGTATAATATTATTATTATTATTTTTTTTTTTTATGGTTGAACTGGATGGACTTGTGTCTTTTTTCAACCTGACTAACTATGTAACTATGTAACTTAATCCTGACCTCTGAACTCTGTAAAAAGTTTTTTTACCTTAATGCACTAGGGTAAAAAACATTTTAAAGTGTTTGTTAACCTAAAAAAATGAAAAAAAAAACAACAGATCCTGTTCCCTTAAAGCATGTTATGCAGCACAGTTTTTGTGCTGTGTAATTTTACCCCTTCTATCAGCTAAAAAACCTGGCTGATCCTGCCTGGCAACACCCTCCCCCCTGTAAACTGGCCACGGTTTATCATGGCTGCTGAGCCCTGACACCGTGATCAGTTTACATGCTTCCGTCATTCGCAGCCCTGCTCTGTCCTCCTCTCCGCTCCCTGTCTGCTCATGTCAGTGCCCTCCCCCTCCCCTCATGCTGCTCTCAAAACTGCTCTCATAACTACTATAAAATCCTCCCGGCGCTCACGTGACTCCTCAGCTCTCACTCTCTCCCCCTCCTCCCCAGCTGACATCAGCAGGAGTGCACAGCCCCGCCCGCTGGAGCTGTCAGCCGGGCAGAGGAGAGAGCCGAGGAGTCACGTGAGCGCCGGGAGATGCTCTGATATAGATACAGATTGCATATTTTATATATAACACAAACAGTGGGACACATATTGTTATGTTACATAGAGGATGGGAGGTTTTCATAGTAGTGGCTTAACAACCACTTTAAGTGCAGCTCCCCCCTAAATGCTCACCTGAACCCAATCTTGGTCCAGCGCTGTGCATATCTAAAGCAGTCTTCTCCTCTCTTCCGACTCTGTGAAGTCATGTTGGAATAGGAAGTGGCCAACCCCAAACTGTTCCCACAAAGTTTGGAGCATGAAATTGTCCAAAATGTCTTGGTATGCTGACGCCTTAAGAGTTCCCTTCACTGGAACTAAGGGGCCAAGCCCAACCCCTGAAAAACAACCCCCTACCATAACCCCCCTCTCCACCAAATGATTTGGACCAGTGCACAAAGCAAGGTCCATAAAGACATGGATGAGCGAGTTTGGGGTGGAGGACCGCAACCCGATAGAACACCTTTGGAATGAATTGGAGCGGAGACTGCGAGCCAGGCCTTCTTGTCCACATCAGTGCCTGACCTCACAAATGTGCTTCTGAAAGAATGGTCAAATATTCCCATAGACACACTCCTATACCTTGTGGGTAGCCTTCCTAAAAGAGTTGTAGCTGTTATAGCTGCAATGGGTATGTAGGCATAGTTATTGCCATGTTTATGAAAGATTTTAAGTTATTATCTTTTGGGCCAGGTGAGAAAGAAAAGATGGCACGCAGAAAGCATAATGACCTTAAAGCAGAGTTTCACCCAAAAGTGGAACTTCTGCTCATTGTACTCCTCCCCCCTCCGGTGCCAATTCTGGCACCTTTCGGGGGGACGGGGAGAGCATACCTGTCTTAAGTATGCTTTCCCCACTTCCGGGAGCCTCAGCCTTGGGTATTGATGTCACAGCTGGGGCTTCCTCCTGCTCCCTCCTCCTCCCCCGGCTGCCAGGCCAGTAGGAGAGAGGAGTGAAGCCTCACGCATGTGCAGTAGGGTTCCCGGCATGAAGTCGAAAGGCTACACTGCCATGTTGCCTTACTCGCAATGGAGGCGGTATGCACCCCCCAGCTGATGGAAACATCAGCTGCGGTGCCAACATCGCTGGACTCCAGGACAGGTAAGTGTCCGATTATTAAAAGTCAGCAGCTGAAGTATGTGCAGGTGCTGGCTTTTCATTTTTGCAGCGGTGGGCGGACCTCTGCTTTAATATGTATGGCACAATAATATTGTTTTACAACACATTGACCACAGGTCCCAAGCATATCTTTTGACAAGTTGTTGTTTTTTTCTTTATTTAAATGGGCTGTTTTTTTTTTTTTTACTTTAGCTGTACTTCTGCCTTAAAGTATAGTAGATGTAGAACCTAACTGAATGACGTTTAGTTTGCTAATGCACTATGCATCATAAACAACTGATCTTTTTTTTTTTTTTTTGATAAAAGCTTTTTTGCACCTTTCTTTCTCGTACATCACGGGACACAGAGCGACATAGTCATTACTAATGGGTTATATAGATACCTTCAGGTGCTGGCACTGGCAACTTCCAAAACCGTAAGTACCCTCCCCTATATAAGCCCCTCCCATCCGGGAGCACCTCAGTTTTTTGCCAGTGTCTAAGGTGTTGGCCAAGAAGTAACATGTGTTTTTCACTGAGCTTGCGTACAGGTTCTTTTGGGCCTCAGTAAGCTATTCCGGATCCGACCAAAAAAGCTTCATAGCTAAACGGTCGTTACCCGGGCCTTGCAAGAGAAGAGCAAGGTTTTGCCTGTAATGCCTCTCTTAGGAGGGCTGGACCCTGGGATCCAGAGCTCTGGTCATACCCATGACCAAGATGTTTTCTGTGCAGGGTGCTATACAGGTCCAGGGGAGTGGAATCCTTGGGAACCTGGTCCCTGAAGGTTTAATTACAATGCCTGCCGTGATTGGTGAAGTTTGGGTTTCTGTGGACCAAACAGAGTCCTGCGGCGAGGAAAAGGTAAGTGGGGGCCCTCGGGAACTTGGTTCTATTGAGGGACCCCCAAGCCTATTTTGTCTTTCTGCCTGTTACCTAAGGTATTCCCGCTAATATTCTGTGTATGCCTGTTACTACTGAGAAAATGTAAAAATTTTAATAGTAGGCAAGAAAAAAAAATGTGTAAGACCGCGGTACCTGTGTTAGACACTAGATGCCGCTATGGTTCTTTTTCTTGTAATGTGGATTTTTTTCTTCTAAAATCAAATCCAGGCAGTTGGTAAGTTCTCTGCTGGGAAGCTGTCTCCTCTGCCCTGTTGCTGCGCTCATCCATCCCCGGGCCCTGCGGCAGGGACCCTGGCTCCCATCTAGCTCCTTATTTTTTTCAAAAAAGGCGCCGAAGGCGCACGTGCCCGCGCGCGTGCGCGGGCACGCGCCTCTATATACAGAGGCGATCTGGAAAAAGGGGCGGAGCGGGTGAATGACGCTCGGTGTGCGCCACGGCGCTACTGCGCATGTGCGGGCGTCCAGCGTGTTTTAAAGCACAATCATAGCTGGCTATTGAAGTGCACAGACAGAGCTAGCAACAGTATAAAGGCACACAGAGGCGGTTGATGCAGGCATCCCCTAGAAAGTCACTTTAGTAGACACCAACTGTTATATAGCAGCAATTGTGCTAGACTATTCTCAGTAAAAGTGGTGTATTACGGCTGGAATACCTCAGCTTTAGGCTTAGGAATATGCCGTCCAGAAGCTCCGGAACGGAATCTTCCAGGAAGCGAAGGGGGTCTCATCGGGCTCTGAGGATCTTGGGCATGCTTCTGCTGCACCAGTCTCCCCTGAAGTTCAGAGGTAAGTGACCGTAGAGACCCCGCAGGGGTACTTGGTACTGTGGCTGTCCTCAGTTCACCTGCTCCTGTGTATGTAACAGAGGAGGTTTTTTCCTCAGCTCTGGGAGGATTAGAGATTGTCAACATTGATCGCTGCCTCCCTGTCAGGGAAAGCACGCCCGATCTCCGTCTCCTCCTTCAGAGTGCCTGTTAGCAGAGCAACAGTCCCATACAGGGATCGACCTGCCTGAAGGGGATCAGGATGAGGTTGATTCTGTTATAGAGGAATCAACAGTGGGGGAACCTTTTCTCAGCATCTCAAGCTGAAAGATTATGGGTTCAGTCTCTGACTAACATGGTCCGATCAGCATTTAAAAATGCACCTTGCGGAACCATCAACCACTACTGTATCCTCGTTGGGGTCGCTAGAAGCCCCCAGACTGTCTGTTCTTTTCCACTTCACCCTTTACTGAAAGGGCTCATTTACCAGGATTGGGAACATCCTGAGAAAATATTTATTCCCCCTATTTATTCCCCCCAAGAGATTTCCGGTGGTCTATCCCATGGAGGATAAGTTCATCAAAAAATGGAAGGTCCCTACAGTGGACTCAGCCAACTCTTGTGTGTATAAATCACTGACATGTCCAGTGGATAATGTCCAAATGTTCAAGAACCCAATAGATAAAAGATTGGAGTCCTTATGAAAGTCTGCTTCTTTCTACAGCAAGCTTGGTGACACAACCAGCAGTGGGGTCTGCTAAGCAGTGAAGGATCAGTTGAAACAGGTCTTGAGGGACTTGACAGATCAGCAGGCCCTTGCCCTAGCTGATCTACCTAGAGCCTTAGGCTTTGCGGTTGACGCCATAAAGGATTCAATCCATCAGGCCTCCCGCCTTACGCTGTCTGTAGTACATATGCGTAGGCTTCTATGGCTCAAAAACTGGTCCGCTGAAGCTCCCTGTAAAGAATGGCTGGTTAGCGTCCCATTTCATGGTGAACGCTTATTCAGGGAAGACCTGGACAAATATATCCAGAAAATTTCCAGCGGTAAAAATACACTCTTGCCGGTTAAAAACAGAGTTAGAGGTCCCTCTTTAAGAGGCCTGCTTCTCCAGTCCCTGGGGCATCGGCTGTGTAACAGTTCCGACGGCCTCCTCGGTCAATTCCCGGGGGTAAAAAACAGGGACAATCGCAGGGTAATGAGAAACCCTGGGTCAGGGGAGGTACAAAACCTCCCCCAAAGTTAAATTCATTGAAGGGTTGCCCCCACTCAGTCGGGTGGGGGGAGGACTCCAGTTGTTCGCAAGAGACCTGGCGGGACACGATCAAAACAGATAGGTGCTCTCCGCAGTATGTTTGGGATACAGATTGGAGTTAAAAGACTCTCCTCCTTCCCATTTTTGAGGTCAAACGTGCCAAGGGATCCCCGGAAGAGAGAGTCCCTCCTGTTGGCACTAGAACAACTATTGCTCCAAGGAGTAATTATGGAGGTTCCCCTGGAAGAATGGGGGTTCGGGTTTTTACTCAAACCTCTTTACAGTCCCGAAGCAAACGGGGACAGGAGGCCCATATTAATTCTAAAAGGGCTAAACAAATTCCTGTATATCAGGACTTTCCGATGGAGTCGATCCGATCGGTGGCCACTGCCCTACAAGGGGAGGATTGGTTAGCCGCGATCGACATCAAAGATGCTTATTTGCACATTCCCATCTTTCCAGTCCACCAAAAATTTCTACGCTTTGCAGTAGAAGGGCGCCATTTTCAGTTCAGAGCCTTACCCTTCGGTCTGGCCACAGCACCACGAGTGTTTACAAAAATTCTGGCCCTTTATTGGCCAATCTAAGAACACAAGGTGTAATGATAATGGCATATCTAGATGACTTGTTGCTGATAGACCACTCAGTGAAAAAACTAGACGTGGTCGTTCACAAGACAATCAAGTATCTGGAATCTCACAGTTGGATTATCAACCGAGACAAGTCAGCCCTAAAAACCAGTCAAAAGTCTGGAATACTTGGGGCTAAAGTTGGATTCAGGCCAGAGAAAAATATTCTTGCCTCGAGGAAAGGTGTTGTCTTTGAAAGATTTGATCCACTTAGTGGGTACAAAAAAGACAGCCGTCCATACGCCTGTGCATGAGGCTGCTGGGAAAAATGGTGGCATCATTCGAAGCAGTACCCTACGGTCAATTCCATTCAAGGAATTTGCAAGGGGCCATACTGTCAGCCTGGAACAAAAAAGTTCAGGCCCTAGACTTACAATGTCCTTGTCCCCTTCCGTTCGCAAGAGCCTCCGTTGGTGGTTGGTTCCCCAGAATCTGGAAAAAGGGAAATCCTTCAGTCCGATTTCTTGGAAGGTGGTCACTACAGATGCCAGCCTTATAGGCTGGGGAGCAGTACTGGAGCAATGGTCTCTCCAGGGCAGATGGTCGGATGCAGAAAAGGCCCTGCCCATCAATCTCTTAGAGATACGAGCAGCCCGGTATGCCCTAGTAGTATGGACATCCAAACTCCAAGGGTCCCCTGTCAGAATTCAATCAGACAATGCCACAGCAGTGGCATATATCAATCATCAGGGGGGCACCAGGAGTCGTGCAGCCCAGAGGGAAGTAAATTACATCCTGAAATGGGCAGAAAGATATGTCCCAGCCATATCTGCGGTATTCATTCCAGGAGTGGAGAATTGGAAGGCGGACTTTCTAAGTCGCCAGCAATTATGCCCAGAGGAATGGTCCCTTCACCCCGAGGTTTTCTGGACAATATGTCAGCGGTGGGGAACACCGGATGTAGATCTTCTAGCATCCAGATTCAACGCAAAGGTGGACAGGTTTGTCTCTCGGACAAGGGATCCCCTAGCTTGCGGCTCGGATGCCCTAGTGTTCCCTTGGGATCAGTTCAAGCTGATATATGCATTCCCACCGCCACAATTATTACCTCGATTACTCCGCAGAATCAGGGTAGAAAAGAAACCAGTGATTCTGGTGGCTCCAGCGTGGCCCCGAAGAGCATGGTACGCGGAGATTGTAAAATGTCAGTGGGGAGTCCTTGGACTCTCCCACGTCGTCCGGACCTGCTTTTGCAAGGACCGATATACCACCCTTCCTTACCAGCCCTAGGTTTGACGGCCTGGCTATTGAAGCCCACATTCTAAAAAAGAGAGGGCTCTCTAATCCTGTGGTATCTACCATGATCAATGCCAGGAAGCAGGTATCCAGGCAGATCTACTATAGAATCTGGAAGGCGTACATCGCGTGGTGTGAGCCAAGAAATGGCATCCACATAAGTACGTAATAGGTAGGAGTCCGGACTTCCTACAGTGGGCTGTACATAGGAAGCTTGCCTTGAGTACTATCAAGGGTCAGACGGCCTTGTCAATATTTTTTCAAAGGCCCTTGGCTTTGCATTCATTAGTCAAAGCTTTCATACAAGGAGTGAGGCGTATTAGCCCTCCGGTTAGTATTCCCATATGTCCATGGGACTTAAACCTGGTTCTGTCGGTTCTACAGAAACAACCATTTGAACCATTGCGGCACATTTCCTTGGTTCTTCTCACCAGGAAATTGATTTTCTTAGTAGCCATTTGTTCGGCTAAAAGAGTATCGGAATTAGCCGCCTTATCCTGTAAGGAGCCATATCTGGTTGTCCATAAGGACAGAGTAGTATTACGTCCTCATCCAGCCTTTCTTCCTAAGGTGGTATTGAGGTTCCATTTGAACCAAGATGTGGTTCTTCCTTCCTTTTTCCCCAAACCTAGCTCGGTAGAGGAAAAGTTATTGCATTCTTTGGATGTAGTAAGAGCAGTTAAAGCTTATCTAAAAGCCACTGCTCAGATTCGCAGAACGGATACTTTGTTTATTCTGCCGGAAGGCACCAGAAAGGGTCAGGCAGCGTCAAAATCTACTTTAGCCAAGTGGATTCGACAGGTCATAATGCAAGCCTATGGCTTGAGAAGGAGACCGCCTCCGTTCAAAGTTAGAGCGCACTCCACGAGAGCAGTTGGAACTTCATGGGCAGCGCATCACCAGGCCTCCCTGGCTCAAATCTGTAAGGCCGCAACATGGTCTTCAGTACACACGTTTACTAGGTTCTACCAGGTGGACGTTAGAAGTCAGGAGGATGTCGCCTTTGGGTGCAGTGTGTTGCAGGCCGCAAAAGATCCTCATGTCTGATAGCGCTCAGCTTATGTATGGTGTATCCCCCCCCTCATTGGGCATTGCTTTAGGACATCCTATTAGTAATGACTATGTCGCTCTGTGTCCCGTGATGTACGAGAAAGAAAATAGGATTTTTATAACAGCTTACCTGTAAAATCCTTTTCTTGGAGTACATCACGGGACACAGAGCTCCCACCCCTCTTTAGGGACACTTATTGCTTTGCTACAAAACTGAGGTGCTCCCGGATGGGAGGGGCTTATATAGGGGAGGGTACTTCCGGTTTTGGAAGTTGCCAGTGCCAGCACCTGAAGGTATCTATATAACCCATTAGTAATGACTATGTCGCTCTGTGTCCCGTGATGTACTCCAAGAAAAGGATTTTACAGGTAAGCTGTTATAAAAATCCTATTTTTTCTTCATTCTCTGTTGTATCTCAGTGCTGCTGATCACCTGCAGCCCTTGTATAGTCACTTCCTGTCTACATGCATGCATTTCATAAATGGCTGCATATACAGTGGGGCAAAAAAGTATTTAGTCAGCCACCAATTGTGCAAGTTCTCCCACTTAAAAAGATGAGAGAGGCCTGTAATTGTCATCATAGGTATATCTCAACTATGAGAGACAAAATGTGGAAACAAATCCAGACAATCACATTGTCTGATTTGGAAAGATTTTTTTTTTTGCAAATTATGGTGGAAAATAGGTATTTGGTCACCTACAAACAAGCAAGATTTCTGGCTATCACAGACCTGTATCTTCTTCTTTAAGAGGCTCATCTGTCCTCCACTCATTTCCTGTATTAATGGCACCTGTTTGAACTTGTTATCAGTATAAAAGACACCTGCCCACAACCTCAAACAGTCCCACTCCAAACTCCACTATGGTGAAGACCAAAGAGCTGTCGAAAGACACCAGAAACAAAATTGTAGACCTGCACCAGGCTGGGAAGACTGAATCTGCAATAGGCAAGCAGCTTGGTGTGAAGAAATCAACTGTGGGAGCAATAATTAGAAAATGGAAGACATACAAGACCACTCATAATCTCCCTCGATCTGGGGCTCCACGCAAGATCTCACCCCGTGGGGTCAAAATGATCACAAGAACGGTGAGCAAAAATCCCAGAACCACACGGGGGGACCTAGTGAATGACCTGCAGAGAGCTGGGACCAACGTAGCAAAGGCTACCATCAGTAACACACTACGCTGCCAGGGACTCAGATCCCGCAGTGCCAGACGTGTCCCCCTGCTTAAGCCAGTACATGTCCGGGCCCATCTGAGGTTTGCTAGAGAGCATTTGGATGATCCAGAAGAGGATTGGGAGAATGTCATATGGTCAGATGAAACCAAAGTAGAACTGTTTGATAGAAACACAACTCGTCGTGTTTGGAGGAGAGAGAATGCTGAGTTGCAACCAAAGAACAAAATACCTACTGTGAAGCATGGGGGTGGCAACATCATGATTTTGGGCTGTTTCTCTGCAAAGGGAACAGGACGACTGATCCGTGTACATGAAAGAATGAATGGGGCCATGTATCCTGAGATTTTGAGTGCAAACCTCCTCCCATCAGCAAGGGCATTGAAGATGAAACGTGGCTGGGTCTTTCAGCATGACAATGATCCCAAACACACCGCCCGGGCAACAAAGGAGTGGCTTCGTAAGAAGCATTTCAAGGTCCTGGAGTGGTCTAGCCAGTCTCCCAATCTCAACCCCATAGAAAACCTTTGGAGGGAGTTGAAAGTCCGTGTTGCCCAGCGACAGCCCCAAAACATCACTGCTCTAGAGGAGATCTGCATGGAGGAATGGGCCAACATACCAGCAACAGTGTGTGACAACCTTGTGAAGACTTACAGAAAACGTTTGACCTCTGTCATTGCCAACAATGGATATATAACAAAGTATTGAGATGAACTTTTGATATTGACCAAATACTTATTTTCCATCATAATTTGCCAAAAAAATACTTTCCAAATCAGACAATTTGATTGTCTGGATTTGTTTCCACATTTTGATGATGACAATTACAGGCCTCTCTCATCTTTTTAAGTGGGAGAACTTGCACAATTGGTTGCTGACTAAATACTTTTTTGCCTCACTGTACAGTAATTTCCCAAAGGGATTTCCTCATGGTAACAGCAGCGAAACATGCTTACATAACATGTGTTGAAAAGTTCACTCGTAGTCTTCATCAGAAGAGGGTGATAAAAAGAAAGAGTTAGAATAAAAGGACAAAGTATTGTTACCCTATCCTCATGGCAGAATTAGCAGGTATTTTTTTAAGAAATGCTAAAGATTTTAAAAAAAATTCAATTACGTTTGAAATTACATTACCATACTAAATCTTGTACAACATTTTGGTGATTGGGTGCACATTTCAATTTTACAGGTTTCTAAACTTACTTTAATAACTGGTCCATAAAACCATACCTAGTTATGTACAGATCTAAATTCTCATAATTTTTGTTTTTATTTGATATGCAGTAAGAATTACGCTCTAAACTCAGTTTTATTTATGTTGGTAAGAAATATAATTTACAAGAAAAAATAAAGTGCCAGTATGCCAAGAAAGAAACACAACAATGAAGATTCGATGGCAGACATAGTTTTGACACAGTTAGAAGACAGGCATACAACTGTGGGAAAAGTGTATAAACCACTAAGAATTTATTTCAGTTTCTTTATGGATGGCTCTAAAAATGTGGTCTGATCTTTACTCATACGGTTTATACTTATGGTCTTAATAAGCAGCACATAGAGCACATTAAATTGCCATAACTTTGTTGAGCAAATAGTACGATCAATTAAGGTAATTGGGGGGAAAAGTATGTGAACTTTTAGATTAATAACATTCTAAAAAGAAGGTAAAATTCATGCATTCCACTCAATTCAGATGTAGGTTTTACATTAATTTTGGCAATCCGTTGTTCACAACAGAATTCTGTTGTAGTTGATATGCCTGGAAAAAGTTACAAAGAATTTCTGACAACACAAGACCCCTTTGACCTACAGCTACAGTTTACAAATGTTGTAGCATTATATACAGTATCTACTCTTGTGTCTTAGATCTTTGTTATGTTGCATGCCCCAGATTATTTGGAGCCCTTGCAGATATTCCCGTAGGACATCACTCCTAGGCCAATAAAACTTGACATCCCAAGTATATATACATGAACAGAATACAAGTGTCGGTCAAGTACTTCCCAGTCACTGTGCAGCCCTGAGCACCAATTGGAGAGGTCTTCTGTTTGAGGTTATTTTCAGTTTTCACTGGTTACTAAAAGTAAAGGTTTCCATTTACAGCTTTTACTTCAAAGAAATTCATTGTTTAAAGCATTTGTTTAAAGAATATGGCAGTGTAAAATGTTATGTTTGTTTTTAGTGGCCTTAGATAAGGGTCAGATCACATTTGGAGAGCCATTTATGCATATATGTAGAAAATTCTAAAGGGTTCTCAAACTTTTTCTCACCAGAGAATATGAGAATGAAGGTGAAATCAAAACTGACAAGGTGAAAAAGCACAGAAGACATCAAACTTCCCAGCATATAATTAAGCCATTATTTGGTTTAAAAGACAATAAAAACTTAATAGGATTTGAGTAACAAGACATTATGGGAAGTAAACTAAAATGAACTCAACATTTCAGAAAATAAAACCAATGTGTGGTGATTGAGGTATAAAGAGCTGACTCGTTTAGCTGAACACAAAATGCTGTGAATCTTTACAGATACATGATGAACTGTACAATGGATAGTGGGTGCCTTTTGTTGCCTTGATGGCTTCCCTGCTGTGTTCATAAATAAAATCTTCAAGGATTTTCAGCAGAAAATGTGGACGGTTGACTAATTTTCACCTTCAATGGCCTGAAAAAAGACATAGTTGATTAAAGACCATGAATTAATACTTTGTTGTATACTGTTTCTAACTTTCTCACTTCTGAGCATGGCAGTTTAAAAAGTACTGTATTTATTGGCGTATACAGTAACACTCACTTTTTTACCCTGAAAATAGAGGGTAAACTGTGCCTGCGTGTTATACGCAGGGGGCTGTGGAAAGTTTTTTTCTTGAAACTTCCCTCTTAAAGTTAGGGTGCGTGTTATATGCCTGTGCGTGTTATACGCCGATAAATACGGTAATACAAAAGTAATACATCCTGTATTACATCTATATCGGTATATCTGTTTGTACACTTAAACACTTGCAAACATGATAGATATGTAGAATGGAAACAAATGTGTATATTAATAAAACAAAATAGAATGTTTAGATGTCAAAGTTCAGTTGTTCAGTTGCAGTATTGTGCTTTATTCTACTTTAAAGGCCAATATATTTTATACATTTTTAGCCTATTTTCACTAGTCCCTTTACCCACTAAAAAAGATGACTTATGAGCATCCGCCTGCTCTTGACCCATGGTCCACCTTTTTTAAGGCTGTTTTAAATACATTACCATATAAAGTACATGCTTCTTTTTTAACCCTTTTTTTTATTGAAATCACAGAAATAGCTATTGAGTCTAGGACATTTTGTATATTAACAACCTACAATTTGATAATATTATCTCCACGTTCCTGGTATAGCAGCTGTGCGGTATGTATAAATTGACTACAACATCCAGAAGACACCAGAGTTTGACCGTGCTGGCCAGTGCACCCTATGAACTACCAGGCTTGACGAAACATAACCGCTCTTTTCCTTAGCACTACAAGTCTATTTGTAATGAGAGGTTTGGCCATTACCTATTTATGCCAGCATATTGCACTCAAGTAGGAGGGCAAGAAAATGTATTTCTGCTAGGAGAAAAAATATTGCTGTGCTTGGATGTGTGGATCATTAGTCAAGGGCGGGTTCTGATTGAAAATCATAGTGAAGTGCCATGTAATCGGTGGATATTATGCCTAGATGTTTGAATGGCTCTTTTATTTTTTTATTTTTTTAGTGGGGGTGCTCAAATATGGTGTTAGCACCATATTATTTTACAGAATTGTGGTGTTGTTCAATGCCAGCACTAAAATCAATGATATATGAAAAGTATTTGGTTAGGAGAAGTGGATATGAAGGAAGTTCAAGCATACAGTGCCTCGGTACTCAGAAGTCTGGATGTAAAGACAGATGAGGAGGTGCCGAATATATGTGTTTTTTTATTTTATTTTATTCACCTGCTCAGCCTCTTCTGTGGCTTCCATAGATGGTTCTTCTGTAGCAGCTTCGCCTGGACGTGCAAGGTCGTCCTACAATAGTATAAAGTTAGACACAGGTTAAGATCTACATATAATTAAATACCTGTACTAAGATACATTTATCCTAATATCTGAAATGCTTCATGCAAGTTATTATAGCCTAATATAGTTTGCACTTTGAGGAACAGTTGCATGAAGTTATTGGGGGTGTTTAGCCTCATACACACGATCGGATTTTCTGCGGACAAAGCGTAGGACTTTTGTCCGAAGGGCGTTGGCCGTGAACTTGTCTTGCATACAAACGGCAAAGAATTGTCGGCCAAAAAACGCAAAACTACATGGTTTTTCAGCTCTTTATTGCCACCCTTTGGGCAACTTCTGCTAATGTAGTGTTATGGTGAGCATTGCTTCTGAGCATGCGTTTTTGTACTTTGGAGTTTTGCCCGAGGGACTTGTGTACACACGATCGGATAATCCGACAACACACATTTGTTGGCGGAAAATTTTATAGCATGCTATCCAACATTTGTCCACGGAAAATCTGACAACAGTTGTCCGATGGAGCACACAAACGGTCGGATTTTCCGACAACAGCCTGTCATCACACAATTCCCGTTGTAAAATCCGATTGTGTGTACGAGGCTTTTGGCTCCATATGCAAGAGTTTCTCAATTCAAGTCTATACAGATCACCATCAGTTCATTATTTCCAGCCTTTTGGAAAACTAGAATGGTGTATAAGAAGATAAATGACATGTAATTGCAGGAAAATAATTTTCAGTGAACTGCTTTGTGAATGATTTGTTTAGTTGACAACAAAACCCTCACTGGTTAGAGCAACCTAAAGAGAGCAATCAGCATTATTTTATGTAAGTCTAGTCTGGAAAATGAAAGTAAAGTTAATATCTAAGTGGTCATAAAGAACTTTAGCACACTATTAGGCTGGTTTCACACTGGGGCGGTGGGGGCGGTGGCGGTATAGCGCCGCTATTTTTAGCGGCGCTATAACGTCGGGATTGTTGAGCTATTCGGCCGCTAGCGGTGCGGTTTTAACCCCCGCTAGCGTCCAATAAAGGGTTAATACCACCTGCAAACCGCGGCTACAGCCGCAGTTTGCGGGCGGTATTACCGCGGTATCCCATGCATTTCAATGGGAAGGAGCGGTAAACACACCGCTCCTCTCACCGCTCCAAAGATGCGGCTAGCAGGACTTTTTTTATCGTCCTGCTAGCGCACCGCTCCAGTGTGAAAGCCCTCAGGGCTTTCACATTGTAGAGAAAGGAGCCGCTGTTTAGGCTCGGTTTGCAGGCGCTATTTTTAGCTAAATAGCGCCTGCAAACCGCCCCAGTGTGAAAGGAGCCTTAGGGCTCTTTCAGACAGACAGCAGTAGCAGTGGCGGTAGATAGCTTTCCAGAGCGTGGTATAGCAGCGGTTGACAGGCAACAGGAGGTGATCCTACTTTTTTTCCAAATCCCAAAGAGGATTTTGTAGTTAAAAAAAATCAGATGTCTCGCAGTTGGGATGCACTCTCATTGAGCTCAGTGGGTAAGTCTGTCAAACTCTGCAGCTTGAGTTAAAAATGCTGCAGCATATGTACAGTCCTGTCAGGCTGTAATGTTAGCATTTGAGTGGGCGATCAGGGAAAAAGGTAAAACCACTACTCAGCCTGCTGTTTTTACTGCCCCCCTTTCCCCCTGGATTTCCTTGTGAAAGAACCCTTAGTATGGGGATTTTATAATCTGCAAGTATCTGCCCATATTGGCTAAATCTACTCTTCTTAAAGTGGGTTGTAAACCCACTTTAAAAAAAACAAAAAACTAACACCTGCAAGACAAAGGCATAATGAGCTAGTAGTATGCATAGCATACTAGCTCATTATGTAATACTCACCTGGGATCGAAGCCCCCGCTGCCCGACACAGCACCGGCCGGCGACATGTCGTCCCGGAGTTACTTCCGGGTATCGCGGCTCCGGCACTATGATTAGCCGGAGCCGCGATGATGTCACTCCCGTGCATGCACACGAGAGCCACCAGTCACGGCATGACCTCCTTCAGAAACGCATGTGGCGAGACATCGGCGCAAGTCTCTATTGTAAATATGTCCTAAACCATGTAGGTTTAGGAGATATTTCTAGCACCTACAGGTAAGCCTTAATCTAGGCTTACCTGTAGGTAAAAGTGGCTGTACAGGGTATACAAACACTTTAATAAACATTTTAGTACAAAGTACAGGCTCCAAACAGTAGTTATAACCCAGGATTCTCAACCAGGCAGGTTGAGGATCTTCAAAGGGTTTGTCTAATGGAAAGGAAACCGGCTTTTCAGTTTCCTCATTGTTTCGTAGAATTTGTTTTGGAACCCGTTGCCTGGAAATATCTTAGAGAGCCTGGTGGGTGGAAATCTTTAATCCATGATCCAGGTTTTTGGAACCACCAGCACACTGAGTGGGGCTATTAATAGTGACATGGTCATTATTCTGGGCTCCACCCACCTGAGAAGTCCAAATGTGCAAGGGGGAAGCCAGAGGAGCGCATGTGTGCACTGGAAAAGACAAAGGCCCAAGCCTGAGGGCCAGAGCAGCGAGGGTCTGCTATCTATGTGCAGAGTGTGCTCAAGGTAATAGTCCGTGGGACCAGGATCTACCGTATTTTTCGCACCATAAGACGCACTTTTTCCCCCCCAAAAAAAGGGGGAAAATGTCCCTGCGTCTTATGGAGCGGATACTGTCGAGGCACCGCCCACCTCCGTCGCAGCAGCATCACAATATCGGCACTCGGATTCTCTGTGGAGGAGAGAGGACAGGATGTGAGGCAGATCCTTGCAGGGGCATACCAAGTGGGAGCGGGGGAGGCGGTCTGCTCTGGGTGCCAAAACATGGGGGGTGTCAGTGGCATTGTTATGGGGGTGCGCTCCGCACCCAGGTAAGTTGACACCCGCCAAATCTGACACCGTTCCGAAAGCAGCAAGAGCCCTTGCTGTTTTTTCTTTTCAGCCGAAACACCCCCCGGCGCAGTGGTCTGGTCCAGTCTCACTTCCTGCTCTTTCCACTGGAAGCTGCTGCTGCAAACTACAGTATGTCCCCTGTCGTTCTTCCTAGCTGCTGCCCGGGTGCATCTGAGGCTGAAAGCCAGACAGCCAGCCAGAGGGGGTTGTGCATTGTAATGGCAGTGTCCTCCGCTGCCTGAGGTAAGCTGGTAATAAGGGGGTGGGAGGTGTGGGCAAGCATGGTATGCACTGCCCAGTCACCTGAGCTGCTGTGATAGAAGAGGCTGAAGGGGTGTTTGTGTCTGCTCTGCCACCCTGATCTGATCTGGGAAAGGGGGGGAGGTTGCTGTGCCCACCACCACCCAGGTATAGTGTAGCTGAGCTGATTTGATGGGGGGGGGAGGGGGTGGAATTGCTGTGTGTCCACCACCCACCTATACTAGTACTATAATATTAAATATTTTAGTACACCATTTGGTTCAGAATTGTTTTTTTATTTTTTTCCTCCTCTAAAACCTAGGTGCGTCTTATGGTCAGGTGCGTCTTATGGAGCGAAAAATACGGCAAATTGGAAGGTCTGAGCAGAACTGCGGTATGTGTAAGCCAGGAGGCTGTATAACTATTCCTTTACTAAAGCCAAAAGGCTGAATATTTAGCTTTTGTGTTAATGGTTAAGCCCCCTGCGTGGTAAATCCATGGGTTACGCTTTCTGGAACTTTGTGTGAACACACCTTTAAATAAAAGTGGGCCAACAAGCCCTCAAATGGAAATATTGCATGGACTGTAGCCGCTAGCAGGCGCTACACTTGAGTTATACAACTCCGAACTTTGCACTTGTCTACCACAATCCTAAACTGTCAGGGCTCCCATAAACCGCTCCACATGTCCAGAAATTTGAAATCCCCGCTGCTTTCTGTCCTCTTTGTCCAGCACTGCCAGAATGGACCAGACAGATTCTAATTGGTCAGCATTGTCACATAGTCTAAGCCCTAGTTTACATTTGTTTGGTGGTTCTTGCTGCGGGTCTGCAGTCATTCCAGCCACAACAAAACAGGAAATGCAGGAGCCATTAATGCTAATTAATTAATTAATCCTAATGGCACCAGCACACACTGAAAATCCATGGTTTCCATGTGAGCTGCGATTTCAAAAATAGACCAGGGACCTTTTCCCTGTGTTTACAGGAGGCATGACTGGTTATTCAAGGCTGAAACGCGGCTTGTAGAGCCACAAAAGTGTTAACCAGACCCAACAGTGTAACAAAAAGATATTTGTCAGCATCTCTGGTGTTTATATAGTGTTCTCATTTATGCACAAATTACCACATGTCTTTAATAAACAAGGAATTGCTGTATACTGTCAATTATTCATAGTCCATGTCATCATCATATACATTTCCAGTATACCAGTGGTGCTGTTGTCTCCTGTTCTTGTTCCCCTAGTACAGACTTGTTTAATTGAAACCTGAAATTCCTTAAAGCAGGTTTTCAGAAACTGACAGTAATCCCACAGGATTTCATCATGGTACAAATTACTATGCCATTTACGCAATTTTATATCCACATGACTGTGGGATACCTTTCATTGTTTGTTTCATCTTCGAGTATTTTATGAGTGCCATGTGATTTATCACTGAGATTTCTTTTCAATTCAATTATAAACTACAACTATATCATTACTCCTTCTGCAAGACTTCTCAAAGCTGTGGCATTTTCTATAGAAACCAGCCTCTTTTTGATTATTCAGGGCTTGTTAACACTAGGTGCAGTGACTGGGGAATTTCTGGGGATATACAGTGCCTTGAAAAAGTATTCATACCCCTTGAGATTTTCCACATTTTGTCATGTTACAACCAGAAACATAAATGTATTTTATTGGGATTTTATGTGATGGACCAAAACAAAATGGCACATAATTGTGAAGTGGAAGGAAAACGATAAATGGTTTTAAACATTTTTTTCAGATAAATATGTGAAAAGTGTGGTGTATATTTGTATTCAGCCCCCCTGAGTCAATACTTTGTAGAACCACCTTTCACTGCAATTACAGCTGCAAGTCTTTTTGGGGATGTCTCTACCAGCTTTGCACATATAAAGAGTGACATTTTTGCCCATTCTTCTTTGTAAAATAGCTCAAGCTCTGTCAGATTGGATGGAGAGCGTCTGTGAACAGCAATTTTCAAGTCTTGCCACAGATTCTCAATTGGATTTAGGTCTAAACTTTGACTGGGCCATTCTAACACATGTGAGGGGGTTAGCTCGTCAGCGGGTGTGTGTGACCCCCGGGATGGGCTCCCCACACAAAACAGGCCCAGCAAACGGAGGTTGTGGTTTTCAAAATCAAAAAGGTGCGGTTTATTTTCTATTTACAGTGACAAAACACAGCAAAGCAAAAGAAACATAACCAAAATAAATCCTGGTCAAGTTGACCTCTGACTAAACATACAGGTTTCCTAACTAACAACTGGGATCAGCCTAGTGCTGTCCTAGTCCCTAAGTCCCTGGTTTAGTAAAAGTCCAAACAAATAGCCACACAGGCTTTGCCTCACCGCACAGGGGTTCACTCTCCCTAGACAGTCCACACAGGTCTGGTTCCAGGCATGAGCTAACATCTAATGAAGCTGGGAGTTCTTATAGAGGCCTAAATGAGCTGACAAGGTTCAGCTGGTCTCCTCATCTCTGTCTGCACGACGCCCCACACTCTCCCTAGAGGTATGAGTCATCCATGAGCCCACTAGCCTTAGCTGGGCCTATACAACTCTCCACCTAGTTGTATAAGTCAGCGTAAAGCCTGAATCTGGGCGAAATATATCTACCCCCCTGGATGCAACCAGGTGACTTTACCTTCCTGCTGTCACATACCCCCCCCCTCTTGTTTTAACCTCGGGGTTGGAACACCAGCAATCAGGCATTCATGTACTCGAGACAAAGCATCCACATTCCCCATTTGAACGCCAGGGCGATGCTTTACTGTGAAGTTGAATTCCTGGAGGGCCAGGAACCACCTATTCACTCTTCTATTTGTTTCCTTGTTTTGAGCCATCCACTTTAACGGAGCGTGATCCGTAACCATGTCAAAGTGCCTACCTAGCAGGTAGTACCGAAGGGAATCTAGAGCCCACTTCACCGCTAAACACTCCTTTTCAACGGTGGCGTAATTTACCTCATGGGACTTCAATTTCCTGCTGAGGTAAATGACTGGGTGCTCTTCCCCGTTCCAGACCTGGGACAATACTGCTCCTAACCCCACATCTGACGCATCACTTTGTACGACAAAGTCTTTAGAGAAGTCGGGTGAGTACAACACTGGCTGGCTACATAAGGCTTGTTTCAAGAATTGGAATGCTGCCTCAGCCTCGGGGGTCCATTTAATCATGACCGACCCTTTCCCCTTCGTCAGGTTGGTTAGGGGCACAGCCTTAGAAGCAAAGTGGGGAATGAATCGCCGATAATACCCAGCGATTCCCAGAAAGGCTCGTACCTGCTTCTTGCTGTTGGGACGTGGCCAACTCTGGATGGCCTCGACTTTGTTGAGTTGGGGTTTTATTACTCCCCTCCCAATGGTGTACCCAAGATATTTGGCCTCCTCCTGCCCAATGGTACACTTCTTGGGGTTAGCCGTAAACCCCGCTTCCCGGATAGAGTCTAGGACTGCTTGCACTTTTGGCAGATGTGAGGCCCAATCTGTGCTATGGACAATTACGTCATCCAGGTAAGCCGCAGCATACTTCCGATGGGGCCTCAGTATCTGGTCCATTTTCCGCTGGAATGTGCCCGGCGCATTCTGTAACCCGAACGGCATTCTCCTATATTGGAACGCCCCGTCTGGGGTTACAATGCGGTTTTCTCTTTGGCCGACTTGGCCAGGGGGATTTGCCAATACCCTTTTGTGAGGTCAAGAGTCGTCATGTATCGGGCTGTTCCCAGCCGGTCGATCAACTCATCTATACGTGGCATGGGGTAGGTGTCAAATTTTGTAACTTTGTTCAACTGACGAAAATCGTTACAAAATCGCCAGCTCCCATCCGGTTTAGGCACCAACACGATGGGACTAGACCAATCACTTTGGGACTCCTCTATCACCCCTAAGTTCAGCATTTTCTGTACTTCCTCCCGTATTGCCTCCCGTCGAGCCTCTGGGATCCGATAGGGTTTTAACTTCACCCTTTCACCGGGCGGGGTAATGATGTCATGCTCTACCCCAGATGTATGTCCCGGCAGCTCAGAGAATACCTCCTTGTTGCGAAGCACAAACTCCTTAACCTCCTGTTGTTGGGGTTGTGACAAGGTGGCTGCTATTCCAACCTCAGGAATCACGCAACCAGTTTGAGCTGGTGACCAAGTGTCTGCGACTAGGGACTCTCTATCCCTCCAGGCTTTCAACAGATTAACGTGATAGATCTGTTCGGGCTTTCGCCTTCCTGGTTGTCTGACCTTGTAATTCACTTCGCTCACTTTTTCCATTATCTCGTAGGGGCCTTGCCATTTGGCAAGGAATTTACTTTCAACCGTAGGGACAAGTACCAATATCCTATCCCCCGGGGAAAAGGTACGGGTCTTGGCTCCACGGTTGTACACTCTCTGCTGTGCCAACTGCGCTTGGGCCAAATGTTCCTTCACGATGGGCATTACCTGTGCAATTCGATCTTGCATCAGGGCGACATGCTCAATCACACTCCTGTGGGGAGAACTCTCACTTTCCCAAGTTTCCTTGGCAATATCCAACAGCCCTCTTGGGTGTCTCCCATACAGTAACTCAAAGGGGGAGAATCCCGTAGAGGATTGGGGCACCTCCCTAATAGCAAACATCAAATAAGGAAGTAAACAGTCCCAATCCTTTCCATCTCTATCCACCACTTTCTTCAACATTTGTTTTAGGGTTTTGTTGAATCTTTCAACCAGCCCATCGGTTTGGGGGTGATACACAGACGTACGCAATTGCGTCACTTTGAACAATTTACACAGCTCTTTCATAACCCGGGACATAAAGGGTGTACCTTGGTCCGTAAGCAGTTCTTTACAAATACCCACCCGGCTAAAAACAAGAGATAGCTCTTTGGCTATGGTTTTGGCCGAGGTATTTCGGAGAGGGATCGCTTCTGGATAACGGGTGGCATAGTCCATTATAACTAATATGTACTGGTGCCCCCTAGCGGACTTGATTATAGGACCTACCAAATCCATGGCGATCCTCTCAAACGGGACCTCAATGATGGGTAGAGGGACCAGCGGGCTACGGAAATGTGGCATCGGGGCCAACCTCTGACACACAGGGCAGGAGGAACAATAATTTTCTACGTCCTTCATCACCCCCGGCCAATAGAATCTCTGTAATACCCTCTCTCGGGTTTTCTCTGTCCCCAGATGACCTCCAAGAATGTGCCCATGGGCCAACTCCAACACCAACTTCCTGTAAGGTTTGGGCACCACAAGCTGCTCAACGGTTTCTTCTGCCCTTTTTGCCACCCGATACAGTAGGTCCTTCTCTACGCTGAAGTATGGGTAAGTGCAGGTATTATCTG
The DNA here is from genome assembly GCA_029206835.1 of Rana muscosa. Classification (NCBI taxonomy): domain Eukaryota; kingdom Metazoa; phylum Chordata; class Amphibia; order Anura; family Ranidae; genus Rana; species Rana muscosa. The sequence goes on from CM055123.1 coordinate 76,369,011, forward strand.
GGTTCACTAACTCGCCATCTATTTTCACTACGTTTTCCCGTGCCTTTATTAGGGCGGGGTCTTTCAACTTTTCTGTGGCAAAGTTTTCCCTGTGAACCTCAAGATCAGAAAACTCCACAGACGGTAGGTTTTCGTCTGAGGAGGTGGGCTCCTCTCCAGTTTCTTGAGTCTCCCCTGCCAATACTGATAAGGGAAATTCCGGAGAGTCCTCACCACTCTCAGGGGAGTTCTGGCTATCACATTCCTGGTACATAGGGGCACCAGTGAGGGGCTCAGGATCATCCCACAGTTCCCAGAACTTCGGAAAATCCCTTCCCACAATGGCGTCATGCGGTAACTGAGATACTAAGCCCACTGGATGAGAGAGGGTACCTTTGGGGGTCTCGAAACACACTGTAGTCACTGGATACTCTCGGGTGTCCCCATGCACACAAATAACAGCTACCTTGCTATTCCCAGAGACCTCTGTTTTAACTAACTCAGCCTTTATCAGGGTCACAAGGCTACCTGAATCCAGCAATACCACAACATTTCTACCATTAACACACATTTTGCATAAATGTTTCTCAGTTCCTCGAATGGCAGTGCATGCGACTGTCGCACACAGCGACTGACGTCTGCCCGTCAGAAAGTCACACTGCATGGGTTCCTCCACAACCGGGCAATTGGCTGCAATATGTCCCGCTTGCCGGCAGCGGTAGCAAACGATCCTTCTTGCCGCCTCTTGAGCCGCTGATTTCCCAGGCTGTTCTCGCCAAACTTGGGGTAGAGCTCCCACCCTCTCACTCTCTCCACCCTCACCCCTTGGAATCCTCTTATCCGCCCCTGGGGATGGTCTGGTCTTAGGGTGGAAAGTCCGAGTGTCTCTGGAAGAGGCCGTCAGGTTCTCTGTAGCCAAGTATTTCTCCACACGATCCACAAGACCATCGGCCGTCTCTGGGTCTCCATGGCTTACCCACTTTTGGATGGCAGTAGGAAGAGCTCTCAAAAACCGATCCATTACAACACGTTCCACAATCTTTGGTGCGGACAAAGTCTCTGGCTGTAGCCACTTTCTGCTCAGGTGAATGAGATCATACATTTGAGACCTGGGGGGTTTTCCAAGCTGGAAAGTCCAGTTATGCACACGCTGAGCCCGGACAGCCTGGGTGACACCCAGCCTTGCCAATATTTCAGCTTTTAGCATCACATAGTCTTTTGCTTGGTTAGGCTCTAGGTCATAGTAAGCTTTCTGCGATTCACCAGTTAACAGAGGAGCCACCAGTCCAGCCCACTGCTCCTCAGGCCACTTTTCTCTTTCAGCGGTCCTTTCAAATGTGGTCAAAAATACCTCTGGATCATCCTCTCCAGTCATTTTTGTCAATAAACGACTCACCCCAAAGGACGCGGTATTAGTGGGACGGCTTTCCTCACTGGTCTGCGGACGTTGCTGCATTACTGCTTCCATCTGTTGTTGTAGTCTCTGCTCTTGCTTCTGCAACAGGTCTATGAAGCGGGCCTCAGATTGCTGCTGGGCTCGTTGCTGAGCCTCCAGACTCTGTTGCAAAGTTGCGTTTGTCTGCTGCTGGGCTGCAAGGCTCTGTTGTTGAGCTGCAAGGCTCTTTTGCAAACCTGCATTTGTCTGCTGTTGATTGGCATTTGCTAGAGCCAGCTGCTTCAGTATCTCCTCCATGCTGGCTTAAAAAAAAACTGCCACTGGTTCTCCACCAACTGTGAGGGGGTTAGCTCGTCAGCGGGTGTGTGTGACCCCCGGGATGGGCTCCCCACACAAAACAGGCCCAGCAAACGGAGGTTGTGGTTTTCAAAATCAAAAAGGTGCGGTTTATTTTCTATTTACAGTGACAAAACACAGCAAAGCAAAAGAAACATAACCAAAATAAATCCTGGTCAAGTTGACCTCTGACTAAACATACAGGTTTCCTAACTAACAACTGGGATCAGCCTAGTGCTGTCCTAGTCCCTAAGTCCCTGGTTTAGTAAAAGTCCAAACAAATAGCCACACAGGCTTTGCCTCACCGCACAGGGGTTCACTCTCCCTAGACAGTCCACACAGGTCTGGTTCCAGGCATGAGCTAACATCTAATGAAGCTGGGAGTTCTTATAGAGGCCTAAATGAGCTGACAAGGTTCAGCTGGTCTCCTCATCTCTGTCTGCACGACGCCCCACACTCTCCCTAGAGGTATGAGTCATCCATGAGCCCACTAGCCTTAGCTGGGCCTATACAACTCTCCACCTAGTTGTATAAGTCAGCGTAAAGCCTGAATCTGGGCGAAATATATCTACCCCCCTGGATGCAACCAGGTGACTTTACCTTCCTGCTGTCACACACATGAATATGCTTTGATCTAAACCAGGGGTCTCCAGACTGCGGCCCGAGGGCCAGATGTGACCCTTTGCTAGCCTTTATCAGGCCCTTGAGGCACTATCCCTCCCACTGACACCAACAATGGTGCACTATTTCTTCCACCGATACCAATGATGGCATACTATTCCTCCTATTAATAGGGACACTACTCCTATTGACCACCAACTCTGAGGCCATATTTATCACTCACTCATGCCAAGCCCATGACATTTTCTGCCCCGGCTGGCCACAATCCGGCCCTCCTAAGCCCTGGTTCACACTGGTGCGATTTGACATGCGATTTGACATGTCAAATCGCATGTCAAATCGGCGAAATTTGCCGCAAATTGCAGGCAATGGCACCGTCCTAATCGGTGCGACGCCGCATCTGCGGCCCTGCACCGATTACAAAAAGTAGTTTCTGTACTACTTTTTGCGATTTCAGCCGCGATTTACATTGACATCTGTTTCAGATGTCTTTGAAATCGCAGCTGAAATCGGGACTGCCAGCAGGAGTGAAATCGTGCAAGTTCAGCTGAACTCGCAGGCTTCACTCCCGCAGCCCCAGTGTGAACGTGGGCTAAAGTCTGAAGGACAATAAACTGGCCCTGTTTTTGAAAAGTTTGGAGACCCCTGATCTAAACCATTCCATTGTAGGTCTGGCTGTATGTTTAGGGTAGTTTTCCTGCTGGAAGGTGAACCTTTGCGCCAGTCTCAAGTCTTTTACAGACTCTGACAGGTTTTCTTCCAAGATTGTCCTGTAATTGGCTCCATCCATCTTCCCATTAACTCTGACAAGCTTCCCTGTCCCTGCTGAAAAAAAACATTCCCACAACATGTTGCTGCCACCACCATGTTTTGCAGTGGGGATGGTGTGTTCAAGGTGATGTGCAGTGTTCATTTTTCACCACACATACCGTTTTGCTTTTAGGACAAAAAGTTACATTTTGGTCTCATCTGACCAGAGCACCTTCTTCCACATGTTTGCTGTGTCCCCCTCATGGCTTCTCGCAAACTGCAAACAGGACTTCTTATGGCTTTCTTCTTGCCCCTCTTCCAAAAAGGCCAGATTTGTGGAGTGCACAACTCATGCCGCGTACACACGATCGTTTTTAATGTCTTTTTTAAAAACGACGTTTTTCTCGATGTGATTTTTCTTGTTTCCTCTCAAGCCTGTCTTGCATACACACGTTCATTAAAAAAAAACACTCGAGCAAAGCGCAGTGACGTACAGCACTATAAAGGGGAAGTTCCGTTTGAATAGCGCCACCCTTCATGTTAGTAAAGTTTGTTGAGCGACGATTCGCGCTTTTCAGCCTCGTGCTTTTCAGTCCGTTACAGCATGACGAATGTGCTATCTCCATTACGAACGCTAGTTTTACCAGAACGAGCGCTCCCGTCTCATACTTTTCTTTCCAGAGCATGCGCGTTTTTTTTCCCCTCGTAAAAGCATACACACTACTGTTTTTCACGTCGTTAAAAAAAACTACGTGAAAAACTACGTGAAAAAATAGAGCAGGTTCTCATTTTTTTAGGTCATTTTTCACGTCGTTAAAAATGCTCTGGAGCCTACACACGATCTTTTTTAATGCCCAATTTAAAAAATTGCATTTTTAACGACGTGAAAAACGATCGTGTGTACGCAGCATAATAGTTGTCCTGTGGACAGATTCTCCCACCTGATCTCTGTAGCTCCTCCAGAGTTACCATGGGCCTCTTGGTTGCTTCTCTCATTAATGCTTTCCTTGCCTGGCCTGTCAGTTTAGGTGGACGGCCATGTTTTGGTAAGTTTTCAGTTGTACCATACTCTTTCCATTTTCGGATGATGGATTGAGCAGTGCTCCGTGAGATCTTCGAAGCTTGGGACATTTTTTTATAACCTAACCCTGCTTTAAAATTCTCTACAACTGTATCCCTGACCTGTCTGGTGTGTTCCTTGGCCTTCATGATGCTGTTTGTTCACTAATGTTCTCTAACAAACCCCCGAGGGCTTCACAGAACATCTGTATTTATACTGAGATTAAATTACACACAGGTGGACTCTATTTACTAATTAGGTGACTTCTGAAGGCAATTGGTTCCACTAGATTTTAGTTAGGGGTATCAGATTAAAGGGGGCTGAATACAAATGCATGCTAGACTTTTCAGATATTTATTTGCAAAAAAAATTTAAAACCATTTATCATTTTCCTTCCACTTCACAATTATGTGCCACTTTGTGTTGGTCTATCACATAAAAATCCCAATAAAATAAATTTAAGTTTTTGCAAGGGGTATGAATATTTTTTTAAGGCACTGTATATAATCAAAGATTCTTATTCAAATTTTTCCTAATGCCGCGTACGCACGATAATTTTTCCCGTCGGGAAAAATTTCATTTTTTCCTTTGGACGAGAAAAACGATCGTCTGTGGGCTTTTTGTCATTTTTCCCGACGGGAAAAACGGCATTAATCACGACGAGAAAAATTAGAACATGCTCTAATTTTTCTCGTCGTGATTCCTGTCACTTTTTTCCGCTGCAGTTTTCCCATAGGGAAACATTGCCGCGGAGCCTACACACGGTCGTTTTTCTCGGCCAAGAGAAAAAATGATGGGAAAAATGGCCATGTGTGGGAAAACAAGCCGTTCCCTCGTTTTTCCTGTCGTGATTCACGGCGGTGTTTTCACCGCCGTGAATCACGATTGTGTGTATGCGGCATAAGACACATTCAGGCTGGGGGCAGACAGGCTGAAAAAGAGTATAAGGATAGAGCAGACTGTGCAGAAGTCTGGCCCTGGTCATCATTTAACATGTGCATAAGTTAGCATTTGCCCAATAAAAAGTAATGTCACTATTGTTGAAAAAAAAAAAATCCCCTACTGGTGATCAATAAACATTACAAAGATTCCTACCTGTTTCTGCCCTGAATAAAAAGCTATTTGTTGTGTGTGGAGTGAATATGATTTGGGAGTGAATTTTTCATTGATATTCAGTTGATGGACTTGCAGTGTTAAAATGAGAAAATTTGCTGGGTCTACATCCCTTTAAAAGTAATTAACCCTTTGGGAGTTTCTCACCAAAGTTGAAGCTTTTGTTACAGAGGGTGCCAAAAATCAGTGATGCAATCATATAAGCAGTAAATTACAT